>OU452244.1:1231250-2462500 GCA_911728495.1 Furcula furcula
GTACAAGCCGCATCAGATGAAAGAAGCGCCAATCAAGATGAAGATAGTTTTAAAGGATGATGTGCCCATTGCTCAGCGACCTCGTCGAATATCACACATGGAGCAACGGATAGTGGAAGAACAGGTTGATGAGTGGTTGCAAAAAGGAATAGTACAGCAGGGCTAGACAAGTGGCAAACGCTTTGTATCTATTCCATATCGACAATCATAAACGCTTTAGCGATATCGTTCTTCGTTTGGTAGCCAAATGTACTAGGAGTTATCGAACGCTTATTCTATTCGATCGCTACGAAAAATAACAAATATAGTCTATGGTTTCGTTCTTAAATGTCATCCAAGTATCTGTCACTTGGGCATTGCAGGGCTAGACAAGTGGCAAACGCTTTGTATCTATTCCATATCGACAATCATTAGCGGCAAATGTTGCGTGACACCCACAATCCTCTGATAGGACCCTGTAGCTAAGAAGCTTAGCGTACATAGCACCTACAAAAAAAAATATCTCCGTAATATATCTAATAATAGGTCAAATATGCGCCATTTTGTAGCGTTATCTACAAGTGTTTGGCGATCGCTTCGTTTCGTACGCTTTGATTCGAAGTAGAATGTCAAACCTGCCACTTGGCTACGGTTTCGATGGGAATTAATGTACTATTCCGACGTTTCGTTTCATCGAATAGATTAGAATGACATTTGGCTACCAATTTTCTATTCTATTCGTTAGATCAAATTACTTATCGTATGTTTATGTCATTCCCATACATTCAGTATTCTATTCTATTAGCGTTTGTGCCACTTGTCTAGCCGTGCTGGTTAGTTTCTCTGAGTATTCTAGCCCATTAGTGCTGGTTAAGAAAAAGGATGGCTCCACGCGAATATGTGTAGATTACCGTCTATTAAACAAAAAGATAGTGAAAGATGAATTCCCATTGCCAGTCATAGACGACTTGATTGACAAGTTGAAAGACTCGAAGATATTCAGTGTTCTTGATCTTAAAAATGGTTTTTTTCACCTTAAATTAAGCGAGGAGTCTGTACCCTATACATCTTTCATAACTCATCACGGACAGTTTGAGTTTTTAAGAGCACCCTTTGGACTTTCAATATCACCTAAATATTTCATGAGATTTGTAACCATCATTTTCAGAGATCTGATATCAAGAGGTATCATGTCTATTTTCATCGATGATATCGTAATCCCAGCCGATTCAGAGAGCCAAGCTCTAGAAAGACTTACCCTAGTCTTAAGTGTTGCTTCACAGTATGGACTTGAGGTAAATTGGAAGAAGGCGAAACTTATTAGACGTGAAATAGAATTTTTGGGCCATTTAATTAAAGACGGTGAAGTAAGGCCTAGCCCGGAGAAGGTTGAAGCCGTGGTGAGGTATCCAGAACCTAAAAATGTGAAACAAGTCATGAGTTTTATCGGCTTGACATCTTATTTCAGGAAATACATTCGAGATTATGCAAGGATTGCTAGACCATTGACGGATCTGCTAAAGAAGGATGTTCCATTTATATTTGAAGACGAGCAAAGATGTGCTTTCCAAACATTAAAGCAGAAGCTGACGAGTGATCCTGTCTTGAAAATATACAATCCTAATCTACCAACAGAGCTACACACTGATGCATCCAGTCATGCCCTCGCGGCAATATTGCTGCAATTACATCCAGATGGTGAGCTGCATCCTGTGCACTATTTTAGTCACAAAACGACGGAAACTGAGAGCAGATACTCAAGTTATGAGCTGGAGTCACTTGCGATTGTGGAGGCTGTAAGAAAATTTAGGCATTATTTATACGGAATACATTTCAAAATTGTGACAGATTGTAAAGCTTTTGAACAGACATTAAAGAAGAGGGACTTAACACCAAAAGTGGCCAGATGGGTATTCATGCTGAGCGAGTATGATTATGAGATCGAGCACAGAGCAGGCAGTAGAATGCAATATGTGGATGCCCTTAGCAGAAACCCATATGTGTCAGCAGTAGTGAGCCTACAGGAAGAGATAAGAAGAGGTCAGGAGACAGATGAGGAACTCAATGCTATCAGACAGCTGATATTGAAAGACGGGCATTATCATGACTTCTGGATTGACAATGGCATTCTGTATAAAGGCGAGGAGAAACAATTAGTAGTACCAAGACATATGGAGAAAGAAATAATAAAGAAAGTGCATCAAAATGGTCACTTTTCAGTAAGAAAAATGAAAGAAGCTATCGGAAGAGATTACTATATCAGGAATGTGGATAAAAAAATTGAAGAGGTAGTCCTAAGCTGCATACCATGCCTATTAGCAACAAGGAAAGAAGGAAAACAAGAGGGCTACTTGAACCCAATAGACAAAGAAGGAATCCCATTGCATACTTTACATTTGGATCACATCGGACCATTTACCGAGACAAGAAAACAATATAACTATATTCTCACGATGATAGATGCTTTTACAAAATTTACATGGCTTTTCCCTACCAAGTCCACATCATGTGCAGAAGTATTGAGTAAGTTGCAAATCCACCAGCAGACTTTTGGTAATCCAACAAGAATCATAACAGACAGAGGTACAGCATTCACTAGTGGAGATTTTGAGAAGTATTGTAAGGATGAAGATATACAACATATCAAAATTACCACTGGAGTGCCTCGTGGGAATGGACAGGTGGAGAGAGTCCATCGTATCTTACTCCCAATGTTAACCAAGCTGTGTATAGAAGATAAATCATTGTGGTATAGACATGTGAGTCGAGTTCAGCGAGCCATAAACAGTACATACCAAAGAACAATAAATACCACACCATTCCAACTACTTACAGGAACAAAAATGAGGTGCAAGGAAGATATTGAGGTTATTAATCTCCTACAACAAGAGGTTATTGATAGCTATGATGAGAGCAGAGAAAATTTGAGGCAGAAAGCCAAGCAGCAGATACAAAAAGTACAAGATGAAAATAGGAAAACATATAATGAAAAAAGAAAACCTAGTTCAACTTATAAACTGGACGAGTTGGTGGCGATCAAGAGGACTCAGTTCGGCCCAGGACTTAAAGTTAAACCTAAGTACTTTGGACCCTATAAGATTACTAAAATTAAAAGAAATGATAGATATGATGTCGAGAAGCTATACGATTCTGCAGAAGGGCCAAAGAAGACATCAACCTCAGCAGATAACATGAAAAGATGGCCAGGTAACATTGACTGATTTCACATGTTATGCTGTGTGAGTGTGTGACGTATGATAGGTATGACAATAATACTGCTCAGTATTCTCACGAATATTAAGATATGTGTTAAAATACCTTTCCGAAAGATGTTACGTTTTTGCTAGTACATACTATTTTTGTGTACCATGTTTAAAGCTATTATATACTTTCAGTAGTCATTGTATAATGATGTATCATCATTGTTTTTGTTACTATAAAACTATTATGTTTAACAGTTTTTTTCTGTTACAAGTAAAGTAAGAAGGTTACATTGTTTACATAATAAAGTTATATTGGGTTAGTTATGTATAGAGTTTATGTATACAGATTGTTATCTATATACTGCATTTTTGTTATCATTACCTAAGTAGTTCTGTGTTAGTTGTAATATTCAATATTATATTCCTTTAAAAGATAATGTCTTAAGTAGATGTAAATAGCTGTAAGACCTGAATGAATGGAGTATGAAGGTTATGTCAGGTACAGAATGAATGGAGAATGAAGGTTATGTCAGTGGGGTAAGGATGCATATCTGAGGGCAGATATGAGTTCAGGACGGCCGAATGTAGGATGAAAGTGAAACGGAACGTATGGAAGGTGTGTGAAACGGAATGTCAAGGTGCGAGAGAGAGAGAGGACCTTTTTTGAAAGATGGCGTACAAGACGAACGGAAGAGACGGACGGTGTGTGCTTATAAACTTTATAAAGATAATTTTGTAACGCAGTAATTTTAAAAGTGATTAAAACGCAGTGATTATATACTCATTGAATTTTATTTATAAAGAAGAGATCCCAGAAGACTACATAAATGTGGTGGTTGTAAGCAAACTATAACCACTAAAGCGTTTCTATCATGTTCAACATGCAAAATAAAATATGACTTACTGTGTGCTAATATTAAAGAGAAGCAGTTCCAATGCATGAACAGTGATCAAAAACGCAACTGGCAATGTCCGGAATGTTGCAACAAGCTTCCAAAAATGGATAATACGAATACACCTGTCCGCTCAGCACGTAATAATTCACCAACCAATTCGAACGATTCGGTTGACCTAAGTAAATCGCCACACTCGAACGTTACAACGAGATGTAAACAACAGCGACGGGCCGTAGAAAATCTCGAATCTGGCATTACGATCGAAGATATTAGACGTCTTTTCAAAGAAGAAGTTACTGAAATGGTTCGTAAACAAATAACCAACGAACTCGAGTCGATCAAAAATTCTTTACACTTTTTCAATGAGCAATACGAAGCAATGAAAATAAATCTAGAAAAGAAAATTGACACTATAGCAAAGCTGGAGTCCGACAACGAGACACTTCGTTCTGCAGTTAAAGACTTGTCTTCTCGTTTATCTTCGACCGAGCAACGTATGCGAGAGAGCAATCTAGAAATAAACGGAATACCAGAACATCAATCTGAAAATCTTTATAACACCATCTCACAACTAGCAAAGACTGTGGATAGCCCTCTTTGCGAAAACGACGTTTGCCATGTAACTCGAGTGGCTAAATTTAAGAACGACAACAATAAACCCCGCACCGTGATTGTTAAGCTCCAGAGCCAACGTATCCGCGATTCCGTTCTCGCTGCTGTTGCAAAATTCAACAAGAGGAACTCGAATGACAAACTGAACTCGCATCACTTAGGCATTGGTGGATCCCGCAGCCCTGTATATGTAGCTGAACATCTTACACCTGAAAATAAAAATCTACACGCTGCTGCACGTTAAAAGTGCAGGGAGTTAAATTATAAATTTATATGGGTTCGGAATGGTAGAATTTTTGTTCGTAAAGACGAGTCTCAACAAGCATTTATTATTCGTAATGTCGACAGCTTGTCACGTATTGCTTAAATCTTAAGTTTTAACTGTGGCTAATGTTTTTTTGTATTCTGTTTTAAAATTCGATCTGTTAAATATTTATTATCAGAATGTACGTGGAATTCGAACGAAAACTAATGAAATTTATAACAATATACTTCAAACAAATTATCAAGTGATAGCATTTACAGAAACATGGCTCAACTCAAATATTAGTAATAGCGAGTTCATAGACTCTAGATACGTTGTATACCGAAGGGATCGTGTATGTAAAGGTGGCCCTAAGAAAGACGGCGGTGGCGTACTTATTGCCATATCTCGCGACATTCCATCCATGCGGGTAAACTCATGGGAATCTGACTGTGAGGACTTATGGGTCATAGTAAACTTAAATATGAACAATTCATGTAAAAAAATTGCAATTTGCACCGTTTACTTGCCACCCCCAGTTCGCTTGGATGTCCTCAATCATTACCTCGACAGTGTTAATGCTGTAACAGGCTCTGTGAATGACGTACTGTTATTGGGGGATTTCAACTTAAACTTCTTTCATTGGTCCGATACATCTCACGCAACTTATGTTTCTCCATCTAACTATCAAAACCCATTGGGGCACCTAGTTGTTGACTTCATGTCAATGAACAGTTTATTCCAAATCAACAGTATTTGTAACGTAGATAACAAAGTTTTGGACCTTGTTTTTAGTGACATACCTAACATTACTGTGGAGAAATCTTGCGATCTTATTAGTAAACTGGACGACAAGCATCCAAGTCTCTTAATCACTCTTCCTTATTCGCAAAAAAATAAATGTCTAAGATGTAAGAAGAAAAACGGCTACAATTTCTTTAAAGCTAATTATACTAAAATTATTTCTGAGCTTAAAAAGATCGAATGGATTAAAATATTTTCTACTCTTAATAATGTAAACGATATGGTTTCAGCACTTTATGACATTATAAAAAACCTAATAAACACTTATGTACCTAAGCACACAAAAGTAAAATCAAAATTTCCACCATGGTTTAGCAATGCACTGATAAAGCGTCTGTCAGAGAAAGACAGGATTAGGAAAAAATATCGCAAATTTGGTAACCCTAGAGATTTATTAGAATACGAGGTGCTTCGTAACCATTGTCACAAATTGTACTCTGACTGTTATTCTCAGTACAAACAACGCATTGAACGTGACATTTCTAGGAATCCTAAAGCGTTTTGGAGATACGTCAAGAACAAGAAAGGTGGCAGATCTTCAATTCCTGTTCAAATGCGCTGTGAAGACCTAATTGCAGACACAGGTCCCGAGATTGCAAACCTATTTGCACACCAATTTTCTTCTATTTATAGTCCAGCTGCATTTGATATAGATTCCTCTCATAACAAAACCATATCAGACAGCAAGTGTATCTCCACAATTCAATATACAGAACGCGATATTCTCAAAAAAATTAAATCACTTGATGTCTCCAAAGGCGCTGGTCCGGACTCTATACCTACAGTATTTGTGCAGCGCTGTGGTTCCGCGTTATCACTTCCTTTATTCCTAATCTTCAACAGGTCTCTTCGCGATGGTTGTTTCCCAGATGAATGGAAAAAAGCACGCATCACACCACTGCATAAAAACGGCGATCAGAGTAATACCAAAAACTACCGTCCCATTGCGGTGCTGTCCTGTTTTTCTAAATTGTTCGAGTCCCTTGTCTGTCATGATCTCACAAGTCATGTGGATTCACTTTTGTCGCCCTTTCAGCATGGGTTTCGACCAAAATGCTCCACGGTAACAAATCTATTGACATTTACCACAGAGTTGTCGGCGGAGCTTGACAAGGGTCATGAGGTTGACGCAATCTATACCGATTTTTCCAGTGCGTTCGATAAAGTCAGTCACAGAATCCTATTGAAGAAACTTGAACACTTCGGTATTGGTGGGTCACTATTGCACTGGTTCGAATCATACTTGGCAAAAAGACTCCAAACAGTGGTATTAAGCGGCCATGAATCTCAACCCTATACAGCCATATCCGGCGTACCACAAGGGTCTCATCTCGGTCCCGTACTATTCTCCATCTTTATTAACGATATTGCCACACATGTCCGTCATTGCAAACTATTACTATTTGCAGATGATATGAAGATTTACCACACTGTTCACTCGCTTAATGACGTAAAACTTATTCAAGAGGATTTGTCGGGACTGGAATTATGGTGTAATATTAACCATATGACGCTAAATATTTCCAAATGCTTCCACATGAGGTTTTCCAGAAAAAAACAGCCTATCGAATCGGCGTATACCCTTGCCAATATCCCAGTACAAAAAGTCGATGAAATTAAAGACTTGGGTGTTACAATAGACCGTAAACTTCGGTTTACCGCACACATCGATCATGTAGTGAGTAAAGCTGCTAAAATGCTTGGCTTCTTGAAGAGAAACACCAAGGAATTTAAGAATGCAAGGACCAGAATAACGCTTTTTAATTCGCTAGTCCGTAGTCACTTGGAGTATGGATCTAGTGTATGGAGCCCATTCTATAGTGTCCACTCGCAAAGAGTGGAAAAAATCCAACGCTCCTTTACTAAATATATGGCATTTATATCGCCTGGAATCTCACATCGCGTCGACTACAATACTAGACTTTCCTTTTTCAACCTTAAAACTTTACGCTCGCGGCGCATTCTAGGCGATGTTTGCTTTCTTCATAAGCTTCTCAACAACAGGATCAATTGTAGTGATCTTCTTGAACTTGTAACGCTGAGTGTGCCCCCTAGGTTGCCACGTTATCCTATATCCAAAAGCTTCTGTATAAAACCGGTCAAGTCCAACCTCGGTTTGAACTCACCAATCAGAAGAATGTGTAACGAGTACAATTGTCTTAACGCTAAACCATCATCAGATTTAGACGTTTTTCACGATGTGCTACCGACCTTCAAAAAGAAAGTGCTGAAACTACTTCGTATATGAAACGACTAGATAGTCATTATGTCCTAATGCACTGATACATTTTTTTTTGTGGTTTGTTTAGATATTCTTTTTTATTTTAATATTTTTCCTGTATTTAATCATTTCCAATATTTTTTTATTTTAATAATCTTTAACTATTTATACTTTATAGAACACAAGCAAGCATATTATCGACAATGTTGTTTATACCTGTAATAGGTTCACTTATCAGAAATTATATTAACTGTGAACGTTGTAATGTTACTTAATCATAAGTGTACTGTTGGTATATAAATAAATAAAAATAAAAATATTTAAATAAATATTGAAAAAAGCCGTAACCACCCGTTGCCCCTATTATTTCCAGCGTTTGTGAAGTGGAAAGTATGAAATAATATTTAAAGTATATTTTACAGGAAAAATAAAACCATGTTTCTAAGTATACTACTTTTATACGTCCAAAGAATGCACAGAATTCTCGGCACGTGATTCTAACTTGCACTTGGCCGGTTTTTTTAATTACCTTTCCGCGCTAGGTTTCATGAACGCTAAATAAAACTAATGTGATACCAATATTTGTGAAAATTTTAAAAAAATATACTAACCAACTGCACGGGTTTTCTAGCTATGAAATATACCAAGTCAGAATTTTAAAAAACCTTTTATAATCTTTTGTTTAAGGAAAAAATTCATTTAATGAATGATTTGATTTAAGATATTCAATCAAACAAAAAATAGACTGCATTATGGAAATTGGCAACACCATCGGGCCGCTAAAATGTAACAAAACTTTTGCTCCTTCAGTGAAAAGTTAGCGGGTGAACGCTTTCAGAAGTAACAACGAATAGAACATTTTGAATTTCAAACCGTTTCGAACGAATTAAAGTTTTAAATTGAATTTGTGCAAAAACACATTGCATTGTATAAGCACTTCACATAAAAATTCCCTCTCGCGTCATTAATGATTCAAATGGAACTATGTTTAATTATCGTCTATAGGACGAGGCCTATATCAAACTAACTTAAAAAAACAGACAACTGCGAGTCGTTCTCGCCCGCAGAGGGTGCGTACAAATTTGTAGGTACATATTATAAATAGTTCAGGATTCAGGTCTCGCGGTTTTTTCCGAGCTTTTCCCGAAATTCAGTGTGTCTTTTAAATAAAGACTCTATTTTTTATGATTTAATTACAAATGTATAGTCTTCAGATTTTTCCCTATACTTGTAGTATAAGACAGTATTACTTGCTACCCTATTAATTTTGATTCCTTTGAGAGTGTTGCAATATACGTTTTTTGCGTTGTGTTTATACGGTCGTATCTTTCTTTTTACGTTAACTTAGAAGTTTGTTTTTCTGTTTTCTTTTTTTTTCTATGATACCTACTGTAGACAGGAGTATACGGTTTTCATTTCAACTCAATACCTCCACGCGTTCCCGAAATAAAGGGTCTTAACAGACAGGCGGACGGCCAGATAGGCGGACAAAAAGTGAACCTATAAGGGTTCTATTTCTTTTTGTTTTGAGGGTTACGTTTGAGGGGTACGAGTTTTTCAATGTTTAGTATGTATGTTATGTATATATAGGCCCATAGTCAATACGTAACAATTAATTCTTTTCAAAAAAAAAAAACAGAAGAAGTATGTATATTCCAGCAATACAGAGAAGGTTACAATTCTTGGGTCTTGGGGGTCTTGTCTACCAGGCATCCATTGTGAGGAACATTTAATTTTATCAAAATAATATTCAAGTAGGTACTTAGCTAATGAAACTGAAACTATGCTAAAATCCTCAAGTGGAGTAGTGATTATATCCAAAACCACAAATACGACAAATATTTAAAAAATCTTAAAAATGTATTCAAAATAGAACGTTAATTTTATTTTATTTTCGTCAGGCCTAAACCTAATTTTAAAAGCACTGGTGCGGATACATTAGACAACGCGTTTAATCCCGTGAAACAGGGAAGAGTAGACGTTGCCCGGGTCACCCGTGACCTGTTTGCGAATATTAGTGATGAGCTAATGATTGTATGGCCAGAGAAACGACGATCATCTACAATCACAAATAATTTTAAACATTAATAAACTCGAATTTTCATAAAATGGTGTAGGTACTACTAGTTGTAATTAAGCCATGATATTGTAATACTATATTCTACTACATTCTTTTTAAGGACTAAGTAGCAGAAAAAGAACCTGCAATTTTATTAAGATTAAATTCTTACTAATTTTACGGATTATATCGCGGTTTATTTATGATTTTAATTACCCGACGTTTCTCGACGTTTCGACGTTTCGTTTCGTTTTTCGACGTTTCTAACGTTTTTCGACGTATGGACAGCTACCACCTCAGTCCGCCCGTGACCATGAATGCTGTAAAGTATTCGAAACGTCGGGTAATTAAAATCATAAATAAACCGCGATATAATCCGTAAAATTTGTTTCATTTCAATGTGTTCGCGTAAATATCAGAAATCATTACGGTTAAATTCTGGTTTTTTTTTGGTTAAATTCAAACTTATACAAGAATCGAATAATAACAGTAAATCCTCGTCCGTCTTACAAGACGGTCAACTCTCAGCTCTTCATCACAAATAATTGAATTTTTAACGAGTTTCCTTACTCTGTGTTCTGTGTGCATTACGTAAATAGTTCTAACAAGTAAATCAAAAATTTTAAAAACCTCCGACACGAGATTCTTTGACAGATTTTCGTCAAACATCTAAGATATATTACAACTAAACTGAGGGGGTAGTAGGTGGGATAGTGGGGGTACAATGCATGTGGCGAGTCAGGCCTGGCTGGCTACGAGGGAATTTTGCCGTCCTACTAGGAGCTACTGCCGTAGGTACTCTATGGACGCCTAGGGCACACACATCCCGCAACTTCGAAGGACAAACAGACATACCATTCCATACGTTTTGGTCCTTCATTTTAATATCACGTGTAGGGAATTGTCACCTGAATCTCAAACAGAATAAATATAACTGATGAATAAAAGCCATTTTATCCAGATCTAATTAGCCAGAATAATTTACATGGGCGAAACAAATCGCTAGTTTTATAGCTCCAATATCACCCGACCCGGGGCTTTGGACTCCCGGAGTATTGACCGGGTCAAATCTGCACACAATACGTGGTGTATTCAAACTCAAACTCAAAAATCTTTATTTCAAATAGGCTTAACGCTAGCACTTTTGAATGGTCATTTTTTAAAAGCTACCACCGGATCACAACGCGGCCTAAACTGAGAAGATCCGGCAAGAAACTCAGCGGGCTTGTCATTTTTTTTTTTTTTTTATAATATTCTGGGACAATCCACACACGGTCATCTGATCCCAAACTAGGCAGAGCCTGTACTATGGAGACCAGACAACTGATACTAATACATATATACTTTTTTTTTGTAAATACATACTTATATAGATAAAACACCCAGACACTTGGTGGGAATCGAACCCACGACCTATTGGTCAGCAGGTAGGGTGTCTAACCACTAGACCAACAGGCCCGCCAAAACATTTAAACATGGTTTTGTTACAAATGAATCGACATTAGCGATATTGTGTCGCTGTATACATATTATAACTATCAAATTCTCAATACTAAATCAATAATACAATTACTACGACATACTAATGTTAAACAAGACTATGATCATGATGCCGTGATTAAACGTCCAAACTAGACAAAAGAATATAATTTATCCCTTATAACACCGCGGATAACAACTCGGCCTCAACTGAGAAAATCCGGCAAGAAACATAGCGGGCTCGTCATTTATTCACTTTTTTAAACATTGTTTGTCTTGTTACAATCAACATCAGCGATATTGTGTCCTGCCGTTCGAAAGATAAAATAAGAGAGAAAAGAAAATAAAAATACGACAAAATTACAACACACTAAAACATAATGTTGTCTTTTAATTACAACAAACTAAAAGGCCAAGCAGCCATGTTCCATGCTTGTCCGACTACTATCCCTTTGGCCATTACTCACTTGCCCATTACTTGTTTTTTGTTGGATGATATGATTTTATATTTAATTTTATTTATTTTATTTATTAAATTTAAAGAGACTTACAAACTAATAACAGGTGTATAGTTACAAATTAAATTACATAAATTGCTACTAACAAGTCCCTACAGATTGAAATCGAAGAGTATTATGTTACGCATCATTTCAAAGGTCGCCATTAACATTTAAATAAACCTATCTCTCCGAATTGAATCGAAAACTTTTCTAATAAGATTTAAATTTCTTTTTTATCTCGAACAGATAAAAATCCTCTTGAGTCGTGTAATTCAAAACTAACAAAACCTTTTCACGAAATCTCCAGTCACTGATTGCGTCCCTTACGTTTTTATGACGGCCATTGTTGAACGTTTAGGTGGCAAAAACAATAGAAAAAGATTTAATTTCCTGTCGCTCTCATAAAATATTATTTTAATCCGGCATAGCTGCGATGCTGAATATTCAATGAATGCCGCTCGTATTTTATTTGAGAAGTTTTTATGCAAAATACGGATCCGAATCCGGGCGTGTAGTCCGGATATTTTTTAATCAACCGCCCGGACCGGTTGAGCCGGAGTCGGTTGAACCACTTGACTTATTTCCTTATTTCGTTCACCGTCTGCTTCCAATACTAGTATTAGCATTTTTATGTGGTATTAATGTGAGGAAATCGCGATGTTTATTCATTGGTTAGGATTTGCATTTGGGGTTGTCGAATCACCCAGCAAAAGACGAGCTCTGGGTATATATTATGTAGTGTTTGATTTCAAAATAGCAATAGCTAGATATGGATATCATTGCTGGCGACGTTTGTTCACGTTTCATTACACCGTTCAGAGATTCCGTTATAAATGTACTTGTTATTTAATAAATTAGCAAATGTCAGTTTATTATAGTTATAGACTTTATTATTTGAAATTAAAATACCTATTAAAATGTTCAGTGGTGATTAAGTTGCTCTGCAGTTTTTAAATCATAAAAGACAATATATTACAGTTTTGATGTGGTAAATCACATAACTAGCTGGAATAAAGTGACGTATATGCGATAAAGTGTTATACCAGTGATCAAAACAGTGATTAGAGAGAAATGAACATAAACGTATCAGAGTATAACGTTTGAACTTTGAGGATAGTAATCATTACAAAAAGTGATATAAAGCTAAAAATTACGAAGAACAAAGTGATTGGTCACATAAACATTCTGTGAATCTTAGTGAATTTGCGTTAAAATATACAAAAAGAAAATAACCTAACTGGGTCCACTTATAACTTCATCATTCATTATTTCTACTCAAACGAACGAAGCGACCATAGCGACATCTCATCGACACCCATTGGCACTACGACATCGATTACAATACCTATGATAACTATATTGAACTAGCAAAACGCGATCAAACTTGTTTGTCTTGTTTGCCGCTAGAGGGCACTGAGATGGCCGATATCGAGAAATTAATTAGAGAGCTGCGAATGGACATAAACAAAGATTCACAGGAATCACTGAAAAAACTGGAAACTAGAATTACTAAAAATATAAATGCACATACTGACCAGAAATTTACGCAAATCCAAGGCGAAATAGATAATATAAAAGAAACCTGCTCAAACCAAAATAAAAGGATCCTCGAAATAGAGAAACAAATTCGTTATAGGAATATTATATTTTTCGGGGTAAATGAGGATGAAAAGTCATATGAAGAGCTGGAAAATAGAATATTACAGATTGTTACAGTGGACATGAAAACACAATGCAATAAAAGCAACATAGAGATGGTGAGAAGAATGGGTAAGAAAATAGAAAATAAAATAAGACCCATTGTCGCCACTTTCACAACATATGGCATGAAGACAGCAGTCCTTAAAAACAAAAGCAATCTAAAAGACAATAATATATACGTAAAGGAAGATTACCCACAACAAATACTCGAAAATAGAAAGAAACTACAAGAACAATTACAAAAAGAGAGGAAGGAAGGTAATATAGCGTTTTTACGGTACGATCGCCTGATAGTTAAAAAACCCAACACCACAGATAAACAAAACGAGGATCTAAAATACCGTCAAAATATGAAAAAGCGAGAATTAGAAATCACCCCGCCAAACCAAACTAGAAACCAATATACACCTACAGATCTCGCTAAGTCTCCTACAAAATACCAAGCAGAAAAGAAGTCTAAGATCAAAAAGAATACATTAAACCACAGTACCGTTATTCGAAGCTTATAATGAGAGCGGCACTTCCGGTTTCCCGTCATATTTCTTCCTATTGGTCTACTTCACTGTGATTTGATCGGACGTGACGTCATATTGCCAGGCGGGTGGGGGGAGCTGTTGTAAAACACGCTCACTCCATTCGTATTCATTGGCGTCTTGTTTCCCGTCACGGACACCCGTCCGAGGCTACAATATACAACTGTTTGTGGAATTTAAATCAAATTCTAAATATAAATAATTCCAAAAGTATACAATGTTGAACAACAATATTTGCTACAAATAGTTGAAGCCGAATAAAATGCACGTAAGTACAAAACATTTTAACGGTGTTTGCCGTTCGTTTTGTTTGTGTGTTCCTAATGAAATGTTTTATACTATTAAATAGTGTGTGGTTTGAATATAGTGCAAGTAAATTGGGCTATGTTGGTCATAAATTTGTAAATAATCAATTTTCATTTAGCCCACTGACAGTAATTTGTATATTTGAAAACTTTAAAAATTATTATTTAATACTTGTGCTGAATTGATATTTTTATTAAAGTTTAATGTGGGTAAGCTTTATGTGCGAGTTTTCTAAGTGGATAAAAAGTAACTGACAAATAAACATGTAATATCACAAATTGTAATCTACCTGCAGTTTAAAACATTTGCAGAACTATTTTGTAGCCAAGTCCTACGATAATATAGTACATCTACCTGCAGTTTTAAGCATTTGCAGAATTATTTTGTAGGCGAGTTCTACGATAATAATACATCTCTTACAGTTAGTTCTAAGTTTTTTTTTCAGAATGGATGGTCAATTTACAATAATACAATCTGAACAGTGAAATAGTGACATTAGTTGTACTTGAAGAAAAGGCGCTCAGGCGTGATCAATGTGGTGTGATAATTGGATAAATTCAGTAAACAAGTGAGTTTTGTTAATATATTACTTTTGATTGTGCGGTATCTGTAAGTTCACGTGTGCTGACAAGTAGAACTATACTCATAGGGTAACCTAGGATTGAGAATTAAAAGCCTAGATACAGTACAAATAGAGTATTTAAGTCTTATAATTGTGGCCGCCACCTCAATTTTACAGACAAACCATTTGCGACCATATTTTTTGTTATATCAAAAAAAAAAAAAAAAATGCAGCTAAAATAGCAGGCAATGATATTATATACAATATCATTGTATCATTGCTTGCATGACAATATTTCGTACTCTTCTTGTGTGGGCTATGTAGGTAAATTACTATTATAGTCAATGAGCAGAAAGGTGGAAATATCTGTTTCAAAGTTAATTGAAATACAATTACGGTTTTCTTTAAAATCTCTTAGAACTTTTTCAATAAGTTTGTGCGACGCATTATTGAGTATTGAGAAACATAGAGATGCTATTATATTAACAAATCTGTTTGTCTTGGAGAAATCCAGTGTATGCGTACGCAACGCAGTAACTTTTAGTGTCTAATACACAAAATTCACGTATATATATGGCAAGCTTCTTAAGGTTACAACGGTTACAATCAATATAAAGTACTATCTCATGGCACAAGTTGCCATCCATCGTTGCAGGATGGGTGCACAAATTATAAACCTCCCATCTCAGGGCAGCACATGTACAATTGCTCGTCGTAAGGCAAGCTCCTAGTTTCCAGATTTAATTTTGATAATCTTGTCAAAGCCTAAAAGTTGTTGGCTGAAGTCTACTTCACCAGCATAGAGTACCATCGCGTGGTACGAGGTCTAATTTCTATTCTCCTTTGCATAACGTTTGCAAATATTATCGCCCACCCTCGCAGGATGGGTATACAAATAATTAACCTCTCTCGCAGGATGGTATGTATCATCTTATGTATGTTGATCATGACCACGCACCTGATTCAGAATCAATTTTGACGATCTTGTCAGTCTGACCGTTGTTGGCTGACTTCTACTTCACCATCAGCATTAAGTACCATCACGTGGCATATTTTCTAGATTCATTTTAAATTGCATGGAGTTGCACAAACCACCACCCTCGCAGGGTGGTGCAGGGGCATATATGTATATATATATAAATATAAATAATAAAGCTCCATCCCGTGATGGTACATATGTATATAAGTATAGTTATTTATTTTATTTCTTATTTGTTCATAAAAAGAGTATGTATCCGGTTCTTAAAATAAATTTTGATTTGTCAATTTGGAAGTGGTTTGGCTGAAGTCTATTTCACAATCAGTATATTGTCCTTCGCAAGGACTGCACATTTTATTACTCACACTCGCAGGGTGGATACACAAAGATTTCACCTCCCTCGCAGGGACAGTAACATGTATAGCTCGTGGAGAGCGCGTACAGTGTATCCGGTTTTTAGAATCAATTTTGATTTGTCAATTTGGAAGTGGTTGGCTGAAGTCTATTTCACCATCAGTATATTGTCCTTCGCAAGGACTGAACATTTTATTACTCACCCTCGCAGGGTGGATACACAAAGATTTAACCTCCCTCGCATGGACAGTAACATGTATAGCTCGTGGAGAGAGCACGTACCTAATTTTCAAAATCAATTTTGGCATTCTTGTCAGTTTGAAAGTTATTTTCTGAAGTCCATTTCATTATAATAATTTGACTGGCCCGTCGTTGTGACTTCTACTCAGTGGACGTGGGTTCGATTCCCACCAAGTTTCTGTTACTATTTATCGATATAATAGTTGTATGGTTGCCGTTGTGCAGACTGTATCTGGTTTGGGATCGGATGACCGTGTGTGGGTTGTCCCAGGATATTATTATTATAAGCATAGTGACATTGACAGGGTGTTTTTAGCAATTATGTACCTCCGCAGGGTACCCCAATAAGTAACAGTTCCCTGCAGGAGTGGTAACTGCATATTGCTCTTCGAGAGAGCCTATTTTCTGTTAAATTCAGCAGAGATATTAAGACATTAACAGTGTGTGCCTGGCACATCGTCTTATTAATAACCTTTTTCTGGGGAGTTTGTTCTGACTATCACGCGCTCTCGCGGGGAGAGAATACAGAGATTTACCTTTCAGAAGAAGGTTGCAGTTGCTTTACAAAATTGCACGTACGTGATTCTATGAATCAATTATATATAAATATATAATATTCATAACCCTGGCTTGCAGTCACGTCTTGGATCCTAATCATGGTCCCTTATTTTTACTGTCTTAAAATATCAGGACCAGTCGAGCGTAAACTGCAAATAGTTTATCAAAGTTTTGGATACAACATTTTAAGAAAGTTCTTCAAACAATGAATGGATATGATGTGGGGTCAACATGTCCTTTATTTGAAGACCACCATTACTTTTTCTATACTATATCCCATTTCTAAGTTAAAAGGTATGTACTCTTATAATTGGGAATTCTGGGGATCCATAATGATGGAATCATTCACGAGTTTCTATAAAAATATCACTCAATTCTGTGGGTGTAACTGGGTGTAAGTAACCAAGTTATGGCAAAAATGCATCGCCTGCATTATTAGCCAAAAGTAATGCAGTCCTCATTCACAATTGCGGAGAACAGGCGTATAATTGTACGAACTGTAATTGTTCTAATGAGAATAAAGATTTTTTAACCCCATAATTTAACCTCCGATCAATGTCGGGAGTAAGAAAATATAAAGAAAGCAGGTGCATTGCAATCAAAAGAAATATTTGCAATCCTGCTTACTATCTCTTGTAATTTCGCATTTATTACAAAATGACAACACAAGTTTCCTTTACAGAGGTAAGGGAAACTAGTATGCAGACAGGGGGGTGGGACCAGCCATTCACAGATGCTTATGAATATTATATTTTTCAATTAGTTCTTTAATACAAATCAAATTTCATTGATAATATTTTATACAATATCCTTCTAGAGACAGATAGTAGGATATATGGGGTACATAATATGTCCATAAATATTTAAGGTACTTTGGAGCAGAAAGACTACAAATCATCCTCCATGTATGATTATTCGAGTATTCAGTGAACATATACTAACTCGTATTGGCTCTGAAGTATTCTGGTATAGATTAAATATATATTTAATCGTATTGGCCCTGAATTATTTCGGAGAGCAGACTCTGCTCTTGAACGAGTTTTGAGTCAACTATTAATATGACACAACTTTTAAAGAGTCCTAGTTTTCGCATACAGACAATATTCTTTCGTTCTGAAACTTAAAAATGTGAGTTTTGGTGATCCAGACTTGACCTTTCAAATCGAACCAAATATTACATTAAAAATTCACGAAGTCGTTTGGAATCATCATGAGCTGGTCTTGATTTTCTAAACTAAATAAAAATAACTCGAAATATTGCCACATTTTTTGCTAGTTTATAGCGGATTCGAGCATCAATCATTGTTGTTTGGTATTATTATTGCCTAACTCTGACAATGTACAATACTGATCAGTCCAGTTACTTGCTTGTCAATTCTTAGCAACATGTTCTTAAATCGATTTTACTTATTAATCCTTTACTCATCTATTTAGGATATGATTTAGTGAGCAATTTTTATAGTAGCTTACTTCACATGTAGAACATATATAAAAAGACCCTGACTAATGACTAGAGTAATGCCTTAATAGAGTTTAGATAAAAATCCCATATAATTTATCTATTACTACACAAAGTGAAGTCTACCCTTCACACTGTTGTTTGCTGGATACTAAAAGATTATCACACTGCATAATAATTAGAGGTAAACATTGTAACATCACCTAGTACTCTGTAAAGCATAGTCGTGTCCAAGAAGTGCGTTAATCGGAAGGCCACGTACTACAAAGTTGCGTTGCGTTGTTTAAAAACAAATGGTATATGTATTCAGTTATCTTATCTTTATTGATGGGTCAAAAAGACTAAAATCACGAACATAATTTAGCTTAATTAATTACCTATCATGCGTCACAGGCGTAGTGGTTTTTAATAATAGCTAGCACATTGAAATTGGAGATTTTTTAATACATTTTAAACTGTATTATAAAGGCGAAGTCAAAAACACATCGCACGAAAAAAAAAAAAAAAAAAAAAAAAAAAAAAGTACTTTTGTACTGGATTGTTTAACAGGGAAAACGCTGCTATTAAACCACAGTACCGTTATTCGAAGCTTATAATGAGACGTGTTTGTTATCGCCTGGTAATATCAGTAGATTAATGACGCCAATGTGATTTACGGATGTATTTTAAATATCCAAGTATGAATTTTAAATAAAAATTCAATAGATTGCATTCTTATATATATATAGATATTTGTATATGCTAATTATTTCTTTAAGAAACGAGTAGCAGAAAAAGAGAAGAGGAGAATAGAACTGTATCAACCATTAAAATCAATATTATGCCAATTATTCATTGTGTTTTGTTAAACAATCCAGTACAAAAATACTTTTTTTTTTTTGTGATGTGTATTTGACTTCGTCTTTATAATGCAGTGTAAAATGTATTAAAAATCTCCAATTTCAATGTGCTAGCTATTATTAAAAACCACTACGCCTGTGACGCATGACAGGTAATTAATTAAGCTAAATTATGTTCGTGATTTTAGTTTTTTTGACCCATCAATAAAGATAAGATAACTGAATACATATACAATTTGGTTTTAAACACTCAACACCAGGTACTGCGATGTTGTATACTTTGCAGTACGTGGCCTTCCGATTAACGACACGACTATGCTTTACAGAGTACTAGGTGATGTTACAATGTTTACCTCTAATTATTATGCAGTGTGATAATCTTTAGCATCCAGCAAGCAACAGTGTGAAGAGTAGACTTCACTTTGTGTAGTAATAGATAAATTATATGGGATTTTTATCTAAACTCTATTAAGGCATTTCTCTAGTCATTAGTCAGGGTCTTTTTATAAATGTTAAATCGTATATACATTGCTATATATGCATGTATGTGTTCTACATGTGAAGTAAGCCACTTTGAAAATTGCTCACTAAATCATATCCTAAATAGATGAGTAAAGGATTAATAAGTAAAATCGATTTAAGAACATGTTGCTAAGAATTGACAAGCAAATAACTGGACTGATCAGTATTGTACATTGTCAGAGTTAGGCAATAATAATACCAAACAACAATGATTAATGCTCGAATCCGCTATAAATTAGCAAAAAATGTGGCAATATTTCCAGTTATTTTAATTTAGTTTAGAAAATCAAGACCAGCTCATGATAATTCCAAACTACTTCGTGAATTTTTAATGTAATATTTGGTTCGATTTGAAAGGTCAAGTCTGGATCACCAAAACTCACATTTTTAAGTTTCAGAACGAAAGAATATTATCTGTATGCGAAAACTAGGACTCTTTAAAAGTTGTGTCATATGTATAGATGACTCAAAACTCGTTCAAGAACAGAGTCTGCTCTCCGAAATAATTCAGGGCCAATACGAGTAAGTATACGTTCACCGAATACACGAATAATCATACATGGAGGATGATTTGTAGTCGTTCTGCTCCAAAGTACCTTAAATATTTATGGACATATTATGTACTCCATATATCCTACTATCTGTCTCTACAAGGATATTGTATAAAATATTATCAATGAAATTTGATTTGTATTAAAGAACTAATTGAAAAATATAATATTCATAAGCATCTGAATGGTTGGTCCCACCCCCTGTCTGCATACAAGTTTCCCTTACCTCTGTAAAGGAAATTTGTGTTGTCACTTTGTAATAAATGCGAAATTACAAGAGATAGTAAGCAGGATTGCTAATATTACTTTTGGTTGCAATGCAACTGCTTTCTTTATATTTTCTTACTCCCGACATTGATCGGAAGTTAAATTATGGGGTTAAAGAATCTTTATTCTTATTAGAACAATTACAGTTCGTACAATTATACGCCTGTTCTCCGCAATTGTGAATGAGGACTGCATTACTTTTAGCTAATAATGCAGGCGATGCATTTTGGCATAACTTGGTTACTTACACCCAGTTACACCCACAGAATTGAGTTTGATATTGTTATAGAAACTCGTGAATGATTCCATCATTATGGATCCCCAGAAGTCCCAATTATAAGATTACATACCTTTTAACTTTGAAATGGGATATAGTATAGAAAAAGTAATGGTGGTCTTCAAATAAAGGACATGTTGTCCCCACATCATATCCAATCATTGTTTGAAGAACTTTCTTAAAATGTTGTATCCAAAACTTTGATAAACTATTAGCAGTTTACGCTCCTGATATTTTAAGACAGTAAAATTAATGGACCATGATTAGGATCCAAGACGTGACTGCAAGCCAGGGTTATGAAATTTATATATTTATATATAATTGATTCATAGAATCACGTACGTGCAATTTTGTATAGCAACTGCAACCTTCTTCTGAAAGGTACATTTCTGTATTCTCTCCCCGCGAGAGTGCGTGATAGTCAGAACAAACTCCTCAGAAAAAGGTTATTAATAAGACTGGAAGACTGCAGGGAACTGTTACTTATTGGGGTACCCTGCGGAGGTACGTAATTGATAAAAATACCCTGTCAATGTCACTATGCTTATAATAATAATATCCTGGGACAACCCACACACGGCCATCCGATCCCAAACCAGATACAGCCTGCACAACGGCAACCATACAACTGATACGAATGCACTTCCTACTTATATCGATAAATAGTAACAGAAACTTGGTGGGAATCGAACCCACGACCACTGAGTAGGAGTTAGGGTGTCTATGAGAACGACGGGCCAGTCAAATTATTATAATGAAATGGACTTCAGAAAATAACTTTCAGACTGACAAGAATGCCAAAATTGATTTTGAAAATTAGGTACGTGCTCTCTCCACGAGCTATACATGTTACTGTCCCTGCGAGGGAGGTTAAATCTTTGTGTATCCACCCTGCGAGGGTGAGTAATAAAATGTGCAGTCCTTGCGAAGGACAATATACTAATGGTGAAATAGACTTCAGCCAACCACTTCCAAATTGACAAATCAAAATTGATTCTAAAAACCGGATACACTGTACGTGCTCTCTCCACGAGCTATACATGTTACTGTCCCTGCGAGGGAGGTTAAATCTTTGTGTATCCACCCTGCGAGGGCGAGTAATAAAATGTGCAGTCCTTGCGAAGGACAATATACTGATGGTGAAATAGACTTCAGTCAACCACTTCCAAATTGACAAATCAAAATTTATTTTAAAAACCGGATACATGCTCTTTTTATGAGCAATTAAGAAATAAAATAAATAAATAACTACTTATATACATATGTACCATCACGGGATGGAGGTTTATTATTTATATTGATATATATATATACATATATGCCCCTGCACCACCCTGCGAGGGTGGTGGTTTGTGCAACTCCATGCAATTTAAAATGGAATCTAGAAAATATGCCACGTGATGGTACTTAATGCTGATGGTGAAGTAGAAGTCGGCCAACAACGGTCAGACTGACAAGATCGTCAAAATTGATTCTGAATCAGGTGCGTGGTCATGATCAACATACATGAGATGATACATACCATCCTGCGACAGGTTAATTATTTGTGTACCCATCCTGCGAGGGTGGGCGATAATATTTGCAAACGTTATGCAAAGGAGAATAGAAATTAGACCTCGTATCACGCGATGGTACTCTATTCTGGTGAAGTAGACTTCAGCCAACAACTTTTAGGCTTTGACAAGATTATCAGAATTAAATCTGGAAACCAGGAGCTTGCCTTACGACGAGCAACTGTACATGTACTGCCCCCGAGATGGGAGATTTATGATTTGTGCACCCATCCTGCAACGATGGATGGCAACTTGTGCCATGAGATAGTACTTTATATTGATTGTAACCTTACGAGGCTTGCCATATATATACGTGAATTTTGTGTATTAGACACTAAAAGTTACTGCGTTGCGTACGCATGCACTGGATTTCTCCAAGACAAACAGATTTGTTAATATGATAGCATCTCTACGTTTCTCAATACTCAATATTGCGTCGCACAAACTTATTGAAAAGGTTTTAAGAGATTTTAAAGAAAACCGTAATTGTATTTCAATTAACTTTGAAACAGTTATATTTCCACCTTTCTGCTCACAGACTATAATAGTAATTAACCTACATAGCCCACACAAGAAGACTACGAAATATTGTCATGCAAGCAATGATACAATGATATTGTATATAATATCACTGCCTGTAAACTATTTTAGCAGCATGTCTTTTTATTTTTTTTGTTAAAAATATGTTCGCAAATGGTTTGTCTGTAAAATTGAGGTGGCGGCCACAATTATAAGACTTAAATCTGTATCTAGGCTTTTAATTCCCAATCTTAGGTTACCCTATGAGTATAGTTCTACTTGTCAGCACACGTGAACTTACAGATACCGCACAATCAAAAGTAATATATTAACAAAACTCACTTGTTTACTGAATTTATCCAATTATCACACCACATTGATAACGCCTGAGCGCCTTTTCTTTAAGTACAACTAATGTCACTGTTTCACTGTTCCGATTGTATGTAATTGACCATCCATTCTGAAAAAAAGCTTAGAACTAACTGTAAGAGATGTATTATTATCGTAGAACTCGCCTACAAAATAATTCTGCAAATGCTTAAAACTGCAGGTAGATGTACTATATTATCGTAGGACTTGGCTACAATAATAGTTCTGCAAATGTTTTAAACTGCAGGTAGATTACAATTTGTAATATTACATGTTTATGTGTCCGTTACTTTTTATCCACTTAGAAAACTCGCACATAAAGCTTACCCACATTAAACATTAATAAAAATATCAATTCAGCACAAGTATTAATTTATAATTTTTAAAGTTTTCAAATATACAAATTACTGTCAGTGGGCTAAATGAAAATTGATTATTTACAAATTTATGACCAACATAGCCCAATTTACTTGCACTATATTCAAACCACACACAATTTAATAGTATAAAACATTTCATTATCAATAGTATAAAATATTTCATTAGGAACACACAAACAAAACGAACGGCAAACACCGTTAAAATGTTTTGTACTTACGTGCATTTTGTTCGGCTTCAACTATTTGTAGCAAATATTGTTGTTCAACATTGTATACTTTTGGAATTATTTAGATATAGAATTTGATTTAAATTCCACAAACAGTTGTATATTGTAGCCTCGGACGGGTGTCCGTGACGGGAAACAAGACGCCAATGTTGAACAACAATACATATATGCCCCGAATTTGTATATTTGAAAACTTTAAAAATTATAATTTAATACTTGTGCTGAATTGATATTGTTATTAATGTTTAATGTGGGTAAGCTTTATGTGCGAGTTTTCTAAGTGGATAAAAAGTAACGGACACATAAACATGTAATATTACAAATTGTAATCTACCTGCAGCTTAAAACATTTGCAGAACTATTTTTGTAGCCAAGTCCTACGATAATATAGTACATCTACCTGCAGTTTTAAGCATTTGCAGAATTATTTTGTAGGCGAGTTCTACGATAATAATACATCTCTTACAGTTAGTTCTAAGCTTTTTTTCAGAATGGATGGTCAATTTACAATAATACAATCGGAACAGTGAAACAGTGACATTAGTTGTACTTGAAGAAAAGGCGCTCAGGCGTCATCAATGTGGTGTGATAATTGGATAAATTCAGTAAACAAGTGAGTTTTGTTAATATATTACTTTTGATTGTGCGGTATCTGTAAGTTCACGTGTGCTGACAAGTAGAACTATACTCATAGGGTAACCTAGGATTGGGAATTAAAAGCCTAGATACTGTACAATAGGAGTATTTAAGTCTTATAATTGTGGCCGCCACCTCAATTTTACAGACAAGCCATTTGCGAACATATTTTTTGTTGTATCTAACAAAAAAAAAAAAAAAAAATGCTGCTAAAATAGTGTGCAGGCAATGATATTATATACAATATCATTGTATCATTGCTTGCATGACAATATTTCGTAGTCTTCTTGGGTGGGCTATGTAGATTAATTACTATTATAGTCTGTGAGCAGAAAGGTGGAAATATAACTGTTTCAAAGTTAATTGAAATACAATTACGGTTTTCTTTAAAATCTCTTAATCTCTTAAAACTTTTTCAATAAGTTTGTGCGACGCAATATTGAGTATTGAGAAACGTAGAGATGCTATCATATTAACAAATCTGTTTGTCTTGGAGAAATCCAGTGCATGCGTACGCAACGCAGTAACTTTTAGTGTCTAATACACAAAATTCACGTATATATATGGCAAGCCTCGTAAGGTTACAATCAATATAAAGTACTATCTCATGGCACAAGTTGCCATCCATCGTTGCAGGATGGGTGCACAAATCATAAACCTCCCATCTCGGGGGGCAGTATATGTACAGTTGCTCGTCGTAAGGCAAGCTCCTGGTTTCCAGATTTAATTCTGATAATCTTGTCAAAGCCTAAAAGTTGTTGGCTGAAGTCTACTTCACTAGAATAGAGTACCATCGCGTGGTACGAGGTCTAATTTCTATTCTCCTTTGCATAACGTTTGCAAATATTATCGCCCACCCTTTCAGCATGGGTACACAAATAATTAACCTGTCGCAGGATGGTATGTATCATCTCATGTATGTTGATCATGACCAGGCATCTGATTCAGAATCAACTTGGACGATCTTGTCAGTCTGACCGTTGTTGGCTGACTTCTACTTCACCATCAGCATTAAGTACCATCACATGGCATATTTTCTAGATTCCATTTTAAATTGCATGGAGTTGCACAAACCACCACCCTCGCAGGGTGGTGCAGGGGCATATATGTATATATATATATCAATATAAATAATAAACCTCCATCCCGTGATGGTACATATGTATATAAGTAGTTATTTATTTATTTTATTTCTTAATTGCTCATAAAAAGAGCATGTATCTGACAAATCAAAATTTATTTTAAAAACCGATTTGGATGTGGTTGGCTGAAGTCTATTTCACCATCAGTATATTGTCCTTCGCAAGGACTGCACATTTTATTACTCGCCCTCGCAGGGTGGATACACAAAGATTTAACCTCCCTCGCAGGGACAGTAACATGTATAGCTCGTGGAGAGAGCACGTACAGTGTATCCGGTTTTTAGAATCAATTTTGATTTGTCAGTTTGGAAGTGGTTGGCTGAAGTCTATTTCACCATTAGTATATTGTCCTTCGCAAGGACTGCACATTTTATTACTCACCCTCGCAGGGTGGATACACAAAGATTTAACCTCCCTCGCAGGGACAGTAACATGTATAGCTCGTGGAGAGCACGCACCTAATTTTCAAAATCAATTTTGGCATTCTTGTCAGTCTGAAAGTTATTTTCTGAAGTCCATTTCATTATAATAATTTGACTGGCCCGTCGTTCTCAGACACCCTAACTCCTACTCAGTGGTCGTGGGTTCGATTCCCACCAAGTTTCTGTTACTATTTATCGATATAAGTAGGAAGTGCATTCGTATCAGTTGTATGGTTGCCGTTGTGCAGGCTGTATCTGGTTTGGGATCGGATGGCCGTGTGTGGGTTGTCCCAGGATATTATTATTATAAGCATAGTGACATTGACAGGGTATTTTTAGCAATTACGTACCTCCGCAGGGTACCCCAATAAGTAACAGTTCCCTGCAGGAGTGGTAACTGCATATTGCTCTTCGAGAGACTGTTTTTCTGTTAAATTCAGCAGAGATATTAAGACATTCACAGTGTGTGTGTGCCTGGCACATCGTCTTATTAATAACCTTTTTCTGAGGAGTTTGTTCTATCACGCACTCTCGCGGGGAGAGAATAAAGAAATTTACCTTTCAGAAGAAGGTTGCTGTTGCTATACAAAATTGCACGTACGTGATTCTATGAATCAATTATATATAAATATATAAATTTCATAACCCTGGCTTGCAGTCACGTCTTGGATCCTAATCATGGTCCATTAATTTTACTGTCTTAAAATATCAGGAGCGTAAACTGCTAATAGTTTATCAAAGTTTTGGATACAACATTTTAAGAAAGTTCTTCAAACAATGATTGGATATGATGTGGGGACAACATGTCCTTTATTTGAAGACCACCATTACTTTTTCTATACTATATCCCATTTCAAAGTTAAAAGGTATGTAATCTTATAATTGGGACTTCTGGGGATCCATAATGATTGAATCATTCACGAGTTTCTATAACAATATCAAACTCAATTCTGTGGGTGTAACTGGGTGTAAGTAACCAAGTTATGCCAAAATGCATCGCCTGCATTATTAGCTAAAAGTAATGCAGTCCTCATTCACAATTGCGGAGAACAGGCGTATAATTATACGAACTGTAATTGTTCTAATGAGAATAAAGATTCTTTAACCCCATAATTTAACTTCCGATAAATGTCGGGAGTAAGAAAATAAAAAGAAAGCAGTTGCATTGCAACCAAAAGAAATATCCTGCTTACTATCTTTTGTAATTTCGCATTTATTACAAAGTGACAACACAAATTTCCTTTACAGAGGTAAGGGAAACTAGTATGCAGACAGGGGGTGGGACCAACCATTCACAGATGCTTATGAATATTATATTTTTCAATTAGTTAATATTTTATACAATATCCTTGTAGAGACAGATAGTAGGATATATGGAGTAGTATGTCCATAAATATTTAAGGTACTTTGGAGCAGAACGACTACAAATCATCCTCCATGTATGATTATTCGTGTATTCGGTGAACGTATACTTACTCGTATTGGCTCTGAAGTATTCTGGTATAGATTAAATATATATTTAATCGTATTGGCCCTAAATTATTTCGGAGAGCAGACTCTGTTCTTGAACGAGTTTTGAGTCATCTATTCATATGACACAACTTTTAAAGAGTCTTAGTTTTCGCATACAGACAATATTCTTTCGTTCTGAAACTTAAAAATGTGAGTTTTGGTGATCCAGACTTGACCTTTCAAATCGAACCAAATATTACATTAAAAATTCACGAAGTAGTTTGGAATTATCATGAGCTGGTTTTGATTTTCTAAACTAAATTAAAATAACTGGAAATATTGCCACATTTTTTGCTAATTTATAGCGGATTCGAGCATTAATCATAGTTGTTTGGTATTATTATTGCCTAACTCTGACAATGTACAATACTGATCAGTCCAGTTACTTGCTTGTCAATTCTTAGCAACATGTTCTTAAATCGATTTTACTTATTAATCCTTTACTCATCTATTTAGGATATGATTTAGTGAGCAATTTTCAAAGTAGCTTACTTCACATGTAGAACACATACATGCATATATGTATAGCAATGTATATACGATTTAACATTTATAAAAAGACCCTGACTAATGACTAGAGTAATGCCTTAATAGAGTAGATAAAAATCCCATATAATTTATCTATTACTACACAAAGTGAAGTCTACTCTTCACACTGTTGCTTGCTGGATGTTAAAGATTATCACACTGCATAATAATTAGAGGTAAACATTGTAACATCACCTAGTACTCTGTAAAGCATAGTCGTGTCGTTAATCGGAAGGCCACGTACTGCAAAGTATACAACATCGCAGTACCTGGTGTTGTGTTTAAAAACAAATTGTATATGTATTCAGTTATCTTATCTTTATTGATGGGTCAAAAAGACTAAAATCACGAACATAATTTAGCTTAATTAATTACCTATCAAGCGTCACAGGCGTAGTGGTTTTTAATAATAGCTAGCACATTGAAATTGGAGATTTTTAATACATTTTACACAGCATTATAAAGACTAAGTCAAAAACACATATCACGAAAAATAAAAAAAATAAAAATAAAAAAGAACTTTTGTACTGGATTGTTTAACAAAACACAATGAATAATTGGCATAATATTGATTTTAATGGTTGATACAGTTCTATTCTCTTCTTCTCTTTTTCTGCTACTCGTTTCTTAAAGAAATAATTAGCATATACAAATATCTATATATATATAAGAATGCAATCTATTGAATTTTTATTTAAAATTCATACTTGGATATTTAAAATACATCCGTAAATCACATTGGCGTCATTAATCTACTGATATTACCAGGCGATAACAAACACGTCTCATTATAAGCTTCGAATAAGGTAAGTAGTTTAATATGCGTTTTCTTTCAGGGAAAACGCTGCTATTAATAAGTGGGCAAAACACACTGAAAAGCTTTTTGTCATTACAAAGTGACTCTCCAAAATACGGATCCGCCCTGTCATCTGACGAGAATGAAGAATAGCAACGAACAATGCCCCTCCAGGAAACGTATCAAAAAAATGGATCTGACACACAAGTAAACCAGAAACACCACGAATCAAAAAATAGAACATCTCCCCCAATACGGCTGGTCTCCGCGGGGGCAGTAGACTACCACCCTCCAAAAGGGAAAAAAATACATATATTATCATTCAATGTGCGCTCTTTAGCGA
This sequence comes from Furcula furcula, assembly GCA_911728495.1. Classification (NCBI taxonomy): domain Eukaryota; kingdom Metazoa; phylum Arthropoda; class Insecta; order Lepidoptera; family Notodontidae; genus Furcula; species Furcula furcula. The sequence continues at coordinate 1,260,823 of OU452244.1, forward strand.
GCGAGGCGAGAATAATAGAGCTAGAGCATTCCGTTTCGACTATCAACTGGGACGTTATTGGATTATCAGAAATAAGGCGCGAAGGACTAAAAATAGAAGATAGAGGGAATTATTTTCTCTACTACTATGGACAAACCAAGGGAGCTAAAGGGGTAGGATTTATGGTTAGAAAACATAAAAATATAGAAGTGCAAGATTTCATCGCAATCACGGAAAGGGTCGCCCTACTACATATCAAAATCCACCAGACACTTTACTCTATAGTTCAAGTATATGCACCCACAGAAAATGCGACAGATGTTGAAATCCAAGAGTTCTACGATAGTCTAGAAAAATCTATGAAAATATGCTACACAAATACTATATTCATGGGCATGATATGAATGCCAAAATCGGTAAACCTGAAGAAAATGAAAATATTGTAATGGGAAAATATGGTTTCGGCAAACGGAACAATAGAGGCCAAAGATTCATAAACTTTTGCATGCAACACAAATTAAAAATTACAAATACAATGTTTCAAAAGTCAGACAAACTCAGATGGACATGGCTAGCACCCAACGGGAAAACTAAAAACGAAATAGATTTTATAGCCATAAATCAGCCAAAATATGTAGAGAATTTTAGTGTACTGAGTGGTTTTGTACATTCTAGCGATCACCGGATGATTAGATTAACGTTAAGTATACGACCTCAAAAACAGTCACGAGTACATTATGGAAAATGTACCAAAAATAATATAGATTACAAAAAACTTGAAAAAGAGCTCTCTGCCCTCTCCCAGCCAACCGATGAAACGGTTCAAACCCTTTACGATAGTATTGAAAATAGGCTATTAAAATGCTCAAAGCAGTCTTCTCCAAAAACATTAAGAAAATCAGATATTATACTCACGCCAGATATCAAAGAAATGCAAAGGTTAAGACACGAACTAAGAAATAAGGAAAATAAAACAAGAAAAGAAAAGAACATACTTTGTAAACTATATAGAGAAATAAACAGGAAAATAAAACAAAACTTACGTAATTATAGACTTAGTACCTTTCAGGATTATTTGCATGAAACAGGGGGTATAAAAAAAGCCTATAAACATCTGGACAAGACAAAACATCTTATGGCTCACTTACATAATACCCTGGGATCTACAGTTACCAACAGAAAAGATATACTAAGTACAGCCACCCAATTCTTCCAAAATCTATACAGCAGTCCCAGCAGTGATGATAAGTTGCAAACAAACTGGCCAGGCAATAACGCCCCCGCACCACCCTTTCTAACAAGTGAGATAGAGTTATCCCTGAGCAGACTAAAAACAGGAAAGAGTCCTGGCGGAGACGGAATAACTAGCGAGATGTTAAAGTTAGGAAAAGACAAACTAATACGACCTCTGACTAAATTATTCAATCTCATTCTAGCGGAGAAAAAAATTCCAAAACAGTGGATGGAATCCGAAATAATTTTATTGTATAAAAAGGGAGATCCAAAACAATTAACGAACTATAGACCCATCAGCTTATTGCCATGCTTATATAAAGTATTCGCATCAACCTTACTTCGTAGAATTTCGAAAACAATAGAGGAGAACCAACCCGCCGAACAAGCGGGCTTCCGAAAAACCTTTTCCACAGTGGATCATATACAAACTTTAAAACAGATAATAGAAAAATATACAGAATATGACAAACCACTCTACATCTGCTTTATCGACTACCTAAAAGCTTTCGACTCTATTTATCACCAGTCTATCTGGAATTCACTTATAGAACAGAGTGTACACTGCGATTACATTGAAATAACCAAAGAAATATATAAAACCAGTACAGCAAAAGTAAGGATAGAGACAGCGGGTCCATCGTTCCGAATACAAAGGGGAGTGAAACAAGGCGACCCACTCTCGCCTAAGCTGTTTATCGCTGTCCTAGAAAGCATTTTCAGAAGATTGAACTGGACGGAGATGGGAATCAAAATTGATGGAAATTATCTCACGCATCTGATGTTTGCTGACGATATAGTACTACTTTCGGAAGACCCAAGTGAACTCAAATACATGATAGAGTCTCTGAGTGCATGTAGCAAGTCATCAGGATTAGAAATTAACAACAGCAAAACAAAAGTGATGACAAATAGAATCCAAATACCTATATCTCTACACTCAACCAGCCTCGAATATGTTGAAGACTATGTCTATCTCGGGCACCTTATTTCTTTTAAATCATGCACAGAGAAAGAAATAAATCGAAGAGTCAAATGCACATGGAACAAGTATTGGGCCATGTAAGAAATATTTAAGGGAGATCTGCCCATACACTTAAAAAGCAAAGCGATGAATATCTGTCTCTCACCATGCCTCACCTACGCTTGTCAAACTTGGCCAGTATCAAAGACACTACTAAACAAACTTCGAGTATGCCAACGAGGTATTGAAAGAAGCTTCTTAGGTATCAAATTGAGAGACAGAGTTAGAAACAGAACTATAAGGAATAAGACCAAAGTAAAAGATGTAGTGCATAGAATCCTAGGATTGAAATGGAAATGGGCAGGTCACATACAAAGGATGAATCCTAACAGGTGGCCTCATATTGTTACCAACTGGACCCCAAGAGACAAGAAACGCAGAAGGGGAAGACCACTGACAAGATGGGACGACGATATAGTCAAAGTGGCTGGCAAGCTTTGGCACAGAAAAGCACGTAACCGGAATGACTGGAATACTTTGGAGGAGGCTTTTATCGCCACCGGCGGTCCTTACACGTAATAATATTATTTTACGAAACTTTTATACTTATACTTACTTATCTATTTTGTGTTTAAAGGAAATATTTTTTATTTTTTTATTTTTTTTTATTTTATTTTTATTTATTATTATTTTATTATTCATGAATATAAATTATTTACTTTAGTATATACAGTATACAGGATTTATTACCGCAATGTTTCGTTGTGATTTCTTACCAGCAATATTCAAATAGAGATTTTGATTAATTAGTGAATTAACAATCAGATTTAAAGTTTGGAGATTGTTATTTACGGTAAGTACATTTAGGTATTGAATACACATTTGAAAGAAATCCTACTAAAACTTATTGGGATTTCGAAATTTCCCATCACCGCAAAAAATACAGAACACATAACTGGAAACGCGACACGGAAACAGATTTGTTCGAAGGATTATCGACGCAATAAGTTGGCCATGGGCTCGACGAAGCCCGCGGAGCCTTTACAAAAAGTTAAATCAAAAACGTGAGGCGGTGACAAACAAGCGGCGAGGGTGTGCGCGGGGGTGCGGCGAGACCGCGGGGTGAGGAATCCCAGAAAAAGTATCCACGCAAGGATTTATCGCCTCCGCAACACTCGTCGTGATACAACGTGCCAAGAGGCACATCTAGAGGTCACGGGAATGCCCAGATTTTACATAATCCGGATCAACTTACCAAAGCTATCAATTTATTTGTGAATTCCAGAATGTGTTCCTACGGTTATTATTACTTGAATCAAAATCTTAGCAACAAATAAGTGTGAATTCTTTATATCAACATCACGCATCAGAGTACTTTCATGATGTAGTTTTTATATACAAATCAAATCATTATGTAATCCGGATTCTCCGGACACGAATCTACAGCATTTGTCCATCTCAACATTTCTACGTAACCGACAAGTTTTTAATTTTATTTCAATGAGCAAGTTCACGCTTCAGTTGTACCTACGAAAACACTTTGCCAATAAACGATTGAAGAATCGAATCTTTGTTTCTTTAGTTTAATTAAACTTTAGGAATTTGGATAAAGCCTACGCATGACGGAAATCGCTACGAAATGTCTCCGACGCGTACTGGCTACGCGTCGTAGCCGTAGCATAAGCGGCTACGTTACAAAACTATGAAAATTATCAGAAAAAAAGTATGTAATATTCATATTTGCAATTTAGACTGTTACTTCCGCACTCACAAACCCCAATTAACTTTAATTATAATTAAGTAACTTTTTAATATCTATTTATTTCGACTGTCGGAGTCGTTTATGATTAATTTCGATTATTGAACACGAGATAATTGGTATATCTACTCACTATCAGCGTATTAAGTATTAATGGGCTTCGAGTGTCGAAATAATCCGATTTAAAAAAATGATTTAATCAACATTAACTTTAATTACGTTTGTAGGTTCGGCAGTTAGTCTTTCATTATGATTTAATTGCAATATTAAAAAAATATTACGATACTACATAATATACCTAATTTGCCAATTAAGAATACAAGTTGATTTAAAAAGTTAGATTCTGCTTTTAATTATCATTTTATCCTGCATCGTAAGAATGTTTTTCTCTGTTACTCAAAATTGACAGAAAATCTTAATATTTACGCCAGGAACCAAACATAGGTATACATATATCGTATTTTAAGCAGTCATTGAACCCGTCTTGCTACACCGACTTTTTAATTCAGTGTAAAGTCTGCGCACACAACGCAACTCTAATCAAAGAACGTCACATAGCAAACATCTCAGATTGGAACTCAATTAGAACGCCGCTAATTTGCGTCGGGTAAACAGTAATTTCACTAGGTAATCAACGTTTATGTAAATTGATGGCAGTTATGTATTTAATCGAATAATTAACTCTGCCACGGAGGGCGACGTGATGTAAAACAATCTTGGAATTATTCGTCCATGTTTTGTTTGCTGGCTCGTTCATTTGGAAAGGGTGTAAGAGGCTCGAGTCGTTACGAATGCACACCTGTGTTGGCCCTTTTGGATATCAACCAGTCGGGTACTTTCTTGTTAGATAGATTTTTCTGATCTGACTTGCGTAACTCCAAGTTAATTGACGTGAAATTGCATATCGATGGCGTTCTTTCACCAATCTACTTCTGTTTTAGTGGTATGAGTAATCCGTGTTCCTTTTACTCTACTTTGAGGAGTTGCTGTTCTGGTAGCTGAAGGGCTATCTTAGTTGTAGTTGTACAAAGATACCTTTCTCATTTTGCTAGTGAATGTTTATCTAGTTCAAATATTATATCGATGGCCACCAAACAGCAGTGTGTAAACATTGCTGAATTCCGTGAAGGGCACTTAAGCTCCTGAAATGACCGGACACAAGTGACTTACTAAATAATGTGTCGGATGACAAGCGGCCTGGCAGGCCTATGCTGCTCTCTATAGGCAGGCGTGTCGCTTCCCATCAGGTGAACGTTATGCGTCAAGCACCAGCTTATATTGAGTTTATAGCGACCTACTACATAACGAGAGTACAAAGTAAAGATGATCCTGAATCGCGCAAGCGAAGTTTCTAAGTACATTGAGTATATATAGAACATCCCAACATCAACCGAGGGCTTGGGGCTTCGGCTCTGGCCGAGCATGACACCTCGCTAGGTTGGAGAATCCTCCCTTTAGCATCGCTCTGCGATAAGTTAATACTATTGTGTGTCAGTGAATCCATCTGATGTAATAAGAAACGCATCAGCATTATCAACACAAAGTCAATGTGTTAGTGATATCCTTGTGCCCGTAGCAAAATGGTAAAACAATGATCCCTTGGCTGCTAGCACAGCAACACACTCATAAACAGAACAGTAACGCCTTTTGAAGGTTTCGTTATCTGGCTATGAAAGGTTGAATTCTCTCTCAATCGGGCTGTTATAATTATGAGTAGGCGTTTGCCCTTTACTCTACTTCACCTTAAGTACAAACAAACATGTGGCCCGCCTGATGGTAAGCATTCACCGCAGCCTATGGCCGTTAGCAACACCAGAAAAATCACTATCGCGTTGCCGAACCTAAAGACACGTGTGTCCAGTAATTTCACCAGCTACAGTGCCCTTCATACCGGAACACATCAATGTTTTCACATTGCCGCTTGGCGGGATACTGCGGTGGTACCTACCTGGACCGTCCCTTGCAGCTATCCCCTAGTAAAATCCTCCCTTCAAATCGTATTTAATTTCAACCACGGTTTTATACTACCTAATCAGTTTTGTTATTTAGTCAACCAAGCGGCACCGAGGCAAGAGGCACTCACTCGTACATTGTTAAAGTTCGCTGAAACTTAATACCAATTCCTTGAGGAATCGGGTGAAGTCTTAGAAAGCAACTAATAGAAACTTACACGTTTTCTATATAATAAGTTAATTACATAACCCAGCTAGGCGAGGGATATTACACGTGTAGCTAAGTATAGAACCAGAACTAAGTATAGAACCAGAACTAAGTATAGAACCAGAACTAAGTATAGAACCAGAACTAAGTATAGAACCAGAACTAAGTATAGAACCAGAACTAAGTATAGAACCAGAACTGCCCGTCAAGAGTTGTATAATCAGAACCATCTGAGTCTGAGTAATAAATACTGTCTCAGGTCCAGACGTGCAATCAAACTATCTATGGGTGGGGGGGGGGGGTACCGTTTACCATCAATCCAACGTCCGGCTCGACACGTCATCAAATTGCATAAAATAATATCACTTTTTTTACATAAATTATATATTTGATTGTAATAACCTTCATTCAATACTAATCGGTTCAAGACACGCGTTTAAAGGATGCACCAGTCACACCAGTTGTGCTTGCTTAGAAACCGGAGGTCGCGAGTTCGATTCCCGCGGGGAGCAACAACTTTGTGTAGTTATTCCTTACTGGCTAGGACAATGCAGGCCGACCACCTGATTCTCTGTAAAGTAAGATGATCCATGCGTCAGATGGGCATGTAAAAAGTCGGTCCTGCGCCTAACCTCTCCCCGGTCGTGTAGGTTTTCGGTCCCATCAGATTGTGAGTGGTAAAAGGAAGAGAGAGTGCACTTGTGTCTAAGCAAGCGCTTGTGCACTATAATATCTCCCGCGTAGATCGCTGATCTTGTGAAAATTGGCCGCTGTGGTCGTATCGGCCAGGAGGACATTATTTATTTTTTAAAAATGAATAGACTTAAGTGTACTAATCAAAACTTATATAAGTAATTTACCTAATACATACCTACAAAGATTGACATCAAAGGTCATCAAGTCGACTAATTGAAAAACAATTCTCACTTCCATTATGTCACAGACATTCGTCACAACTCAATTTATTATCCCCGAAAGCCAATAAAGAGACACAAAAAGGAATTACCAACCGTTGTTCCCATTAACTCATCAATCATGGCCGACGATTAACGTTTTCAGGGAGTGTGCTATCGAAAAGTACAAGGTTCGGTGCCGTGCCACGCACCGATAGACACAGACCAAATTAAATATTACTAATCTTCGTGCAAAACTAATAAACGTATTTTCTGCGATAGCCTTGCTTCGGCGCATTTTGTGTTTCCGGTCGGGATTATTGTTGAAAAGAACGCGCACAAACGTATAAAATACCAAAAATATGGCATTTAAAATACTAGCATTTAAACATAAAGAGCCATTTGCCTTACAGTTATCTGGAAAAAGGTTAAGGTACATACTATGATGTGTTCTATATCCATGTCAATTTTCATTAAGATCGGTTAACTCATGAAAGATAGCAAATAGGCAAGCGACTAGAGGGATAGAGTGTCGCTTTTGCAATTATGAGTGTGGACTGAAACTGTTAATCGAGAGGTCTAACTATGCGTAAGAGCGCAGGTAGTTTCATTTACAGTAACAAAATATATTGATACAATATAATAGGTCTCGATTTACCGAATGCTTCGGCGATGAACTTTTTAATCCAATTAACTACACCAATAAATTATTTGAGTGTTGTACTATTTATCATTGTAATGTTATTACATAAATAATTTGTATGAATATATTGATAAGCACTTTCCAAACGAGTTCAAAGAGCCAGTTTGATATTTGGAAGGAGAAATTTCGAAATTGCTGCGGTGGATCACCCGAAGTAATATCAGAAGTTAAAAATATAATGAAACATTAGACTACTAATATTGGAAGAGTTAATTAAGCTAGGAAGCTGATAAAATGTGCTATGAACAAAGCTTTTATCAAAATAAATATGCTTTTATTTTGTTTCAAGATGTGGATATCTGAGCCAACTCATTGGATAAACAATAAAGTAAAACACTTGGTTTTGTAGTTTTATGGAAACAATAACTCAACGTTATTAATGTATACTTGGCACATATCTTAATGACTAAATGAAAAGTAAACTGGTTGAACTATAACACCTAAATGATGTACACTGTGTTTATATTACATGCTCAATTCATTAAATAACTGATATAATCAATTTGTATGGGACAAGAGTGATAATGTAACCTCCATACCCAAATAAAACTCAAGCTTAATTTGAGAGAGGAAGTTGTATTCAAATATATAGGTTCCACTTTTAGACTGTATACCACTCAGAGTTTAGTAAGTCAGCCTAGATCTTCCGGAATCTTGATTTATCCACTACTAGCTGACCCATGCAGCTCCGCCTGCGCTATTTTTACGTTAACTAAACTTTTAATAACAGACATTCGCATCGAATACATAACCTCCTTTTTTATAGTCGGTTAAAAACTGGGACCCACTTTTTACTTGCTCTCCGAAGCACGGACCCGTTTAGTTCAAATGGCGTTAAACGGTCACCCATCTATTTAATGACCTTACCTAACGTTGCTTAACCCGATCGATTACAAAACCTTGATAACAACTCTCTATGAGTGTTCCCTTACTAATATTTATTATATTATAACGAAAAATAGATAAAATCTGACCAAGCGTATAACCAAGTACCCATTTTGACTTTAAACCCCTCTCCCAAAAGAACCGTGCTAGATTACGGGATAAAAAGTATGCTATGTCCTACCTCGTAGTAAGATCTCAAATCATGCCAAGTTTCATTTGAATCCATTCAGTAGTTTAGGCGTGATGCTCAGCCGTGATATAGACAGACAGACAGACAGACAGACAGACAGACAGACAGACAGACAGACAGACAAAAATTAAAAAAATTACATTTTCTGCCTCAGTATCGGTTATAGAATGCCCTCCAAAAATAATTTTCAAAATATCTTCAATGTACAGAATTGAACCTGTTACAGTTTTATTATAAGTATAGATATGTATAGTAGTAAGAAATGTTTGTTACCTTCACCATTAACTAGCCTACCTAACCTAAGTATGTGGCTAAATATGTTGAGAACTTCAACGTAGAGACGTCAATTCATGTTTAAAGTTATTACCTGACAAGCAAATTAAGAAAACCTATAAAAAACATTCTATTTGTGGTTACTATACAACAGACTCAGCAAAGTGCCGAAGATCAGGGAAAATTACGAAAGACCCGATGAATGAAGAGAAAAAAATTCTAAAATTGCTACGTAACAACTAGTATTGAACCCTAAATATAAAACCTCTATTAAGCTATCTGTGTTTGTTACGCTGATCTTTCTTTTCGTAATAATAAACATTCGATGGCACCGGTGACAGGCAATGCTGTTAGAATCAACTCTGTAACTAATGACGCTAGGTTGTCCAACTGGACTGTGTGTGAGAAGATCGTTCAGTGTGCCTCGATCCAGTTTTTTATTGTATAGGTCCAAGAAAAAAAGAAGGAAACCAGGTGGGAAAAATTTCCTGAGACCTGATGATTTTTCAAGCAAGGCAAAATCATCTAATTGAGATTTGAGTCTTCATAAGGCTGTGTGAAGTGAGACTATTTTATAAGGACGTGAATTCATCCATAGTCAGAAACAATTCAAGGTTAAAATTTGTCAACAGCATAGGTATTCTTCTTAATTTAATCATTCAGGGCACGAGAAATCTTTTTTTTTTCATCTCAACCCCACCGCAACCCTAAATGCACAATATAACGTGCAGTCTAAGTCGCAACGTTTAACCTAACGCTGAAATATGATTTCTTTCCATCATTAATTGGTTTCTGAATCACGCAAATTTCACGTAAATCTGAGTTGTTTTACCAACATATTGTTTAATACGATATCCTTACGTAAATACCATTAAGTACAAGTTCCTCTAGCTCAGGTGCGGCACGGCGATCCACCGGAACATACGGGCACAGTTGCGGGCACACAGACGGCAATTCTCACAGGCACACACAGATAAATATGCATATTTAATAGTGGTCACAATCACCGGGCGTACGTACAGGGGTGAACGTATGTGGTACACGGGGTAATGCTCGGTGCACACGCGCGTGGACGCAGCGGACGTCGCTCGCTCACTGCCGGAGACGTCGCCGTGCGCGCCGCCGTCCCGCTCGCCGGCCCGCGCCCCCGCCCGCCCTGGATGCTGAAAATCCCTGTCGGGAGCGAGTTTCGCTGAATTCGCCGTGTAATAAATTAAAAATTATGTTCTAAGTACACTTTGAAAATTAATCAATGGATATTATTATTGCCGGAGGGTGAATTAGGCGGGTGCTTTATGAAGGAACCATTTTTAATTTTGATTGATTGCAGATATTTCGTACAAATGGTGAAATAAGATGAACAGTATTGTATGCTCTATAGTTTCAGTAAGATGAAAGTAATTTAATTAGTGGACGTATTTTTTTAACATCGTTAGTTAAACTTAAATTCAAAGCTCTAATTAGCCTTCACTGAAACCTGAATAGTAATATTCTAGCCAGACCAATGCCAATTTTAATATTTACAAGCTACAGTCGTAAATGAACTAAGTACAAATAATTCATAACATCTTTACTGGGTCTTCCGACTACAATTTCGGTAAAACGACAAAGCTTCATATGCGATCTTCAACATATCTGACTATCAATAACTAGACACGATAAAACCATCCCTTCGTGCTTGCTTTAGGAATTAATTTTGGTAAGTGATCATGATATCGCTTAGCACGAGTATTACAAAAGTTGACCGTCTCAAGAGTGCAGAGTTTGTGAACTGTGTGATCACTTCGAGCTAATGAGCCACCGGCTACCAAAAAATTATTATATTCCGTCTCTATGTATTTGCTAGATTGCACGTGTAAATAGAACGAAATGTAATCACGACGTCCGTTCTAATGACCTGGCGCTGTTATTGGTCATATTTGCTCGCAACTTATACTGTGTACCAACCTTTGTAAAATACGTAACATGCTTGTTCAATTTAGTTGATACTTTAAAGAAAATAATTATACGAAATCACGCGCATTATCTGAAAGGCAGATAGATTATGTCCTTAAATGTATCCTGCGCCTTAACAACATGAACGCTCTTTTGATGTCGTATCCACTGGAATAGGGTGTATCAGTATTGGTGTTCTTTAAACTCCTAGAGGTAGACCTATTAATCTTTATTGATAATGTTATAGCTTCTATTTCATATACAATTATTTTCAATCTGTTTAAGGCAGATTTAAGACACAAAATATTCCGCCTTTTGTCCTTGACTAAGAAACAATACGAAACAAAATTCATAAAATAAGTGAATTATTAGTTCTACAAAGTTAAATACTAAAAACTTGGGACATAAAAGCGCTGATACTTTTCACGGATTAACAAATGAGCCCAAAATTCTGGAAGTTTTCGTACAAATGTGACCTTGGAAAGTATTGAAAGCTAATGGAAAAATATAAGCTAAATATTGTCGTATTTGAGAAACAGTGAACGTTTTAATGTTGTCTTAAATTTCAATTTAGATGCTTAGTAGGTTTTCTAAATATTAAAAACCTTTTAAAAGAGTTTACGTAGGCCTTAGATTAACTAAACATTTATGTGGGTACATAGTATTTTTTTCCCTTTATTAATTCATAGAATCAACAGTACATATGTTATTTAAAATGTATATAGGTGTCGTATCGCATGACGGGCCCGTTGGTGTAGTAACCACTACCCATCGGGTAGCAGCCAGGGTGTCTAACCAGACACCCTGGCTGCTACCCGATGGGTCGTGGGTTTGATTCCCACCAAGTGTCTGGGTGTTATTTATCTACACACATCAAAAGTGTCTAGGGATCAAGCATTTTTAAGCGGATTTCTTGAGATTGAGATGTGGCTTTGTAATAAATTTATGATTTTATAAATTTATATGGATCCTTTTTGGTGCATTTCATAATTTGAATCAGGAACTGTGAATCAAATTCGAGTAAAAGATGAAAATCAGCTGTCAATATTTTCCCTATAAAAACATACAACGCATTGAAGACATTATTAGTGCTACTGTTTCCCTACTACTGATTAAAACCAACGTTATTATGGAGCGGCGACGTCATTTAAGCAGGGAAGAAATGCTCAGAGCCGTGGGAATGATAGAAGCTGGTTCCCGGCAACGTACTGTGGCTTTAGCTCTGAATACAAGTCAGAGTGTTATCAGTCGACTTTGGACACGTTACCGAAGCACTGGTACCGTGGCTGAGCGCCATGGAGGACGGTATCGCTGCACCACACGGAGACAAGACCGATATATTCAAATCTTAACTCGAAGAGCTCCAACAATAACTGCCATGATGTTAGCCGTGAGGCTTCATCACTCTTCAGGGAACTTAATTAGCGACCAAACAGTCAGAAACCGCTTGCATGAAGTGAACCTTCATTCCCGAAGACCGCTACGGGTACCACCTATAGCAATGCACAATCGTAGGATTCGATATCAATGGGCTCTTGAACACAGAAATTGGGCAGAAGAACAATGGCGTTTCGTGTGCTTTTCTGATGAGTCTCGTTTTGGTATGAGACCGGATACAAGACGTATACGACACTGGAGAACCCCTGGACGCCAACAGCGATTAAAATCCTGCCAGGAAGTCCATCCTTATAGTGGTGGAACCATCATGGTATGGGCGGGTATTTGGATCGGCGGAAGAACTGAGTTGATTTGGATCAGAGGCAACCTCAACGCTCAAATTTATGCTGAGACGATTGTATCAGACGTCATCGTTCCTCTACAAGTGCAAATCGGTCCCTTATTTCAGTTAATGCATGATAATGCACGACCGCACACCGCAAGAGTTGTAAGACAGACTCTCGCCGCAGCTAACATCAATGTCCTGCCCTGGCCTGCTCAGTCGCCAGACTTGAACCCGATTGAGCATGCATGGGATATGCTACAGAGAAGAGCTCTGCCGAATATGGAGGGTATCCAGTCGCAAGAAGACCTTTTTTTGTTGTTGCAACGAACATGGGCGGCCATTCCACAGCGTGATTTGGATGAACTCATTTTGAGTATGCCAAACCGATGTTCTTGTGTTGTTAGTGTTCGCGGTAGAAACACGGATTATTAATTGTTTAAGTTACCCAATAAAATTTTAAAGAAAACTGTTATTTCAGTCTTTTTTTCGAACTTTTGTGTTAGTGGTTCAAATGTCAAAAATCCCTTTATTAGGAAAATGGCAAATTTCTTTATTAATGCAAAGGTGACTTGGTTTATCGTTACTGTGACAAACGAAAACACTTTATTTGATGAATCCTTAAAGAAAATTTTAATTAATATCAATCAGGAGAAAAGTTATTGCAAAAATATATGTTGATCCCTAGACACTTTTGATGTGTGTATTTAAGTATGTATTTACAAAAAAAGTATATAAGTATTAGTATCAGTTGTCTGGTTTCCATAGTACAGGCTCTGCCAAGTTTGGGATCGGATGACCGTGTGTGGATTGTCCCAAGATATATATTATTATTAAATTGCCAGTAACAGATTCTTACAATTTATCATCCGTAGTTATAATTTCACTTGAAGAGCTCGAATCTCATACAGAAATAAAAAAAAATGAATGAAATTAATTAAACAATAACTATAACAGAAATATTTAGTATTCAAGGTACGCATCTGAAAAGGTGTAAGCTTTGTGTGTTTGTCGTATGTGTAAGACTAGGAGTATGTACTTGTGTGCGATAACATAGTTAAAAATGAAATGACATGATGTTATATGGACAAAGTGTAGTGGTGACAGGTAAAGAATAATTTTTCAAATGGAAATACTTACGTCCCTATAATATCATAAGGTATCTACGAAATTAAAGCTAGATTATCTGCTGCGAATAGACTCACTTTCTCTGAGTAATGTTCTATACAAATAGTAAGTGGTCAATAAAACATCCTCTCGTTTATGAAAACTTCCTATAAAATAGAACTAATTAAACCTATTGTTTCATTTGAAATATTTATGGAACTATTTCATACATGTTAATTTGGGCTTGGATGACCGTGTATGTCGGCTTGTCGTAGCATATTATATTTTTATTATTGCTTTATTTACTATCAACAGTGACTAGATAAGGAGATTTTTAAGGGTATCCCCAAGGATATCCGTGGATGCTGCGTGCAGCATCTTGTGTGATCATAATTCAAACCTTACCAACAATTTGGACTAGATAAAAAATGTATCCGAACTTTAACAAAAAAAAACTAATAAAAAACTGTACCACTTAGACAGAACATTTTATTTTTCCTGTAAAATATGTAAAATACGTATACACCATAATTATTTAATTTTTTTTCCTTCTCAAACATCGGTGATAAGGGGGGGGGGGGGGGGGGGGAGACTGTATTTTTTTAACATTGTTGACTATCGGCCAAAAACTACGTGACACAAACCAAAATAAAAATCAGTTTTGCGATGTGCAAATGAAGCCCTTTCATATGATACCCCACTCGATATAGTAGTCTCATTTTGGATTTTTTATGACTCATTTTGACCTCATTATATATTTTTTTTCATTTGTGATGTCGTTGGGTAAGTAGTAAACTAATTCCAAATTTCAAATCGGTAGTGTCAGTGGTTCCTGAAATATATATGTAGGTGTGACAAACAGACCTTATGGTCTGACTTCGTCTGTCTGGGTTCTTTTTTACCTTTTAGGTAAGGAACCCTGATTATTAACAATTTGTCACTTATTAAAAAAAAAACACGCCAGCAGGCTTTTGTTCATTTTCAGCATACATAGATACATTTTGTAAGTGCTTGCAAACAATTAAAACTGGATCAAAATCGATCTAGTATTTCAAGAAAAAAAAACAATTATACAATGTAAAAACAACTTCACATGCGGTAACAGCCCAGCGGGCGAGCGCTTGCCTTGGAAACAAGGTGCGCAGTTTCGAACCCCGGCTCGCACCTCTGATTTCTTTAATTAATCATGTGCGAATCGTCTTTGTGCGATTGTTACTAGGTTTTGGTGAAGGAAAACATCGTCAGGAAACCTGCGTGTCTGAGAAAGCCTAACTAGCTTTCGATTGACGTGTGAAGTCCGCCAACCCGCACTTGTCCAGCGTGGTGGACTATGGCCTAAGCCCCTTCATCTTGAAGGGAGGCCCGTGCCCAGCAGAGGGACATAAACAAGGGCTGCTATTATTATTATTATTTATTATTATTAAAAACAACTTCTTGTAAAGTAAATCCATTTAACGAAGAAGTTAACTTAAATGCTCATTATAAATGCAAAAAATAAGTTTATCCGACTCTAGACCACAACCAAAGCTCTAAAATGAAATTTAAGCATTTTCATGTCTAATGATCGTGAGGGCGCGCATTTTTGTGTCCAAACGATGAAAATAGCAGAGGTCACGCGGGCGGGGACCTCATTTGTGATCCGAGAGACTCGGGATTTATTCATGAAATTATTTACAAAAGGAATGTATTTTCACTCATATAAGCTAGTGCTTGGGTGGGATTCCACCTCAGGGTAAGAGTTGACGCAGTCATGGTAAAACCTGATTTAATCGGACGCTGTGCTTTAGATCCAGAGTGGACACAGCAGCTGAGTTCCTGATAGAGCACAAGCAACATCGATCTATAAATATATACTAAATTATTAATCACGAACATAATGACACCCACATAATATGGTTGCAGTTGTTGAAAATAAAGCTCAGATACTACACAATAAGATTTTTAGCATTTGCAGATAATTTGGAATAAGAATTCGAAATAACGACACTGGTGTACTTCGATTCTTATTTTCTTGACCATTTTCGGGTCGTCACACTTCAACCTAGTAGTAAGGAACTACTCAATGCAGCGACACAACATCCATAAAATATTATTTGCTATAGTTAATGGATATTGCCAATTTTTCGACTACACTTCGTCGCTTCAAAATTGGGAGAAGCTGGTATGGGTATGGGAAGACAGAAATCAACCTTATAGAAAACAGCAGCCGAATAATCTTTGTATTTCTGCTGTAATTATGTATCAGTGTTCTAAGAGTCTGTGATAGGAGTTGATCTGGAGTTGAGTCAACATGTTTATTTTTATACTACCAAGGTAATAATCTACGCCAGAAACATGGCACAGGAGTGTGGTGGTTCTTTTCTTCAAAAAAGGTGATAACACTTTATTGAAGAATTATAGACCCATCTCACTCCTGAGCCATGTATACAAGCTGTTTTCGAGAGTCATTACGAACCGTCTCGAACGCAGGTTTGATGACTTCCAGCCTCCCGAACAAGCCGGGTTCCGAAAAGGCTTTAGCACCGTAGACCACATACATACGCTCCGCCAGATTATACAGAAGACCGAGGAGTATAATCGGCCATTATGTCTAGCGTTTGTGGACTACGAAAAAGCCTTCGATTCAATCGAGACCTGGGCGGTATTGCAGTCCCTCCAGCGGTGCCACATTGACTATAGGTACATCGAAGTGTTGAAGTGTTTGTACAGCAACGCCACCATGTCGATCCGACTACAGGACGAGAGCACGAAACCAATCCCATTGCAGCGAGGTGTGAGACAGGGAGACGTTATTTCTCCGAAACTGTTCTCAAATGCATTGGAGGACGTTTTCAAGCTCTTGGATTGGTACGGATTCGGCATCAACATCAATGGCGAATACATCACTCACCTTCATTTTGCCGATGATATAGTCAATACGATGCTCAGCGACCTCAGTAGCGTTTCCCAACAGGTGGGTCTTAAAATGAACATGGACAAGACGAAGATCATGTCTAATGTCCATGTTGCACCCGTACCTGTAGTTGTTGGGAACGATACACTCGAAGTTGTTGACCACTACGTATACCTAGGACAAACTATCCAGTTAAGTCGGTCCAACTTCGACAAAGAGGTCGCCCGAAGAATCCAACTCGGATGGGCAGCGTTCGGGAAACTATGCGATATCTTCTCGTCCGAAATACCGCAGTGCCTGAAGACGAAGGTTTTTAACCAGTGTGTGTTGCCAGTGATGACATATGGTACTGAGACGTGGTCTCTAACGGCTGGCCTTTTAGAGAAGTTCAGAGTCACACAACGAGCCATGGAGAGAGCTATGCTCGGAGTTTCTTTGCGCGACAGAATCCGAAATGTGGAGATTCGCCGAAGAACCCAGGTCACCGACATAGCTCTCAGAATCTGCAAGTTGCAGTGGCAATGGGCAGGCCACATCGCTCGGCGAACCGATAACCGTTGGGGAATAAAGGTTCTCGAGTGGCGACCACGAACCGGAAGACGCAGCGTAGGCAGGCCTCCCACTAGGTGGACAGACGACATTGTGCGCGTCGCAGGTAACCGATGGATGCAAATAGCCAATTGTCGTTCATTGTGGCGTTCTAAGGGGGAGGCCTATGTTCAGCAGTGGACGTCTTCCGGCTGATGATGATGAAGGTAATAATCAAGCATGCAGCCCGCCTGATGGTAAGCAGTCACTGCAGCCTATTGAGTCACTAGCGCATTATAGATCCTCGAGACATTAGATATTAAGTCTTTGTGTCCGGTAATTTCAGTTTCACCAGCTACAATGCTCTTCACGCCGGAACACAGCAATGTTATACTCTGCTGCTGGGCGGCAGAATATCGGGTGGTGCCTTCTTGGTTTCTTTCAAAAGGATCCTACCATCTAGCAAATTTTATTTTAAAAGGTGTCTACGTGTCGTGCTCTACGTTGATGTTGACTATTGCTTCAATAACGCGCACGCACACACACGTATATATATAGATAAGGCTGGCTAAAGGAACAAGAGACTAACATGTTTTGAAATTTTATGGACTTCTAGAAACGACTGCTATTGAACTGAGTATGCCCGAGATATTATATTTGAAAGAGCTTTGTACCGGTAATCATATACTGTAAATTCATGTTGAAATTTTGTAAAGAGAATTCCAAAACATAGTTCGTTCACCTTTGTACGTTCACCTCTGAAAGAATAATATCATCAAACAGTTTTAAATTCCACATAGAATAGCTCTTCAACGTACAGCAGAATAAGAAGAAATCGTCGATCGTCGTTGAAATTATTTTTTTATTAATAACATCAACGTTCGAAACGATCCAAACACGCCCACAATTCGTTGGCGGGTCCTATCAAAATTCAATTGTTATCTTAACACGTTATGTCTAGTCTCGAATGATCCTAGATTAGCGCTACACAGTGTTAAATCCTAGAATAAGCGTCGCATAGAAATTCCCATTTATGTGCGCGACCGAAAATCTTCTTATCGTTCAAACGGCTTAATCTGTTTGTGGAATTTGAAAGGACGTGAAAATAGTTTCAAGTTTGATAATAATATAGTCTGGTGCCATTGTTTGCCTTTGGTGGTTAAGTCTTACGGACGCCTTGATCAACATAATATTTTAATGTTTATTAACGATCCGCCCGGGATTCGCACGGGTGTAACAGAAGAAGACTCGGTTCAAAATATTTGTTGTTTTTTGTCAAGCACAAACTGTTTGCTTCTACAAGTCGCATTGCACACAATATGAACTTAGAACACCAATCTACCCTGAAACAATATTTCTCCAAGTCATGCAGCCTTGATACAGTCGATCTTCGCAGAAACCACTAAATAGGTATATAAAAAGATCAAAGCATTACTGTCTCAATCGGGGTGCGATGGTGTCCGCGTCGCGCCGCCCCCGTGGTCGTCGCGGCTTCTACTAATTGCTCTCGTTCTAGATGTGGCATCGTTTGCGAAATCTTTTCCATTTCATTTTCGTACGTCCTAATAAGTTTTGTAGAGTTTCGAAGGGTTGTCAAATGTAGATTTTATGAAATATCCCATAAAAGATTGATACAAACCACATTAAAAGTAAGGCTTTAAAATGTGAATAAATCATCATCATTAGCAGCCGGAAGACGTCCACTGCTGAGCAAAGGCCTCTCCCTTAAAAGGGAGGGGTTGTCATAATCCCCGCGCTTGGCAGGCGTCTTGGGAATCACAGTATAAGTGACAGATAAATTCAAAAGAAAGACGCTGCTCCGTCTTTCCGTTCTCGCTTAGTCGCCTCTTATGACACCTAACGAGAAGAGATGGGGGGATGGAATTCTAACCCGACTCCCCGCGGGTAAAATGTGAATGAATATGTGGACAATATACACTGGTATCAGACGATAGTGTCGCTTATAAGGATCAATTACTTACAGGAAAGTAATACACGGCAAACGTAAATACATATGATGTCTTTTTTGACGTATTCGTCAAAGGCGAAACTTGTCATCTTCGGATGTGGGACCGAATATGTTTGGCAAAACCAAAATTAGTTTTAAAAGTCCTATAGCAGGTCACACAGTACAATTGACCTTGAGAATTGGTATAGGAAGGCTTGGGGCGGATCTGTTTTTGTAGGCGGTTTAAATCGAGATATTTCAGTCTCTTTTCGAAAGTAGTCACAGCTTTGCTAACAGAGCCAAACCTTAAATAATCAAGGGTCACAGCTAGTATTAATGAGTTATATTACAACAAGCTGTAGTGCTTTTTATGTTTTTGGATACTTACATAATTATATTAAATAAGATATTATATGTATTACCCAAAAACCTTTCGGGAGAAATTCTCTAACAGATAATTAAAACTGCATCAAAGCCCATTGTGCAGTTTAGACGAAGTGTGCGAAGTATACCGGAGATTTTTTCTTTTACTCTCACGATCTGTAAAACGGAGGACCTATCACAACCTAGGAAAGATTAAGCGAAAGTTATTTTTACATGCTTCTGGATGGCTTGATGGATCGTCTTACAGCCTATATACCTAGGCTGTAGAATAATACTATTCTAATTATACTATGTAACTGGTCCCCCTAGGATTTGATACCATGACTTTATATTTGGTTTCCCACTGCGCCACAATGCTAGTAAACAAATATACTAACCAGATATCCACAATTTAAGAAGCTTTTGTCTAAGAAACAATAACGAGCCACAAACCTCTGATTTGGACACAATTGTCACCGTTATCCGATTATGACAGCCCTTACAATAGGATGCTCATCGAGTACCCGCCGCGGTATCGAGTCGTCGATATCGTAATCAATCATCGATTAAAATCGAAAAGTAATTAAACGGAGGCAGCGCTTTTGTACGATTGTTTCAAGTTGTTATTCGTCTGATCGTTATAGAAGTAGAGAATGATTACATTAAAAGGTCGATGATTAATTATTATTAGATCATGTTAAAGTTAATAACAGTGTCATAATAAGCGGTCATCCGTAAAAAAATATAAACATAAAAGAAACCAGACTGCAAACAAAACAGACACAAATTACATTAAAAATCTGTATTTGAACTCGTCATTAAAGTAAAGTTATAAAAAATTTAAAAAGTAACTTTACACTCTCGGCAGCCCTTATCATATATCGATGCGGCAGCCATATGAATTTTCAAAAACCTATCTATCATATTTTAGTCTTACAATTAAAAAGAATATAGCGGCACCTCATTTTAAAACTTATCAAGCTCAACCACATACAAAAAATGCGTAAATAGAAGCCGAAAGACGTCCAATGATAGACTAAGGACTCTCCCTTAGAAGGGAGGGGTTGCCATAATCCCCACGCTCGGCAGGCGTCTTAGGGATCGCAGTATAGGTGGTAGGTAATCCAATAGAAAGACGCTGCTGCCCGTCTTCTTGTATTCCCTTAGTCGCCTGTTACGAACACCCAACGGGAGGAGATAGGAAGGTGCTATTCTTACCCGGATACCCTACGGGGCAAATACTAATCAAACTCTAAACACGTAACCTTTGGATGCAGTCGGCTTAAAAGGTGACAAAACAATTTCACTAATTATCTGATTACTTTAGTTAAATATATGCCAATGTGAATTTAAGCTTTATTTTCAATTTTGTAACTTGGTGACGAGCCCCTTCCGCCTACAAATTACGTAGGTATGTTAACAGTTATGTGTTATATTAACGAGGCGTCATGTATCACCCGACAACCCGTCTGCTATGACGTCATAGTTTGTCGTTTCCGGCTACAGATCCTAGATATAGCTACATGACTTCCGGCCGTAACTTCCGAATTAATCTGGAATAACTGGCGGCTTAATCGTTACTGTTAACTTAGTATTATATTGAATAACTACTATATCTGTTGGTCTAAGTATTAAGAACCAGCGCGGGAGTTGCGATAAGCACAAAATTAGGAAAATAATAATAAGTAAATTTGGGAAACCTAAAAGGTGGTAGGTTGGTGCCGCGGGGAGCGTGCAATTAATACTTAATGTCTCCTAAAGGGTGTCGAGCGGCAGAGCAATGCAGCTGTAGGCCAGCGGCATGCGTATACCATCGGGCGACAACTCGGTCGTCTCATCACAGTGCTAAATAAAATAAATATCCAACACTAGTTGAATAAACTGAGATCAATTAAAGATACAGAAGAACTGACAGTATATAAGTAATTCCAAGTTTGTGAACGTTTTCAAAATATTCAGCGGACCGCCGCACCATAAAAAAGTCAGACAGTTTTACATTTTTATTGGCACAAACTAAAACTTTTACGGCTGTTTGTACAGCGTCGGATGAATAAACTACAAGCAATATACAGACAGACGTCAAAATAATATAAAAGTCTAACATTATTTTTTTACTAGCCTGTTGGGTCCAACTGCTGGGCGAAGACTGCGCTTTTCTCTACACCCAGTTTTGATTAAACGTTTAAGCCGCAAAAGTGTACGAATAACCTTGCTAGCTTTTATCGTTGTTAGACTATTAACCACTTTTGAAATCCATCATGATTAAAAAAAGTCAACAATAGTTTATTTTAAATAGGCTAACGCTAGCACGTTTTTTTAAAAAAAGCAACCGACTGATCACAGCGTGGCCTCAACTGAGAAGATCCGGCAAGAAACTCAGCGGGCTTGTCATTTTTTCACTGTTTTTAACCGACTTCAAAAAAAGGAGGAGGTTCTCAATTCGTCTGTATATATATATATTTTTTTTTTTCTATGTATGTTCGCGCATAACTCTGGCAATTATGAACCGATCTGAAAAAATCTTTCTTCCATCCATTCTTTAATCCGTTAATTGGGTCCCATAAAAAAATTATTGCTTAGTAATAAGTAGTTCCTGAAAAAACAAGAATGGTGACTGCGCACTGAGACTTGCAAGAAAGCCTATATAGATGACGTTTTAGTCGCTCGGACTCGCTCGGTCGGACAAAAATAGTCATAACTCTGGCAAATATTTACCAATTTCAATGATTCTTTTTTTATTCGAAAGAAGAAACCACTGTATTGAATCTGTATGAATTTTATTACAACCGGATAAGAACTTCCTGGAGGACCATGAACGATGTGGAGGAATTTATCTGGTAAAAACCATAAAACTGATGTTCTCCATTACATTGCTCTGACAATTATGAACCGATTTCGATGATTCTTTTTTTATTCGAGAGAGTAAACTACTATGATGTTTTCATGCAAATTTCATTACGACCGGATATTTTTTTCTGAAGAAACATGAATTATGTAAAACTATGTAGACGATAATGTGATCATAACCTACCTAGATAATTTTACGGTTTTCGATGGTTCAATGTTTATATATGAAAATATCACTAAAAAGTTTAAAATAAAATCTTTTTAAAAAAAAATTGAACCGACTTCAATATCACTGAAAAGTATAAAATAATTTAAATATTATTGAAGTTGGTGCCAAATATACACAGCAGGTACGCTAACACCAACTTCAATAATATTTAAATTATTTTATACTTTTCAGTGATATTGAAGTCGGTTCAATTTTTTTTTTAAAAGATTTTATTCTTAAACAGTGTGTCATGTAACAATTAGATCAGAGCGACAGTATGTCTTGCCGTTCAAATACGACGAAAGTACAACAAACTAAAAGGCCAAAGGGATAGTAGTTGGACCAGTCAGACCAGTGATGACAGATAATTCCATGGTAACTAATACTCGTAATACCGCTATTTACTAGGTGATAGGTTCCTTGTGCAAGGAACAGGTCAGGTAGGTACCATCGCAGTGTCAGATGATATTGCTGTATCCCAGTGTGAAGAGCACTGTAGCTGGTGAAATTACCGGACACAAAAGACTTAATATCTAATGCCTTAAAGGGTCGGCAACGCGCTAGTGATTCTTCTGGTATTGCTAGCATCTATAGGCTGCGGTGACTGCTTACCATCAGTCGGGCCACATGCTTGCTAGCCTTGGTTATAATAAGTATAAGAAAAATCGTATAGAATATATTTATTTATTTATATTTATATTTATATTTTGGGACAATCCACACACGGTCATCCGATCCCAAACTAGGCAGAGCCTGTACTATGGAAACCAGACAACTGATACCAATACTTATATACTTTTTTTTTTTGTAAAATACATACTTAAATAGATAAACAACACCCAGACACTTGGCGGGAATTGAACCCACGACCCATCGGTTAGCAGGCAGGGTGTCTGCCAACTAGACCAACGGGCCCGTCAAATAAAATAATAATCTATAATTGTACACAATGTTTTTTACTATGGGTACCAACCACATTAATAACCATAAATATGCCAAACATACATACCTACATTGATTAGACAAACCAACCGTTCATACTGAGCAACAAGGTATCTAATGATAATAAATTACTAGTTTAAAAAACTAAAAATACACGCTTTTATACTATATATTTTATACTATAGGACTAAGTACTGCACTTCTTTTTTTTTCCTGTGGCATCCCTGTGGTCAACAGCTGATTTTAAATCTCTTGTTTTGTTTTGTAATTAAAATTAATTTTAAATAGTTAATGAATGTCCTACTACAATTTTTTTCACTAAATAAACTTGGTGTTATTGTGTTTTCTGGTTTTCAAACCAAATAATAGTGTTTTAGACTTTAAAAACTTGATAGTTGGAGTGGCCGCTGACAGTTGGGAACATTGTGTTATTTAAAATATGAACAATTGTGAAGCTAGTGTTAATTAGGTAATTCACGTTGGCGAGCTGCGTTCCTGTATTAATTTTATTTTTTTTCACTGTGCTAGTTTCTAATAGCATAATAACGTATATTCATATCCGATTACAAACGCACGTCGCCAAATAACATATTCCTCGTTTGTTTGATACCACAGTTCTTACTATTTAAATACATACGAATACTTGCCATTATGACGACCCGCAGGGCTTTTGCTCGCCAGGAAGAGTCCAAACTCCAACTGGCTCTGAGTGAGTTAAAAGTATCTAAAGAGCTGTGTTGTCAAATGGAAAAGGAAAGGGAAGACAATGAATTGGAATTTGTTAAATTATTAGACGAAAATAAAAAGCTTAAAGCTGAAATGTCACAATTGCATCAACATTGTGTAGATGCAATAAATGCTCGGGACAAACTCCAAATCATTGTGAACGGGTTTGATCAATGTTCTCAAGAATATGCGGCAGCGTTGAACCGTATTGCTTCATTAGAGGAGCAGCTTCGTGATGCTTGCACACAGATATCTCAATTAGAAACATCTAAATTGAACTTCACTGCCACACTAAACCAAAGCCTGTTCGATGAGTTGGTTACTAGTGCCCCGAGCATGGTCCCTGCTGCTCATCATCAGAAACCCATGTTATCAGTAGATTTGACACCTGGTAAAAATCCAGTAGGAGATTTGAAAGGTATTGTTAAGTGCAGTAATAAAAAATTAAAGAAATATATAAAAATCAATAAATATATAAGAAAAACTAAGAAACTTGTAAAGAAACATAAATTCTTTATTAAAAATGTAAAATTAAATCGCGAGAGACTAAACTTAATTGATAAATTGGATATGTGTGCATGTAAGCTTGATAAATGCACACTGAAATATAAACAAGATACCGAGCACTTGCAAGGTGAGATTTTACATTTACAAGAGAAATTAATATCATTATCAGATAGATATGCAAGTTCTCAAAAAGTAATAAAAGAGTACACACTGGCCATGAATGAGCTAGTTATAAATAACAAAATGAATAGCGATCAAAACCAGTCATTATGCTCTTCATCCCCGGTGTGTAGTCCCAAAACTAATAAGTCATCAAAGCAATCTTCCCTTCATGTTGTAAGTGTTAATACATTGTTAAGTAATCTTTCTGTTACCTGTGAGACATCAAATTCCACCAAAATTGTGATATTTGGTGATGAATTTAGTAAGGACATGGGCCACATGTTGACTGATATTTATTCGGGTCATTCTATAGTTAATTATTGTATGCCTGGTATAACTTATCCTCAATTATTAGATAAAATATCAAAACATAATTTTAGTCCGGATACTATATTGATAATATTGGTAGGAAATAGAGGAAATGTGTGCAAACAACAGTTGCATAAGTACTATGAGTTACTGTCAAATATTTCTGTCAAAAGAATTGTAATGTTCACATTTCCCTACAGTAAAGGTTTGCCACAGGATGAAAATACTATTAGACATAAATTGAATATGACTTTACATACCATGACATATTGCAATGGTTATGACATACAAAATAAATTTAATTTAATTGACTTAAATAACATGAGTAATGTTAATTTTTATTTGACTAAAGATAAATACTATCTTAATAAATATTGTAAACAACAAATAGCACTGTCGCTATCATTTTATTTATATACA
This sequence comes from Furcula furcula, assembly GCA_911728495.1. Taxonomy (NCBI): domain Eukaryota; kingdom Metazoa; phylum Arthropoda; class Insecta; order Lepidoptera; family Notodontidae; genus Furcula; species Furcula furcula. The sequence continues at coordinate 1,286,477 of OU452244.1, forward strand.
TCAGCCAAGAACTTGGCTACACAGGTTGCTTCTATTGAGCAACAAAATTTTGACATTCAAATTAATTCAGCCAAGAAGTTGGCTATTAATAATGACATTTTAATTCATTTAAATTAGACTCTAAGACAACAGAGACCAACTCTGGCATGGCTAAACTTAATGATAATTTTAATTTAAATTCACAGAAAAGCCCATGTAATAATAACCATAAATTAAATGTAAATAAAATAACAGGCATATACTTGGTACATCAGAATATACAAGGAATGTTGGGCAAAGACTTAGAAATTGAATTGTTCTTGAATGGTCACAATATAGATATTTTTTGTGTAACTGAACATTGGTTAAAAGGTGACCAGTTCATGTTTAATTTTGATAACTATCAAGTTGCCAGCTCGTTCAGCAGAGTGAACATAATTCGCGGGGGCTCTCTAATTATTATTAAGAAGAATATTAAATATAAAGAACGTACAGATCTGGTGAGCCTTTCTGTTGAACGAGTTATTGAATTAGCTTGCATTGAGACTGAGCAGTTTTTGGTGTTGAGCGTATATAGGCCCCCGTGTGCACCATATGATGATTTTGAACGAATATTAGAAGCTGTTCTGCACAAAATGTCTTACACGAACAAAACTATTGTTGTCTGTGGAGACTTCAACATAAATTTACTGGAAAATAACACTGTGACTAGTAAATTTATAACATTATTTAGATCACATAATTTGTACAACATATTCTTTGAGCCCACTAGGATAACAACGTTTAGTGCAACCTGTATTGATAACGTATTTACAAGTATAAAACCGTTGCACAAGAATATTATTAATAAACTGGATTCTGACCATTGTGGACAACTTGTTGTGTTTCCTAGTAAAATCATTAAATGTCAAAGAAATGTTACGTTTGTTCCGATAACCAAACGTCGCTTATGTCATTTCAATGCCACCCTGACTGACAGCTTGCCTGTGTTGCCCAGTCATAACGATCCAAATATTTTATATAACTCTTTATTCCAATGTATCGATAATCGCTTTGGAAAAATATTTACACCTAAAACTATATCGATTAATGATCGTGTATCGTTTAATGATTGGGCGACGATAGGTATTCATACGAGCCGGAGAAAATTATACGAACTTTATAATGAAAGATCTGTTAATATCTCGCCGCTATTTAAAGAGTACGTAAAACAATATTCTAAGTTATTTAAACGAGTATGTTCCATAGCTAAAGCTAATTATTTAAAAGTAAAATCAGACACTCTGAAAACAAAATTAAGATGACATGGAATATTATAAATAGTGAGACTGGTAAGTCATCAGTACGGAATAGTGATTTTTGTATACATGTTAATAATACAGATGTAACGGCGGATTTAGATGTAGCGACAGAGTTTGAACGATTTTTTACAGATATTCCTATTAATATAACGAAAACTCTAAATTCCTCGTCCACTTCCGCTGAAATCCTATTAAAAGAAAATGTACCAGAGTGTGGCACATCTTTTCAATTCTGTTTTGTAACTGCCAATGACATCATAAATACTTTTAAACAGCTTAATCAGAAAAAGACAGCTGATTTATGGGGGCTTTCTATACAAACAATAGCGTCTATAATTGAAGCAATTGCCCCTCAATTGGCAGTGATATTTAATAACTGTGTCAAGAGTGGAGTATTTCCTGACCTCATGAAGCACAGTAAAGTTATACCTTTGTTTAAGTCTGGCAGCACCGCTGAGCCTACAAATTTCAGGCCAATTTCGGTTTTGCCAGCCTTGAGTAAAATTTTTGAAAAGCTTATTCTATGTCAAATACTGGATCATTTTAATAAAAATAATCTTCTTCACAATAGACAGTTCGGCTTTAGAAAGAATCGCTCAACTACAGACGCGGGAGTCGAATTATTGAAATATATCTACGAGGCTTGGGAGGAATCACGGGATGCTCTTGGTATATTCTGTGATTTATCCAAGGCTTTTGACTGCGTAGATCACGACACGATGGTCAGGAAATTACGCCACTATGGTGTAAGGAATAAAGCTCTAGACCTTCTGACTTCATATTTGAATAATAGAATTCAGAGGGTCGATGTAAACGGTAAGAGATCTCCAGGTTCCGTGGTCTCCCTGGGCGTTCCTCAAGGTTCAATATTAGGCCCATTTTTGTTTTTAATATATATTAATGACTTACCCTACTTCGTGGGGGACAAACTTAATATTGTATTGTTCGCGGATGATACATCTCTTCTATTTAAAGTTAAGCGTAAACTCCATGATTATGACGAAGTGAACAATGTACTTTCTATGGTTGTCCATTGGTTCAATGTTAACAATTTAAAACTTAATGAGACCAAAACTAAATGTATGAAATTTGTAACTCCTAATGTGAGACAGCTGGCAACCAATGTAGAAATAAATGGAACAGCGTTGGACCTTGAAGCGTCGACTGTGTTTTTAGGTATAACAATTGACGCCAAACTACAGTGGGGCCCACAAATTAAGAAGTTGTCGGGTAGGCTAAGTTCCGCGGCTTATGCAGTCAAGACAATTAGACGTTTAACTGATGTTGAAACCGCTAGAATTGTTTATTTCAGCTATTTTCACAGTGTTATGTCATATGGCATATTACTGTGGGGATCTTCTGCAGAACTTAATACTATTTTTATTCTGCAGAAAAGAGCTGTGAGAGCCATTTACAATCTGGCTCCTATTGATTCACTTAGAGAGAAATTCAAAGAGATAGATATTCTAACGGTTGTGTCACAATACATATTTGAAAATTTAGTTTATGTTAAAAAAAATATCTGTTCTTTTAAAAAGTATAGTGATACACATAATATTAATACCCGGAACAAACACGATCTTGTTGTACATGCCACGCGTCTCCACAGAACAGGCAAATCGTTTATGGGCCAAAGTATACGCTTTTATAACAAACTGCCACAGGATATCCGAGATCTTCCAATAAAGAAATTTAAACCTTTGATAAAAAGCCGTTTGTCAAAAAAGGCTTATTATAAAATCTCGGATTACCTGGAGGATAAAGCTGCGTGGGCTTGAACTGCTCAACTCATGCAAGCTTAGAAGTTTAAGGCTGACATAAGTAAAATTTATAAAACTATTTAAAAAAAAAAAATGACAAAAAAAGACAAGCCCGCTGAGTTTCTTGCCGGATCTTCTCAGTAGCGGCCGCGTTACGATCCGGTGGTAGTTTGTAAAAATGATTTTTGTGTAAGTGCCTCCGTGGGGCCTATACATAATAAAGATATTTTGACTTTGACTTTGACTAAAAGCAATAAATAAACTATCGAAACCGTTCTTTCTTTCTTTCTACCCCGTGCTTGTAGTTTATGAATTATATTTATATGTAAAAGCGTGGGGCGCTTTTTCTCTGTAAATGATAACAAATTATTTCCATGTGAAAACAAATACTTAGCGTTCTTGAAATTTGACAGAAATGTTAAGCTGTTATGCAGAAAAGGCGCCCCACGCTTTTACACATAAATATAATTCATAAATTACAAGCACGGGGTAGAAAGAAAGAAAGAACGGTTTCGATAGTTTATTTATTGCTTTTAGTGCAGTACTTAGTCCTATAGTATAAAATATATAGTATAAAAGCGTGTATTTTTAGTTTTTTAAACTAGTAATTTATTTTATACTTTTTAGTCTTAGATATATTCGCCTGAACTACGGATAAAATTAGCCCAAGTAGGTATTGATTTGTCCGTAGCTTGAAGCGTAGACAGGTTGTGGCAAAACATATTTTTACTAAACTAGATATTACGCGTAGGTATCTGTACGTATTTACCCTTTAAACAGTCGAAAGTACGCTAAAAGTCAATAGCTTTACAAGTAGTATTCAAGGGTTCCGTTACCAACCTTCCGGGTCCATCAAGAGGTCCACGTATTAGGCAAAGTGAATATAACTTCTTAATCCAAATCAAATGAGTCCAAGCTCGATGGGTTTACTAGTAATCATTCCAGGGTTCCGTCAACCACCTTTCATTTCCATCATCAACCATGATTATTGGGCAAGTAAATAGAACTATTTAATATGAATCAAATGAGCTTTAACTCAATGAGTTTACTAGTAGCTGTTCCAGGGTTCCGTCACCCACCTTCCTGTTCCATCATCAGGTCCTGATTAATGGTTCATGTGAAAAGAACTCTTTAAAACAAATTCAATGAACTCAAACTCTATATGTTTACTAGTAGCCATTCCAGGATTCCGTCACCCACCTTCCTGTTCTATCATCAGGCCCTCATTAATGGTCAAAGTGAAAAGAACTCTTTAAAACAAATCAAATGAGCCCAAACTTGATGTGTTTACTAGTAGCCGTTCCAGGGTTCCGTTACCCACCTTCCTATTCCATAATCAGGTCCTCATTAGTGGTCAAAGTGAAAAGAACTCTTTAAAACAAATCAAATGAGCCCAAACTCGATGTGTTTACTAGTAGCCATCCAAGGGTTCCCTCATTCACCTTCGAGCCCCAGCATCAGATCAGCTCCATGATACCATATTATTGTATTGTCACCGGTTCTTGATACATGTGCAAAATTTCAAATGATTTGGACTTGTAGAAGTGGGTCAAAATTGCATCGCAAGATTCCATTACCATCATACATACATAGTTACATACATAGATACATACATACATACATACAGGTCAAACTAATAAAAGCGTGTTAAAAATCTTAAGGTCAAGTCAGCAACCACAAACACCTCAAAGTACTAGTTCGATTCCCAAACTGCCAATACGTTTTATTTCTCCTCACCTCCCGGTGTTCATACCTCTACTAGTCGGCCATGCCAATAAATTTTCAAGAGAAATTTTGGAGAAAATCTATGTGTAAACACATTATTATTTTTTTCACACCACCTGCTCGATAATGTTGCATTATTGGTCATAGAAAGATGACATAAAGTACCTCATTATATCCCTATAGTCTAGCCGGGTAATAATGTTGTACTAAACTCCCTTGGGTAGTAATGTGTTTGAATTTCGAACGTCAAACGAAAATTCCTCAACACTTTTACCACAGGTATAATAAATACTACTCTAAACCTGCACGAAAAAAAAAACATTTGAAAATCGAAACGGGCGCGACGAGCAGAACCCAATGTTCTCGAAAATAAAAAAATAGATGTTAACGCGGTAACTCTGCAAATCACTATGCTGATATTATTGACAGTCTCACTAGTCTAGTGGTTAGACACCCTGGCCGCTACCCGATGGGTCGTGGGTTCAATTCTCGCCAAGTGTGGGTGTTATTTGACTATTTAATAATTATCTTCTGTATCTCTTAACTAATAGTTGTATGGTTTCCATAGTACAGGATCTGCCTAGTTTGGAATCAGATGACCGTGTCTGGATTGTCCCAAGATATTATTATTATTGTAATTCTAGCAATATTTGTATTTTATTACCTCGCAGTAGGTGTGAAAAGTAGTATATCCTCCTCGGGGATAAAGGTGTCTTTGTCTTGGGCGAGCTTGAATCTCTCGCTGTACTCAGGATTCAAGTATTAACTCCCTCGCTTTGCTCGGGAGTTAACTCTATACTCCCTCGCTACGCTCTGGAGTTACTAGAATCCTTCGTTATGCTCGCGATTCAATTTCACGCCCGTGAGATAAGACACTACTTTATCCCCTTGGTGCATAAACTACTATTATAAAATGAAGAAGGTTTAATTATAGCGGGATTTATTTATGTTAAGATAAAAAATATAAGCATGTCTATTTACAAAATTTAAGTAAGTACTAAGTAAGTATATTAATATCCTGGGACAATCCATACACGGTCATCTGATATAAACTAGGCAGAGCCTGAATTAAGGTGCCCATACAACTGAAACCAATACTGTGCAGGACGGGCGGACCCGAGTGAACGAGCCACTGACGGCCTGTGTGTCTGTAGCTATCGCTGGTACGGTATGAACCCGCCGAAGAGTGGTTACGCTGTTGGTTACAATGTAGGTTACAAGGTGTCCGTGAAATAAGAAGTCCCAATTCGATAGCAAGCTTGATAGTAGCTCCGTCGGTGGCGCTCTACGTACTAAATATTCTTTAGTTCCTGCGTCGACCGTTAGCTTGTTCACCGACAGTGGCGCTTTTTTTTTTTGGGAATGATAGACGCTGTTGGCCGCAGATGGCCATTACAGCTTCACCGGACAATAGGAGGTGAGCGCTTAAAGCGCTCTAGCCTTAACGGCAGAAGTAGCGACGAACTCAAGGGCACCTCAGGGAGGCACGGCCTCGGCTTGGGCTGTCGCTTAAGAGAGGGCTGAGTTTACCACCGGTTCACAACGCGCCCCCACTGAGAAGAACCGGCAAGAAACTCAGTGGTTGCGGTCGCATACGTACGACCCTTCGGCCTCGCCGGCGAGACCGGTGTCTGATAGCTAGTGTAGCATACGGTTGTCGGGGAGGGTTCGGCGCATCCCGGTCCAATAGGACCACCATGGGGTCAGGAGGGTCGAGCAGTACGTGCCGTGGTCTGCGGCGCGAGTCAGAAGGACTAGGGTCGTAATCGGCGGCGGCGTGGATTAAACTGTTCGCGTGACGGGACGCGGATACAAAGTAGCGTTTCGACGCTTCTTTGAGGAACTTACGAAGGGGATCTAACTTGAAATCGGAATGCAGATCTACATTCCGCATGTACCACGGGGCACGAACGGAGGAAACGATTTTGGATGTCATAATTGGGCGAATGCACGCTTTGTATAATGTCAACTTATTTCTAAGCGACATTTTACTCCGCTTGCAGAGAAGGGGATACAGGTGACCTAATACGAAAGCCGCTCGATTGCGGACAGACCGAATGTGCGGGCCGAAAGTCATGGCGGAGTCCAAGGTGACTCCGAGGTACTTAACCTTCCTAGTCCAGGAGATAGGGCGATTGAATAGGGATATTGGGGCCAGTCGTCAGCTGGGCCGAAGGCTCCGCGCGGAGAACATATTGGGTCCCCGGGAGAAGACCACCGCGGCACTCTTCTCCGGGTTCACCTCTATGCGCCACGTACGGAACCATTGACCCAGAGCGTCGACTGCGGCTTGAAGAGCACGCGTCAAATAGGACATGTTCCTATGGGAATAATAGAGAGCGGTGTCATCCGCGTAAAGGGCGAGTTGGACTCTGTTCGAACGAGGAATGTCGTTCGTGAACAGGCTGAATAAGAGGGGAGAGAGCACAGAGCCCTGGGGGACTCCGGCCTGTATAGGATGGGGTGAAGAAAACGTACCTTCGACCCGGTATCGAAAGGTACGATTCGAGAGAAAGTCTCGTATGCTATTTCTGTTAGGGAACTACAGGCCGATAAATACTGTAAGTAGGGGCGCGACGACTAAGCTTTGGCCGCTTGTCGCTTCGCCTGCGCCTTGCCCGTAGTATCCACATGCCCACAAATAGTACCGATAGGTAGCCTGCGATGTGTACTATCTGTATGATCTAGACCACCTAGGGGCCTAGGTCATAGCGAAAACCCTAGAAAACATGATATGCGATAGAACATTTGCCTGTAACTATGGAAATATGTACAGCAGTGCTGTTTAGGCACTTAGACCCACCAAGGCGGACCCAGATCTAGGTCCTGAGTTGGTTCCTAGATTTGGGACCTAACTGCAAATAGCCGTTCATAATATATGCGCTTAGCACATCTAGGGCATGTGGGTACTTCTATCATACTATTACCCTACGCTAATTACAAATAGCAAGTACTATGAGACCTAGGCTAGGTTATCTATAAGTGATTCAGCTCAGCCCTCCTCGGGATAGTGAGCTTATACACAAAACTATATTATAATTTATTAGGAAATTAAATCTAGGCTCTTAACTATCTCAGAGTTATAAAACTTAACTACATATAACTATAAAATACAACACACTGTAACACAAACTGATTGTCTATAGCTTTTTCCCGTCGTCCTGAACGTATTTGTTATATTACTTTTTTTGTAAATACATTGATAAATAACACGCAGACACAAGGTGGGAATCAAACCAACGATATAGTAGGTAGCGGCCAGGGTGTCTTACCACTAGACCAACGGGCCTGTCCAACTACATGACTGGTGCCCCGCAACATATTTTTTATGGATATTATTAATTTTCTCTGAACTGATAACTCTAGGGGATCATTTTATCATTTTGATTACATTATTCTTCAAAAGTTTAATACATACATACATACAATCACGCCTTTTCCCCGTAGGCCACTTTTCGCCCCCGTGAGAAACGAGACGTGATGGGTGGCGAACCACATCGCCGCCATTTTGGTTAATTAAATTATTTTATGATTAACCATTGCGTTCTCACGAATAACGAGGGAAAGGGAAGGATAGGTGATGTGAAAAGGAAGATTGGCAAGTTAGAGTAGGAAATAGGAAAAGTAGGATATTACCGCCCAGGAGGGCAAGGGATGGGACAGTAATAGCTAGGGAAGCCGGGGTCGCATACCCGTATACCTACTACCGTACAACCGTAAAAGTTTAATGAGAACATATTATTATTCAGTCGTAATTCCTTCACTCTCCCGCCATGAAAATTTACTTACCCGTACGTGAAATCAAAACAATGACGTCACGGCTGTCAGTGAGCGTTTTCGCACCAACGTGGAAATCTCAACATTTGATTTGCAATATCTAGTTTTAATCTGTGCATATGTTAACTTTTTTGTTTTTGCTATTTCTAAGCGACCCTAAAATCTTTATTATACACTAAAAAACAAAAATTGTGCAAGTTCCCCATTAAACAAAATACAAAATATTACCCTTTTTCTAACTTTAAACAAAATTCGATGATATCTTAGGCTTTATTAGAAATACGTACCTTTATTAGAAAAATACAAAAGAACCTTTCTTAACAATAAAATATTAACGGGTCGAACAATATAGATACAGAATCAAACTAAACAAGGTAAACCACAATGATAATTATAAAATAATAACTAGGTATTTCCGAGTACAACATGAACAAAACGCTCCCAATCAAATCAAATTCAATTAATAAAGCAATGGTAATGAGTTATCGAACGATCTACTGCGTGATACCGCTTCAGTTTTCAGTTAAAACTATGCGGGTTTGCGTTAATTTGTATAGATTGGCTGTATTTATACTTGTGTAGCTTTGAAATAGAATTTAACTTCAACTACGACCTGAACGAAACAATGATACAAGTACAGCAACATTAAAGGAAACCTTTGAAATGAAACTAACTTTGCGGATTATATCGCGGTTTATTTCTGATATTATTATTATCCCGACTTTTCGAACACTTTACAGTATTCACGGTCACGGGCGGACTGAGGTGGTAGCTGTCAATGCGTCATAGTTGTGTAGTGTATCACCTCATTTCATTTGTCATATCAACCAATTCGCCTTAGGAACCAGCTAGCGTAGTGGTCTCCGGGCTTACATCATACACTCTTATCTCTATCCTCTCTATCTATACCGCTTCGTTACATTTGTCTCAGGGTACCCCCAGGTCGTCTAATTATTATTGTTAGTCCGAACTATGCAGAAAGAGCTCATAGTATTATGCTTGTTTTTGGATTTAATTATATTAATCACAGGATTATTAGCACGCTGTTTTTTTTGGGCTTACGAATCATCCTTGGTAGGAGCTGCTGTTCTTTTGCAAGAATTTGTGCAGCATATAGATGAAGTTAAACATCGACGTTATACGAAGTCTGCAGTCTATGAACATGTTCAGGATGGATCGCACTCGCCATTACATTAGATTTGACAAACCACAAATCCTCGCAAAAGAACACGATTCCCACTCGAGGTCATCTATTGCACGAGTGAAGAGATTACAATGGGTTGCTACGCCAACGCAACTTACTACTCGCAACTCGAAACAATGAATCGCCTTGTATGTATTAAATGTCTTCAATATTAATCGCTTTTGTTTCCTATTCACTCGACACCTGTATTATTTGGTTAATGAACAGAATCATAACTGGCCCAGCCGTGAGTCGTGGCTGTTCGCCACTAAGTAGTTTGCTATTCATGAACTGACTAATTATCGTTGTCGCTGGTCCCGCCGCGCCGCCGCACCGCGCCGCATTGCGTTATCATGTAAAGGAAATTAGCGAACAGTTGTTCGAATGATTAATTTTGATTTACCACGTTTGCAGTTTTTTTGAACGTAAATGATATAATACAAGAAAAAAAATAATGCACGTATGTATACACGTACGAATGCCCGTGGGGTCTCCGGGAAAGAATAGCACTACCCTTCCTTCTCCTCCTGCTGGGTTTCGTAAGAGACTAAAAAGAGAAAACAAGAACACGGGCAGCAGCATTTTTCTATTGGATTACCACCTATTACCACCTATCTGAGTTCTCTAAGACGCCTGCCATGTATAAGGGTTAAGGCATCCCCTCCTTTCTAGGGGGAAGGCCTTTGTTTAGCAGTGGGCTACTTTGGGAAGATGATTTATACACGTACGTTCAACTCTAACTTAAGCTCCAAAATAGTGACTATCCAATCCCACATGTTACTAACACTTTCTAAATGCGCGCAGATATTGTAATAACAGTAAAAATAAAACATATAAATAGAATAAAGGCAGAATACCCACCCATTGCATTATTTCCACATTGCCTTTATCGTCACCAAGGAGCAATTTAATTGTAGCATTATAATAAAATAAAATCCAACAGCAATAACAATTGCGATGAACATTTACATGATGACACTGCCACGCTTTAGCTGGTTGGCAGTCATACATCATTTAGACAAACCGTGAACTCGTAACTTGGAATAGTTAGCTAGTACCGTTTGTGGGACCTATTATTTTCGTCATTATACGACGGCTAAAACAAATTAACATCACAATACAATTACATAGCACCAAAGACATTTAGAATACCTCGGCCTGCATAATCAAGCAAACATTTTATCAAAAACTTGTTACACTTAGGTATAGGTAATAACTGAGTAGTAGGTACGCTCTAAGCGGCAAAATTTTTTTTTTATAAGAAATGTGTCTATTTTCATGTTCCGATATTGAAAATCTCATTAAGATAAATAATTAGTAAATGCACCGTTTATTTTCATTTATTTTTAGTTTGTATATTTGAAGAAGAATTTAATTTAGATGCTAGTTGTAAAGATTGATGACAGTTTTTGTATGAATAAATACCCAAAGGCCGCTCGCTCTATGGCATAGGTACATGTGGGTACATTACATTATACATATATTTAACCTCTTTGAAATAAGGAGATTCGCCAAAGAACTAAGGTCACTAACATAGCTCTCAGAATTTGCACAAGTTGAAGTGTTTCGAGCGATGTGATAATGAGCGGGCCACATCGCTCGAAGAACCGATAACCGATGGAGAACCGGAAGACGCAGCGTAGGCAGGCCTCCCACTAGGTGGACAGACGACATACATTTAGTATGAACGTTATTACAGTCATGTCTAATAATCTTACCTTCACTGTATCTCTAACCATATACTTTTAGATTCTGAAAAAACAATTTTACTTGTTTGGGAATATATTTTTATTTTATGCACGACTTAACTTAAAATAGTCTTTAAAATACTATTAACATCCTGAACGTATGCTAGGCTGGCTTCTTTCTATTGTGCGACTGCCCGTTACCTGACTTACAGGTTTGTTCCTAGTTCTGGGACGGAACTCCGCGCGGGAGAGGGGTCTGTCTACTATTTAAGACTTTCTACATAATGTATAAATTGATAAGCTATGAGTGGTATGTAACTGTTTTAACTCAATAAAAATTTATTATTTATTATATTACTTAACAAATTAAATGTTCTTATGGTCTACGATGGTAATTCTACTCAACGAGCTAAATAACTAAGCAACTTGGTGAGCAAGGCTGGCTGCGTAATACAAGGCTGGGTAGATTGTTCAGTAATTGAATTATTACTAGACACTATTACGGACCTCTTAGCAATCCTCCCTGACCCGCTTAACCTCTTTTTAGTGGCAAGTGGAAGTAGACGTAGATCACTCTTCGTCTATTTCTCGTGCTCTAGAATTAGCGTCTAGTCAACTATGTTCGGAATACTTGGTTTTTTTAGATGGTAAGCCAGATATACAGCGCCGGAGGTCGCGGGTTCAAATACCGCGGGGAGCAACAACTGTGTGTAGTTGTTCTTTACTGATTAGGACATTACAAGCCGATCACCTGATTGTCAAGAAAGTTTGATGACCCATGCGTCAGATGGGCGTATAAAAAGTCGGTCTTCCGCCTGAACTCTCCACGGGCGTGTTGGTCTTCCGTCCCATCGGATTGTGAGAAGAGAGTGTAATATCTCCAGCGTATATGGCTAATCTTTTAAGGACGATAGGCCGGTCGGCTGTGGTCGTATCAGCCAACAGAGAGTTTTGGATAGTGTAGCGTACTAGCATAATATATAGAGAAGAACCCTTTGAACTCTGCTTTTTGATAATGATTTCTGATATTTACGCGAATATTACACATTGAAATGAAACTAATTTTACGGATTACTATATCGCGGTGTGTAGATCGGACTAACAATAATAATTAGAAGACCTGAGGGTACCCTAAGACAACTATGACATATGGACAGCTACCACCTTAGTCCGCCCGTGACCATGAACGCTGTAAAGTATTTGAAACGTCGGGTAATAAAAATCAAGAGTTAAAAAAACATATATCCTAAACATATATCATATATCATGTATTGTTAAATTTACATGTAACTTTTGGTGTACAATAAAGTGTATTTATTATTTATTATTATCCTCTTTAAGAAGGTAAATTAGAGCAAATAGGAGAAAACAATTTCCTGTTTTTTTTCTGAATATTCAAATCAAACCCACTATCATTAAGCGCTGTAACCTGACTTTACTGTGGCAATCAGTTGCCAAAACAAAAAGTCATAATTATTTCCATTCGCAATTAGCTACAATGTTTTTTTAATACCAAAATTAGTGAAACAGAAAATTATTTTAAAAAACCAGACTCAACAGACACGATCCTCTAAGCACACTTAGCTAATCCGAACGCCCTTTAAAATTTTATAATTAGGTACACCACCTTTTTCACCTTTTTATTTAGTGGGCGAATGCTTTTAAAAGAATATCGCTGACAAATAATAATAAAAAAAGGGCACGCTGCGGTGACTCGACATTGAATAATGTCAGGTGAAAGGTTATCAAAATATGTACAGTTCTAAATTGATTACTCTCAGGTAGCAGCGGAGACTAAAATTCAACCATTACTAACCTCATTGATCGAGTTTTGTCTAGTGAAAGATTAAAACCCGAGTGGAGGGAAAAGATGCTTAGCACGAGAGCGAGAGCGAGACTATAAAGAGCGACTAGCTGGAACAATTGAAGTCTTTTACATAGGTATTCTTTATTATATATAACTGCTTACTACTTTATTGATTGGTAAGTACTTTTTTTATGTATTCAAACAAAAATTCACAGCTCTTAGAATAAAAGTAACTAAGTAGTTTTGATAAGTTTTTAAGTAAGACTTTTTTGCAAATTGGAATTTCAGCAGTGATAGCTCCGCTATAAAGCACTTTTGTAAATTTTATACTACTATTTTATATTTGAACCGAATCGCGGTTACGTGCATCTAGGGTTCCCACCCGTACTATATTATATAGTTAGTGCCTTACTATATTTTAGCCAATTGTACTAGGAATATATTAAATAAATATAAAGAAATATATAAAATGCAGGTAAATAATGAGAAATAAATAAATAAGTACTAATTGTTTTTATAAATTTCTCAAAAATTCTATATTTTATATAACTTAAAGAAAAAAATGTTTTTTTTTTTTATAAAAAAAGGTGGCAACCCTCCGTGCATCCCAGAATCTCAGAGCGAATATTATAGTCGACAAGACGGCCAATGCCGGCTCTGACCTACGGTGCCTCAATAATTGAATGAACAATAGAGTGTATTACCTTCCCAGGGCCCCAGACGTCAATATCTTGAAAAGTTTTCAAATCACAAACAATTCAATTTACTTCGAAAGTTATTCTTTAACGCCCACTCTGAATAAACAAAACCGCACTTTCTTCAGCGCTTGAATATAAGGAATTTTATTGCACCTTCGCAGCACCGTCCCGGTGTGCATGTAGTGTGACCATGGCCCGCTTTGTTTGGTATATATTCCTAAATTAGTGTATTTAGATTTTTTTTATGCGCTCTGTCATTTGTATTTTAGTGTTCGGTAAACCATCAGTTGGTCAACGTTATGCAAGGTCAGTTCTTACATGGGTGATGAACCGTTAGAAGCATTTGAACTGTGCATCTCCATGCTTCGGAGGGCATGCAAAAAGTAGTCGTTAAGCCCATTCAGAGGCCTAAGGGTAGATTGAACAGCTCTGACACTAACCATACAGAAAATAATTAATAATATTTTTAAAGGACACTAATAAGCACAAGATATCGTGCTAAGTGATTAACAATTCCTTCGATTACGACCGTAAATAACCCCGGTTAAATTAGAATTCAAAGTTTTCATGTAAACACGAAAAAAATGGAGTAGGTAGGTACTTGCTCATGTTTGAATTCTCTTTCAGTGTAATATTCTATCTGCATTTCCATTCCGTACATCCCGCATTTGATGCAGCGGCGGCTGGTCGCCCTATAGGTATGCAGATGAGAGCTTATCGCGAGGGCAGGAGGTGAGGAGGGCGGCCACCTGCCATGCCCTCGCCGACCTTGAGCAGGAGGTCCGCCGGCGGATTTATCGCGGGAATTAATTCTTAATAAGTTGTGCTTACATTTGTTGTCCTCACAGCAGGGTTACCTACCTCAAACTATACTAGGAATTAAGCGTATTATTTTGTGTAGATACTTATTTAATTATATTTTAGTCACTTTTTTTTTGGTAAAGAATAGATTGTTACACTAGATTAAGAAAAAATATTTAACCCGGTCCAAATAATCAATGAATATTTAGCCCATCAAGGGCTATTGTAGTTATTGAAATCTATTTAAATTATCAAATTCGGAACCTTAAAATGTCGGGCGTAGCCACGACGCCGCGACGGGTCGGTATAAAGAGAATAGTAAAATTCATCATCATCAGCAGCCAAAAGTCATCCACTGCTGAACAAAGGCCTCCCTCTTAGAAGGGAGGGGTTGCCATAATGCCCACGCTTGGCAGGCGGCTTGGGAATCGCAGTATAGGTGGTAGGTAATCCAATAGAAAGACGCTGCTGCCCGGCTTCTAGATTTCCCTTAGTGGCCACTAACGAACACCCAACGGGAGGAGATGGGAGGGTGCTATTCTTACCCGGACACCCCACGGGTAATAATAAAATTATTTTATTGTATTTATTAATAATTGACGGGCCTGTTGGTCTAGTGGTTAGATACCCTGGCTGCTACCCAATAGGTCGTGGGTTCGATTCCCGCCAAGTGTCTGGGTGTTATTTATCTATTTAAGTATATATTTACAAACAAAAATAATAAGTATTAGTAGCAGTTATCTGGTTTCCATATTACAGGCTCTGCCTAGTGGATTGTCCCAGAATATTATTAATATTATTTATGGTAGGTGTTCGTTACAAGCGATTCAGTAAAATTATCATTCTATGAGTGATTTTAAAATGTTTAGAGACCTTACAGGGTACACAACCCTTCATATTTATACTGATTGTGCAGTTACACGGATTGCGGACGCCATCAGAATCTGTCCGGTTAATCGCTAGCAAAAAAAGTTTATATAAAAATTGCAGGATGCAATTTTACTCACAGCTAACTGAATTGCAGTTAACCGAATCGCAATTCAGATACAAGAATTTTTTGTGCTTGCAGTCTGGTAATAGATGGCCTCAAGGCAAGATTTCAAGGCATAAAGAAACGAGAGTCCACGACGTACTAACCTAGAAATCAGCCAGCGATTCGTGTATTCAATCGGTGTAAATTAAAATTCGAAACGGATAAATCTGAAAACTGTTTTTTTGTGTCCCTGACATCCCTAGCTCGGTCCCGCCTCACACCAGAGCATCGTGCACAATAGATGGCTCATGTTGCCACCTCCCTAACCAAATTCATACCTAAAACACCATTCTTTATTATTATCCTTGAGAGTCGAAAATTTAAAAAAATAGCAATTCTATTTTAAAAAAACCGGTCAAGTGCGAGTCGG
The DNA here is from genome assembly GCA_911728495.1 of Furcula furcula. Lineage (NCBI taxonomy): Eukaryota > Metazoa > Arthropoda > Insecta > Lepidoptera > Notodontidae > Furcula > Furcula furcula. The sequence goes on from OU452244.1 coordinate 1,302,599, forward strand.
ACTCGCGCACCGAGGGTTCCATACCATCCTTGGACGTATTAAAGTTATTTTACAATTAATCTAACACCTCAGATAGCAAAAGTATTAAGATTTGATAATTTTATTATAACTTTAATGATCGAACTTTTTATAGAGCATAGCGTAAGATTTGTATTTATATCTAGAAGGTCTTGTCAGTACATTTTGTCATTGTTAAAAATAAAGAGACGTGTCTATCCTAACTTGTTATTACTAATTAAAATAATATAGAATATACGCATCTGCTGAATTTTGTTACATTTCCAAAAAAAAATAACTAGCTTGGTTGCTTTTGGTCGTATAAAAAAAAAACAATAACTACATACTTACCAAAAACCAAAATAAAATTTAAAATGTGCAAATAAAGCCCTTTCATATGATACACTCGATATTAGCCTCACTTTGATATTTTGAGACCACATTTCAGCCCCTATTAAAAAATAACCATGGCATGTTTTTCAAAATAAATATTTGTTAAGGTTGCTAGGCATTCTAGGCAACCATAAAGGTGTTTGGAAGATGGTTCTTGTAATTTGACTCAATATAGAACAGAATTATTACGGTATGCTTTACTTTTATTTGTACTTTAGTAACTGTACTAAAAGTATAAATTTAATAGGTAAACGAACTCTTAAAATGACTTTCCTGTGCTATTATCAGACCCTGATCAGTATCTGTCCAACTACTCGTCAAGATTTAACCATAGATTTATAATTCGGTGGGTCCTATATTTAATGGAGCCGAATTCCTGTTGCCACCTTCCTGCTTGCTCCTATCACCAGACTCTGATCAAAGTTTTTCTACCTACTTCTCGCAGCAACCTATCCAACGAATCCAAATTCGGTGGGTCTACGTTTATTAGTGCAGAGATCCCGTGACCACCTTCCTGCTCTATCATCAGACTGATAACCCTTTTTTTAGTGACTACTCGTCGAGACCTACCTAACGAGCCCAAACTCGGTGGGTCTACGTTTATTGGTGCAGATATCCCGTGAACACCATCCTGCTCCACCATCAGACCCTGATCACCATTTTTCTAGCAACTACTCGTCAAGAACTACCAAACCAACCCATACTCCGTGGGTTTACGTTTATTGGTGCAGAGATCCCGTGACCACCTTCCTGCTCTATCATCAGACTGATAACCATTTTTTTAGTGACTACTCGTTGAGACCTACCTAACGAGCCCAAATTCGGTGGGTCTACGTTTATTGGTGCAGAGATCCCGTGACTACCTTCCTGCTCCATCATCAGACCCTGATCACCATTTTTCTAGGCACTACTCGTCGAGACCTATCCAACGAGTCTAAACTCGATGGGTCTACGTTTATTTGGGCTGAGATCCTGTTAGATACCACCTTCTTCTTGATCATCATCAGACCCTGGTGAAGGTTACCGTTATATTTAGTATCATCAGATTTATATATGTTCTAAATTTCAGATCATTCAGACTAACAGAAGTAATGAAAAATGTCTATTGTATACAAAATATCCCTACCTCGACTCGTTGGCGAATTGCGATGTAACTGTGGCAAAAATAAACAAGGCTGTATGTAGTACCTTTGCCTGTCTTTCGGCGAGGTGTAATAAAAATAAAAAAGCCATATGTTCCCTATTATGTTCACAGATTATAGGATTACGTAATATTTATTTACGATTTTGTTTGTAGCAAAGTTTGTAGTATGCGCGAAAGGATATAAAAAGTTAAATTTTATTGTTGTCCGTATTTTTATAATTGTTTATGTGATGTTGAGATATACTATCTTGTCGGCATAGTGATTGTATCGCAATTGGTTGTTGATCGTTGTATCTCTTAGTTCGGTTGTTATCGATTGTTTGTTTGTTAATTAAATTAAAGTGCGAGGACTTCGTAAAGTATAATTATACTTTAAAAACCAGTCAAGTGCTAGTCGAACTCCCGTACCGAGGATTTCATATCATCTTTGGACGTATTTAAGTTATTTTACTATTCGTCTAACGCCTCAGATAGCAAAAAAAAACAAACCGCAAAACTAAGTTTGTTTGTCGAGGTTTTTTTAGGATTACTAAAAAACTGTACTATTTAGAAAGATCATTTTATTTTTTTCTGTAAAATATAGATAGACATGTATTACCCATAATTATTTCAGATTTTCCCCTCCACAAACTTCGGGGATAAGGGGGGGGGGGACGGTATTTTTTTTGTCATTTTTGATTATCAGCCATTAACTGTGTTGTAGCGGGACTGTAATGCGCTAATTTCGATAAATCTACGTGAATGACGAAAAACAATAATGGATGGTAGCTAGACGAAAACGGTAATTACTTAAGTAGATAAAACGAACAAATATACAATTGGTACACTAATACTGGTAGGAAAATAGAACCATTTGGATATTCCACGGGAAATACAAGGTTCTATTATATATGGAACGGATTGCACATACCTTATATCACACGCTGCGTCTGCGCATGTCTTGATACTTCTGCATCCTCGATGTGGGGTCCGATAATAGTTCAATCGGCACTTCACAGCACTGTATTAATGTCCAAAGGTAGAACAAAACGATATTTGTCTGTTCACGATAATTTAATGATAGTCCACCATTATTGTTGAAAATGAATTACGAGACACGGTGCAAGCGACGAGCACAGTTCGAATCGACGAGGTGACAACGACGACTGGGGGATGCATAATCGCTCGACGCAATACGTGGGTATTCTTCTCTCACCCACGCAAACGAAAGATATGTGCGTAGGAAAAGGATAGGTGTAGGATATTAGTGTACCAATAAAAATAACGCATAGAAAACAACTACAAATTAATAATGCGAAATTAAACTACTCCGCGCAACCAAACTGCGTGACATAAACCAAAATAAAAATCTGTTTTAAGATGTGCAAATGAAGCCCTTTCATATGATACCCCACTCAATATAGTAGTCTCACTTTGAAATTTTGATGACCCATTTCGACCCCCATTATAAAAAAAGTAAAATTAAAAAAAATCTTGTTTTCATTTGCGTTGGGGTTGAGTAATTAAGATCTAAAACTATTCCAAGTTTCAAATTGATAGCATCAGTGGTTTCTGAAATATATAGGTTTGTGACAGACAGACAGACAGACGAAGTCAGACCATAAGGGTTCCTTTTTTACCTTTTAGGTATGGAACCCTAATAAATAAATAAATAATATCTTGGGACAATCCACATACGGTCATCTGATCCCAAACTAGGCAGAGCCTGTACTATGGAAACCAGACAACTGATACTAATACTTATATACATTTTTTTTTGTAAATACATACTTAAATAGATAAATGACACCCAGACACTTGGTGGGAATCGAACCCACGACCCATCGGTTAGCGGACAGGGTGTCTAACCACTAGACCAACGGGCCCGTTTTGATGAACGAGGTTGCTTGTTAATATTAATAATGTGCTTAAACTTAAGTCACTTTACTTTATTTAATATAATTTTGTAATTAATTCGTACGTAGGCTGCTAACTATTGAGATAATTATTATTCAGCGCAAGGTACGTGCACATTGCAGCTCACATTAATTTAGTTTACGATATTTAATTAAAGAAAACTCTAAAATACTAAACTCAGTAAGAAAATGTACTATATTTCTATATCGGTTTAAGTTTTTATACTACCACTGTAAATTATGAAAATATCATTTGTTGACTCTTATAGTTTCCATCCTGTATATGCTGTCTGTCTAGTCTAGAACTTACGTCACAAGGTTACCTACTGGCATTTATAAACTAACTGACCAGCGCAGCGCCACCTGTGATCTTTTTACGTTAACGAAATTTTTAATAGAAGAAAAGAAAAGAAAAGAATTTATTTATTCAACGACACAACGAAAATAAAAAATAAAAGTCATAAATAATAAACCCTTAAATGCTATCTGTCGTTGAAAGGGTGCCCACTCAGCATAATATGTCATTGCTCCTATAAGGTGCAACAACGCTGGTCTTCCGTGGACACCCGTGCGCGTGCCGCTGCGACTAACGTGAGCGCGTTTGCAAAGAGGATATTATATAATACCGTAAGACGCATCTGTCGCAACTGCACGCTCACATAATTACTGTAATAAAATAAAATAAAAAAATAAAAAATGTGTATGTTATGGTAAGAAAGATGAAAAACTCGGGCGCCAGGACAATGTCCGAAAGAATAAAGAAAAAAATAATTACCTGGATAACATCTGCGTTTCGCATAGGCTGTTAATCATAAGGGCTGGTGAGCAAAAGGCCGAAATAAGTTAGATCTTAATTTATTGTCTCTTGGGGATTACAATTTGGTAGTTAAATTTAGACCGATCTCCTAATGTTAATTACAAGATTTCTTAATATGTTCAATGGCACAAAATAGAGTAAAAAATTAAATTTAAATACCTCCATACAAAGTTAGTAGTTCATGAGAAAGATAGGTGTTCATGTCCGGTGTGGTTACTTGCCCAAATCCAGTACATCGTGGTCGGAATGGAAACGGCCACGGCGGAGCCGGCAAAATCCCCACAGGAGCTTCTCACGAAAAAATCGATTTCATCACTCGCCGAGTAGACGGAAGTCCAAATCAATGCATTAGAGCATGATGCAAAAGAAAATAATTTGTAGTTCAAAAGAACAAAAAGCTAGAAGAAAAGGGAAGGCCGCGTTTAACGCTGAAACAAAGAAATTTTCCATCACTTTAAAATTCAAACCAAATATCAAAATATTTAACAATATACGTTGTCTCCATGGCGAGGACACTTACCGGCCTTTAATATTCAATTTATCATTGAAAACTATTTTATATAAAATATATTGAAGTCGGTGCTAGCTAATCACGTTAACTAACACTATCACCAGCTGACACCGACTTCAATATATTTTCGTTATTTTATGCTTTTTAGATAATTTACTTTGAAGTCGTTTTTTTTTTTTTTTTAAATAGTTTATTTAACACTTTTTAGTGACTTATTTTACCATGATAGGTACCAGCACTATCACGCAACTCGAACGGCTACGTTACAGTAACTTACTGAAAACATAAAAAGTTTATATCTCTTAAACTACTGCACCGATTTTGATGAAACTTATACTCTACCCTAAGTTGAAAAATACTCTAACTATTGCAAAAAGAATTTTTGAAATCGGACTTGTAGTTTCTGAGAAATCCGTGGACAAACCTACATACATACATACATACACTCATAAAATTTGGTAAATTTGTTTAGAAGCCCACATAGACTAACATATATTAATATTACGCATTTTTATCAATATTACATACATACGCGTCGAATAGAGAACCTTCTTTTTGAAGCCGGTTAAAAAGTAAGCGATTAAATATGTTGCCAGTGACGGACAAAATTTCACCTATTTAAGACCCAAAACTCCAAAGTGTGCTAAAAAACTTAAGAGACCTATGTAACACGTTACATTACCTACATCTAAACATACAAAAATAAATAAAACAGACAAGACATAGTGCCGGGACGCCCGAGTGCCGCACGCCACGTACTCGTGCATCTCGCCACGTCACCAAAATGGCGTCTTATAAGAAAAAAAAAATTATAGCATAGGTAGGTACATATATTTGCGTTGAATACATAACTTCATTTTTTTAAACTCGGTTGAAAACTGGAACCTACTTTTTACTTGCCCTCCAAACCACGCAGACGCTTCATTCAAATGTTTGTAATGGTCTTTTTTTTGCGATGATGAAATCCTGGATACACACGCACGAAGGTTCGTAGTGGTGGATGGTAGGTACCATGCGCGGGTTATGTCGGATTCTTACCGACTAAAACACCATCAGGCCTTCCAGCACCTCCGCTATAGTGGCAGGCACCGGGAACGTACGTTGGACTACATCCGCTTCCCGCCAGCGGCCTGCGCCAAACCCACAACGCCGACTTGGCCAAAAATGCCAAGCCGGAGCCTTTTCAGGCTCTCAACCCCCCCCCCCCCTCCCTAAGGCTTCGCCACCGAGCAACAACTGTCCACCCCAAGGAGTGGAGTGATATTACCCGGTGCCTAGGGTACACCGTCCCAAACCCATTGTCCTTCCTCCGGACGTATCCTCGGGAATTACAATGGGCCGGGCACTCGAGTAGGTGATGCCAGTACCCCATGTATGTAATGGCCTTGCCTAACGTTACTTTACTCAAATCATGCCAAATTTCATTTGAATCCATTCAGTAGTTTCGGTGTGATGCGCGGCCATGATACAGACAGACAGCCAAAAATTAAAAAATACAGTATTGGCTTCAGTATTGATTACAGATTGCCCTGCCCTGAGGGATTTCAAATATCAATGTACAGTATTAGACCTGTTACAGTATATAGATGTAAGCATTTAGTTCTAAAAATAATGGTTTTTACAAAAAGAACACGACTTTATGCTTTGATCTATGTAAGTATATTTAGTACTGGATTGGTGGTGTCAATAATTATCACGTCACTACCAGTTCGACCCACATTATCGTCAAATATATTGGCAGTGTTATTAGTTCTTTATGCCATATTCTGAGAAAACTAATTATGTTTAGCTATCGTCTGGGCTCGCATCATCCTCTACCAACTACGCCACATAAGCAATTATTACAAATCAAACATTAACTACAAGTAGCTTATCTAGACAAACCGTTGTAATATTGAAATTATTAACACAGTTTGCTTTTTGCAAACAACGCTAAATCAATGAACAAGATGTAATTAGCTATGCTATTATCACGGTTTTGGTAGATAATGTGAAGAAAGAAATAATTAAATCTATTAGTAACTCTAATAGTTAAAATTTTAAACCAGTGTTACATTAAAACTGGTTACTGGTTGGCTACGTCAGCTTTTGTCGACGAATACAGGGCGGGATTTTAATATGTCATTGGTCAAATATTATATTTACCTGTTCTTCATTATGAGGCACGTTGTTTCTTTATCATATTCAAACATTAAAAAATAAAAAAATTATAATACCGATTTATTTGATTAATCGTGAAAAAGTAACGGACCTTCGTATTTTTAACAGTTTTGATTAGGTTAAAAATTATAGTATTTTTTTTATACTACCAAGGTAGCAAGCAAGCGCACGGCCTGCCTGATGGTAAGCAGTCACCGCAGCCTATAGACGCTAGCAACACCAGAAGAATTACTAGCGCGTTGCCGACCCTTAAGACATTAGATAAGTCTTTGTGTCCAGTAATTTCACCAGCTACAGTGTCCTTCACGCCGGAACACAGCAATGCTTACACACTGCTGCTTGGCGGCAGAATATCTGACACTGCGGTGGTACCTACCTGGACGGTTCCTTGCACAAGGAACCTACCACCAAGTAAATGTTTATAATATAGGTAGGCCTTAGTAGGTCTTTACACTTTTGCTTTTGGATAAATAAAGCACTTACTTAAATACAATAACTTTTGAGGCGCAAGTAATTAGCCCACACCGGATTTATTTACATACCTTTATCAAGAGTATGATGGGAAATCCTGTGTACCTGTACCTGTTGGGTACTTACTACGGCCAAACGCAAAAATCTCCTATCTTCATTTTACCGTTGTCATGAAAACGAATATGTGATACCTATATAAATAGATAAAACCATATTGGATTTTATAGACCCAAATGTCATAAACAGTAAAAAACAATTACCCCACACACAAAATTACAAACAAAATGTTAGCAGACATAAAAGAGAGAGCAAATTTAAATTGAATCCTTTAAAACAATCTGATCATTTTATCGGAGAGCGGTCGCCAATCGACCATCTAAAACAAAATAACACTTTGGTTTTATTTTAATGACTGCAGAAAATATTATTGAAACAACTTTATTAAAATAAAAAACACCTATAGAGCATGTACGACCTAGTACAGGCTCCTACATTGGTGTCAATAATTGTTTTTACGCAACCAATTAGACCTAAGAATAGCCATCTCCTCCCGTGCTCTTACGGACACGTAAGAGGCAATTAAGGGAAAACCGGCCCGCAGCGTCTTTCTATTGGATTACCTACCACCTATACTGTGATCCCCAAGCCGCCTGCCAAGTGTATTATGGCAACCCCTCCCTTCTAAGGGGGAGGCCTTCGGTCAGCAGTGGACGTCTACAGGCTGCTGCTGATGATGATGATGAATTAGACCTTTATAAGGTAAAACAATTGATTCGCACTGCAGAAAATGTAAGAAAAGCCAAAATCGAATTTAGTGTGACTGTCACTGTCTTATCACGATGTTTTAAATTATCACCTCATACTTTGAAAATCCATCAAATTTCCTTATTTAAAAAATTACGTCATTATGATAGCATAATGATTTCAGTACAAATTAATTACTCCATGTGTTGCAGTCAGCCGCAGAAATTTGCGACGTGACGCGCGTACTAATATGACTCGCCCCTAACTCGTTAGCTCCTAACCTAGACGCTTAATACTGACAAATTTATGTAATATTATGTTTTCTTTTAATAAAAATTGTATTAAATAGATCTCGGGAGAGGAATTCCACTTTTGTACGATCCTATTTATAATAATACAAGGCAAAAATACCCTTTTAGTGTGACTTCGTCTGTCTGCCTGTCATACCTATATATTTCAGAAACCACTAGTACTGTCGATTTGAAACTTGAAATAGTTTTAGATTTTACCTATACTAAAAAAAAATCTTCTACTACCTTTTTTTGGGGGCAGGAATGGATTCACAAAATTACAAATTGAGACTACTGTAGTGGGGTATTATATGAAAGGGCTTAATTTGCACATTTCAAAACAGAATTTTACTTTGGTTTATGTCATGTTTTTGGCTTATAATCAAAATGCCAAAAAAAAAATACCGTTCGCACCTTATCGCCGAAGTTTGTGGAGGGTATTTAATACATGTATATATCTACAATTGCTTGAAAAATAACGAGATATTTCCAAGCAGTACAGTTTTTTACTAATCCTAAAAAAACCTCGACAAGCAAGCTTAGTTTTGCGGTTGGGTTTTTTTGCTATCTAAGGTATTAGACGAATAGTCAAATAACTTTAATATGTGCGAAGAAGGTATGGAAGCCGCGGTGCGCGAGTCCGACACGCACTTGACCGGTTTTTTTTTTCATTTAATATCCATCTTCTCTCATTTTATAAATTGGCAAATTATCTATTAAAGACATATTTCAAACATTTTTCACTTGATGAATGATCAATAGAGGCAACAATATAATAATTTATGCATCGCGTCTGTAGAGCGAGCAGCGAGTTCAAACAGTCCCGGGCGGTGTTCCCGGTTCTTTCTGTCAAGTTAAATTGGGATCGGCGCCGTGTAACTTGGAGCACGTCCTTGTATTTAAAACTTTTGTGTTTAACGTGTACAGTCGGAGATAATGAAGGATCTAAGAATTCTTTGTTTATTTTTGTATTTTGTTTTACTCTCGCGTATTTACACAAAGAGGAGATGGAATTACGTTTCTGTAATGTGCCTTAGACTCCGTGGTACAGTAGGCAAAATGCGCGAGTTAGGTATATCAAAAGCATCGCGAGGTTCAAATCCTGCGCTGAGCAATACATTTGCGTAGTTGTAGTTCCTTACTGCTTAGGTTGTGCGAAGTAAGCACTAGAAGTTTTTTTTTATTCTACCTAGTGACGACCAAGCAAGACTCACGGTAAGCGACGCGCCTGCCTATAGATTGCACTACTGCTCGTTGCTGCTCGTTAGTTATTAAGTCTCTTGTGTCAGGAAATTTCACCAGCTACAGTTCCCTTTTGCTGCCGTTTGGCGGCAAAATAAGGTGATCTGTGATCAACTTATTGTGCCGAATGCCACAGAAGGAGGGCTATGTTTTAACAGTAGGTATGTCTATTTCTTTGGCACAGCCTACAGCCTAAGCGGATTGATGGATTTTCGACTATACTATGACGTTAGATTTTCCTTAACAATGGGAAAGTCAGTCTATATTTTTTTTAAACTTAAAACAGCGGCCTTTGGCTGCCATTTTGATTTTTTTTATTACTTTGGATTCTATCAATAAAAGCTTAACGAGAGGAGTTAAAGTATGTAAAATTACATTTATATAGTTTTTACGTAGACATGTATGTATAATGTAATTTATTCTAAAAAGTAAAATGTACCCATCAAGCCGTGCCAGAATATTACTTCATATAGCGTCGGTGCGTGCATACCTATTTTGCTCTCTGTGAAGAAACCTTCAAAATATATCCAGTCTCCGGGTTAAGTGGGATTTTTACGCACTAAAACTTCCCCTTCATCGAAGCTATAGAAAGACTTTGCGCTCTCCGTTTGGACCTCACCAGAGTCTCTCTAGCTCCAGACTACAACAACTGGAGCACTTCCCGGGGAGGAGCAGAAATGCGTTCACACATAAGGTTTTTCTAAGCAAGCTATGTAATCAAAGTAGTATGTAAGAAGACCTAGCTTATTTAGTCTTATGAACTAAGACTAATTCGCATTTACATTCTTTTTTTTACTAGTTAGAAGCTAGTGCTTGACTGCAGTCCCAACTGATAGAAAGAGGTGACGTGAGCGAGGATGGAAGCTAATCTTGAAGACAGACATTAAAATTGGGCGGAAAAACTGACGCAGTTAAACTATTCACATTCTCATGTTATAAAACTGATAAATAAACTAGGTCATCATCCTTTACGCTAGATACTGGAAATAGTTTAAACCATTAAAAAAATTATATAAATGAAATAAACACACGAAACGGAAAGCAAAGTTGTTAAAGCACTTTACAAATCTGTTTTTTTTTTGTCAAATATGCAGCGATATTTCACCGTTGGTCCGCCAGTTATGCAGGGAACTCGCCAAGTATGCTGCCCCGTGTCTGGCTCAGTGACGCTGCTCCGATCGCACTGGCATTCCAACCCCTTGACGTTTCAACATAAATTCTAGGCCAGGAAAGATCAATGGTTGTCGAGAATTTGTATTCGTTTGATTGGAGATGACCGGGAATTTATACTGATAGTATACCCTTTGTGAATAAGCATAAAATGTAATTAACTAAGGCTTATGAAAAGTGGTAGATTAAGGCTAAGTCTAACAATGAAAATCCTACCAGGTGGTAAGGGTGCGGTAGATTATTAACAGTACAGAAGTCCTGCGTCAAAGGAAGATGAATCCCGTTGCCTTGCCATAATACCAGTTGGTTGTGTTAACAGGTATGACCTTATGTGACAATCATTACGACTGTGTTGATCTTTTCTTTGTAATGTTTTGTTAAATAGTTACATGTCTGTCTTTACTGTTTTGTTTTTTCACATTAAATGTTTTTTCTTCTTTCTTCTGCCACCTGCAAAGCACGCTTCATAAATAAATAATGTTTAGATAACCGTATCGATTTTTTCTTGGTCCCTATTTTGCAAATAATATTCCAGCACACACACACACACACACATATATTGTATTTCACAACATTTCAGCTTTACACTCAAGAGAGAACGGCGACTGTAACTTTGTAGGCAAAAATATTTGGCTGTTTAAAGGACCTAAGTAAAATTTTATCACCACTTAGGCCGTGCCGGTCAAAAGCACCATTCCAAGTAATCAAGTTTGTTGGTCGTAAAGTGCAAATAAGCCAAGGTCACAGTGCCCACGTAAGTTTCAAATAAAAAATAACTAACAAAACACAAAGTCACGGGCGGTACGTGATCTAATTAAAAATTTCCCCTCGCAGGTTTACAGTTGAAAGGAAAACCCGAGGAGATAAGGAGTTGGCGCCGCCCGCCCACGGCGAGCGCTGTTGTTGGGCGGCCCGCCCACTTCCGGCGAGGGCTCAACGCCTGATACTATCGTGATCATCGCTCCTGCACACTGGATAAAACTCTTGAAATGGGATTACAAAATTAATATAGGATATCTTTAGTATATTACTAGATTGGCATGATCATTTTTATATTCTAGAGTTTATATTTTAATAGTTTTGTCATCATAAACTCGCCGTGCACCCCATGGAATTTCCGTCAGGCAAAAGCCTACCTACGTTACGTGTTAAAATTGCGTGTCAACATTTATTTTTCTACCATCGCCATCGGTTTGAATTGTCTTTCAATCAATCAGTACAGCTTTATTTAGTAGATTTTTTAGATTATTAGTTACTGCTCAACGACGGATGATTCCAATTTAAACCATGTTAACACGCGAAGCAGCCGCGATCACGCGTCGACCGCCGACAGCTTAATATACTTACTATGTATTGGATCAATTTGTGTAGGTACTTTGTTCTTTAATAGCTGCATGTTTTATTAAATCTATACTTATAATAAAACTGTAACAGGTCCAATTCTGTACATTGAGGATATTTTGAAAATTATGTTTGGAGGGCATTCTATAACGGATACTAAAGCCAAAAATGTTTTTTTTTTTGTCTGTCTGTCTGTCTGTCTGTATCTCGGCTGGATGGATTGAAACGAAACTTGGCATGATTTGAGTTAATACTCCGAGGTAGGACATAGGATACTTTTTATCTCGTAATCTAGCAGGGTTCTTTTGGGAGAGGGGATTAAAGTCAAAATGGGTACTTGGTTATACGCTTGTTCCGATTTTATCATTTTTTTTTTATAATATAATAAATATTAGTAAGGGAACACTCATAGAGAGTTGTTATCAAGGTTTTGTAATCGATCGGGTTAAGCAACGTTAGGTAAGGTCATTAAATAGATGGGTGACCGTTTAACGCTATTTGAACTAAACTGGTCCGTGCTTCGGAGAGCAAGCAAAAAGTGGGTCCCAGTTTTAACCGACTATAAAAAAGGAGGTTATGTATTCGATGGGAATGTCTGTTATTAAAAGTTTAGTTAACGTAAAAATAGTGCAGGCGGAGCTGCGTGGGTCAGCTAGTTGATACTAAAAATTCAAGATCGTTGTAAGTTGATTTTTTCTAAATAGTTACTTGAAAAAGATTCGTGCTTAATTCAAATGGCTAATAGCCAATATATTTCACATAAAATAAACACATAGAAACCTATTTCTAATGTGAAAATAGCGGCTCATAACCCTATTGACAATATTTGACAACACTTTATTGGGCCGATACAACGAAACGATATTGTACGTGAAGAGGCTACGCAATGTTTTTCGAGTGCGTGCTATTGGGACCTAGTACGTACTATGTGTGCACAAGAGGTGAGACACACAAGGACATGTGAATGTGACCTCTGTTAACGACAGTTGTGATTGAGTAAGAACAAAAAGTGGTGTTACTAGTTCGTGAACTGTCCAGATAGGTTTAATAAATAATGTCCTCCTGGTCCATACGACCACAGCAGCCAATCTTTCGGGATGAGCGGGGGAGAGGTTAGGCGCAGGTCCGACTTTTTACATGCCCAGATAGGTACTACCGCAGTGTCAGATATTCTACCACCAAGCGGAAATATGTTAACAATGCTGTGTTTCAGTGTGAAGGGCACCATAGCTGGTGAAATGACCGGGTTCTACTCGGGTGTCTAGTAGGAGTACAGTGCAGCTCTATAGACAGGCGTTATGCTTACTATCAGACGATCGGCTTGCGTGTCTTGTCACTAAATTGAATAAAACTATAGTTTTCTAGTGATTTCTACAGTTCTGCACCAGTCGGCCATTAATTCTGCCGCCCCGCGTTAATCAACGATAACGAGCACTATTTATTGTTTACATTTTACGAGCTGTGACCACGCCCTCTGTTTGAAGGCACCAAAACGATTACTTTACCGTAATTCAATACATTTATTTTACCGTAAAAATATTTTATACGCACATATATGACTGGCCACTTTTTACTAAGAGTAAAATTAAATTCAATGAGCTATTTGATTTATACCAATTATTCTCTAAAATTCTGCATCTGCATAAATCAAAATGCTGCAAAAGGAATGCTACCTATTTATGAATTTGTTAATTGTTTTGTAGCTACTAACTAGCTTTCACCAAGCGGAAAAATTTCAAATATCGATACCTCGGGGCTCAAAGGGCGTAACCACCATTTTGGCGAAAATGACTTTTTAATGCAGCCCTACTCAGTTTTTTCTGCTCTATCGATCTGTATATTTAAAATCTTCCAATTCGCCAAAAAATGGTGTTTACGACCCCATTTTTTGTAGAAAATAAAACAGATATTTTTAGTTTTTGTGTCGTAACAGCAACCACTGTTAATTATCTTAAACGCGATGGTAGTAAACGCCACTGTAGATTATACAAATGCTTTTACGCCTAACAATTTTCAACGATATATTTTTAGTTTTGGGTCGTAAACGACATACCTAGTAACATTATGGTGCTTACGCCCGAACATATCAAGTTTTAAAGAATCAACTTGCCCGATACGCCCTTAATAATTTCTGTTGGTCTAAAATAAAAGGACACATACACCCTAAAAATCAATGGATTTGTGATGAATGATGGTTGTAACCGTTATCTTGCCTACTAATTCAATCAGTTTGTAGACAGTTACTTTGTTTTCTTCAGTTGATTAAATATCAATTACAATTTTATATTATGGACTTTATTAACTTGGCATACCTATTTATCAACTCAGATAACAAATTATACAAATAATTATTGATATTACCTAATTATCTGTCTTACCCAAAAATTATTCAATAACACATTTTATTAATAAGTAGGTACTAATATAATAAAGCTGGATGGAACAGCTAGTTCATTATAAAAGGAAAATGATAAATAAAGATCACTTTGCATAATAAAAATATTGTTTATCAAGCAATCTAGGTATCGCCACAAAATTTAACACTATTAACTAACCATCTTAAAAAAAAAACAAGGAACTCTTGAGATCAATTATTGTAATTTTTAAGTCTTTTGGTGACCTGTTAGTAGGTGGGTACTTTAAATCTACACCTATGTAGTTACCTACCTAATAATCAGCCACCAAAAGAATAAAAAAGTTTAAATATATGATCTCAAGATTGGTTTATTTATTTGTATTGATACTTTATGTACACATTGCAAACACAGTTTTGAAATATCAAAAACACACAATATTATGTACAATGGTGTAATTAACCTAATATGAGCTCTCTCCCAGCAGGCTCCTATAAGGAAAGAAGAAACAATGAATAGGTAGGAGCAAGTATACAATTAATAAAAATTAAATATAATAATAACAAATACATATTATTATATTTATAATAAAATAAATAAACGAATACTATAAAAAGAATACATATAAAATATTAAATGAGATCTATCTGGATGGTTAGGTTGTTAGTGCTAAAGGAGTTGTTCCAGAAATGTATGGAGCCTGGGCCAACACCATGTACACAATATGTATATATAACTATTCAATATAGTAACTGTTTTGTAATGTTATCTTTTTTAATATTGCTTCGTTTTTGTACATTTAAGATATTGTGAAGGCTTCTGCGATATCCTTCACTTATTTTCTAATAAAAATGCGTTTTGTGTTTTAACTGCGTTGATGCGCTTATATTCTTGAAATATATACAAAAATTGATCTTGCGTGCGTGACTCGATATAAAGCGAAAATTGAAGTGTAAGGTAACGTATTTGATTTTGAAGTATATGAACGTTGACAGCCAAAACATGACAGATTATTATCCTTCAGACAGCAGTAGCGCCACTGTCTCTTGCCCGTTCGGAAACGTATAAATTAGTGCGCAAACATGCCCGCGGCCTTGGAAGCACCAGCTTCCAATGAAATCATCTCAAATCAGATCTTTCAGACGAGTGAAATCTTGAGAAATGCGCTTAGTTTAGCATCTGAAGTCGATGTTGACTTTGATGATTCCGTCGTCTCGTCCTGATATAGTGGCTATGATGGGCCTAAACTCCATCGTAGACGATGAGAGTTATCATTCCTTGGGTGAAAGCAAGAATATTTGGCTGTAGAAAGTGTTGGTCTTCGTAACTGCATACTTGTTAACCCATCTTGTATAAACATTCTAATAGATCTGCTTGCTCTGTACTGATGTATCTTCAGTGTGGGCACCTCCATAAATTTAGTACTTGTATGCGCTGTCAGTGGTCGGCCAACCAGATAGTGAACAGGACTCAAAGGCTGGTAATTTTGCGGTTCTGTGGACAGAGGACTAAATGGACGGGACTTAAGGATACCAACATTTGCACTAATGCTGTGACGTTTAACACTAGATGTGAGTTTCCCATTGATCCAAGTAAATAGTGTTTGCGTGAAGTTACTCCCACTTCCCAAAGACTATCAAAATGTGGTACATTCAATTGCGAAATTAAGTTAACTAAATTGATATTTTGATCTGTTGTGTATTCAGTTAGAACTTTGTGAACTAATATTATGTGTGACCCACAAAGTATCTACAAGGTAGTGTCTGAAAAGATCTCAGCAGGTTTTCCACGACGAGCGAGAAATCTTTTCAATGTCAATAAATTGGCGAGGGTGGTGGTAGGACACTAACAGATCTAGATGTACAAATTGACTGAAGTAGCAAAGCTAAAAAATATAATGTTATAAAGTCCTGTGCCTGTGCCCTTGCGGTTCAAATAAACATTGGCACTGCGTGATCTATGCTACATTGCATGAATGGAAAGATGAGTGATATTTTCTTGAGATAAATTTCCCAAGCTAAGGTTTAGCGTTTTACCTTTGCTACTGCTGCAGTCATAGGCTAAAATGATTTCCTAACTTTGTAGGAAGCGCCTGCGGCATATATTGTAGCAACTGGTTAATGATGCGTGGCAAATAAAATTAAATAAGACTGAAAATCAATGCGTTGAAGAAATCACCATTGGATGTATTTCTTTTTTTTTATTTTTACTTAAATGCGAAATGAGGTGAACTTTCTAAATGTATGCGTAATATTTTACCAATGTCGATAAATTAAAATTTGGAAGGTTCTGTTTATTTTGCTTTATTTATTATTAGATATTAAAATATATTCAATGTAAAATATTTTAATTGTTAACATTACCTTTTATAGTATTTTTTGTGTCGTGTTCTTAAATTGCGAATTAAAAATAATTGTTTTTGAAGTAAAACCACCCAATTCCTAAAGTTTTGCACTAACATTTTCGCCTAATGTTAATATTTCGACGATGTATTCGTGACGAAGGCTCCGGCAGATGGGTGTCGCTTGTTTTTGAAATATTACTATGATTATTGTTATTGACTGAATCTTTATTGACTGGACCTGAAACAATCCAGCCAAAATGTGTATCCTGCAACACGGGTCCGTTAGGTAATCTAATTCTTTTGCTTTTCAGTAAACTCCAGAATTTATCTGTACCTATCAATAGATCAGGTTTATGTGAGTTAAAGTAGAAGGGGTTGGCAAGCTGAATCTCATCGGGTGTAGTTATAGCCCGTGCGCATTGTTTAGAAACAGCTGGCAGTGATGACGTAATGCTCGGTAAAACGAAACATTTTAAGCACGTTGAGTAGTCGGGGTTGGTGCGTGATTTTACCTCAACTTCACACATTTCTGTAGATTGTGTAATTGAGTTTCCAACGCCTCGAACTTCTGCAGTGGACTGTATTTTTGGTGTATTAAGTAAATCGCATAATGATCTGGAAATAAAGCATCGCTCGCTTCCGTTATCAAGAAGGGCGTGCGCTAAATGATATTTGCCATCAATATCGGCTACCTCAACTAGCGCGGTTGACAGTAGAACCGGTTGCAAGTTAGATAATTGTGCGCTTTGTATATTATCTATGTGTGCATTATTTACGTGAATGATTTGCTCATTTGTCGTGTTATGGTCCGAACATTGTGAGTGTGACGCGGAGGGGTGACCTGAGAAATGCATTCCAGTAGCTTGGTTGCACTCGTCAGTCACCTGTGATAGATGGCACGTCCCACCCGTACTCGCATTATGGATTAGCGTGTTGTGTTTTTTATTGCATAATCAGCACGGTCCGAACCTACAGTTAACTGCAGTATGTCCCGATCGTAAACAATTGATGCATAAATTATTGTTTTTTAGGAACGACAGTTTAGAATCTAAATTAAAATCTAGGAATTCCTGGCATGAATATATCGGGTGATTAGCATTACATACCAGGCAGCGCTTAATACGACTGTCGCGGGTTTGTGGCTCAGTGGTGGAAACATTGCTGTGTATTTTTGAGTTATTGTGCGTGTAACTAGATTTGTTTGTGTACTGTTTATTGTGAGACACTAACAATGTTTCCAACATATCAGCCCTAGCCCTGAGGAAATTAAGCAAGTCGTCAATTTTTAAAGGTGTTTTCGAGTTTTCCGAATCGCCGGTAGAAGCGTATAACGTGCTTTTGTGTTGTTCCCACTCACGTTCGGTAGTTATGTCTAACCTAGACACAACAATATAAATCACCAGTGTATCCCAGGAGTCAGTAGGCTCACCGAGAATTTTTAATGCGCGTAAATTCTTTAAAACAGTGTCGATAAGTTTACGAATGAGTTCAGGTGATTCTTTATTAAGGGCTTGCAAATTAAATAACGACTTGACGTGATTGTGAATCAATAATCTGTTATTGTTATACCTGTTGAGTAGTAGTTCCCATGCTACATCATAATTACTACTTGAGAATTCTAGGCTGTCAATAACTAATGCTGCGCTTCCCTTGAGTGATGATTTCAAGTAGTGGAACTTTTGAATGTTGCTTATTTTGTTTGAATTGTGCACTAATGATAAAAAGGTATCGCGGAATTCGAGCCAGTGTTCATATGAACCTTGAAAGGTAGGCAGTGAAATTACAGGCAGTTGAACCGAATTATGAATGCTGTTTTCATGTTTTTGAGAATCATTATTATGTGGCGTGGCATGTTTCTTGAAGAGACATTCAGCTTGAGCTAGTATACCATAATAACTGTTCTCGAATGATTCTCTTTGTGTGAGTTGTTCATCTAGATCTGCGTCAGGTACAACCTCCTCCAATTGAGTCTGAATATTATTAAATTCGGTATAGAAATTTGTGACACCTTGCATACGCAACTTAAGATCTACAAGTTGTTGATCTTGTAAATCCTTTTGAGCACACAATGAACTTAAAAAGTTTGCGAATTTAGTGAATCTGCCTTTGACTATACCGCGTTTTTTGATAAGATTACGAACAATTTCATCGTCACTGGCTGTATAAGGAGATTTATCACCAGCACTGTCGGACAAGCCCATTTTGGTAGTCATTGTAAAGGTTGGAGTACTCACGTTTGACACACCAGCACGAAGATACAGGTGCTAGCGGCGGCAATCTGTACAGCTGATAGCAGTATCGAACGGGTAACCCACAATATATGCGTTGACTTACTGAAAATGTTTTAAGAAACACAGCATTAACACAAACGAAGTAGAATGGTCTGGGAATAGGATGGGTGGATGGCCGTACCTTCTTGCGCTTTATCATCAAAAATACGCCGTTCAAAGTCCAAATCCAGGCCTTGCGTATATCTGCTTCGGCTGATGGGTTATAATTATAGTTTTAATGCACTTTTTCAACATATATTGACGTCGTCCTTTGCGAAAATCAGTCCAACGCTTTCTAGTATTTAAATTTGTAACGCTTCTTCTCCATAGGTCGTTGCTTCTTGAATTTGGCGTAGAAGGTCCAAAATGTGAAGGCTTCTGCGATATCCTTCACTTATTTTCTAATAAAAATGCGTTTTGTGTTTTAATTGCGTTGATGCGCTTATATTCTTGAAATATATACAAAAATTGATCTTGCGTGCGTGACTCGATATAAAGCGAAAATTGAAGTGTAAGGTAACGTATTTGATTTTGAAGTATATGAACGTTGACAGCCAAAACATGACAGATTATTATCCTTCAGACAGCAGTAGCGCCACTGTCTCTTGCCCGTTCGGAAACGTATAAATTAGTGCGCAAACAGATATCTTGGTCAAGGAGAGCAACACCAAAGAGAATATAGTACTACTGTAGCAACACCCCACAATAATATGATGGATCGGAAATACGTATCTAAAATGTCATTTTGACAACTGACTATACCTGCGATTGAACTTGTTGCGGATTCCAATCCAAATCACAGGCGATAATCAATACGGTAAAGCCCCAGGTCAAGAAAGAAACAGTCAATGAATGTCCGCAAACATAAATAATCACTAAAAACTCCGAAATACATTATGTACTCCACGCGTAAACAATCTATTACGAAACGTCAACTACAGCATTAACTGTCAAGTAGTAAACCAACGTCAAACGCAACTGTCATGGCTGTCCTAAAAAGAAGGTGGACATACTAAATAACTGCAAAAGTAATCATTTTTGTACAATTGTACTGTGCTTCAAATTAATTTATAAGTATTTTTATGAAACTGAAAAACATAGGAGTGTTTTTCCTATTTTTCCATGTAGTGTACATAGTGTTGGCCTAAAATGGAACATCTCCTTTGAAGATAACTAGATTATTTAATAAATTACCTACATAATGTGATTTTCATTTATCATTTTCCTTTTAAAATGAAAACTAGCTGTTCCATGTCATCTTCATCCACGAAAAACGTTCTTGCTTCACCCCCGAAGATCGTAGAGTGATGTTAAATACCTTCCTCAAGAATTGAACTATCAAATTCAAACAGATTTTTTTCAAATCCGACTGTTAGTTTCAGAGATTAGCGCGTTCAAACAAACTCTTCAGCTTTATTATATTAATTTGAATAGTTTTTAGGTAAGACATGCAACTAACTACTGGATTAGGTAATACCTATCAATAATTATTTGTATAATTCGTTAATAAATAGCAGTGGCGTGCATACAATTTTATGCCAGGGTAGGCAAAAAAGAAAATTTCTTGGAATAGTTATTAAATAATAGTCATTAAGGAGAGGGTAGGCACAGTCTTTTTGCTTGTATGGAGTGCACGCCACTGATAAATAGGTATGCTACGTTGATAAAGTCCATATAAAATAAAATTGCAATTTATATTTAATCAACAGTAGAAATCAAAGTAACTGTCGACAAACTGATAGAATTAGTAGGCAAATTGACGGTTACAACCATAACTCATCACACATTCATTGATTTTTGGGGTGTAACCGCCCGAAACATGCAATTTTTTGGGGCGTATAGGAAAGCTAATTTTGTTATTTTTATATTTATTCCAAATATAATATGTTCTGCATCAGAAAAAAATAAGACTTTTGGTGTAGAAACGGCTTATTTAGGTCAAAAACCAAAAAAGTTATGTCATAAATAATTTTTTTTTTTTGTTTTTTGGCTCTCCTGAAAAGTCGAGTTTTGGTGCTTACGCCCTTTGAGCCCCGAGGTATCGATATTATATTATTTTTAAAGGAACTCACTCGCTAGGAACACTCGCTCCTAATGAGTTTTGAACCGTAGGCAGGCGAACGCACAACCAAGATACTTTAAACTTCGCAGACATGACGGTTTCCTTTGCAAAATACTAAACTATTAATTGGCTTAGGTATGTATGTACGACGCGTTGAATGACTTTTTGTATTACGTACTTGTAGTACCTAAATAAGGCGTATTTACTACTTAGTTCATAAGTATTAAGAAAGTTCTAGCTTTCCATTCATATCAAGAAAATCTAACAACATTTTTAAACTTTAGTATTGAATTCAATAGAAGATAAAACTTTGCTGTTTTCTAAAATAACTAAATAATACAAGAAAAAGACGTTCCAAATTGAGGAGATGTGAGGGAGGGAGTTCTTACCCGGACACCCCACGGGTAACGGGTATTGATTTGTACTAGTTCCTAACGCCTTATTGCCGTTCTCTTCTCTTAGAACCAAACAAAGTATATCTGTCTGTTTGCTTACCATGAATATTTGCGGTGTGACGCGGTTGACAAAGTTATTTAGAGATCATTTGTTACTCACAGATGGTGTATGTGTATAGAGTTGGATAAGTATAGACTCTAAACTCCCTACACGGGGGTAACACCCATTATCAACAATTTTGCTAAACGATATTTTCTCATCCTAAATACCAGTGCCTGAAGACAAAGGTTTTTAACCAATGATGACAACTAGTACGGAGACGTGGTCCTTGACTGCTGGTCTTCTGGAGAAGCTCAGAATCAATCGGAGCGATTCTGGAAATTTCTTTGCGCGATAAAATCCGGAATGATGAGATTTGCCGAAGAACTAAAGTCACCGACATAGCTCTAAGAATCTGCAAGTTGAAGTGGTAGCCCACATCGCTAGAAGAACCGATGGGGAGTTCTCGAGTGGCGACCACGAACCGGAAGACGCAGCGCCGGCAGCGGCGGCAAATAGCCAATAATAATTGTCTTTCATTATGGCGTTCCAAGGTGAAGGAGTATATCCAGCAGTGGAGGTCTTCCAGATGATGATGATGATAAGCTTTTTCCACCCACTGGGTGGTCGGCCGGGTGTAAACTAAGTAGGTGTGCATTTCTTAGTTGATAACTATAAACGATAATCTGAATAGAAAGAGTTTTTTATTCGAGGGTTAGTGAGACATTTGACATTTTATTTAATTAAATAGTCGAAACAACGAAAGTTTACATGAAACTTTAATTTCTAAGTGTGCAATCAAAATGACTATGGGATGATTAATGCATTTAAATTAGAAACGTTTACTGGAATGGCTGCGTTAATTTACTCCAATTATAAGTTTTTGATTTCTTCATCAATAAATAATTTTTGGCTTTTAGGTATATACTTATACATGTAGCCTCCGTGGCGCAGTGGGAAACCGCTTGGTTTGCAAACCGGAGGTCGCGGGTTCGAATCCTGCAGGGAGGAACATCTTTGTGTAGTTTGTTCCTTACTGGCTAGGACGATGCAGTCCGATCACCTTATTGTCTGTAAAGTAAGATGATCCATGCGTCGGATGGGCATGTAAAAAGTCAGTCTCATCGGATTGTGAGAGGTAAAGGAAGAGAGTGTGCACTTGTGTCTACGAAAGCACTTGTGTACTATAATATCTCCCGCGTAGATGGCAGATCTTGTGAAACATTGGCCGCTGTAGTCGTATCGGCTAGAAGGACATTATTATTAATATGTATGTTGAACATACTTCCAGAACCTATAATACTTAATTTGTGAATCGTTAATCAATTTTTTTTTCTCACCATCAGGTGAGATTGATGGATACATAGATAGACAATTATTTATTGCGCACAAACAAACAGATACTAGAAGAATAAGATACAAAATTAATAAAACATGCAACAATGGGCGGCCTTATCGCTAAAAGCGATCTCTTCCAGGCAACCTTTAGATTAGATTATTAGATTGCGGTAAGCACTAACTTAAATCGGCTGAAAAAATCTTAGATATTATGATATCGGATTTCAGGTTGTCCTTTCTTCGTATCCGCTGTAGTTTACACTATATAAATAATAATAATATCCTGGGACAATTGACTGACACACGGTCATCAGATCCAAACTAGGCAGAGCCATGGAACCAGGCAACTGATACGAATACATAAATATAATTATTTTTATTTGTAAATACATACATATAAATAGATAAAACACCTAGACGCTTGGTGGGAATCGAACCCACGACCTGTTGGGTAGCAGGCAGGGTCACTAAACACTAGACCATCGGGCCCGTCAGAAAATCATCGGCCCATCGGGCCTTTATGTACATAAAACCTTATTTGGATAACGGAGCTGGTTATGCTGGCAGTAAACTAATGTTTGTTAAACTTTTAGCAATTGTCACGTAACGGTTGGTTAGAAGTAGGGTAGAGAGAACCCGGAGACCGCTACTAAGATAGGTAAGTAACTAAGGGGGAAGTAGCAATAAAGAATGAGAACTCAGGACTTACAATATAACTATAATTACAGATAAAAACGTTACAGTTCTTTAACGACAGTTACGTAGTTCGTTTCACCAGGTCGGGAACGCGGACACTTATTAGCGTAAGATCACGTAACTTGCTTCAAAGATTCCTGGGCGCAGGGAAGCCTGGCGGCGTGCCAGATGGCACAACCGCAGCCAGGCCGTTGGACGCCGGCAGGTTTAGCACCGGCCACGACACTCAACCAGCAGGCTGGCCGATGAAAAAGGGGTGCGGGCGTCAGCACGCCACAGCAGCAGCACCCGTAGATATGTGGCCTCTGGCGTAGATAATGGCCGATTCCGGCTCAAGACCTGGTTAAGCTCGGCCTCCGGTCTTGCGACTCTAGGCTGTAGACCTTAGGCTTTCACTCGTCTCCAGGCTCCAGACTAAGCCTTCCGATCCAAGACTTCAGACCTCGACTTCCAACTCCGTTTTTCGACTCCGTTTTTCTTTCCTCCCTGCCACTTGACAGCCCCTTGTCTAAATTTAAATTTTTAATTCAAAATAAATACAAATATTTATAAAAAAGATGAGGTATGACAATGGAGGTTGATATGTGAGGAATGAAATCAGGTGATACACTACACAATCTATCAGTGTAATTGTTTGTGGTCCCTGATGGTCCCCAATAAAGTGAAAAAAACCTACATAAATATATATGTACTTACCTAAAAATATAATAACACGTAAAGTCCCACAGGTGTCTATGTATATTTCACGGGAAAAATAAAATGATCTTTCTAAGTAGTACAGTCTTTTAGTAATAAAAAAAAACAAACAAAACAAACTTAGTTTGGTCCGGTTTGGTTTTTTTGCTATCTGAGGTGTTAAACCAATAGTAAAATAACTTTAATAGATCCAAAGAACGTATAAAACCCTTGGTGCGCGACGAGACCGACTCGCACTTGGCCGGTTTTTTAATTTATTTACTAGTCAAACTGAGTTGCATTCCCTTCCTAGCTATCAGTTAGTGAAGAATTCCTTTTTAATTTAATTCTACTCGTGTTAATTACTAGACTCAGTGCTTAAGGCTAGCAGTCTTTATTCATATACCTAACACTAGCGACCCAGACAGACTTCGCCTCGCATTTTTAAAAGCAAGTTTAGGGGTTAAGGGTTAAATAAAACTTTTAACCCTTAACCCGCGGCACTATATTATTTTATACTGTCGTGACACAATCTGTTCATATTCTAAATGTTTATTACTACGGCTGGATTTGAAACTCGAAAACGATTTTATCACTTGATTGATCCTGTTTACGTTAATCACTTGTGGGAGAAGTGGTCTTACTACCACACTCACAAACGTCAATTAACTTTAATTCAAATTAAGTTACTTTTTAAAATCTATATATTTCGATTTTCGGAGCCATTTATGATTTAATCCGATTTTTGAACACGAGAAAATTGATATCTCTACTCACTATCTGCGTATTAAGTATTAATGGGCTTCGAGTATTCTGTTCTGTTATCAAATAATCCGATTTCAAAAAATGGATTAGTCATCATTAACTTTAATTGACGTTTGTAGGTTCGGCAGTTAGCTAACTACACACTATTATTGTTTCCATAAAGAAAAAGGTATTTTGATATCTCCAAATACCTCTACCTCTTTCGTAGATCTCATTAATGTCATTTTTATCAATCCTTACGAGACCAAAGATCATTTTATTTATAAATCTCTTCTGATTCCTTTAAATCCTTTTACACCACCTTAGGGATGGCTGCGCCTTAACTTGAGAAAAATCTCATTTGCACCCATGTAAAATTAAACTTTTACAGTTCTTTTTTCCTTATTTCGCCAAAAAGATTGTCTAGTGTTCTTAATTATTCGACTCTGCGAGAGAACAGATTTAAATGTTTTTCTCGTTATAAGAACGGAACTTAATTGAAACGGTTATCTGCACTGCGAGTGTCCCCTCCGCTTGTATACTTTGTTGTTGACTTAAAAGTAACTTGACATTTCTAAGTTTAATTCAGTATTTTATATTTATTATTATAAATCATAAACAACTCGTGTAACGTAACAACTATGATATATACACAGCTACCACCTCAGTCCCCAATCAAATAATCCGTAAAATTAGTTTCATTACAATGTGTAGTATTCGCGTAATCAGATCAATCAGAAATTATTATCGTGAAATGTAATTAAACGTAATTTGTAAGTTCGATTAAAATCACATACATCGTCTCTACATTGCTAAAACTGTGTCAAGGATGCTTTTGGCCCGACTGCCCCAAAATTCTAATTCATTTTGTATTAGAAAGTGCGGCAGTAAGTGTGTCCATCTTTTTTAAAATATGCTAAAAGGTAACGAAGTAATTCGCCAGAGAACTAAAGTTGCCGCCACTGCTCAATGGATTAGCAAGCTGTAGTGGCGATCGTTAGGCCCTGACTGGTTCTGGTGTCAAGAGGTGTGCTCCGCTTTTTGATTTAATTACTCGCGACGTGATGAACTTTATACAATACTTCCACCACTGAAGCTTAAAGCTCTAACAGCTCTTCTGTGGACGGCCAATTAAGGCGAGCCAGAGCTGAGAGTCCTGTCGGATCCCTTTGATTTTTATGATTATTTATTTAATTTAGGGCTATAAAGGCCCATACAAGTCAATATTTAAGGCCACTGCTGTTCCACTACAGGGTAATAGGCTACCTTAAAACTCTGCCATGTTTAAATACTTTATTCTCCATTCAATAGTTTCCAGATTTATCGATTCACAAAGTGTTTAATAAATTGTAAAGTAACGTTTATTTTATTTTATTGCTTTAGTTTACCCTACTACTCCTTCTCACTACGGGTTAGAATCCCTTGCAGGGTAGGTAGAGTAAAGACAATTGTAAACGGTACCTTTCTACTAGAGATGCGCTACGTTGCTAGGCTTCGGATGTGTTTCAAGCCCACCAATTTTCGTAACTTAGTTTAGCTTGGCTCTGGTGCACATAATGTTGTCTTTTATTTACGCGAATATTACACATTCAAAATCTTACTACTATTACGGATTTTATCGCGGTTTCCCGTATCCATGGGTGCTAAGCATTTGAAACGTCGATATAGTTAAATCTAAAATAAATTGCGATAAAATCCGTAAAAATATTGTAATTTCAATTAGCTCTGGTGGAAAAGATTTCAACGAAGCTATGTTTTTATTATAAGGAGAGATGCGTGCTAAGAGTGGAAACTACGAATGCGAGAACTACGGATTCGGAGCAAGGATGTGAGCTTAGGATATACGTGAGTGGTGTAGGTAGCTATGTGCAGAGCAGAGGACACGGCGTGATATTCAGCCCGAGTCGTGGAACCTCCTCGCGCAGCGCATTTTGAAAGCACATCTAACCCGATCTACACCACTTAGCATTAGTGTAAGCGGTTACATAATTTCGTAGCTTAGCTTTGTCTTCGCTCATTAGCACATGTCTGATGGAAAAACAGCCTAAGGATCTTCTCTACATATCTCATCTTACAGATATCTTATATGCTTTTTCCGTGTGGGGTATATACATAGATGGTATATTTATAGGTATTATTTTAGGACAAGACGGTTCCAGACATGTATTGTAGTATAGGTTACAAGATAAGTGCTGTAAACCTCTGCGAGCGCTATATACAATCTAGTATGTAGCACAAAATTGTAGCATTGAAAACTTTGCAAAGGAATTTCATCATGGAGAAGTTCTTGAAGACTATGTATTTTCTAGAGCTTTTGCATCATACATACCTATGTAACTATCACAATAAATATCTTTATGTAATCTAATACAATATTTTAAGGCAAAATAATGATTATTGATGAAATCCTAAGGTAAGCGTCATCTGCAATTTTCAAACAAACTAAGAGAGTTCAACATATGACTGTGACGTGCGAAACAAGGGGTTTTAGTTCTCATTCAATAGATGACGCTTTTCCCCTTTTTTAACTAATTCAATGTACTCGTATTTAAATATCAAAAAACATTAATTAACAGAATATCGTAAATCAGTCATTATCATCATGATTTACTGAAAGACGACCACTGCTGGACAAAGGCATTCCCCCTTTGAAGGGAGTGGTCGCCATAATCTCCACACTTGGCAGGCGTCGTGGGTATCGAAGTATACCTGGTGGTGCTGGTAGGTTATATCTAGTACAAAGATGCTGCTGCCCGTCTTCTCGTTTTCCCTTTGTCGCCTCTTACAACATCCAACGGGATAAGATGGGTTGGTGATATTTTCATTTTTATTTTCATTAAATTAATTTCTATGTGAATTTATATCAATCGTTGTGTACGGACGACAACGTGTATAATACCCATCGATATACTATACTATAGTATATCGATGATAATACCTAAGGAATTTAATTGCTATTTTTTTAACTCTACGATAGATGGCGTTAACGTAATTTATTGTTTTATACACGTACAATACATAAATTCTTTTTTTTTTCCCGGGAGAAGCCATCAAAAGGACCCCGGGAGCTCTGGAGCTCAACCGGGGTATGTGGGATTCTTACCCACTAAAACCCCTGCGACTGTCGCACTGGCACCCCAGTGCTCACCAGGGGTTCAGTGCCTTGCCTTTGAGCCCCCCGGGAACCAGTCACAGTGCTCACAGGGACGGGGGCCGCAACCCCGCCGGCGTGGCGTCCTCCTTGGAGTCGCCGCCGTACTCAATGGACATCCTAGGGCCCACAACCCAAAGATTTTATATTTATAGTGCTGTCGTAACCTTTCATATTTCGGTTCGATGTGCATGTGCATTTGAATAGATGGCAATTGGGGTATGAGCTGTGACGCGGGGACACCCCGCATACCCGCGCATTTCCCGCGCCGTCTTAAGCGAACGATATGCAGGGGTGTGGGGTGTTACCTCCCCGATTGCCATCTCGAACTGTCGTGTACCTACTGTAGGAGCTGGTAGGAGCCTAAGAGCTAAACTTCTTGCCTAGGAGGGTGTGTGTAACAGTGTTGCCAATTTAGCGACTTCTTCGCTTGATTAAGCTACGTTTCGACATCAAAAACTACATTTTATTTTCATTGATGGGTCCGTTGGTCTAGTGGTTAGATACACCCCGGCCGCTACCTAATAGGTCGTGGGGTCGATTCTCAACAAATGTCTGGTTGTTTTATCTATATAAGTATGTATTTGCAAAAAAGTATATAGTATTAGTATCAGTTGTCTGGTTACCATAATACAGGCTCTGCCTAGTTTGGGATCAGACGCCCGTTTGTGGATTGTGCCCAGAATATTATTATTATTTAGCGACAAAATAATTTTGTAATTTTTATTACCCTATAATACTAATTTAGCGATTTTTAACGACTTGAATGTCCTGTCTAGTGACATATTCTAACTAAAGTATAGTAAAGTGTAGCAACACTAGTGCGTAATTGTAGAAAGCTTCCTCCTGATATTCTAAGTAGTCTGTGCTCGGTATGTTTACTAATATGTCAGTAATTTTTCCTGCCTCTTGACTTCCTCGGTATTTCGTAAAAATAAGTAATCAGGTCATACTGAAAAAAATATTCTCTCTCTGTATCGAACGCACTCTATCACGTCTGTATTATTCTCTCTCTGTATCGAACGCACTCTATCACTTCTGTATTATTCTCTCTCTGTATCGAACGCACTCTATCACGTCTGTATTATTCTCTCTCTGTATCGAACGCACTCTATCACGTCTGTATTATTCTCTCTCTGTATCGAACGCACTCTATCACGTTTGTATTATTCTCTCTCTGTATCGAACGCACTCTATCACGTCTGTATTATTCTCTCTCTGTATCGAACGCACTCTATCACGTCTGTATTATTCTCTCTCTGTATCGAACGCACTCTATCACGTCTGTATTATTCTCTCTCTGTATCGAACGCACTCTATCACGTCTGTATTATTCTCTCTCTGTATCGAACACACTCTATCACGTCTGTAATCGAACGTGTGCTTGTGCGTAGATATCGAAATTATCTGTTTTATTTTTAAGTCATCATCGTATTGTGTTGTATAACAATGGCCTACTGGTCTCCACCTGGTAAGTTTGAAATGTCATTAATTATTTATTAATATAATTAATTGTTAATTGATATTAATTAATAAAAACAGTTTTATTATAATATTAATTATTATTGATATATTAATTATTTATATTAATAACAATTCCCACCAAGTGTCTGGGTGTTATTTATCTATTTAAGTATGTATTTACAAAAAAAATGTATATAAGTATTAGTATTAGTTGTCTGGTTTCCATAGTACAGGCTCTGCCTAGATTGGGATCAGATGACCGTGTGTGGATTGTCCCAAGATATTATTATTGTTATCTAAAGTCGATTTACTTTGCGCTGCGTCACATATTTTTTCTAAATAATCCCTGCAACAGTAACTGTGCAACTGAATATGATTGGGCGTGTTTTTTCTTAGTGTCGTATTTTAATTTTAATGCCAAGGTCCAAGCGGGAGGCCTATGATGTCTTTTGGCTGGTGATGATGATGATGATAATTCTAAATACATTTTTCGAAACTTATGTTTATTTTTCATTATTGAGTACGAAATAATCAATACTATTATAAACCCGGTATATTCCCATCTCGGCACCTATGAATTTATTTATCATGCCCACGATGGGAAGGTGCCAAGATCGGAATAAACCAAGAATATCACGATATACTAATGTACTAGCTTTGATTATATATACGTCTAGATACCTATTAGTCTTGTAACGTTACGTTAATAAGTTTCGCAACCTCATAATTCGTGTGTGCGTGCAGGCCTCGTTGTACACTCGCGTCATCTGTGGTTGTGTGCGTGTTTGGGGATCTCCAGTTATAAATATTATTCCCATAAATAGCGATAGCGTTGTGGGCTATGCATTGATATGTACTGTGTAAATGTGTAATTCCTTTTTTTGTAAAATATAATGTATAGCTGTTAGTTGTCCATATAAAATAGAATAGCATAGAATAGAATAGAATGGAATAGAATGGAATGGAATGGAATGGAATGGAATGGAATGGAATGGAATGGAATGGAATGGAATGGAATGGAATGGAATGGAATGGAATGGAATGGAATGGAATGGAATGGAATGGAATGGAATGGAATGGAATGGAATGGAATGGAATGGAATGGAATGGAATGGAATGGAATGGAATGGAATGGAATGGAATGGAATGGAATGGAATGGAATGGAATGGAATGGAATGGAATGGAATGGAATGGAATGGAATGGAATGGAATGGAATGGAATGGAATGGAATGGAATGGAATGGAATGGAATGGAATGGAATGGAATGGAATGGAATGGAATGGAATGGAATGGAATGGAATGGAATGGAATGGAATGGAATGGAATGGAATGGAATGGAATGGAATGGAATGGAATGGAATGGAATGGAATGGAATGGAATGGAATGGAATAGAATAGAATATTATAACATGAAATATATTATGAAATATATTATTATTTATTATTATATTATGAAATTAAAACTTAAAGAATATTTTCTATCACAATTATAATACATCTATTTGAAATATGTAGTACAGTTGTGCGCTACGATATTATGTATTTAAAATAAGAATGTTTTGTATATGTCATGGTAATTAATAAAAATAAAAAAATAGAATAGAATAGAATAAAATACAATAAAGTACAATAAAGTACAGTGATATACAATAAAATACAATAAAGTACAATGAAATACAATGAAATACAGTGAAATATAATAAAATACAATGAAATACAATAAAATAAAATACAATAAAATACAATGAAATACAATAAAATACAATAAAATACCATAAAATACAATAAAATACAATAAATACAATAAAATAAAATGGCGTGTCCCTTACCATCAGGTGAACGTCTTATTTGCCTCATGACCTAATAAACCTAATAATACTTCTAAGTAAGTTACCTTACCTACTTACCTATATAAAAGTAATTAATTTATCAAAAATAAATTAAAATTATTTTAATTGATTTATTTAATGTTTTGGTCACTATCTACGTACTTATTACGTTACATTGAATTCATTTTTGTTAAAAGAAATACCCCAGACTTAAGATATATTCCCCCATTATTACCTAGCAACACCAGTCTAGTCGGACAGTGTACAAATTGTCGTAAAAAACAATCGAGTTTTTATAATAATCCTTCACAGAATCTTAAGACTTATGAATGGAAAATTAAGTTAGGATCTTTATTAATTTTACTTAGTTAATATTTTCACGATTTGATTACACAATTCGGCATAATGGTTTTTTTTGCGAGCACAAACCATCGGTACAGTTCATTAAGTGATACTAAACAACCAAGTATACCAATTTGATGTTTTGGTGTACCTGAGATTGTCAAACGTTTGAACATCGAACATTCTATCTAGACGTATATACATATAATCAAAGTGTACTAGGTACTACAATTTGCGTCAGTGAGAACAAAGTTCTTAAAGTGAATGTATTAGGATATTGTCTCGCTTTGCTATACATTTGCTTGAGTAATTCAAACTGAGAAGGAATACGATTATTACGTGTTTCTCAGCTTGAAATTATATTTTAAAAAATACTTACAAAAAATGTTTAAAAATACAGACTAATGTAATACAGAAGGTAAAAAAAATTGTCTAGTTTCCGCGTTGGCGTTACCGGCCGGGCCTGCAGTTTCCACATAGTTCGTTATAGCACTATGTATTCGGGCGAACACGAATGCCTATCGCGGTGTTGTCGCTAAATTGACACGCATCAAATGATTTTGTCGCTACAAACTTCGTCCGACTAGCTACACTTCGCCCTTGCAGTTGCAGCGTAGATTTTGGCTGTGCCTGACGTATGATTAGTGGTGCAATTTGGGTGCAATACAATTATGTTCGGTGTTTATGAATAGTAGTATTAGGGTAGGAGTCATCCAACGCGTCCTCTTTCTTCTTTTTTTTTTAAATTTCTTAGTTTTAAATTCCGACGAATGTTCGCCCGAACACCACGTGCATTGCTGGGACGACAATGTGGATAGCAACTTCGCTGATGACCGACCGCGAAGTTTTTATCGCGACGACAGTGCGAATATTCACCCGATAATGTAGCCGCAGCATAACACAAAGCGTAAGAGCGAGACATAACACAACGCGTGTCCGTCCCGTACTAGTCCGCACGTTTTTGAAGCAGTACATTGGATCATTTTGTATGCAACTTTGAAGTGCCTTTTGTATGAGGCAATTGAGGCATACAAGCACAACTGTAGTATGAGAACACGTGTCCGGCGAACGAGACGTACGACGGCGGCGCGGCGCGGTGGCGGCTGAAGCGATGCTCGTGGTTTTGGGACCGGCCAAACGAGGCTACTTATACATAATATACAAAGTACTCTGTGCTGTGGAGGCTTCTTTATTCCGTTTGCCCTTACCCGATCCCATTCGTCTGATTTCGAATCGGAGAAATCGATGCGATGCATCGATATATTATATCGTTTATTAGATATTATGTGAAGCCGCTCGCACCCGTCGTTGGGCAGACATGATTGTGATTACAATTTATAACAATATCAGTTGACTAAATCGTAGCTCAGTCCGATACGAGTTTCGCAAAACAAGTGCGCAACTAAGGTTGATTCAGTTTATCAAACCGAATTAACACAATACTATCTTTTCAGTGTACAAAGAAATAACCTCTGTACAGGACGTGTGCGCGTGTGTCGTGTGCATCGTTATTTCGATATAAATGTAAACTTGTGATATTATTTTACAATAAGTATTTTTAGTAGTAGTTTGCTAGTAATAATTATAGTGAATAGCTATTTACCTGATATGTATTAACTAAGAAATAAGAAATGTTGTGTAGTAATTATCTCAATTAATAACAATAATGGCCTACGCGTATCCAACCGGTAAGTTTTAAATGTTATCTATTGCTCTTAGCTACGAAAAGTATTTATAATCAACCAGATTAAAAGTACATAAATAAGTAGGTACTTATTAAAGAAAATTTTATTGTTTTTGAAATATGGAAAGAAGTACATACTTAAATGTTTTAAAAAGAAAAAGGAACTATTTCATAAATAAAAAATGTAGAGTTGTACAGACTTGTAGCCCAGAACTCAATTAGCGAATAAAAAAAGGAACAAGATTCTAGAGTCTATGATTTATTACTTAGCGGAAAATGGGCAAAATTTTATATAAGTACTAGACAATAATAATTATTAAGTAAAAAAATATTGAAAAATAACTGGCACTTAATGCTACTTACAGAAGTTTTTTTTAAATAAAAGTTCACATAATGATTTTTGATATTTACGCGAATACTACACATTGAAATGAAACTAATTTTTCGGATTATATCGCGGTTTATTTATGATTTTAATTATCCGACGTTTCATGGTCACGGTAACACCCAGCCATCTTCTCTATTGAAATTTGGATGTTTTTTAATTTCAATAGCCTCACGAATCATCCTTGGCAGGAATCGCTGTTCTTTTACTAGGATTTGTGGTTTGTCAAATCTAATATAATGGCGGGAGCGATCCAGAACATGTTGCACAGACTGCAGAATTCGTATAGCGTCGATGTTTAACGTCAGCTATGTGTTCTTTTACACGGGTTTTTACTGCTCGCTTTGTTTGCCCGATGTATGAGAGCCCACAGTCACAATCTAGCTTGTATACTCCTGCATCTTGTAGAGGTACATGGCACTTGACTGATGGTAAAAACTGATCTTCTTTGGTGGCTTGAAAAATGTTTTAACTGAAGCTCGCTTGTCATTGTGTATCTTGTTAAATAAACCGCGATATAATCCGTAAAATTAGTTTCATTTCAATGTTAAATAAAAGTGTTTAAAAATTAATGTTTCAATTACATGATATAAACTTTCCACTCATAGATATTATGCTGGAATAAATTTCTTTAAAAATATGCAGTGCCTTTGTACTATTCTATCCTAAATATCTTTCTTCCTTTCATACATCATACATAGAAGAGTCCGTTGGTCTAGGGGTAGACAGTCTGGCCGCTACCCGATGGGTCGTAGGTTCGATTCCTACCCGTGGGGTATCCGGGTAAATATAGGAAGCAAAATAGCACCCACCTATCCATAAGGCCTCATTTACGGAGGCGCGAAGCGTCGCGCGTCGCGTGCGGCGTGGCGTATCGCATCTCTCTCACTCCTGCAACGCCATATGTTTTTACTCAGTGCGGGCCGTGCCGCCCATCGCCACGCGTGACGCCCCGCGCCTCCGTAAACGAGGCCTAAGAGGGATAACAAGAAGACGGGCAGCAGCGTATTTCTATCGGATTACTTACTACCTATACTGACCCCAAGACCCCTCCAATCGTGGGGATTATGGCAACCACTCTCTTCAAGTGGGAGGCCTTTTTTCAGCAGTGGACAGGTTACGATAATGATGATGATTATCGTAGCTTCAGATTAAATGGAAAAATTGCAGGAATCCAACACCTGATGTCCGCTAGTGAGCTGAAAGTGAGACAGAAACGCTTAGGGTTTGGTGGCAACAAGTATGAGGTCCTTACTGTCAACGGTGACATCATATTGAAGGCCAAGGAGGGGACTGGGCTTGGGTCCTTATTAGGTGGATCCAGCAGGTCTTTCCACATGCACGTATACGATATGCAACAGAATTTGGTAAATATTTTGTATAAACTAAGGAATAACCGCAAATTAGACAAAAAAAAATAACAATGATAAAAAACTCTACTAAAGAAAAAATCAACTAAAAAGTATAAAATAAGAGAATAAATATATTCACTTTAAAATAGTATAATATTGAAATTAAACTACTTTTACGGATTTTCTCGCGGTTTATTTATTGATTTTACTATCCCGACGTTTCGAATGCTTTGCAACCATTCACTCGCGCCTCTAGTGCCACCGTTAGTGAATCACGCGCAGTCATCAATCTGTCAAAACAAACATTAGATGACCCGACCATACAAGTACTTAAAAAAGGCCTAAATTTTTCAATTGCGCCTAGAAGAATACCTTATGAAGTGATAATATCAAGTGTAGAGGACGTTCTGGTTAAAAATAACTTAAGGAAGGAGGATTCGGAGGCGATACGTCAGGACGTCTCATCCCTGTTGCGTCGAAGTTCTTTGCCCACACCGAATCTCCCCAAAAACCAATATTTGGCTTTAAAAAACCTACGTGCCAGAACTGACATCACCGTACTACGCGCAGACAAAGGCAATGCCACCGTCATCTTAGACACGGAAGATTACAATCTCAAAATACAACAACTCTTGTCGGATGTAAGTACATACAAAAAGGTCAAAACAGACCCAACTAATAATATTCTCAAATCAACGAGTGAAATTGTAAAGAAAAACTCCGAGAGATTGAATCTTGATGTCAAATCACTAATACCTTCTTGTGCAAAACCGCCAATGTTGTATGGGTTGCCCAAAGTACATAAACCCAATGCTCTGCTACGTCCGATTGTGAGCCAAATCGACACACCAACTTACAGATTGGCTCAGCACGTAGCAGGGGTGCTTTCATCATTAAGAGGGCACACACAAGCACACACCAGGGATTCATACCATTTTGTCAGTGAAATTAAACATCTGTGTCTTACTGACAATGAAACTATGGTCAGTTTTGATGTCCAGTCCCTATTTACATGCCTACCTGTGGTGGACTGCATTGAAATTGTAAAAAAGAGGCTAGCTGAGAAAAACATGCCAAAGGAGTATGCAGAACTATTAGGACATTGCCTAACATCGGGCTATCTATTGTGGAAGGAGCAATTCTATAAGCAAGTAGATGGAGTAGCAATGGGCTCGCCTGTATCTCCAGTAGCTGCTGACATTTTTATGGAAGACTTCGAGGAGACAGCCCTCCGAACTTCACCTGTTACTCCGAGATTCTACAAGCGGTATGTAGATGATACTTTCACAATACTACCATCTGATAAAATAACTGTATTCCTAAATCATCTTAACTCCATCAATCCAAAAATTCAATTCACAATGGAGTTGGAATCAAATAACTCACTAGCTTTCTTAGATGTATTAGTAATACGTAATCCTGATAACACCTTGGGCCATACTGTGTACAGAAAACCAACCCATACAGATAGATACTTGAATGGTAAGTCTCACCATCACCCAACACAGTTGGCTACTGTCTGTAAATCTTTGTTTCAGAGAGCACGCGGAATCTGTGATGATGACCATCTGAGCGCTGAGCTGCAACATGTCAAGCAAGTACTGCATGACAACAAGCTCCGAGTCCCGCGCCGCCATCATAGTGAACGTGTCAAACCAGCCACTGTCGAGCGTCAGCCTGCTGTTCTACCATATGTTAGAGGGGTTACAGACAAGATTGGCTATATCTTAAAGCGAGCTTCGATCAAAACTTATTTTAAGCCACCAAGGAAGATTAGTCAGTTTTTACCACCTGTCAAGTGCCATATACCTCTACAAGATGCAGGAGTTTATAAACTCGATTGTGACTGTGGGCTCTCCTACATTGGGCAAACAAAGCGTGCAATAAAAACTCGCGTTAAAGAACACATAGCTGATGTGAAACACCGACGCTGTACGAAGTCTGCAGTATGTGAACACGTTCAGGATCGCACCCACCATTATATTAGATTTGATAAACCACAAATCCTCGCAAAGGAACACCGATTCCTGCCTAGGATGATTCGTGAGGCTATTGAAATCAAAAAACATCCTAATTTCAATAGAGAAGATGGTTGGGTGTTACCACCGGCTTGGGATCCTGTGATAAATATAATTAAATCCAATATCAATCAAAACACTGCACGGCCTCAAGATACTGTAAGCTCTTACTGCGTAGATCGGACCAACAATAATAACTAAGAAGACCTGAGGGTACACCGGCATAATTGTGACATAAGGACGTTCAACATCTCAGTCCTCCCGTGACCATGGGTGCTGCAAAGCATTCGAAACGTCGGGATAGTAAAATCAATAAATAAACCGCGATAAAATCCGTAAAAGTAGTTTAATTTCAATGTGTAATATTCGCGTAAGTAAAAGACAACATTAGTATAATATTGTTTAATACTCTCAAGGTATCAATGAAATTATTTATAAGTTTAATATTTTCTAACAAATATCAAGAGCGGGAGAGCAGAGAGCCGCAAGATTTTGCGTTCCATTGCAAACACCTTATTTTACTCAACATTATTGTAGGTACATAACCATAATCACTTACCACCAGACAAACAATGCTGCCTCTCTCGAAATGTGTACAAAAATTGTTAATACCTAATTAAATTCCACATTTATATCCTGTTCTTCTTTACAAGATCAAAAATGGGACATTAATGTACGAGCGCAAGCGTGATGGCCGGTCCTGAACCGATGGCGTCAGACAAACTATATTCGTACTTGGCATTTCATTTTGAAGCAATTAACGAACAACATACCAAGCCCATTGACTGCGCCTTTTATATACACAACACTTACATCCCGCCGTGGCTACACCCAATATATTCAAGGTTTTAAACCCAATATACACACATCAAAAGTGTCTAGGGATCAAGCATTTTTAAGCGGATTTCTTGAGATTGAGATGTGGCTTTGTAATAAATTTATGATTTTATAAATTTATATGGATCCTTTTTGGTGCATTTCATAATTTGAATCAGGAACTGTGAATCAAATTCGAGTAAAAGATGAAAATCAGCTGTCAATATTTTCCCTATAAAAACATACAACGCATTGAAGACATTATTAGTGCTACTGTTTCCCTACTACTGATTAAAACCAACGTTATTATGGAGCGGCGACGTCATTTAAGCAGGGAAGAAATGCTCAGAGCCGTGGGAATGATAGAAGCTGGTTCCCGGCAACGTACTGTGGCTTTAGCTCTGAATACAAGTCAGAGTGTTATCAGTCGACTTTGGACACGTTACCGAAGCACTGGTACCGTGGCTGAGCGCCATGGAGGACGGTATCGCTGCACCACACGGAGACAAGACCGATATATTCAAATCTTAACTCGAAGAGCTCCAACTATAACTGCCATGATGTTAGCCGTGAGGCTTCATCACTCTTCAGGGAACTTAATTAGCGACCAAACAGTCAGAAACCGCTTGCATGAAGTGAACCTTCATTCCCGAAGACCGCTACGGGTACCACCTATAGCAATGCACAATCGTAGGATTCGATATCAATGGGCTCTTGAACACAGAAATTGGGCAGAAGAACAATGGCGTTTCGTGTGCTTTTCTGATGAGTCTCGTTTTGGTATGAGACCGGATACAAGACGTATACGACACTGGAGAACCCCTGGACGCCAACAGCGATTAAAATCCTGCCAGGAAGTCCATCCTTATAGTGGTGGAACCATCATGGTATGGGCGGGTATTTGGATCGGCGGAAGAACTGAGTTGATTTGGATCAGAGGCAACCTCAACGCTCAAATTTATGCTGAGACGATTGTATCAGAAGTCATCGTTCCTCTACAAGTGCAAATCGGTCCCTTATTTCAGTTAATGCATGATAATGCACGACCGCACACCGCAAGAGTTGTAAGACAGACTCTCGCCGCAGCTAACATCAATGTCCTGCCCTGGCCTGCTCAGTCGCCAGACTTGAACCCGATTGAGCATGCATGGGATATGCTACAGAGAAGAGCTCTGCCGAATATGGAGGGTATCCAGTCGCAAGAAGACCTTTTTTTGTTGTTGCAACGAACATGGGCGGCCATTCCACAGCGTGATTTGGATGAACTCATTTTGAGTATGCCAAACCGATGTTCTTGTGTTGTTAGTGTTCGCGGTAGAAACACGGATTATTAATTGTTTAAGTTACCCAATAAAATTTTAAAGAAAACTGTTATTTCAGTCTTTTTTTCGAACTTTTGTGTTAGTGGTTCAAATGTCAAAAATCCCTTTATTAGGAAAATGGCAAATTTCTTTATTAATGCAAAGGTGACTTGGTTTATCGTTACTGTGACAAACGAAAACACTTTATTTGATGAATCCTTAAAGAAAATTTTAATTAATATCAATCAGGAGAAAAGTTATTGCATAAATATATGTTGATCCCTAGACACTTTTGATGTGTGTACATAAAAACGCATATTATATTATATGTACATAAAGCATCTAGAAGAATTTCTCGGAACGATGCAAAAACTATTTAATTAAACAAGTCATTAATAATTCCTAATAATTTGCATCCCACTGTCGGCTATCGTGTTGATAAAGTAAGCAAACAAATAGACAAACACAAATAATATCTATGTTTATAAGTACCTCGAAGAACCGATAGCCGATGGGGAAGAAAGGTTCTCGAGTGGCGACCACGAACCGGAAGACGCAGCGTAGGCAGGCCTCCCACTAGATGGACAAACGACATTGTGCTCATCGCAGGTAACCGGTGAATGCAAATAGCCAATTGCCGTTCATTGTGGCCTATGTTCAGCAGTGGACAGCTTCCGGCCGGTGATGATGATGATGATGATAAGTAACTACTATTCTTTTTTTGTCGGTTCAAAAGGTAGCCTGTCGCGGCCAGACATCGTCATCTCTCTGTTACTACTTACTATACTATAGGTACTGCTTGCGCAGAATATATAATATGTAGAAGATACATTTTGTGGTATCCATCAAGACCATTTTGTAATTGTAATTAGGAATACATATTAGAAAATCTTTTTCAGCTGCCTGATAACTACTGTAATCCCTTTCTATAATGCGTTTAGAGTTCTGAGTCAGCCCAGACCAAAGACAGATCAATAATCGTAGACTTTTCCATAGATTTTTTCTCTGCGGCGGCCATACACCTTTGGTTCTGATAAAATGGAGGTATCGTTGAACGGGGAGGTGGTCGCTGTGGTGCGACAGCAGCCAACCTTCATGACGCCAATACTGCACATCAACGATGCGAACGACTCAATGATTGTGAGGCTGAAGGGCGACTGGAGCGAATGGTTCTTTAAGGTATGGAGTTCATTATCTGGCAATATAGACAGGAATCCTTTCTGAAGTTTGTAACATACTTTTTCCAGCCAAATTATAGTGTACTCAAATTAATTATCTGTGAGCAGTCAGTGTCGCCACTGTCTATGCAAATACGTGAAAGTGGTCTTAATTTTCAGGAGAATATTTTACAGATCAGGGCGCTAGTGCGAGTTCTGATAGGTTACGAGCTCGATCAAACTGTCAGTTTTCTTTATACATTTCCTACCAGCGCCCCTAGCGGTAACTATCAAAAATATTTATTTCATTTGCAATGAGCTTGGGTAAGTAAGATCTAAAACTATTCCAAGTTTCAAATCGATAGCATCAATGGTTCCTGAAATATATAGGTGTGACCAATGATGTGACAGATAGACGAAGTCAGAACATAAGGGTTCCATTTTTACCTTTTAGGTATGGAACCCTAACTAGTCAAATGTACGGGAAAAAACTACGTTAGTTCGTCGATCACCAAAACCAAGTAGGTCGAAAACCAAGTTGGTCGATCTTTAGAGATGTTTTGAAACAAATTCATATAAAGGAGTTAATGTACACTTCTTCTATTGTCTTGTTGTTTATTATTATTTTCTGTGTATGTAAATTTCATACAGCGGCCCTACCTACCTACTCTTATACATAGCAGTGTTAAAGTGATCTTATATTTAGTCGGAAAGATCGACGCAGTTTATAACTCCGTCCCTTACTTTCGCGAAGATATTCTATTCTATTCGCTTCTTTGCACCCTTAGCTGCAGACCTCGGACAAAACGCGTATTGGCTCGGTCGACAAGAAGTGGGGCGGGTTCCTCAAGGAAGCCTTCACCAACCAGGACACGTACATGGTCAAGTTTCCCCAGGACCTGGATGTGCGCCTCAAGGCAGCCGTCCTTGGCTCCTGCGTGCTTATTGTAAGTTACTCAACAAATTATAAAGGATGTGTTATAGTCAAAATAGTCAACAATTTCAGTGTAGTGAGCTCTTAGAGGAGATACCGCAGTGAGCTCGAAAACTTATTCGTATTTTAACAAAAAATGAATGAATCTCTTATTAAACAGGGCAGGCTCGCAATCAATACAAACAGCAGCTTCATAGAAGTAGGCACAATGTCACAGGGCTGCTCAGGACCAGTTTTAAGACGATATAAATATTTTTTTATGTAATATAAAATATCAATTTCTGCCGCATTTAAATTTTTTTTCGGAGTCTGTAGTATCAATATCTACTATACATACCCTTCGGCATGATATACCCTTTCTGGGACTTTCACGAACACACATACACACACGCATTGCTGCTAAGTGGCAAAATATCTGACACTGCAGTGGTACCTACTTGGACAGTCCCTTATGCAAGGGACCTTTTTTGGTTGTCGGGAGGAAACCTTCAATGGACAACTTGACAAGGGAGCTTGTTTTTAACAACATGTAAATTACGAGGTACGTGTCTATGTGGGTGATATACAGGTTTAGGAACATCGTCGTCAGCAAAACTAAAAGTAGACTCGGTGACGATCGTAATGCAAATAATCCACTATCCTGTATATTTTTATTTATATATTTCATCATCATCAGCAGCTAAAATACGTCCAATGCTGAACAAAAGGCCTCCCCCTTAGAAGGGAGGGGTTGCCATAATCCCCACGATTGGCAGGCGTCTTGGAGATCGCAGTATATGCGGAATATAAATACAAAAGAAAGACGCTGCTGCCCGTCTTCTTGTTCTCGCTTAGTCGCCTCCTACGATACCCAACGAGAGGAGATGGGGGATGCAATTATAACCCGGACCCCCACGGGGTTATAATTTGACAGGTGTTAAATTCTTTTTTTTTCTATTTTTCAGGACTACATGTACAACGAGCGCTAAAAGACGTCATTCACATTTATCTCTAAATAAAATATGATAAAACAAAAACACTAACTTCGTCTGCTTACATGCTTCTTCTAAACTGCACAACAAATGTTGCTGCGATTGCCTTCATTACCCATTCAGATAATTTGTTCTGAAGAATTGAAAGGTCATTGTTTATGAAGATACGTTACTATTTTCTAGATATTACTAGACGCATACGTACAGACTTATATAGTAAGGCCCTTCTCACATGGAGCCACATGGAGCTCACGTTAGTACCTAGTCGCGTCGTGTGTGAACCTCTACGAGAATGTACGGGCGCTGACGCTCAAGTAAAACTGGTTAGTAATTTGAATTTGTACCAGGGCCTAGACAAGATACAATCACATACAATCCCTTCATAGCGATTCTATTTCTTCATTCGCTAGCGGTGTCAATTCCTTATAATTTGTCTCGTGATTTTTCTATGTCTTATGTCGTCCCCATACATTTTTATACTTTCTATTCGCGTTAACGCTTGTAGAATATTGCATTTGCTAGAGGGCCTGTTCTTTTTAAGTAGCCCCATGTGAGAAGGGCTCTTAAACTTAAAGTTTACAAATCAGGGTATTATTAAGGCCAATGTTATTTATAACATATTCTTTTGAGATTAAATACGAATCGTGTCTTTGTGTTATTTACTCTTTGGAGATCAAAATGATTCGCGACGCCTTATATAAAGCGTACGTTATTATTATGTAGGTAATTAAAATCACATAGCAGGTGAGTCATAGTTTTATTTATATCGTAAATGCAGTCCGCATTTATGATATCTACACTTTTGTATATTTATCGCATTTCTTTTGATGATATCCGATATAGATAAGTATACGTAAGTGTTATCAATGATTGTTTTATCTAATCCAAAGTACATTATTATTCAATTAAAAATTTTTAACACTTTATTATCTTTAAATTTAGGTTAATATTATTATTGTAAATCCATGCAGGTTCGCTAGAGGGTTCTATTGTTACCAATTTGACAGACCACATTTTCCATACATTTGCTATGCGATATCGTAGCCATAATAAGGCTACGATATTATCCGCCGTGTTCTGGCCAGGCTGAAAAGATCACACATCGTATAAGATCAAATATGTAATTTCACGTCTGGTTGTAGAAATTTCACGTCTGGTTGTAGTAATTTTACGTTTCTCTTAGTTCTCCCTACCAGAACACCTATTTTAGAGGTCAGTTAAGGAGCGTCTGTTCAAAAATTCGTATTTCACTTTATAACTATTAATAAATTTTTTTTTTTTGGACCCGTGGCATAAAAGCCCATCGAATGAGCCTAAAAAATTGTCAAAAAGGAGTCTATTTCCAATACAATAAAATCCAGAAAATTAAGATTCCAATCAAAACGGATGTATTTCTGCATTAAAATGTTCTCTTAGATTGTTTCAAACAGAACAGGCACATTTCTTCTACAAAAACATATTTTATTTAATATTTTGTTCAAAAGGTCATTTTATCCATATTTCACTATCTTAGTAAAAATCGATTCAAGAACGGTATCGAGTCAAAATACGACGGCTGTGCATGAATTTCATTGTCAATAGCAACCATTGTAAATAAAAAAAAAATATTTTTTTTGGCTCCGCACCCCTACCTAGCACGTCGATAGATGAGTGTCCGTTTTGACTGCTTGGCAAGAAAGTTATGAAGGGATATCCATCCAGTCTCCACGTGTCGACCGGATGGATATCTCTTCATAACTTTCTGAATATTGGATCTGTGAATTTGCGACCTTCATTGTTAATATTT
Organism: Furcula furcula; assembly: GCA_911728495.1. Classification (NCBI taxonomy): domain Eukaryota; kingdom Metazoa; phylum Arthropoda; class Insecta; order Lepidoptera; family Notodontidae; genus Furcula; species Furcula furcula. The sequence goes on from OU452244.1 coordinate 1,346,884, forward strand.
AGCAAATTCCTTCGTAATATTGACGTAGTGGTTTTTCTTCTACGACACTGTGGTCGATTGGCGGCTGAGCAGTCGAAACGGACACACAGAAGACACTAATCTGATACGTTATTCATTCATATTTCTAACTTTTATCCATTCAAAAAGCCTTATTTTTATAAGTGACAAATCAAAAGATCGTATTTCTGACTTGTCTGATCAATAGGTCGTATTTCTAAACTAAAACTAATAAAAAGAAAGTTCAGCGGGTCTAAAAAGGCCACTTTCGGTGAATCGTAATATGCGTAAGTTACGGTTTAATTTTTCTTCGTATGGCAGTATTAACACCAAATATGAGTCTGCTAATTAGTACTAGTAAATGAATTGAGTATAATTCACCTAAAATGTGTGACAATTTTTCAAAAACTGTAATGTATGTATAAGGTAGTTTACTATAATTATTTATTATTTGTGTGGGGTAGGTTAAGCACCGTCAGTCTAATATTATACGCCGTAACGATCAGTTGAGTTTTATTAGATAACCCGAATTCCCTGTGCATCCGAAGATCTGGTTCGATAGTGCCTGATATAGTGCCTGGATATTTGTCAGTGGCGACGAAAAACTAAACGAATACACGCGTAATAGGAATAGTTACCGTCGAATCGAAGATGTCGATTGGAAAAATTGAGCCTTTTGATCTTCAAAAGGATAATTGGAATCTTTACATTGACCGTCTCGAACAATATTTCATCGTAAATGACGTGAAACCAGCAATGCAGGTAGCCACCTTAATCACAGTCATCGGTAGTGAAGCGTACGAGTTGATGGTAAATTTGTGTACGCCTGATAAACCATCCGTAAAATCTTTTAATGACCTTGTTGATATTATGAGGAAGCATCTGCAACCTAGGCCGAGCGTGTTGGCAGAACGATTTAAATTCAGGCAGCGCAAACAGAAAACGGGCGAGTCTGTTGCGGAGTACGTAGCAGAATTAAAGAAGTTGTCAAAAGACTGCGGATTTGGAGCGGAAAGTTTGTCAGAAAATTTACGGGATCAGTTCGCGTGTGGGCTAGAAAGCGATAATATTAGACAGAGGTTATTCACAGAAGATAACATTCAGTTTGATACAGCATTTAAGATAGCGATAGCCATGGAGGCTGCTGAGGCAGATGCGGCGTTGGTTGAAGGTCGTACCAGATATGGTGGCGGGACATCAGCGACAGAGGTATCGGTGAACCGACAAGACCTAACTTGGGAACGACGACGCATGAATGACCGACAGCGCTGCCAGTCGGCGGCGGCGGCCGGCCGCGGAAACGATGTAGGTATGCGGCGATACAACGGCTTGGCAGCTGGCGCAAGTGGCATAAGCGGAGCGGTTGCGGCTAACAGGAGCGGAAAGAAAATGTTATCGCACCAAGGACAGAGAGCAATGTCGGGTGGAATACATTGCGAAGTTTGTGGAGGCAAACATAGTTCAAATTCATGCAAATTTAGGATGTATGTTTGCCGCATTTGCAACCAGGAGGGACATCTGAAAAAAGTGTGTCCCAAACTACTTACATCGTTCCAGACACACAATATTCGAGAGAAAGAGGCGATAGACAGCATAAACACGGGGAGCACAGACAGTGATAGTGACGAGGTAAATAATTATTCTTTGAGCATTAATAAGCTGGATATATTTGGACCATACACTATTGACATTTGTGTGGAGAACGTAATGTTATCAATGGAGATAGACACTGGCAGTGCTATTTCTTGTATAAGTTATGATTGTTATAAAAAGTATTTACATCATACCGAAATATATAAGTCTGACATTGTGTTACGCTATTACACCGGGGAAATAGTAAGACCTGTGGGAAAAATTAAACCAATTGTCAAGTATAAGGATAAAACTAAATATTTGGATCTGTATATTATAGAAGCGGGCAAAACTAACTTATTGGGTCGACAATGGATAAGTGAACTGAATATAGACATTCCTATAGGGAACTATAATATTGTAAATGGTTCAGATTTTAACTTAAACGATTTTAGTTCCAGATATTGTGAGGTGTTTTCGAATGGGCTTGGACGGTTCACGGGTGGACAGGTGGGATTCCAGCTACGGGCTGACGCACGGCCGGTGTTTATGCGTGCGCGCCCGCTCGCATATGCACTGCGGGAGCCGGTGGAGCGTGCGCTCGAGCAGCTTGTCAGGGACGGAGTTATCACGCCGGTGTCCACGTCGGACTGGGCAACGCCTATCGTGCCGGTCATGAAGAAGGACGGAACCATTCGCGTATGTGGTGATTTTAAAGTTACGTTAAATAAATGCCTTGAGGTAGATCGTTTTCCTTTACCGAGAGTGGAGGACTTATTGGCCAAATTACATGGGGGCAAAAAATTCACCAAGCTAGATTTGTCCCAAGCATATGCACAATTTGAGTTGGATGATTCAAAAAAATACACGGTTATCAATACCCACAAGGGTTTATTTATGTATAATAGATTAATTTACGGCTTAGCATCGAGTCCAGGTATTTTCCAAAGGAAATTAGAGCAAATTTTCGGGGACATGCCGCGAGTTGGTCTGTTCTTAGATGACGTCATAATAACAGGGGAAGATGATCATTCGCATATATCGACACTACATGAGGTGTTTAGGAGGTTGCAAAAATATGGATTAAAAATAAAAAAGCATAAGTGCACTTTCTTTGCAGATGCAGTGACTTATTTAGGGTTTGTTATAAATAAGGACGGAGTACATACTTGCCCGGATAAGATCGAAGCAATAAAAAAAGTCAATACGCCCACTAATGTTTCGGAGTTACGTTCATTTTTAGGGCTAGTAATGTACTATGCGAAATTTGTACCTAATATTAGTACAATCCTAGCGCCTTTATATAGATTGTTGCAAAAGGACATAAAATTTGAATGGGATGAACAGTGTAATAGGGCTTTTAGTAGTGTTAAAAACATGTTGGTTTCCAGCGAAATTTTGGCCCATTATTCGCCAGACTTACCGTTAGTTTTGACGACAGATGCCAGCAGTGTGGGGGTGGGAGCCGTCATTTCACACATGACGCCTGAGGGCGAAAGGCCTATAGCATACGCATCTAGAGTACTCAATGCTGCTGAAAAATCGTACTCCCAAATAGAGAAGGAGGGTCTTGCTATAGTGTACGGCGTGAAGAAGTTTCATCAATATCTTTATGGCAGGAAATTCACGCTACGTACGGATCACAAGCCCTTAGTGGCCATCTTTGGGGATAAGTCGGGAATTCCCGTCATGGCAGCAAGTAGGATGCAGCGTTGGGCAATATTGCTTGCGGGTTATAACTATAGCATCGAGTATGTACGCAGTAATCGAAATGCAGCTGACGCTTTGTCACGATTACCAGTGGGTAGGGAAAAACGTGAAATTTCTGAGAAAACGTACGTAAATTTCGTTCAAGATTTTCTACCTATAACTAAAGAAACTGTTTTAAAACATCAAAATTCAGACGATACTTTGCAAAAAGTGATCTTATATATACAAACAGGTTGGCCGAATAAATGTGAAGATGAAGCTCTAAGACCATATTTTACGCGGCGTAATGAATTGTTTTTAGATCTGGGATGTATAATGTGGGGCTATAGATTAGTAATTCCTAGTACACTGGTTGACTATTTATTAAAAGAATTACATGTGGGTCACTTGGGAATGGTAAAGATGAAAAGCTTAGCGCGAAGTGTTATGTGGTGGCCAGGCATCGATGCAGATATTGAACGAACTTGCAGAGAGTGCGATACTTGTGCAATGGAAAATGCGAGTCCAGCACGGGCGCCGCCACAACCTTGGCCATATATTTCAGAGCCGTGGTCAAGATTACATATCGACTTTTTAGGGCCGTTTCATGGAAAGACATTTTTAGTAATTATCGATTCAACAACTAAATGGTTAGAAATTTTTCACATGCACACTACAACAGCAAATGCGGTAATAAAGGTTTTGCGGGAAACTTTTGCTCGATTTGGGTTACCAAGAGAAGTGGTCTCAGACAATGGTCCACCGTTCACGAGCAAAGAGTACGCCAATTTTATGACGAATAATGGTATTAAGGTTACATTCACAGCGGTGTATCACCCTGCGTCCAATGGCGCAGCAGAAGGGGCGGTCAAACTGTGCAAACGCGCAATTAAGAAATCATTGCGTGATAAATGTGACTTAGATGCTTCGTTACAAGCTTATTTAATGGCATATAGGAACGTCGAACACAGTACCACAGGTATCTCACCTGCAAAATTACTACAACACAGGAGTCTTAGATCGAGGCTAGATTTATTGCGAGGTAATGAGTTTGTAGAAGACAGAGTGCATGAAGCGAGAAAGAGACAGTCGAAATATGTTAAGGGGTCTGCTAGAAATTTCAGAGAAGGAGAGAATGTGTGGATCCGTAATTATGGTGAAGGAAGTAAGTGGCAAAAAGGAAAGATAGAGAGTAAGATAGGGTCACGTAATTATGTAGTAGGTAGGGAAGACGGTCTACCCATAAAGAGGCATGTAGATCAAATCAAGAAAAGATGGTTCGAGATGCCATTACCAAATGATACATCATCACGTGATAATTCGGCTACTGGCACGCTGCCCGAGCCTATTGTATCAGAACCGTCTAACGTGACCGAAGATATACCCAGAGACATGCAACCAGAACGCACGATCCAAGAGGTAACCGCGCCCGAACCTTCCAAGCGTATTCGAAGACCCGTCATACGCTATGGCTTAGAAATTGATTGAAATTTATTTCATTATGTTATAGATGCAGTTTGTACACCACTGTAGGTATATACATTTGTTAATTAAGGCATACCAAATTATATATATATAAATGACTATTGTCAATTAAGGATGAGGGTGTAATGTATGTATAAGGTAGTTTACTATAATTATTTATTATTTGTGTGGGGTAGGTTAAGCACCGTCAGTCTAATATTATACGCCGTAACGATCAGTTGAGTTTTATTAGATATCCCGAATTCCCTGTGCATCCGAAGATCTGGTTCGATAGTGCCTGATATAGTGCCTGGATATTTGTAGTAGAATTTTTAAGGATTTGCTTGAAATTCAAAACATGAATTGCTTTTAGGTGAACTGCTTAAAGTGGCCTTTTTAGAGCCGCTGGTGGTTTATTTTTTATTTTTTGAAACACATAATATATTGTAGTGTTAATCTTCACATTAACTTACATTTAAATATATGTTAGCATTTTCATAATAGGAACATATCGTTTTTTTCTGTTTTTGTAAAGTATGTTTAGGATAGAGATACGACCTTTTGAACAGATGCTCCTCAGTTACAACTTACAAATGCAAACGTCTAATATCATAATGGTTGCAAATCAAATTGATGCATTTACACAATTGTACCTATTCTACCTGATGCACTTTTTTCTTTTTCAGAGAGCACGTTGATTGACATGAGTGCAAACTAAATTAACATCGCCTATTCTAATATTCTAACCGGAAGTACCTAAGTCTTGATTAATATTCCCATAGAACAATCTTCCTGTTTATCGCCAAACTATTTTGGAAATGTTGTAATTTTATACGTATGTTCTCTAAATATTATCACGACTAGTGTCGTGGTAATATTTAGAGTCGCTTTTGTTTGGATGTGCTCCTGGGCGATATGACCGCGGCCGACAGCGGCCATTCTTTCACAAGATCAGCCATCTACGCGTGAGATATTAACAAGTGATTGCGTAGACAAGTGCACTCTCTCTTCCTTATACCTCTCTCTCACAGTACGATGGGACGTAAAACCGACACGACCGGATCATCTTACTTTTACCGACAATCAGGTGATCGGCCTGCATTGTCCTAGTCTGTAAGGAACAACTACACAATTTTGATTCAAATCCGTGACCTCCGGTTTGCAAAGCAAGCGGTTTCTCTCTGCGTCACGGAGGCTATAATCCTATTTAGAAAACATATTATTTAAAAACACATTTAACACGCTTTTTGTGTATTTTGGATGTTTGTAACGAATAAACCTAAAAAACAACTAGATCGATTTCAAAGATTGTTTCACCATTAGAATGCTACATTATCCCTGAGTAACGTGGGCTATATGCGTTCTGGTTCCCGCTACAAGCCTACATTTTTTAATACTCCGCGTAAAGGTGGGTTTAGACCAAACGAACAAAGAGCCAGAGATAGAACAAGAGCATTCTTTCTTGATCTTTATGTGTAAACGAAAACTCGTATTCAGCGTTTACATATAACGAACAAAGAGCTAGAGCTAGAACAAGAGCATTCTTTCGTAATCTTTTAGTGTTTAGTGTAAACGAAATCTAGATCATCTGAACGAATGTTCTTTACTCATTCGTGTCAATTCTGTGGTTGGTATTGGTAGTGCTTCGCTATGTCTAACTCGGACCTTAAAACAAATTATTCTAAGAATCGTTTCATTGTAAGAGCATACCTACCGCAATCATAATATTTCTTTTAGAATTCTTCGTGCATAATTATAACTGCTACTTAAAAAGGGTAAAGTCGGTTCACCCTCCCAATTCTAATTAATTAGCACATTCCTATTAGTACCTACATACTTATTTAACTTTTTCTAAATTTCTCAAATGTTTGTATGTTTAACACTAGTGCTCTCTATGTTCACTCCATATATACACATACATACCTCAATTTAATTATTAGTAGAATCTTTGTTGACTCGACGTTATAATTGTACGTTCGATATAATGAGCTATTTACGCAGTTTGTTTGCTTTATCGACAAAGATGTCGCCCGAAGAATCCAACTCGGATGGGCAGCGTTCGGGAACGCGATATCTTCTCGTCCAAAATACCGCAGTGCCTGAAGACGAAGGTTTTTAACCAGTGTGTGTTGCCAGTGATGACATATGGTACTGAGACGTGGTCTGTAAACGGCTGGCCTTTTAGAGAAGTTCAGAGTCACACAACGAGCCATGGAGAGAGCAATGCTCGGAGTTTCTTTGCGCGGCAGAATCAGAAATGTGGAGATTCGCCGAAGAACTAAGGTCACCGACATAGCTCTCAGAATCTGCAAGTTGAAGTGGCAAAGGGTAGGCCACATCGCTCGAAGAACCGATAACCGTCGGGGAAGAAAGGTTCTCGAGTGGCGACCACGAACCGGAAGACGCAGCGTAGGTAGGCCTCCCACTAGGTGGACAGACGACATTGTGCGCGTCGCAGGAAACCGGTGGATGCAAATAGCCAATTGTCGTTCATTGTGGCGTTCTAAGGGGGAGGCCTATGTTCAGCAGTGGACGTCTTCCGGCTGATGATGATGATGTTTATCTAATACATCCACCCGTGCGACGACGCTGGGATGTAGTATATAGACCTTATTGAAAATGAAAGAAAAAAAGGAAAATAGAAATTACACATAATGATAAATAATGATGCAGTTTTCCGTTTACAAAGAAATGCAATATGTATAAAATGTACTAAATGCCCTCACTAGGCTGGCCTGTATTGAGCGTCCCATGCATTTATTAGCAGCAGAAAGACGTCCACAGCTGGAAAAAGCTTGGTTCAGAAATTAATTTCTACTAACTTTGCTCATTCTATTGCGTTTAATGAGTCATTATTCAGTAGAAAATCTTTACTAAGGTATGAGACTGCAATGACTTATTACTCTGAGTGTGGCAGTTAATGATATTAATAGAAGTAAAGATATTGCAGTACCTTGTACCAGTTAAAAGGGGCAGGCCTATTGTAGGGGTCCTATCGGAGGCGTTAAATAAAATCCTCAATCGACATAAAAACAATGGACTGTATTTCGCTTTCTTCAATTCTTCCATATAAATAGTTCGTTAATGCAAATTCTTATGTTCTAAGCTTCATATGTTCTAGGTTTCTATTTGAGGATCCAGGAATATGTCGAGTAAACTAGCCATTTTTTTTCTCTGTTGGCCGCAGATGGCCATTACAGCTTCACCGGACAATAGGAGGCGAGCGCTTAAAGCACTCTAGCCTTAACGGCAGAAGTAGCGACGAGCTCAAGGGCACCTCAGGGAGGCACACCCTCGGTTTGGGCTGTCGCTTGAGGCTGAGTTTACCATCGGTTCACAACGCGCCCCCACTGAGAAGAACCGGCAAAAAATCTCAGTGGGGTGATGCACGTCGTTGAGGTCGCATGCGTACGACCCTTCGGCCTCGCCGGCGAGACCGGTGTCTGATAGCTAGTGTAGCAAATGGTTGTCGGGGAGGGTTCGGCGCATCCCGGTCCGTCATGGTGTCAGGAGGGTCGAGCAGTACGTGCCGTGGTCTGCGGCGCGAGTCAGAAGGACGGCGGCGGCGTGGATAAAACTGTTTGCGTGACGGGACGCGGATTCAAAGAAGCGTTTCGACGCTTCTTTAAGGAACTTACGAAGGGGATCTAACTTGAAATCGGAATGCAGATCTACATTCCGCATGTACCACGAGGCACCGACGGCACGTCGGAGGAAACGATTTTGGATAACCTGAAAGCTATCGATACGGGTGCGGGCGACGTGCGCGAAAACTACACTCGCGTAAGTCATAATCCTCACACCTATGTTGTGACGACTTCCGGCTGATGATGATGGTGATGATTGCCAAAAACTTACTACAACCTTTCAGGCAGCGGCCAAGGTTCAATTCACGAAAATATAATGTGTCTACGTCTGTCGTGTCGTACGTGTCTGTCCCACCAACAATAAATGGTCAGTGATTGATAAAATGATTGTATTGAAATCAAACTACTTTTACGGATTTTATCGCGGTTTATTTTTTGATATTACTATCCCGACGTTTCGAATGCTCTCAGGTCTTCTTAGTTATTATTGTTGGTCGGACCAACAATAATAACTAGGAAGACCTGAGGATACACCGGCATAATTGTGACATAAGGACGTTCAACATCTCAGTCCACGATGGGTGCTGCAAAGCATTCGAAACACCGGGATAGTAAAATAAAATAAATTACTAGTTTAAAAAACTAAAAATACACGCTTTTATAAGGACTACTGCACTAAAAAGCAATATTTTATAATAGCCTTATTTATTGCTTTTTAGTGCAGTAGTCCTTATAAAAGCGTGTATTTTTAGTTTTTTAAACTAGTAATTTTATACTTTTTAGTCTTAGAAATATTCACCTAAATTACGGATAAAATTAGCCTAAGTATTGATTTGTTCGTAGCTTGAATCGTAGGCAGGTTGTGGCAAAACATACTTTTACTAAACTAGGTATTACGCGTAGGTATCTGATTGAGTTTAAGAAAGCACTACGTATTTACCCTTTAAACAGTCGAAAGTACGTTAAAAGCCAATAGCTTCACAAGTAGTATTCAAGGCAAGGTTCCGTCACCCACCTTCCTGTTCCATCATCAGGTTCTGATTATTGGGCAAAGTGAATAGAACTCTTTAATACAAATTAAATGAGTCCAAACTCTATGTGTTTACTAGTAGCCTTTGCAGGGTTCTGTCACCCACATTTCAGTTCCATCATCAGGCCCTCATTAATGGTCAAAGTAAAAAGAATTCTTTAAATCAAATGAGCCCACACTTGATGTGTTTACTAGTAGCCAATCCAGGGTTCCGTCATCCACCTTCCTATTCCATCATCAGGTCCTGATTAATGGTTTATGTGGAAAGAACTCTTTAAAACAAATCAAATGAACCCAAACTCGATGTGTTTACTAGTAGCCATTCAAGGGTTCCGTCACCCACCTTCCTGTTCCATCATCATGTCCTGAATAATGGTTAATGTGAAAAGAGCTCTTTAAAACAAATCAAATGAACCCAAACTCGATGTGTTTACTAGTAGCCCATCCAGGGTTCCGTTACCCACCTTCCTGTTCCATCATCAGGTCTTGAATAATGGTTAATGTAAAAAGAACTCTTTAAGACAAATCAAATGAGCCCACACTCGATGTGTTTACTAGTAGCCAATCCAGGGTTCCGTCACCCACCTTCCTGTTCCATCATCAGGTCCTGAATAATGGTTAATGTGAAAATAACTCTTTAAAACAAATCTAATGAACCCAAACTCGATGTGTTTACTAGAAGCCATTCAAGGGTTCCGTCACCCACCTTCCTGTTCCATCATGAGGTCCTGAATAATGGTTAATGTGAAAAGAACTCTTTAAAACAAATCAAATGAACCTAAACTCGATGTGTTTATTAGTAGCCATTCCAGGGTTCCGTTACCCACCTTCCTGTTCCATCATCAGGTCCTCTTTAATAGTCAAAGTGAAAAGAACTCTTTAAAACAAATCAAATTAACCCAAACTCGATTAGTTTACTAGTAGCCATCCAAGGGTTCTCTTATCCACCTTCGAGCCCCAGCATCAGATCAGCTCGATGATACCATATTATTGTATTGTCACCGGTCCTTGATACATGTGCAAAATTTCAAATGATTTGGACGTGTAGAAGTGGGTCAAAATTGCATCGCAAGATTCCATTACCATCATACATACATAGTTACATACATACATACATACAGGTCAAGCTAATAAAAGCGTGTTAAAAATAAACCGCGATAAAATCCGTAAAAGTAGTTTGATTTCAATGTGTAATATTCGCGTAAGTAAAAGACAACATTGAAATGATTGTACTAAAAAATACGCACATTGTACAAATAAATGATAATAAATAGATGAAGAAAGATAAAAGACGCACTCCAGCTTCTGTTAAAAGGATGTAGAGTGTGTAATGGCAATAATGTAAACCTTAACTTAATGTGTATACATATTATACATAATGTAAAGATACCTCAATACATTTCTCCCGACCTTTTTAGAAGAAAAAAACTTAAAATCAATAAAACCACCAATATTTTCATGTATTACAATTATTTATTTATAAAACTAAAAATCACAGAAAACTCAGTCGTGGAATTACATAACTGTACCTAACCTATTTAAGATTTTTTCTCCTCAGCAGATTTGTCTTGAATAGGAATACTTCTTTCCTCCAACGGCTGAGCTCTGAAAGCCACCAACTTCAGCTTCCCCTTATCTAGATGACACTCCACTCGCTCTGGCGGAAAACCCTCAGGCAGTAGAAAGCGCCTCTCGAAATGACTCCTGGTCCACCCATCTTGCCTCTTAATCTCCTTTTTCCCTTCAATTGTGATTTCGTTTCCCACAGTTTTCACTTGGATCTGGTCTGGGGTGAAGTTCTGCACGTCTAGGTGTACTTCCACTTTCTTCCCGTCGACTTTGACTTCCGAATCGGACAGTGCGCCATCGATGTGCTCGGCTGGTGAGGAGATTTGTTTGATGTACTTCAACGGGTCTTTGAAGAAAGGGTCTCTTGAAAACACAGTAAATGGGTCTTCCAGAGCCCTGATAACAGGGTCCCGAGACGCCAAGTTCCGTAGATGCCGCAGCCAGTAAGGTGTTAGTGACATTTTGTTGATATTTTCACTTTGTTTACGCTTTCTTGTGACTCGATCGCTTGACAGAAAGACTATGTGCGGGACGGCCGTCGCATCTGTATTTATATGCCAACGGAGTGGCGCTATCTAGCATCGAGAATATGAATGAACAATCGCGAAGATTCCAGTATATTTTCTCAGGTTTAATTGATTTTAGTGACATCTACTAGGCTATAGCGGAAACATCTGAAACATTATAGTTTATAAAACTCTAATACGTCATTTAATGACTGCAAAGTCTAGCGTAACCTCTACGTAAAGATTTTAATGAAATCAGCATTTGCATTTCACCGAAATAAAATTATTGTGCAAATTCTCAATTTTTCAATAACGTTTATTGTTAATATTACTTTTAATCTTTATGACAAGTGGTGACATCTGTTTTCGAGTAGCAGTACGAAAACGTTAAAATGTAGCCAGAAATAGGTCAATCTGTGTCAATCCAGACTTATCCAGACCTTTGTTGTATGATAAAGGTCACTGCCATCATACAACACGTTATTGCGTATAATATTACATACAAAAAGCGTTTCCGAATGCATCTAAAGCATTTTAATATAAAAAAAAGAATATGAATATGAAATTTTATTTCGTTATTGTGCAATAAGTGTGCAACATCGAACCTTCATCGAACCCGTAATGCCGGATACACACCAACCATGAACCCTCGAGAACATTTATCATTCAACAATAATACATCATCTAGGGTTGCCACCCGTACTTTATAATAAAGTATGTATGGTACGTTTTTGCTGGTAATTGTACTCTATATTTTATAGAAACAATAAAGTACACGAAAATACTTTATTTCGCATGATTTGGTTTCTTTGGGATTTTGAATAGTATTTAAATTTATATAGATTTATCCTATAGTAAAGTAAGCGAGACGAAAGAAACAACGGGTCTCTGAATATGATAAAAAAAATGAATTACTATTTACCTTAATTTAAATATTGATTGTAAAGATGTTGTGTAATTGTTTAGTAGAGATACTAATTTGATACTAACTGCAAAAAGCAATAAGAAATTAGGTTCTATACATAATAATAAAGGAAAATAAATTGTACGTTATTTTGCTACTATGTACTTTTTTTTTCTTATCTATAATCAACCAATGTACTTTATCTGCACAAAAAAAAGGTGGCAACCCTAATCATCATCCATCACTACGTAGATGCTACATAGTATAAAACAAAGTCGCTTCCCGCTGCTGTCTGTCTGTCCCTATGTATGCTTAGATCTTTAAAACTAATCAACGGATTTTGATGCGGTAGATAGAGTGATTCAACAGTAAGGTTGTGTAGATCCTGGGGGACTTCTAAAGGGAATAATTTAAATAAAAACTCAGGTTTGTTGGATGTCTCCGATACTGTGTATTACCGGCTCGCAAGTTAAAGAGAAAGTAAAAATATTATAAGTAATTTATGCTAACGCCTTAATTATGTGCTAATTACAAAGTGCTATGAGAATTCAGTAAGGCGCCACGGTTCCATGGGAATCCTTCTATTCAGCCAGGGCCGTCTTAAGTCTATTCGACTATTGTCCGGTGAAGCTGCAATGGCCATCTGCGGCTAACAGCGTCTATCATTCCCAAAAAAAAAAAAAAAAAAGTCTATTCGACGCCGGGGTGCGGGGCTCAGCCTGCGCCCTCGTTTTCTTTTACACTGCAGCGTGGCACGCGACAGATGACACACTGCAGTATGAAAGGGGTCCTAGTCAACCAAGAAAACACAGTACACGTAATTTTGATTATTTATTTATTTATTTCTCTAAAATACAAAACTAATATTAAACTTAAATTATACAAATTAAACCCAATTATACATATAAAAAAACGTTTTGAAAAAAATATTCAACCGCCTTTAAAAAGAATCTTCAAACAAAAATTAACAAACACTAAAAACGAAAAAAATAATCAGAATTTTTAATTCAAAGGACGAAAATGCGTGACTTTTTAACCGACTTCAAAAAGGAGGAGGTTCTCAATTCGTCAGTATATACGTATATTTTTTTTATTTATGTATGTTCGCGCATAACTCTGGCAATTATGAACCGATTTGAAAAAATCTTTCTTCCTGGATGGAAGAAAGATTTTTTCAAATCGGTTCTTCAATCCGTTGATTGGGTCCCATAAAAAAAAATATCGTTTACGAATAAGTAGTTCCTGAAAAAACAAGAATGACGACTGTGCAGGAAAACTGCTGGAAGGCCTATAAGATGACTTTATTTCGGTTTTAAGGACAAAAATGGTCATAACTCTGGCAAATATATACCGATTTTGATGATTCTTTTTTTATTCGAAAGAAGGAACCACTATAATGAACCTGTATGAATTTTATCACAACCGGATAAGAACTTCCAGGAGGACCATGAACTATGTGAATGAATTTATCTCGTAAAAACCATAAAACTGAAGTTCTCCATTACATTACTCTGACAAATATGAACTGATTTCGATGATTCTTTTTTTATTTGGGAGAGTAAACTACTATGATGATTTTATGCAAATTTCATTACGACCGGATAAATCGTTACTGAAGAAACATAAATTATGTAAAACTATGTAGATAATAATGTGATTTAATCTACCTAGATCATTTTACCGTCTTCGATGGTTCAATCTTTGATTGAAAAATATCACTAAAAAGTATAAAATGATTGAAGTTGGTGCAGAATATACACAGCAGGTACGCTAACACCAACTTCTATAATATTTAAATTATTTTATACTTTTCAAACTATATTATACTTTTCAAAATATTTAATTCTAACTTATTGGTACTTACTGAACTGTTTGAAGTCGGTGCCAAGCCAAAAGAATAAGAACGAATTATACTGAGATGATGATTGTAATGGCGAAAAACACCAGCAATCCAACTCTCGTTTATATTATTATTTAATTGCTAAATATCTATTTATTGTATGTACATACATCAAACAAACTCAATTTTTCTTGCTTTTGAGTTGGCAAAGATTTTAATTAAATCATTTATTTTATATCAATTTTGGATTCTATACTTATAATAGCTAAGTTTGTCAGTCTGTCTTGGGTCATGGTTGACCGAAGATAATTTTTTATTAATTTTAATTTTGAAATGGATCGTTCATCTTCAGCTACTGTAACATGCAGTGTTAAATATATACGTAGAGATGTTGAGATATTAGGAAATGAGGAGATTAAATTATTAGAATATATATATATAGCTTAAAATATCAGTGGCAGTACTTGTTGATACATTGGGAAAAAATATTGGCAACAATTCTAATTCAATGTCAAATCTATTTTTAAATGTTAGTATTTCTTGGAGCCGAGAACATTGAGATTTTTTTTCATGCATCTCTAATTTCCTCCAGCATTCAATGTTTTGGAAGAATTAAAAAACTAAAATGCGTTCACCAACTCAGGATTCGAACCAGACAGGACCATTCATTCCAACACGATGGCGTCAATGATGTATTTTTCTAGCTAGGTATGAGTACTTTTAGGTATCGGTATTGTACATATGTATAGTGTTGAATATGAAATGGGTTTCAACGACTCACCGTTTTCTCGCGCTGTGCTGTACGAAACTCCATCGCTCAGTAGGGAAACCTGCAACTTCCAATGCCTTAATGTTTTCTTGGTAGACATTTAATAGATTTCGCACACCGTGAGCTGTAGGTCTATCGGAACAAGGTTCGATATCTAGTATGCGATCGAGATGTTTTGATGCAATTATTCTTTTGTTTTCGTAACGAGATATCAATATTTCTAAAGCGACTGAATAATTATCGTCGGTAATCGGAATCGACTTTATTAAATTTAACGGTTCGTTTTTTAAAGATAAAAGGAGGTACCTAAACTTTTCAATATCCGCGTAGGCACTGTTGCTATGCACTAACGAACGGAATAAATCGTAAAATGACGGCCACTCAGTAGGATTACCGTTAAATTCTGGTAATGGCAAATTAGGTAAATTACGTTTATTGTACGATAATGCATCTTGTTGTAATATTGGCCGGCTAGCCCGGCGCTGCTGCTCATCCATGCCTTTTAGCTTGTTTACATGCGCAACAATGGCATAATACAAGTCGTTAAAATCGTTACGAATCTTAATATTTTCCTCTTTGTCAAATGATTTGAATTTTATCAACGTTTTTTCAATTTTAGTTTGAACTTTATTAAACTTTCTTTGATGCACAGATAAATCACTAGTTCGCGAGCGGAATTGTGTTTCGTTTGTCGCTGCGAACTGTAGGATGCGTTTAAGTTCATCCAGAATCAAATCCCTTTCGAAAATATCTTGTTCACACGCTAATTCGTGTTCCGCCATTTTGCGTTACAAAGATGTGGTACAACGAAATTAAAATGCGTTTGATAGTAATGAGTACGTAATACTGCTAATTACCAACAAGACAACACAATCTGGAAGATAAAATTCGGTTCGAATGATCAAAAAATTATGTTGAATATGAAATGGGTTTCAACGACTCACCGTTTTCTCGCGCTGTGCTGGTACCGCTTTGTCGGGCCCGACTTCTGGGATTTTGACGATGGTCGATCACGTTCACTTCACCTTCACACATATAGTCCATAGGGCGACTGGTTCGCGTGTTACCTTCCAGGATAGAAGGATAGTCTGTTCTGGATGAGCGAGAACTCGAGAGATAGAAATTTAGATGTGCACTCGTGCGCGGTAGTACAATGACTAATTAGACGACTTTCTGTCGATAGGCGGCGCCGTAAGCGCGCTTCCGTGGATCACTGTCGCAAAACCCATTGGACAGATGAAAAAAAAAGGAATTCTATTCTACCTACCAATATTGTGTTGCTTATTTATTTACAAATCTGTTCCGGTACGGAACATGCCGCTCACCTTAAAAGCACTGGGTGCTTTTAAAGCACTAAAGATAATTTAAGTAATTAAATTGAAAGTGAAATAAAAATAATAAAATTAAACTTAAGTATTAAGATTAAGTTCGTAACGATTAGTTTACTCTAACGGCAAAGGACAAACTTTAACTACGGGGCGTTTGTAAAACGAATTCCCGATCCTTAAAGTTACTACGCGGGTGATGTTGTCTGGGCCAGGATGTAGAGCGTGGATGCGCGCGAGCTTCCATTGCAACGGTGGTAAATGTTCGTCACACATTACGACAACAGTGCCTTCACAGAGTGTGGGACCACGATCGTGAAACCACTTGCTATTTTGTTGAAGTTCGTGAAGGTACTCTCTACTCCATCTTTTCCAAAAATGCTGTGTGGATTGTTGCACCCAGCGCCAGCGTGTAAGGCGATTACAATCGTCGTCCACCAAGGAAACATCCGGTAAAGCCGTTAGAGGTTCACCTATTAAGAAATGCGCCGGAGTTAAAGGGAGAGGATCCGTAGAATCCGAACTCATTACACAAAGCGGGCGCGAATTAAGAACTGCCTCAATCTGACATATGAGGGTATGCATCTCGTCATAGGTTTGTGTACGAGTGCCTACAACACGATGTAAATGGTGCTTAAAACTTTTGACTCCTGCCTCAAACAGTCCCCCAAAGTGGCTGGCGTAAGGGGGTTGAAAATGCCAAGTAAGCCCTTGCTGCAAGGCTTGACTGTTAAGCACACTCTGAACAGGGTCAGAACGCAAAAAATCATACAGTTCTTTTAAATAATTGTTACAACCTACAAAGTTCTTTCCACAGTCTGAATATATGTCAGTACAGACACCACGGCGCGACGTGAAGCGTCGTAAAGCTGCTAAAAAGGCCTCTGTGGAAAGTTCCGAAACTAATTCGAGATGTATGGCCTTTACGCTCATACATACGAAAACTGCTACGTAGCATTTTATTATTTTAGCATTGCGCACCTTATTAGCGCGAACGTAAAACGGTCCGGCGAAATCTACCGATGTTTTAATGAAAGCGCGCGCCGGTCGTACGCGTGACGCAGGGAGCGCTCCCATGCGTGGTTGAACGCGGGACGGTCGCGCGCGGAAGCAACGAACGCAGCGATGTATGCGGTGGCGCACGACATCACGACTCGACAGTATCCAATATCGTTGTAGAAGTAGATAACGCACCGACTGAGGTCCAGCATGCAAGTGATAAATGTGGGCCTCGTCTATAATAAGATTTGTTAAGTGATGCCGCTTAGGTAAAATTAATTGATGCTTAGATTCAAAGGGTAAAAGAGATTTGTGGATTCTTCCACCGACACGTAATTACACTTAGGTCTGTCCTCTAGATCAAAATAGGTACACACAGGTAGTACACGCTAAGTACTACGGTATCCGACCACTATTTGAAAGAGGTAATACTCAAAAAACATAAACATTACGGGTTGACGGCGACGTCCTCTCATGATAATCTCATTCACGTTTCAGTGCTTACGCTATCCACCACGCTGTTTATTTTGTCAATAAAAATAAATAAAAATAAGTGTATAACCCAAATAAGTTTATTTTTGTGAATAGGGAAATAATATAAAATAATAACTGAAGCTACAATCTATGCTTTAGAAGGAAAGGGAATAAATTAACTATAGTGTTAAAAGTAAAATGAACACATCGCGCGGCTTCGTCACTACCAGTGGGTAAGTAACTAAAAATTATAAGAATTTTAGTAAAGGATATAGGTACAAAATCCACATACATTCGAGATAAAATATTAAATATTATTAGGCTGTGGTCATTTATGTGGAATGAACCCGCCATTATGATTATTAATATTCGGCCTACGGTTCATAGGAACTGTTATCTGAGGCTCGAGTGTATTTGTTTAATAAACAATAGTTACAAACCGTGCAAACGAGACGTCTGTATTCGTTTTATAAACAAAACTTATATATTGCGTGCTTCAGAATAGGTATCTATATACTATCGCGGACACGAATGCTGTACCCGCGTACCAGTTACCAGTTTTACATCAAAATCATTTGAACGATGTTAGGTGGGCTCACCCTGCCCGCATGTATTTTGAGCCGGCTCGTGCAAGCGATTATCGTCCTAAAGGTGGTATGCCGTTCGTGACCAAGAGCGTACCTATACGTTTAAAAACAAAATAAAAGAAGTGGTTAGTTTTTGGGACTGACCCTAACGTATGTGTACCATATATTAGGTACGAGTAAATGTAAATGATCGTGAACAATGCAAAGGAAAGCTTCCAAAAATATATATATATTTATAATGCATAGTATGTGCTCAGTTTTTTAGTACTGTCCCTAACGTATGTGCACCTTATATTACGAGTAAATGTTAATGATTGTGAACATTATAAAGGAATGCATCCTTCAAAAAAAAAAAAAAACATACGATGTGGTCAGTCTTTTAGGACTGTCCCTAACGTGTGTGTGCCTTACATTATGAGTAAATGTTAATTATTGTGAGCATTGCAATGGAATGCTTCCTTAAAAATAAATGCATATGATGTGGTCAGTTTCTTGGGACTGTCCCTCACTTCTGAGTGCCTTACATATGAATAAATGTTAAAGATTGTGAGCATTGCAACGGATGCTTATCTAAAAAAAAAAAAATGTATCGCATGTGGTCGCTTTTTTAGGACTGTCCCTAACGTGTGTGGCCTTACATTATGATTAAATGTTAATCATTGTGAGTATTACATCGGAATAATCCCTAAAAAAAAAAAAAAAAAAGCATAGGATGTGGTCAGTTTCTTGGGACTGCCCCTCACGTGTGTGTACATTATATTAGAAGTAACTGTTAACAAATTGTGAGCATTGCAACAGAATGCTTCCTTCAAAAAGATGCATAAGATGTGGCCAGTTCGTTGGGACTGTCCATAACGTATTTGTTCCTTATTGTATTTGATTGTGAGCATTGCTACGAAATGCTTCCTTCAAATTTTGTACATTCACAATGAAGTATCTTATATTACGAGTAAATGCCAATGATTGTGAGTATTGCAACGGAATGCTTCCTTCAAATTTTGTACATACAGAACGAAGTATCATGAATTACGAGTAAATATCAATGATTGTGAGCATAGCAACGGAATGCTTCCTTCAAGTTTTGTACATACAGAACGAAGTACCTTATATTACGAGTAAATGTCAATGATTTTGAGCATTGCAACGGAATGCTTCCGTCACATTTAGTACATACAGAACGAAGTACCTTATATTACGAGTAAATGTCAATGATTGTGGGCATTGCAACGGAATGCTTCCTTCAAATTTTGTACATACAGAACGAGGTACCATAAATTACGAGTAAATGTCAATGATTGA
This sequence comes from Furcula furcula, assembly GCA_911728495.1. Lineage (NCBI taxonomy): Eukaryota > Metazoa > Arthropoda > Insecta > Lepidoptera > Notodontidae > Furcula > Furcula furcula. The sequence goes on from OU452244.1 coordinate 1,366,495, forward strand.
GCATTGCTACGGAATGCATCCTTCAAATTTTGTGCATGCAGAACGAAGGACCTTATATTACGCGTAAATCTCAATGATTACGACTCACAACGAAATGTATTCATCATATTTTGCACATAAAGAAAGATATGTACTTATGCCTACTAAAAAACAAATATCTTACGTAACTTAAAATTGAGGTCAGTTATTTTTTAGGACTGTCCCTAAGCTAATAATACTTAAGTACAACTATATCATCTCCATAAGAATACCACCTGATACAGAAACAGGTGTCTTAAACATGCCATACACGACACCTTTGGTGAAAAAATTCCCCCGGAAATTTCAGTGGGCAGATAAAGACCAGCAGACCCTTTGGCCTTGGCCAGCATCTGGAGATCAAATAGATCCTTTTTCTTTAAGGAATGAGAATAGAACCTATTGCTGAAGTTCTTCCCGAGGAAATGATTGGCACGCTGCCAGATACACATAAAAAAAAAAAAAAAGGGCGCACTATATCTTAAAATTGCTCTAAGTTGGGAACAAGTTTACAGCATTTTGTGGACTGACCAAGGGAATAAAAATAAAATATATATCTATACTTATAATAAAACTGTAACAGGTCCAATTCTGTACATTGAAGATATTTTGAAAATTATATTTGGAGGGCATTCTATAACCGATACTGAGGCCGAAAATGTATTTTTTTTAATTTTTGTCTGTCTGTCTGTCTGTCTGTATCACGGCTGAGCATCACGACGAAACTACTGAATGGATTCAAATGAAACTTGGCATGATTTGAGCTCTTACTACGAGGTAGGACATAGGATACTTTTTATCCCATAATCTAGCACGGTTCTTTTGGGAGAGGGGATTAAAGTCAAAACGGGTACTTGGTTATACGCTTGGTCCGATTTTATCAATTTTTCTTTATAATATAATAAATATTAGTAAGGGAACACTCATAGAGAGTTGTTGTCAAGGTTTTGTAATCGATCTGGTTAAGCAACTTTAGGTAAGGTCATCAAAGAGATGGGTGACCGCTTAGCGCCATTTGAACTAAACGGGTCCGTGCTTCGGAGAGCAAGTAAAAAGTGGGTCGTATTCGATGCGAATGTCTGTTATTCAAAGTTAAGTTAACGTAAAAATAGCGCAGGCGGAGCTGCGTGGGTCAGCTAGTATATATATATATATATAAGTTTTTTTTCATATATATACATATTCCGGAAAATTTCCGATCGATAAAACGAGATGCACTTGTATGAAACAGGTATCTCACATGAGGTGACTCAGGGGTCACTTGTTTGGCTACCAGCTAAGCTAATAGTTATAAAATCTTTTTAAAAAAAAATTGAACCGACTTCAATATCACTGAAAAGTATAAAATAATTAAAATATTATTGAAGTTGGTGTTAGCGTACCTGCTGTGTATATTTGGCACCAACTTCAATAATATTTAAATTATTTTATACTTTTCAGTGATATTGAAGTCGGTTCAATTTTTTTTTAAAAAGATTTTATTTTAACCTTTTTAGTGATATTTTCATATATAAAGATTGAACCATCGAAAACCGAAAAATTATCTAGGTAGGTTATGATCACATTATCGTCTACATAGTTTTACATAATTCATGTTTCTTCAAAAAATAATATCCGGTCGTAATGAAATTTGCATGGAAACATCATAGTAGTTTACTCTCTCGAATAAAAAAAGAATCATCGAAATCGGTTCATAATTGTCAGAGCAATGTAATGGAGAACATCAGTTTTATGGTTTTTACCAGATAAATTCCTCCACATCGTTCATGGTCCTCCAGGAAGTTCTTATCCGGTTGTAATAAAATTCATACAGATTCAATACAGTGGTTTCTTCTTTCGAATAAAAAAAGAATCATTGAAATTGGTAAATATTTGCCAGAGTTATGACCATTTTTGTCCGACCGAGCGAGTCCGAGCGACTAAAACGTCATCTATATAGGCTTTCTTGCAACTCTCAGTGCGCAGTCACCATTCTTGTTTTTTTAGGAACTACTTATTACTAAGCAATAATTTTTTTATGGGACCCAATCAATGGATTGAAGAATGGATGGAAGAAAGATTTTTTCAAATCGGTTAATAATTGCCAGAGTTATGCGCGAACATACATAAAAAAAAAAAAAAAAAAAAAAAAAAAAAAAAAAAATATATATACAGACGAATTGAGAACCTCCTCCTTTTTTGAAGTCGGTTAAAAAGCGGCTAAAGCAATAAATAAAAAATAAAAAAAGTAAGGATCTATACATCAAAAACAATCAAACCATTCACAAAATTTAAACTTGAAGCGCCCACCTCTGTCAGCGGGCATGCAGACAGATGGGAGTACCGGCGCGCCGCCTAACAATGCATGCTCAGTTCAACAGAACGGACTACAAGCGCCAATCGCGCCGTGCTCAAAGCTGGCGAGTCATCCGGTATCATACTTAATTCATAAGTGGCGTCTTGTCACTAGCAATCGTAGGATAAAGATTACCTCTTAATATAGATGTATTTTACCAGATATTCCTCCTTCTCCAAAGGATGCTTATTTTTAATTCCCACAAATGCACAGCTCCTTCAGTTTCACAAAACTGCTTAAACCCGCGATGGCATTATTAAGATTTTATGCTATTTATCTAGCTATATAGGAAAATCGTATAAAGAATGCTTAAACAATGTTATCATTACAAAAAAGAGTTTTAAGTCTTTGCGCCTTGTAATAAAAAATATATATATATATATTTCATAGACGCTAAAGTCCAGATGTATAAGCTATGTAAAATAAGATCACTAGCACGTCTAATGGGACTGCTTGTGTCTGCCTGCCCAGCAGTAAGATACTGGTAAGGGCTTCGAGAAGTATAAATATCTGGCTGAAATTTGATAACTATGAAAACTATATGAACGTACCTTCACATATTCATGCAGATCTATTATGGTGGTTAGACGCCATAAAGAACAATATAAGCATACGTAAAATATTTACCCATATTGGGTTAATCAGGCTATTGAATATATGTTTTGTGTTCTATTGTAAAACTGTTTCTGCTGTCTAGTTTTTACATAAAGAATACAAATATTTACAACAAAACAGGGGGGGGATATCATGCGGCGATAAGACCGCCAACGGACCTTAGAGCGATGAATAAATATTCTTTATTCTTTATGCAGAGATTTTTTTATATATTAATTTATTAGAACTGATAGCAGTTTTCTATTGCAAAGAAGAATTAAATACGCAGAGCCCTGACATTAAGTGGGAACTCTTCTGCGTGAATTAACCATACACTCGACATTTCCTTTATTGATCTATTTGTATTCAGATTAAATAAAAATATGATGTATACGTGTCATGGAAAAAAGACATCGTATAAGCATATACGATATATGTTTTTATATTAAATTGATTTGGCCAACACACTCGTGGTTTGAAAGTTTATTAGTATATAAAACTGTATTGTTTGAGCCAATTAACCATCCTCTTGTATCGTGTTCCCACATAACCCCACCACGATTTACCATGGCTGTTGGCAGATTTTTCGGACGCCATTATTAAAGGGAGGTATACTTCTATCGATACTATGAGTGATCAGTGATCCACTTAAAAAAAAAAAAAAGAAATCGTTGTAGTAATAATAAACAGGATTTAAAAACTGATACTTTTCCTTTCAGTCGCAAAACATCGACTTATATAAAGCGTCTGTTCCGAATATAATATAATTAAAAAAAAAAAAAAACAATGAGCTTAATGTGGGACATAAAATTCCATTATATTAAATTATCTAATGAAATTATGTAAAATGTCACTGGTTACTTAAATGGCACTGGTTACTTTAGTGACAGCCAGAAAATTCAGACTATTTTAAACAAACATTTTTGTTTTTCCAACTTGTATGTCTATAAGAATGTCTGATATGATTAAAGCTTCGCAAGTTGGTACCACATAATCCTGTCCCTGTAAAAAAGAAGTATATCTTCTTTTTTACTTAGTGCCCCAAGATTTGCCCAACCAAATGCACTGTTAGCATATTTAAGTACAACTGTGGTTTACAGTCATTGATTAGAAGGGAACAAAAATACCTTTTCATAGGCTTTAATGGACCTCACGGAACCGTGAACTCACAGACGTTTATCTGTTGGTAAAGAATATTCTATGTGATTGTGCGGTTGACACCAGCATATTTACGACACATTCCACCAGAGATGCATCTAATTCTACTGTTTTTGAATCTGGCATAGATTAAGTTATAAAATCTGAAGTGGGTCGTCATTAGTATTTGCTACGTTAGCTATAAGAATATCACATTTGCTAATTAAAATAAATCAGTTGACTATATTTTTTTGCTTAATTTCGACAGAGTTTAAGGATATCAACAACATATTAAATATTTACATATATGTGTCTATACATACACACAACGCAACTAGAGCTTTCAAATTCTACCTGTGTGTACCTATTTTGATCTAGAGGACAGACCTAAGTGTAATTGATGATTAAACGAACTTACCTGAAGTGAAGTTCTATCCCAATTACACGAAGGTCTGTCCGAAGAGATCAATACCCACCCATCCCTATGGATAAGAACCAAATTACCCTTGTGCGTTGTGTGTATGTAGGTTTTTTAGATCCTTTTCCAGACTTGCAACTAAATGAGATTATCATGAGAGGACGTCGCCGTCAACCCGTAATGTATATGTTTTTTGAGTATTACCTCTTTCAAATAGTGGTCGGATACCGTAGTACTTAGCGTGTACTACCTGTGTGTACCTATTTTGATCTCTTCGGACAGACCTTCGTGTAATTGGGATAGAACTTCACTTCAGGTAAGTTCGTTTAATCATCAATAATCCGTCGCTGTCCAAAAATGGCGTTAGACGTCGTAGTTGGTTTGATACTACTTTACCCTGAGAAATGTTATGTATGTCATCACTAAAAACTGAACGTTGCGTTAAATAAATACCTAAGTCTATTTAATGCGAAATTATATTCTGGCACCGTAACATATTCCGGAAACGTCGCTTTTGTCTATTTACATTTATTGTAAAATCGGAATACAAGTGATGTGACACGAACAAGTTTACCTAGTGACGAAAACCGTGTAATAATATCCTCATCCTGTTTAGGTGGGGGTAGTGACGTAGACACGTTAGCATGTATAGATAAGTCACGTTTTTCTTCGCACGTATCCGCAACTTGGGCTTGAACCGGCCAGCACTCTTGGCCAAGTTGAAGCCATGAGGGCCCATGGTACCACAAGTTATGATTTACCAACGCGGCGGGCAGCAGACCACGTGACGCTGCATCAGCTGGATTGTCAGCTGACGGGACGTGGTGCCAACAGCTCGCAGGCACGCGTGATAAAATCTCACTGGTGCGGTTTGACACGAACGTCTTCCATTCGTGCGGTGATGAGCGTAGCCATGCTAGCACAATGGAAGCGTCTGACCAAGCGTAGACCTGGTCTAGGCGGATACGATCGCCATACGTAAGTATTACCTTTTCTAATAATTTTGATAATAATTGACTGGCCATCAATTCGAGACGCGGGATGGTAAGACGTACACGCAACGGAGCAACCCTAGTTTTGGCCATTACCAAATTTGTCTGGACTTTACCATCCTTGTCTACAAGGCGTATGTATACACAGCCTGCAAACCCAACTTCTGACGCATCAGCAAATCCGTGTATTTGAATAGATGAGTAGTCATCTGTATTAAAAATGTGACGCGGAAACGAAATCTGGGATATTTGTGGAAGCTCGTTGGTGAAGGACTTCCATGAGTTTACGATGTCGATGGGCGGCGCTTCGTCCCAACCTACGTTGGCTATCCACAAACGTTGGATTAAATGTTTAGCGAACAATGTCACAGGTGCTAATAATCCCAGGGGATCATAGACCTTTGCTACCTCGGAGAGAATAGCCCGCTTAGTGCATTTGTCTGATGTAACTTGCACCTTGAAGCTGAATGCGTCAGACCCTGGGTTCCACTGAAGCCCTAGGACCTTGACCTTTGTGTCTTTCTCCATCTCGGCGAAGGGTACGTTCACCGGCCGCTCACCATGAGAATCTGGCGGCAGCACTGCAGCGAGTATCGCTGGCGAGTTGCTGTGCCACTTACGTAATTCAAACCCCGCCGTTTCGCAAATGCCGATCAACTCTTGTTGCAGAGCGAGAGCTTTGGTTTCAGTGTCTTCGCCAGATACGACGTCGTCCACGAAAACGTCATTTGACAAAACGGGAGATGCGAGTTTGAACCGCTCGGCTTCATCGTGAGCGAGCTGTTGAATCGTCCGCAACGCAAGATAGGGTGACGAGCTTACGCCGAAAGTGACCGTGCAAAGCCTGTAGTCACGTATGGGTTCGTGTGGCGACGTACGCCATACGATACGCTGGAAATCCCTATCACTTTGACGAACAAGTATGTTACGGTACATTTGTTTTATATCGGCTGTAAAAGCGACAGAATGAACGCGAAATTTTAAAAGTACGTCTACTATGTCTTGGTGAAGCTTAGGACCCGTTAGTAGGACGTCGTTAAGGGAGTTACCACTCGCTGATAGGCAACCAGCATCGAACACAATACGCATACGTGTTGTCTCACTCGACTCTTTCACCACGCAGTGGTGTGGAATATAATAGCACGCGTCATCTGAAGGCACGCTATTGACGGGTTCCATGTGGTTGAGGTCCACGTATTCCTGGAGGCACGCGTGATAATCATGCTTCAGCTGAGGGTTACGTTGTAAACGGAATTAGAGTTTACGGAATCGAGCTAAAGCAATTTGCCGAGACTCGCCGAGGGGCGGTGCGTCGGGCTTAAATGGAAGAGCGACCACATATCGCCCGTCCTCGTTACGGCTATGTGTCTTTTGAAAAAATGATTCACATAGCTTTTCATCGGGTGTGTAACACCGCTGCTCTGGAACTGACTCCAGCTCCCAAAACTTCTGTAGGTTGTCGTTATCAAACGAGCTAAAACAAGCATGAAGTGGAGTCGGATTCACAGAATCTAATGTAACTTTTCCTAATAATAAATAACCTAATACGCTATTCATAGCTATTGGAGTGCCCGGTGGGCCTGTAATCGTGTTGCCCAGAAAGATATGAGCTAGAACGTCCGAGCCTAATAATATTTCTGTAGGCTGGGGTATAAAATACTGAGGATCACCTAAGGTAAGATTTTGCAAATGTGGCCAACCTGTATGCGGTAGTGGTACGCTGGGCATTTTTGTAATTAATTTGGGCAGAATTAGTGCATTTATTGGTATGACCGGTTGTTTTTTACCTTTGGGGGTGATTGTACATGTTACCATGCCCCTTGGTTGCAGGGGTGTGACGTCACCTAGGCCATACACCGGTTGGTTAACATGTTTACGCGGTAAACCCAAGCGCTGCACACAACTCTCAGTGATAAAACTTGCTTGACTCCCTGTATCAACAATACAACGCACCGTCGCCACACTAGCATTGCCAATGCACACATCAATAAGCGCAGTGGACAACAAAACTGTACTCGGCGCGCGTGAATTGGTCGCGCAGTGATTCACTGAGATGCCCATGCCACTACTAGATTCCTCCGTAGGAGGGAGCGAGACGGCACTAGGTATCGCAACTTCACAGGTAACGACTGGTAATGACTGCGTACCCATATGAATTAAAGTGTGATGACGTTGTTGACAGGTACGGCATACATAACTAGATTTACAATTTTTAAGATCGTGTCCAACGTTTAAACAATTGTTACAGATGTTCTTGTTTTTTACAAATAAATATCGATCTTGTGGGGTACGATTTAAAACTCAGGACACTTCACCAATGCATGTTGGCCATTACACTGCAAGCAATATTTACCCTTATCGCTATTTACATAAGGTTGGTCTGTGGCGGGTTTCACTGCCGCTACGAGACTCCGTTTAGCCTGCGCTCGCGCCGTAAACGCGTTGCCGCTAGTGTTGGAGCCTAATTAAGAAGTTCGGGTACCTACCTTTAGGTTTGCCGAATAGGTAGAAATAAATAACAACATATACGGGTACGTATGGTTTAATTCAGACATTTAAAATATTATCTTTCAAATATTTAATTAGGTAGTATTATTATTATTACATATATATACTTTAATTATACATTTGTTAATATCAACAATTGATACTTTCCAACCAATGCCTGGTACGCGGCTGTGATGTCCACAACTCGACGTACAGTTCACGACTGCGCTCGCAGAGCGGCACGACTGCTAAGTAATGGTTTCCCCCACCATTACATTCGTTCCGAACAATGCGTTGTGATTGGTCCGTCGTGCCGGTCGAGCGCAGATAGTCAAATCAACACTTTCAATATTTAATTACAATCATAATTACACATAAATTATACAAATATTAACAAATAATTAAATGTTGCTAACAGTCGGCCATCCAATAACCATAGTGCGTCCTCGCGCAAATAAAAGATCTAACATGTATATTTAAACAGTATATACCTAATTTCGGAAACTGTTCTGGCAGTAAAGATGAAGTACAGCAAATTGTAGTTAAAATAAGCCCATCATTTCATAGGTCACAATAAGAAGAGCTTATGCTTAATAGATCACAATAATTTCAAAGCATTATTTCACTGCTTACAATAATATGGGAATTGTTTTATAGCTAACAATGACAAGCATCATTTTATAGCAGACTAACATAGCCAGTTATTTTATGGCTCACAATAAAGTGCAATGTTTTATGAGTTACAATAACAAACAAAAAACATTGTTCATGTTTCAGAAGCATTATTTCATGGCTTACAATAAAGAATCATTTACATGATGCCATTCCCCTGTACATACAAGAGCAATAATTGAACGCAATAAATGAAGTGCAATATTTGACCTTCAAGAATTGTAAGTAACTGTTTACACGCGGATACTAGTTAAGATTTTTAAAGTAATTATTGAATGCAAATCTTGCCCAGTAGAGCAAGAATGTGACATGTTAAGACAATGCAAGGCATTTATTGCTTCAATATTATTGCTTACAACAGGCAAGAAACTTGCTTCGTGTAAATGGGCCATAACTAGAGGAGCATTGTTTTGAGCCGACAATAATAAGCACTATTCCATGGCATATTACCATAACCAAATTATTTTATGGCTCACAGTAAGAGCAATATTTCATGAGTTACAATAACAAAATGAACATTATTTCAGGTTTCAGAAGCGTTATTTCATGGCTTACAATAACATAAGAAGAATTGTTTTATAACTGATAATATACATTATTTCATAGCATACTACCATAACCAAAGTTATTTTATGGCTCACAATGAAGAGCAATGTTTCATGGGTTACAATAATAAAATGAACATTATTTCAGTTTTTAGAAGCGTTATTTCATGGCTTACTATAACAATGAAGCATTGTTTTATAACTGATAATATACATTATTTCGTGGCATACTACCACATCCAAAGTTATGTTATGGCTCACAATAAAGAGCAATGTTTCATGATGGGTTATAATAACATAAGGAGCATTATTTCATGGCTCACACAATACATCTATACGGGCATTTTTTCATGGCCCATTCTGAATATCGAGCATTATTTCATGGCTCAAGTTTATTAATAAGTGGCGATATTTCCCGGCCATAAGCCAGGAAACTTGGGGATACATCTCTAAAATTCAATATTTATTAGTCACAATGTAATATAAAAATAATCAGACTTTAGGTAATTGGCACCCAGTCAGTCATATACTATCACTGTCCGAAGACTCGTGTACTCTAGTAGTAGTTCAGACAAATTAATTTTATTACTTGCAGCAACTTAAATTCTGGAGAGAAAAGAGTATTCTCAATAATTATTTATCAAAGTATGAAATATTTCATATAGGCCCCACAGAGGCTCACCCATGTTTCGCAACGTTACTTGCAATTGGTCATACCTTAGTAACGTCAAAATAGTTAACGTCACCAAGCATCATTACGAGAATATGAGGAATCAATAATCGAAACAATCGGTAGGCAATAATGTAACTTTATGAGGTATCATTAATAGAATTATAAAGCTAAATAGCAATGTTATTACAAATATGTTTAGTGATGAATTGGGAACATTAGCATTTCCTACATGCAGATAACGTTGCCCCTCATCGATTTCATCTCAGAAAAGACCAGATGAAGTAACAACACATTGAAGATTAAGTCTATTCTCTAACGGCTGTGCGAGGCTTTGCAACAGCGGAAGAGATTTAAACAATTCTACAGATAATATGTGTCAATCTATGAACTTCGGAATAATTTCAGCCTTTCTTTCCTCACGTCAGTTCGACAGCCATTGACAGGGTATCGACATCCAAATATTCAATTGACCCACCCAAAATATTATTCGGGAGTTTTAACGAGTCTCATTGCCGAACACATGCAATACTAACTAATCACGAAATCCCTTCAGTCATCCCTCTCGAAGGAGTACAGTCTAATACGAGTTGGTGTGGGATCTCCTATTTCGAAGATTGAAATCGTTCACAGTTTGTAAATAATACAAGTCAAGAGGTTAGAGTCCGTCCAACGGAGGGCAAATATACTACTAATTTTATAAGGAGACAAATTATCTATTTTGATCGGTACTGTTACCAAACGTGATAAGTCCATAACGTAATATGACTTCACCTAAGCAAGGAATATTTTTAACTTGCCTGAGCGCATATAAAAGTGTTCATTTTATTGCACACTATCTACATTTACTCTCCAATTTATGTCTTTACATATAGTCACACCCAGGGAATCATTATGTTGCTTTTTCTAATATTTAGTACGTTCAGCTTAATGTTTATTTTGTAGTTAAAGATTTATTAAATTGTATATATACAGATTTACCAAGTTTATTTTTAAATTATATATTTATATAGCTAGCCATGTAGTCCGTTTATCTATCGTATTATTAATTCCTGTCTCATGTTCCTGAACTATTATTTCTTTTGTTTGATGTCACACAAATAGACATATCATCGGTAAATGGTCAACTCGCAATTGGATTGTCAGTAATGTCATTTACATATAGTATATAATAACAATAATAATATATAGTTTATTTTCATCTCACAAAAATATGAAGATATTTTATGAATTAAGCAGTAAGCAGATTAATAGTCTAATATTTGTGAGAAGCGAGGAAGGCGCAAACCTGTATTACACCAGATCCCCACACAAGGAACATAAGGCATTGCAAATACAATACAATGAGACCTAGAATACTCCCTTTGGGACTCCTCGTCTATTCTGTTTTCTAAAGAATGCGAATGATCTCATTGATTTCAATAATCATTTACATCATATAAAGACTTAATAATATAATTTGAATCATTCAGGGATAGATCCAGATAAGGACGATCTATTTAATAAGATATTATTATGTCAAAATCATAATTATCAGAGCATTGAGAGTTTGTACTAGTCAATGTAGCTATTTCCTATAGCTTCCATCGGCTAAGAAAATTGTTGTTGATTGACAAATTGATTGTTAAAAGCTGAGACTCACTGAACGGGCTTTTGTGCTTTAAAATCTGCCAATGTGTCTTTGTATTGTGTTTTATTTATGTTTAAATCTCCTGCTATAACTATTGATTTTAATAAAATGATTTCTGATATTTACGCGAATATTACACATTGAAACATTATTTGAATAAACCGCGATATAATCCGTAAAATTAGTTTCATTTCAATATTGATTTTAAATTTACATAGATTATTCTATTTAGCTAAGAACTGCGTAGGGTCTGATTATTGTATTTGGTAAAGGCAAATTACATCTACAGGACTATTGCGTATGCTTAGCAACATAAGTGAATCAAGCTTCAGTTTTCCATCGAACTTCGATGTCAACTGAAGGTGTGTTGGTATTTATTGGTTACTCACTTTAGGTAATACCATTTGATAGTTATTCGATGGTCATTTTGGTATAATGATCATCACTTTAGCTGTCAAACGAGAAACATAGTAAGGGACAGGTTTCTTTCAACTCGACATAACTGTAAATATAGTAAACTATGAAAACTATAGAGTAATGCAATAATTCGCGGAACCCAAGAATATGGTTTATGATATGGGTTACAAATTAGCTGGCGCCTTCGCGAGGCAGTCCGATATTAAGTGCCTGGTTTTATATTGGTCCACATTGTTATCTCATTATAGTCCGATGCAAGGATTAAGGTATTTTAATGAAGATTACCAGAAAACACATAGGTCATCGTTAATTAATGCCATGGGATACATTTTACAAATACCCTTGTAAGTACATAATTATACATTAAGTTCACTGGATTTAAATTCGAACTTCTTTACTATGCCTCACAGGCACACACAGGGCTCACAGGGCTCTTACATATTGTCATTCTTTCAACTACCAAATTTACAATTGTACTTGAGTACGGTAGCGTGATGGCTCAATAACCAAGAAATCATTTTCCTAATTCTGTCCACTGATTGAAAGGTCATAGAGTCCATAAACGACTGGTCCATTATAGAGAAGACTAGCCATTTTGGCAACCATAGTTTACTACTGAAGAGTTTGAGCACAAAACAGGAGAAGGAGTGTATTAGGGTACGGTAGGGTGATGGTCCAATTATATTTAATAACCATGAAATCATTTCCCTAATCCCTTCAACTGATTGAAAGGTGAGAGTCTGTAAACGACTGGTTCATTATCGTCAAGACTAGCCGTTTTGGCAGCCATGGTTTACTACTAAAGAAGTTAAACGCAAAACAGACGATGGACGAGGTCTGTCCATATAGAAGACAGGTAAGTCAACCAAGTATGCGCAGAATAGCATTTTCAAAATCCAAATTACCCTGCGCAATAGACAAGGTCATTGCTAGGATTCAAAGAAATATTTGACCCCTTGCGCTACACAATCAAGGTAAGGATTAAGTGAACCATAGCGACGAGGTCTGATAACTATCTGCGTTGCTTTATTTTGCATTTGAAATGTTCCGGTTACTACACCCTCTTAGAGATGCATATCTAGTATAAGATATGGCATAAGACACGTATTTAATAGATTGAGAATATCAAGACTACTCAGAAGAGTTTAGTGTTTCAAAATTCCAATCAACCTATAGAATAGACAGGGTCTTTGCTGGAAATAATTTTATTGATAAAACCCTTTAAGCAGCAAGACAATTACTCAATACCTCGATCCTACCTTGGGGTGTAGTGACAACCTATTCTTTCCCAAATTCTAATCACTCAGCAGATCTAAATTATATATTCAAGCTAGCCTTACTAGAGTTTAACTCAAAGCTGAAGCTGAGTTAAAGGAACCAAACTTCTCTCGATAGTAAGTGGGAATTCGGCAAGATAAGAAACTGACTCACCAGTAGTGTAGTGCTGGGCTGCGGGTGAGCAACACCCCACTTATCCAGGCGAGGGCCACCCGCGTAACCAGAAGTTTGGCGTGGTGGCTCGCACGATCCAATGTTCGGCGTAGCGGCTCGCACGATCCAATGTTCGCCACAGCGGCTCGCACGATCCAATGTTTGGCGCAGCGGCTCGCACGATCCAATGTTCGGCGCAGCGGCTCGCACGATCCAATATTCGGCGCAGCGGCTCGCACGATCCAATGTTCGGCGCAGCGGCTCGCACGATCCAATGTTCGGCGCAGTGGCTCGCACGATCCAATGCTCGATGCAGCGGCTCGCATGATCCAATGCTCGATGCAGCGGCTCGCACGATGTTTATAAAACACAGAGCAATAGATAATTACGGCATATATTATGAGAGTATAAAACAGTTGGATAAATCATATTAAAGTGGCTGTGGTCTTATTAAAATTTAGGACAATGTAGTGTTCATGATTTGCTTAACAATGGGTACACTTTGTATATATATATATATTTTTTTTTATATGTAATTTTTTTTAAATGTTATTATAATAATTAAGAACCATGTTATATGTAAAAGAACTGTTCATGAGACAGTTACAAAAACAAAATTACATTCAAATTAATCACATTGTAAAAAAAAATATGGCGTTAGTGGGTTATCTTATCCCACTTCTGAGATGTTGGAGCCTAATTAAGAAGTTCGGGTACCTACCTTTAGGTTTGCCGAATAGGTAGAAATAAATAACAACATATACGGGTACGTATGGTTTAATTCAGACATTTAAAATATTATCTTTCAAATATTTAATTAGGTAGTATTATTATTATTACATATATATACTTTAATTATACATTTGTTAATATCAACAATTTATACTTTCCAACCAATGCCTGGTACGCGGCTGTGATGTCCACAACTCGACGTACAGTTCACGACTGCGCTCGCAGAGCGGCACGACTGCTAAGTAATGGTTTCCCCCACCATTACATTCGTTCCGAACAATGCGTTGTGATTGGTCCGTCGTGCCGGTCGAGCGCAGATAGTCAAATCAACACTTTCAATATTTAATTACAATCATAATTACACATAAATTATACAAATATTAACAAATAATTAAATGTTGCTAACACTAGTATTACCCACATTGGGCAATTTAAAAATGGACTGTTTGCTGCAGGAAGCAGAAGTTGTTATTTCCTCAGCGGAAATTTCCCGTTCTAAAAATGCGATTAAAATATTTACGTCCGGAATATCCGACGGCTTTGATAATGAACGTTCGAAATTCTTTCTCATAGTGATCGGTATTTTACGTAACAAAAGATTTAACAGTACGAAACTCCATTGCTCAGTAGGGAAACCTGCAACTTCCAATGCCTTAATGTTTTCTTGGTAGACATTTAATAGATTTCGCACACCGTGAGCTGTAGGTCTATCAGAACAAGGTTCGATATCTAGTATGCGATCGAGATGTTTTGATGCAATTATTCTTTTGTTTTCGTAACGAGATATCAATATTTCTAAAGCGACTGAATAATTATCGTCGGTAATCGGAATCGACTTTATTAAATTTAACGGTTCGTTTTTTAAAGATAAAAGGAGGTACCTAAACTTTTCAATATCCGCGTAGGCACTGTTGCTATGCACTAACGAACGGAATAAATCGTAAAATGACGGCCACTCAGTAGGATTACCGTTAAATTCTGGTAATGGCAAATTAGGTAAATTACGTTTATTGTACGATAATGCATCTTGTTGTAATATTGGCCGGCTAGCCCGGCGCTGCTGCTCATCCATGCCTTTTAGCTTGTTTACATGCGCAACAATGGCATAATACAAGTCGTTAAAATCGTTACGAATCTTAATATTTTCCTCTTTGTCAAATGATTTGAATTTTATCAACGTTTTTTCAATTTTAGTTTGAACTTTATTAAACTTTCTTTGATGCACAGATAAATCACTAGTTCGCGAGCGGAATTGTGTTTCGTTTGTCGCTGCGAACTGTAGGATGCGTTTAAGTTCATCCAGAATCAAATCCCTTTCGAAAATATCTTGTTCACACGCTAATTCGTGTTCCGCCATTTTGCGTTACAAAGATGTGGTACAACGAAATTAAAATGCGTTTGATAGTAATGTGTACGTAATACTGCTAATTACCAACAAGACAACACAATCTGGAAGATAAAATTCGGTTCGAATGATCAAAAAATTATGTTGAATATGAAATGGGTTTCAACGACTCACCGTTTTCTCGCGCTGTGCTGGTACCGCTTTGTCGGGCCCGACTTCTGGGATTTTGACGATGGTCGATCACGTTCACTTCACCTTCACACATATAGTCCATAGGGCGACTGGTTCGCGTGTTATCTTCCAGGATAGAAGGATAGTCTGTTCTGGATGAGCGAGAACTCGAGAGATAGAAATTTAGATGTGCACTCGTGCGCGGTAGTACAATGACTAATTAGACGACTTTCTGTCGATAGGCGGCGCCGTAAGCGCGCTTCCGTGGATCACTGTCGCGAAACCCATTGGAAAGATGAAAAAAAAATGAATTCTATTCTACCTACCAATATTGTGTTGCTTATTTATTTACAAATCTGTTCCGGTACGGAACATATAGTATTTTAATTTTAACCGATGAGTTCTCGAGTGGAAACCACTGTCCACGAACGAACGAACGTACGTAGCTTCTGACGCCCCTCCAGCCCACCGTTGGACCGACGAACAGGTAGTCGGTAGGCGCCTAGGTATTAGTTGGATGAGGATGGTCGAGATCTGCATGCTACCTAACACTTAAAAAATAAAATTGACTTACCTTGATATTTTTTCTCTTATTTATGACGAAGAAATTCCATTTATTCCATGAATTTCCATGCACTTACAATTACAACTTACACTATGGTTACACTATACATATAAATTAATTAATTTCTCCACTAGATCTTCCGTGCTAATTCGGCGGTCGTCGCAAATGAAATGAGCTAACGAATTTAATTACTTAAAAAGAAGAAATCAGATCAATCACTGACCGACACTTGCATAGGCGCCGCACGCCGCGCTGTATATTCAAATGAACTTACACCTAATTGTAGTGATTTTTTAGAGATCATTTCTCTTTAAGTGCGAGTGCCTGGACGGCTATGTCAAAAGACGCAATTACTCGCCTATGACAGACGCACAGGTGCCGCGCCGCGCACCCATTTCAAATGAATTTACGACTTACACTTTATTGACTTAGAGATCATTTTGCTTCAAGTGCGGGCGACCGGGCGGCAATGTGTCAAAGGTTATATACACTCTCTTTGGATTAGAGATTTTGCCGCGCGCGTCTTGTATGAAATAAAATTGTTATTTGTGTACTAATAAGAGTCATTTTAGCTTGCACACCATGAGCGGTGTGACAAGCGCCGAAAGCGTAATACAAGTAAAAACTAATACCTAACCTGTGGTAAAACAATGATTTTTGTTGATGACTATTTTTTTTAAATATTTTATTTTGCGCATACATATTCGTCGTAACAAATATATGAAACTGTGCAATGGCGTTAAGTTCAATGAAATATCTAAATATTCAGCGCTCGGCAGGCGCCCCCGGGCGCCCTGCGCCCGGGTGCACCGCACCCCTTGCACCCCCTGGTAAAGACGGCCCTGTATTCAGCTATTCTTGGACTGATGCTGTGGAGTTCCGACATTCCCCGGATCCACTTCCCTCCCCGCTTCCGTACAGTACTGTGAGCACTTGTTGTTTATGCAATTAAAAAATCATTTTCTATTGATTAAACATAAATTCTAGGCTCGTGTGCTGTGTCAAAATGTGCTGTGAGGTGTTTTGTTTATAGATTAGTGTTTTTGGGATAAGTAGTATTCGATTTACGTTGTTTATTTTCTAAATTATTTTCAGTAAGTGATTTTATTAATTTTAGTTACGGGTAACGTTACAAATAACTAGTGGTTGATAGCAGCGGGTGCCGGCATTCGGCCTGGCCGTAAACCTGCCTGTCTGCCTACCTGGCGGCTGGCTTTTTGTGTCATTGGAGTCGCTCCTGGTACCTCTCTGATCAAGCAGAGTAGACTGTGCGAGCGTCACAAGTGACACACCTATATAAATAAACGTATTTGACCACCCATAATAGTAAATTTGCAGCTGTCTTGTAAACAATAACCTTAGACTATATGATCTAAGACAATAACAATGTCGGTTTAGGTTTAAGAGATGATGGCATCTTATAACGATGATCCACCGGATCGTGGTGGAGAAATCTTCGGCAAAAGTAGATTAACGTGTCGGTCACCGCCGCCGCGTTTAGAGCGCTTTAAGCGCTCGCCGCCTATTGTCCGGTGAAGCTGCAATGGCCATCTGCGGCCAACAGTGTCTATCATTCCCAAAAAAAAAAAAAGGTCACCGCCGCCGTCTGTGAGTAGCAAACGAATCCAACTGTCTGAGTCCGCGGAAAGCGATACGTTATCAGTTATCACTATCCGTTACTGCCACCGCCGATCACACGAACTACTGCGACTTAGTTTCGGAGGCCTCCACATATTTGTCCAAAATTAATGAACTGGTCAAAGATCAGGGCAGTCGCATAAACGTCGCGAATAAAAGCGCACTAATGGATATGACCCAACGTGTCACCGCGATAGTGTCATTACTAGCCATTAAATCGTCATGTACTGAAACTAAGTTGGCAAATGCAGAACGCGATTTAGTAAAAATGTGCGTTAAAAAAGATAACATTAAAGAGGTGGAAAACAAGCAGTGCCGAAAGCTTAAAATTACGTCTACCAAAAGCGGCACCGGTTGTTGAAACTCGCGCGCCGCCGGCACCTTGTGTTATTGCGTACCCCACCGCCGAGCGCTCAGCTGATTACGCGTCATCTTCCGCGACAAAATAGGCGTTAATGAAAGACATCAATCCTAGTGACGATGGCTTTCAAATTGTTGGCGTTAATAAAATCTTTAAAAAAAAAAATTAAACCGACTTCAATAACACTGAAAAGTATAAAATAATTTAAATATTATAGAAGTTGGTGTTGGCGTACCTGCTGTGTATATTTGGCACCAACTTCAATAATATTTAAATTATTTTATACTTTTCAGTGTTATTGAAGTCGGTTTAATTAAAAAAAAAAAGATTTTATTTTAAACCTTTTAGTGATATTTTCATACATAAAGATTGAACCATCGAAGACGGTAACATGATCTAGGTAGGTTATGATCACATTACCGTCTACATAGTTTTACATATTTCATGTTTCGTCAGAAAAAAATATCCGGTCGTAATGAAATTTGCATGGAATCATCATAGTAGTTTACTCTCTCAAATAAAAAAAAATCATCGAAATCGGTTCATATTTGTCGGAGTTATGTAATGGAGAACATCAGTTTTATGGTTTTTACCAATTAAATTCCCCCACATCGTTCATGTTCCTCCAGGAAGTTCTTATCCGATTGTGATAAAATTCATACACATTCATTACAGTGGTTTTTGCTTTCGAATAAAAAAAAATCATTGAAGTCGGTAAATATTTGCCAGAGTTATGACCATTTTTGTCCTTAAAAAGCGACATAAAGTCATCTAAATAGGCTTTCTTGCAGCTTTCCTGCGCAGTCACCATTATTGTTTTTTCAGGAACTACTAATTCGGAAGCAATATTTTTTTTATGGGACCCAACTAACGGATTAAAGAATGGATGGAAGAAAGATTTTTTCAAATCGGTTCATAATTGCCAGAGTTATGCGCGAACATACATAGAAAAAAATATATATATACAGACGAATTGAGAACCTCCTCCTTTTTTTGAAGTCGGTTAAAAAGACGGCTAATGCCCGGTTTTTGAAGATCTCAGTTAACTGTTCATTAGCTATTGGTTCAATAAAGTTGTGTATATGATA
The DNA here is from genome assembly GCA_911728495.1 of Furcula furcula. NCBI lineage: Eukaryota > Metazoa > Arthropoda > Insecta > Lepidoptera > Notodontidae > Furcula > Furcula furcula. Next base: position 1,385,741 of record OU452244.1, read on the forward strand.
AACTTAGTTTAACTGTCACTGAGTTTCTGAGTACACCGAAAGCTATACAATAACTATGAGACCGATAACCAGTGCAATAATTCGACGCTAGATGGGTCTTTTTCACAGATCAAATTTAAGATGGATTTTAAAGTTTTATATTGCCAATATTACCCGAACTTATTTTTATTAACATTTTTCGGGCATAAATAACTGCTTAATTAAGTAATACTCAATCAAATTCACCGTAAGTAGTGTCGCCAAACGCCGTTAACTCTCGTAGCGCTGGTGCTGCGTAAACAAAGTGACACAAAAATTCAATTTTCCGCAGGCACCCTGCGCTCGCAAGCTGCAGCAGCGTCAACCTCAAAAACGTCAATTTTGATGTTGAAAACAATAATATCATTGGTTGAAATCGTCAAATAAAGTTATCGAATAGATAAACTGCACACATTGGTCAGTTAAATTGAGCCAAGTTTAAACGGACTTCATGTGACAATTTGAGGTTCGGAAACGCAGTGTGTCAAGTTATCGAACCAATAGCGCTAACGAATAGATAAACTATCGATAAAAGTTCCTCAGAAACCGGCCATTAAAGATAGATTCTGCGGTTCGTAAACTCAAACTCAAACTCAAAAATAGTTTATTTCAAATAGGCTTAACGCTAGCACTTTTGAAAGGTCATGTTTTTTATTTTTTTATAAACTACCACGGGATCACAACGCGGCCTCAACTGAGAAGATCCGGCAAGAAACTCAGCGGGCTTGCCATTTTTTCACTTTTTTTAAAATAGTGTGTCATGTTACAATTAGATCAGAGCGACAGTGTGTCTTGCCGTTCAAAAGATCAAATAAGACAGAAAAAAATAATAAAATACGACGAAAGTACAACAAACTAAAAAGCCAAAGGGATAGTAGTCGGACCAGTGCCCCCAAGCAGCACCCGCGCACGAGTTGACTCGAGCAGCAGCCATCACTCCCCTCAACCATATTGGAGGGAAGGGGGTGACCCGCCACATAAACAAACATCTTTTAGATACCCACGCGGCTGTTGCATCGGCACATGTGTGTGGGGACACCAAAGCTCTCCGGTGGGGTCTGCACCAGTGGGATCAGTGCCTTGCATTTGAGCGTTCACGGTGTCACGATGCTCACGTGGATGGGGGTCACAACCCCGCTGCCGTCCTCCTAGGAGTCGCTAGCGTACTGGATGGACATCCTACCTAAGTAAGGGCCACACCCCGAACGTCCAGCGACTCCGAAGGAACTCAATCCGACTCGACCCAACCCCGTCTGACCACCCGATCCAACTCGATCGATTTACACAAATTTTATTATATCAATCAAATTTTATTATAAATTATATCAAAATCATCCTATATATTCACCCCGGCTCGCACCTCTGATTTCTTCAATGAATCATGTGCGAATCGTCTTTGTGCGATTGTTACTAGCTTTCGGTGAAGGAAAACATCGTGAGGAAACCTGCATGTCTGAGAAAGCCTAACTAGCTCTCGAATGACGTGTGAAGTCCGCCAACCCGCACTTGGCCAGCGTGGTGGACTATGGCCTAAGCCCCCTCATCTTGAGGGGAGGCCCGTGCCCAGCAGTGGGACATAAACAAGGGCTGGTATTATTATTATTATTTATTATCCTATATATTTTGCGTGTTATCCTTATGTATTAATGCCCCGTCCTGCAGGAACCTTTCAATTTTTCGGGATAAAGAGTACCTACCTTAAATTCTAGTTCATTGTCTTAGATAAGCGGTCAGCGGGGCACCACTTTGCAAACCGGAGGTCACGGGTTCCAATCCCGCAGGGAGCAACAACTTTGTGCAAATATTTCTTACTGGTTAGGACAATGACGGACCTTTTTTTCTGGAAAGTAAGATGAGCCATACGTCGGATAGGCTCTGAGTGGCTTTGAGAACATTATTATTTTTATGATGACGACGACAGTGGCAATTATGTGTAGGTATGTCACATTCAAAATATTACTATTTTGATATTACCTAAATTCATTTTTCCATTTTACAACTAAGTACCTACTAATACCTACTGACACCAGCTATTTGAATTATCCGTAAATCTAGTGATAAGTGTCAAGCTGCATATCGTGATCTATACTTGCTTTTTGTTCTCGCGGGGGACACCTTCAATAGGTCCCGGGACCTATGGGGTCAACCGGGGTATGTGGGATTTTACCCACGGCTGTCGCATCGGCACATGAGATGGGAGGCGTGGACGCTCCGGTCGGATCTGCACCAGAAAACTGAGGGTTTTCTGGTCTTGCCTTTATACATCCACCAAGCAAGCTGCCGTACTTGTTGGACATCTAGGGCCACACACCTCAAACTTTCTGAAGGAGCTTAACACCCATATTCTTAGACGTTTCCTCGAACCTTCCTCCACTCAACCTCAACTGAGGACGCCTCAAGGAAGGACTCGAAAGTACCTCGAAAACGGTATTCTTAATCGTTCCTCGAGCATATTTCAAGTTTCCTCCACTGAGGATGAGTGGAGGACAGACGTCATCATTTCGAGGCGATTTTTGTTGTTAGATTGGCCAACATGGGTGACCATTTAATCTTATTTGTGTTTATTTAAATTAAATTCACAGTGTATTGATGATTTGGCAAGTAGTTTAGAAATTATAAAACGAATTTGAGTACATATTAGTCAAATAAATAAACAAAAAAAATCTAAATATTAATCTAAATAAATTAGTTAAAGGTATTTAGTTACTACCGCGCGCGACTAGATGGCAGCCGCGTTGGTACTTACCGTAGACAACAGCACTTAACAAATCTTTTGTCTATAATAATTAAATGGAATACGCGATCGAAACCTGTTGCGTACGCGGCTTTTTTTTCGATTATTCTTCGCAGCTGTATATTTGAAAATTGCAGACGATGACATTAATATAAATATATACGACGGCGATTAGTGTTGTGTGCCTAAGATCGTCATACAGATAAAAATAAACACTGATATTCATAAAAATATTCATAACAGTATCATTTTAACCTAAATAAATATCTCAAATTCTAGTTTAGCGGCACTTTCTTGGCTTGAGGACGCCTCAAGGTAGGTCGCGAGTCGCGAGCTACCTTAAGTTTGACAGTTCTTTCCTCCACTCGAGTGAGGAATAACTCAAGTGGAGGAGATTTTTAACAACTATGAATACGATTTTGTTTGAGTGAGGTCGAGTCGAGTCGAGGAAATCTGGAGGAAACGACTAAGAATATGGGTGTTAGTCTTAAGATTGAAGAATGTTATTTTAAATGGTCAATAACTTCATATATTTTTTTATTAGGTACTTACTATCTTTTGTATTTCAAGATCAATGATTCAATGATTTCGATATCTATCACATCAACGTATTTTACAGAGGTTTAATTTGAGATTTCATGGAACCATTATGTTTTTTAACACTATGACGCCATCAATAAATTAAAAACACCACCTTACGTAAAATTGGAAAGCAAAAATAAAAGCCTAAATAAAATCGAAATTATTTAAAAACTAGCTGACCCACGCAGCTTCGCCTGCGCTATTTTTACGTTAACTAAACTTTTAATAATAGACATTCGCATCAAATACATAACCTCCTTTTTTATAGTCGGTTAAAAACTGGGACCCACTTTTTACTTGCTCTCCGAAGCACGGACCCGTTTAGTTCAAATGGCGTTAAACGGTCACCCATCTATTTAATGACCTTACCTAACGTTGCTTAACCCGATCGATTACAAAACCTTGATAACAACCCTCTATGAGTGTAACCTTACTAATATTTATTATATTACTAGCTGACCCGCGCAGCTCCGCCCGCGCTTTTATTCCATTTTGCCCCCCTTTTCTCCCTCTTCCCTTTATTTATTTCTCTCTCCATCTCTCTCTAAAAAAGTCTAATTCTATGCTCTCTCCCTCCTCTCTCTTTCCCCCTCCCGCTTCTGTCCCCGTCACAATCCCCCTCTTCCTATCTCCGTTGTCCCCGCTCTGAACCCTCTTCCCCCTCTCTATTCTCCCCCCTCGCTCCCCTCACTTCTCCTTTACTCCACATTAAGCCCCCTATCCCTCACCCCATCACCCCCTCCTCAACACCCTCTCCCTCTCTCTCTCCTCTCTTGCACCCTCCTCTCGTTCTATATATCCTCGTCAATCATGGTATCTGGGATTCTTACCCAATTAAACCCCTGTGGCTGTCACATCGCCACATAAGAGGGGGGACCTGGACCCTCCAGTGGGATCTGCACCAAATACCCCTCAGTGTGCATTATAGCCCCCGGAAACCTGGCTTCGTGATCACGGGGAAGGGGCTGGCAACCCCGTCACCATCCTCCTTGGAGTCGCCGCCGTCACCCATCTATGTAATGACCTTGCCTAACGTTGCTTAACCTAGCGGCATGAAATATACTTTACACCCTATTTTCAGACTCTACCCATATCGGGTAGAGTCTGAGAATAGGGAGTGAGTGAATAGGCACACAGAATTTCATATAAATCGGTTCACCCATCTATTTAATGACCCTGCCTTATGTTGCTTAACCTTAACCTAGCGGTATGAACAACGTTCACAGCTTTTTTGTCTTTGGTGTAAATATTAGTGAAGTTTACGTTACACTGAAGAAGGGACAAATTCATGCTAACACCGATGGCAGTAAAATCGATGGGAAGGTGGGGGCTGCTCTCTCCTATTGGCGGAGTGGAACGGAGTTACGCAGTAAAAAATACAGACTAGAGTCCTATTGTACAGTTTTTCAGGCAGAAATGTTCGCGCTCTCCAAGGCTATTGATATAGCACTGGAAGGCGAGGACGAAACAACCAATATCTTTAGTGACTCCAAATCAGCTCTGGAAACACTGTGTGACTCCGAATCACTCCATCCATTAGCGCACGAGGCCAGGAGGAAAATAGCGGAGAAAGGAAACGGGATCGGGGGACCAAGGCTGTTCTGGGTGAGGGCTCACACTGGGGTGGAGGGGAATGAACGTGCAGACATGCTAGCGAAAGAGGCCGCTCTGAAAAAGAAGACTGCACCAGACTACGGATATTGCCCCCTGTCCTTCATCAAGAAAACAATCAGGGAAGAGACCATAAAAGAATGGGGGCAAAGGTACGCAAGTGGTGAGACAGCTACAACAACGAAACTCTTCCTCCCCAATGTAGAGGGCGCATACAGAACAGTCTCAAAAATCAAACTAAATCCCCTGCACGTGCAAGCGCTCACAGGACACGGAGGATTTGGACACTACCTGTACAGGTTCAAATGCAAAAACGACCCAGCATGCATATGTGACCCTGACGTGGAGGAGTCACTGATACATTTGGCGCTAGATTGTCCGGCAAACCTAACAAGAAAGCGTGAATTGGAGGCACTATTGGGAATTGAACTAAATAGGGGGAATATAGCTAAGATCATGACAGAGCGAACGGAGGAATTACTAAAATATTTGGAATGCATCACAATAATAGCAAGAAACAGAAACAAAACGGTTGACACATAAAGAAAATTAAAAAAAAAAAAAAAAAAGTAGTAAAAATGGACAAAAATGATAATAATAATAATACAAGTACATACGTGAACAACAGCAAAATATAAAAGGAGACTACATAAAATAAAACAAAGTAAGAAATGTATATAAACTAATATATATAACATATATTACACTTATATACGATATATGGAACAGAGAAAAATTCAATAAATAAATATCTGATGATCACAAATGGAAAACGTAGATACAAAAGTGACAATTTCCGTAAGAAGAAGATTAAACAGGAAAAATAGTATAGAAGGAAACAACCAAAAAAATAATAATAATAATAATAATAATAATTTGTAAATCCACAAACACAAACTGTTTAAAGAAACCCACCATGTTTCCCAGATATGTTTTAAAAAGGTCTCTGACAGAAGTCAGAGGTTCCACTTTAATCCTTTAAAAAAAAAAAAAAAAAAAAAATTCATGCTAACAACAATTTATTAATAGTTACCTAAGTATTTCTCATAATAAAATATTTAAAAAAAAAATTGAACCGACTTCAATAACACTAAAAAGTATAAAATAATTTAAATATTAAAGAAGTTGGTGTTAGCGTACCTGCTGTGTATATTTGGCACCAACTTCAATAATATTTAAATTATTTTATACTTTTTAGTGTTATTGAAGTCGGTTCAATTTTTTTTTTAAATATTTAATTTTATACTTTTTAGTGATATTTTCATACATAAAGATTGAACCATCGAAGACGGTAAAATGATCTAGGTAGGTTATGACATCATTATGATTTCACATTATCGTCTACATACTTTTACATAATTCATGTTTCTTCAGAAACTCAGAAACAATTTATCCGATCGTAATGAAATTTGCATGGAATCATCATAGTAGTTTACTCTCCCGAATAAAAAAAGAATCATCGAAATCGGTTCATATTTATCAGAGAAATGTAAAGGAGAACATCAGTTTTATGGTTTTTACCAGATAAATTCCTCCATATCATTCATGGTCCTCCAGGAAGTTCTTATCCGGTTGTGATAAAATTCATACAAGTTCATTACAGTGGTTTCTTCTTTCGAATAAAAAAAGAATCATTGAAATTGGTAAATATTTACCAGAGTTATGACCATTTTTGTCCTTAAAGAGCACCATAAAGTCATCTATATAGGCTTTCCTGCAGCTCTCAGTGCGCAGTCACCATTCTTGTTTTTTCAGGAACTACTTATTACTAAGCAATATTTTTTTTATGGGACCCAATTAACGGATTAAAGAATGGATGGAAGAAAGATTTTTCAAATCGGTTCATAATTGCCAGAGTTATGCGCGAACATACATAGAAAAAAAAATATATATTGTTAGATACTCCGATACTTTTATAAAAAAAGGGGGTAGTTAGGATGGTAGAATGGCCGAACGCGTATATAAGGCACTGCTCTGGTGGTGCAGGAACATTCAGTTATTAGATCTCGTGCGGAACGGTAGTTCCAGTAGTTGTATAGTGCGGTCACTCTGTTATTCTGTAACTAGATTTGTTGCCATGCAGTCATACTGTTAAAATATTGTGTCAATGTATTTCTTAAATTATAATTAAGGACGGAGTTGGTGTAGTTTGTTGGGGATGGCGGAGACCACTTGGGGGAGTCCCCACATTTTTATAATTACCTGCCAATGTATCACAGTTTGTATAATCTTTGTGTAAGTGATGTGATCATTAAAGGAAAGTTGGTATGTACATTGTTTTGCTGTATTTTTTTTAATATTTCTACTTAGGGTTTTTAATATCAGAAGTGGGATAGGATTCTGCCCTATCCTTTTCGCTTTCTGATACATTTTGCTATATTCGTTTCCATTATTTTCATGTTTTGTTATTATCGAAAAAAAAAATATCATATGCGGGTAGTTAATGTTTTATTAAAATAAAACAAAAATACTTGCGGGTAGTTATTGGTATATTGAATAAAAAAAATTATAATTGCGGGTAGTTGGTATTTTATTAAAAATTATTAATGATACACACGGGTTGTACGGTTGATGTTGGTAATGGAACACGAATAGGATAAGAATTACTACGATCGATCGCTAGAAATCGATCAAACGTAATACACACGTAACGTAGTTCAGCTTACAGTTCGTATAGTAGTGTTGTTAGTCCAGTAGTACAGTAGACAAACACACGATGGTTGAACGATCGAGCCAGTGAATCTATTTAGGTATGTAGCGAGTTCATTCTTAGTAGTACGTAGTACCTAATGACCCGCAAAGTATAGTGCTACGGCTAGATTAGGACAAATGAACTAGATGGATTTATTATGTTGCTTCGTATTATTTTAAGCAGTGGGTTGATCTGAGTTCTGACTGCTAGTTATAATAACTGCTAGTTATGGTAACTGCTAGTTACAAAGTGGGATTGCAATTATTGTAAAGCGTTGTTTTGGCTTATTGCTTATTTTCTCGGTCGATGACTAATAATTGCATTTGAAATCCGGTTCGATCTGGATATGTTTTGTGAAGGAAGGCTGAGTGGTTATAGTCCGGTGGGTTGTAAGGGCCTAATATATTGACCGAGTGCCGATTGTGTCTGTGTAATTGTTGATTTGACTACCTACCTGATTTTTACGGCCTTGTCAAGTTTTTAATTCGGTTTTTGTAGTTATGTTCACAGAAGGTGTCGCCAAGCAAGACAAGTCGCCAGGGCGATTGTGGCATTAGTAGCTGCATTGTGGCGCTGGCTGCCGCTGCACAAGTGGCGTTGGGCGCTAAACGCAGTGCTGCCGCCCTAACGGTGGCGTGGCCGTCCTAACGGTGGCGTGGCCGCCCACACGGTGGCGTTGCCGCCCACACGGTATCGTTGCCGCCCACACGGTGGCGACGGGCCGCCACACGATGGTGGCGTTTGTCACTACTCCGTGGCCGTAATGGCCAGACACCGAAGTAAGAAAAGCAGCTGCAGTTTTGACTGCGTAGTAATGATAGCTACACTGGCGTAAGTTGTTTGGTGCAGAAAGACTAGCACACAGAGGGTATGTTATTTTAAAAGTATTGAGTAGCAATACGCTAATCATTTACAAGTAGCGTAGAATTTATGATCAGAAATTATGATCGGTGAGGTGGGCAAAACAACACATGCCCGCCGAAAGTGGGTGTTTGATGCGGTTGTAGCATATGGTTGTGGAAGACTGGATCTTTATTTGACATATGGTGTTGTGGTCGCTAAGTCTTGGGTTCGATTCCCATATCCGGCAGTCTATGGTATTGTGGTCGCTAAGCCTTGGGTTCGACTCCCAGATGAGGCAGTTAGTCTTCAAGTCTTATTCAATTCCTGGGTATGACAGTGCTGTTGTACTTTTCTGTTGGTAAATTCTTACTAACAGGCTAAATGCGATATACGTAAATGTCATGCCTTGTTTATTGTCACTGATATTTGCGGTTGGAGCTGCGCCGTTAAGGTGCTGTGGGTCGTCATAAAGCAAAAGAAAGAGTGCTTGCGTTTGATTTTCTGTTTGCAGTGGAGAAGTTCAAACTTCTGGCGTTTGCTGTGGCATGATGCAGAGTGCTGAGATGCGGTGTTCCAAAACGCGCGCTACAGGAGTACGTCTGCGTTTGTCACCGAGCTGGCTTTCGCCGTGGTGGTGTTTGTCACCAAGTCTTCGCCTATGCGTTGGGAAGTATTTGTTAATTATCTTAGCCACGGGCACGTACCTTATGGTCACTACCTATGCCACGAGCAACAAACATTGCTTGTGTGTAATTGCTAGTTTGAGCTGAAACATGCTTTTGTCTGAAAGCGATTCACATGCGCAAAGTTATGTCTTACGATAGTGCGCGTGGATATCTAGCGACTCGTGAGGTGGCATTTCCCAACGGGACCTGCCCCGGTATGATCGATACAGTTTTGAGTCTGTTTTTATACCCTTGTGCTTAGGCTAAGGTGAGCTTAGTACATATCTGTCAAAATGTTGTGTGATTTTGTATCGACACAAATAAGTTTTCCTACTCTGTTCTATAGATTTTGTAAAATTGTTTCGTGCTGTAATTTTAAGCTAAGGGATTACACATGATTTTAAATGTTTTTATGATTAACATATAAAGGGGGGAAATTTTACTTCACTCACGTTGACATTGCAGGCTGCAAGCCTCTTGTCACGGCAGATGGAATCGAGGTCTTGCCTCTTCCATATTCACGTTGACATGGTTGGCCCTAAGCCCCTGTCACGGCAGATGGAACGCGGACTGTAAGCCTCTTCCATATACACGTTGGCATTGAGGGCTTGAGGAAGCCTCTGCAACGGAACAGCAGTTTCTCTATGGGATGCTGTCACGGTATGCTAGCCAATGCCGGATTTTTATTAATAATTCTTTTGTGTACTGACCAGGTGTTGTGAATGTTTCTGGGCCCACTGTGAGAATTGACGAATGCAAATGACAACTAATGGTATGAAAGCATGACTATTTGTTACAGAGTACTGATTGTGCGAAGTTCTGAATGTTTATTTACAAAAAGTGTATGCTAGAACCATGTAAATCTATTACAGGTGGTTTTGAGATTACCACGACGTGTGAAGATAATGGTTTGCGTCGTCGGGGCACACGCCGTCAACGTTTCGTAGGTTTCGGGATAAACTGTTAGAGACTGATATAAAGCCTGGTTACGCACAAGGTATCGGTTGCGCAGGAATGCTTAAAGCATAGGCTTTAGCACAGTCATAGGACTGTAAATGCTTACTGACTGTGCTCTGTTTTAACTGATTTATAAAATTTCCACTGATTTCTATGACGTGTGTGTGTGTGTTCATGTGAGCGCTGTGCTTGCGGTTTATTCTGTTTTTCTTAGCTACGTATACCTAGGATTGACTGGCGTGCAACTGGCGTGCAGAGTGCGAGCAGAAGCAGACACGCTGCGAGGCGTGTCCTGGCGTGACCTGATCACCAACAGCGAAAATCTGCGTAGCTGAGGTGGCACCGGGTATGACTGCCCAAAACTATGCAGACAAGTCAACCCAACTGGGATCTGCGAGTGCAGGACAAGTCAACGCAACTGGGGTCTGCTCGTCGTAGTCCGCATGGTGTATGGTGGAGTCTGCTTCTTCGGGTGGTGCCGTGACCGTGGATGGTGGAGTTCGTCTTCGTGTTCTCGGAGAACAGTCGTAAAAGTTTAACGAGCCCGGGGACGGCTCATGTCAGGAGAGGCCGTGTTAGATACTCCGATACTTTTATAAAAAAAAAGGGGGTAGTTAGGATGGTAGAATGGCCGAACGCGTATATAAGGCACTGCTCTGGTGGTGCAGGAACATTCAGTTATTAGATCTCGTGCGGAACGGTAGTTCCAGTAGTTGTATAGTGCGGTCACTCTGTTATTCTGTAACTAGATTTGTTGCCATGCAGTCATACTGTTAAAATATTGTGTCAATGTATTTCTTAAATTATAATTAAGGACGGAGTTGGTGTAGTTTGTTGGGGATGGCGGAGACCACTTGGGGGAGTCCCCACATTTTTATAATTACCTGCCAATGTATCACAGTTTGTATAATCTTTGTGTAAGTGATGTGATCATTAAAGGAAAGTTGGTATGTACATTGTTTTGCTGTATTTTTTTTAATATTTCTACTTAGGGTTTTTAATAATATATACAGACGAATTGAGAACCTCCTCCTTTTTTGAAGTCGGTTAAAAAGTAAAGGTTCAAAAATGGTTACTGTGGGTTATCTCTAAAAGATAAACATATACCATCGCGAACTTTTTTGTAGACCTTGTTAAGGTGTACAATACTGTAGTACATTATTTTGATCTATCTCGTAGGGTTCAGACAGCGTTTGCAATGTCAGCGCAAAAAAATGTGTTTATTTACGACATCACATTAGAAACCAATAAAATTATCAGTTTTTATCTACTATATTATGAATTTATTATACATATAAACCTTCCTCTTGAATTACTCTATCTATTAATAAAAACAGCATCAAAATCCGTTGCGTAGTTTAAAAGATTTAAGCATACATAGGGACAGACAGACGCGGCGGAGGACTTTGTTTTATAATATGTATAGATATAGATAAAGAAAAATTTATAAAATCGGACCAAGCGTATAACCAAGTACCCATTTTGACTTTAATCCTCTCTCCCAAAAGAACCGTGCTAGATTACGGGATAAAAAGTATCCTATGTCCTACCTCGTAGTAAGATCTCAAATCATGACAAGTTTCATTTGAATCCAATCAGTACTTTCGGCGTGATGCTCAGCCGTGATACAGACAGACAGACAGACAGACAAAAATTTAAAAAATTACATTTTCGGCCTCAGTATCGGTTATAGAATGCCCTCCAAATATAATTTTCAAAATATCTTCAATGTACAGAATTGGACCTGTTACAGTTTTATTATAAGTATAAATAACAGTTTTAAAAATATGATTAATAAAAAAGATAAGTTAAAATATAACCCCGAGTGGGATGCAAATCCGAGACCTACGACGTTTTCTTATTGAGTGTCTCGTCGCCGGCGCCTCCGCCGTCGACCGGACCGATGGAGGTGGCTGGGCCCCCTCTCGCAGACCGTACCGTCCTCGCCTGCACCCTGGTGTTAGGCGTGGGCATCCATCCACGGGTTTTCAAATGATACCTGGACCCACAGACAGACAGACAGACAGACCGACAGACAGACAATAATTAAAAAAAAATTGTTTTGGCCTCTATGTCGATAGTATAGTACCACCCATAGAAATTTTGGAAAATATTCAATGTACAGACAAAGTGCTCTTTGAGTTTTATTATACACTAGGTGACCCGCGCAGCTCCGTCCGCGCTTTTATTGAAGACGTTGATCGTCGACGTCGTTGTCTATCGTTGTCGTTGTCGTTTGGTCAACGACGAAACTAGTGTAGGCTTCTCGTTTACGTTTACCAATCGATAGATCAATGACTTTAATTACAAATTGTAATCAGTATATTTTCGTGTAATTTTTCATGTGTACTTCTGCACACCATCATCACCATTCATCATAATCATCATTTTTCACATCTTCATCAGCATTATCACACATCATCATCATCATTATTCACATCTACATCACCATTCACATATTCATCACCGTTCATCATCATCATCAAACATCATCATCGCCATTCATCATCATCAACACTATTCATATGTTTATCACCATCATCACACATTTTCACTATTCATCATCATCATCATTCACATCCTCATCACCATTATAACACATAATCACCATTCATCATCATTCACATCTTTCACACCATCATCACCATTCATATCTTCATCACCATTCAACATCATCATTCACATTTTCATCACGTTCATCACACAACTATCATCATAATCATCACCATCATCATCTATATCATCATCATTGTTCGAATTGAAGACGCCACCACCCCACGCATTTCAGCCATTTAACTATCTTGTTTTTTTTTGTTAGCTTTATTTGTTTACATACTGCGTCATACAACAATAATATTTCAAAAACTATTAAAATCACAAACGTTACATAATTAATATTCAATAATAACCTAATCCTCATGTTCTTTAACATTCATATAGGTATGCATATCTTCTAGGCTTGTTTTTGCTCGGACATTGAACGGAGCGCTACGTACTAGTATAATCTTTTAAATGTAATAATTTATTATTTTAGTACTTTTAGTAAATATCATTCCCGCTCATTCAGTCCCGATCTGAGTGTGTCAACGAGTAACTGATCGGACCAGTTCGTGCAGAACCAGAGACTACGAATAAATCTCGAGCGGAAGACGAAGTACTAAATGAATCCAAATGAATGATGTACTAAAAACGAATAGGAATAGCTGACCAGTTATTACAGAGCTAGAGACTACGAATAGTCGAATACATACTGAAAGACGAAGTACTAAAAGAGTGTTGTACTAAAAATGAAAAGGAATAGTTCTCTCATGTACTACACAAGTCTATCGTCGACGCATTTTCATTCGACAAAACAAGACCGTATATCGTCCACGATAAACTGTTTTATAAAACAGTCTAAATGGGGCTGGTGTACTCCACCACAGTAAAAGCCCCGAAAAAAATAAAATAAAAAAAAAACAGAAAATTTTCGACTAGTTTATATCGTAAACAGAATGGTTTTAGCTGTGGACGTCATTGTCAATCGTTGACGATGCATCCGTCGTTTTTTCAACCTCTACACTAGCTTAGTCTTCTTGTTTACTTTTACCAACCGATTAATAAACGAATTTTATTTACAAATTGAAATAAATATATCGTGTATTTTTCATGTATACATAAGTACACATTAAAAGATAAATCATTATCACACATCATCAACTTCGTTCATATCTTGGTGATGAAGATCATCATCACACAACGATCATCATTATCATCACATGGTTTGGGGGCGGGGGGGGGGGGGGTTTACTGGTCACAGGAATTTTGTATATGTAGTATAAAATACCCGTGGGGTGCCGGGTTAGAATTGCATCCCCCACCTCTTTCCGTTGGGTGTATCGTAAGAGGCGACTAAGGGAAATCAAGAAGACGGGCAGCAGCGTCTTTTGTTTGAGATTCATTTCTTCATATATACTGCGATCCCCAAGACGCCTGCCAAGCGTGGGGATTATGGCAAATCCCCCCTAAACACACAATGACAGACACGACTTGCAAATGGCCCCTAGTCCCCGGCGGCTCCTCTATTCCTCGTCTTGGTAGCAGGTGGGGTAACGGTCCAGTAGGGGGTGCTAAGAATCTACGGCAGATGCCCCGCTACCACCCCCACCGAACTTTGGCCCTGGCAACACACAACATCCGCAAGATGAGGACCGGACTCTTTCGTACGTAGTACTTCGTACGGTTGCTTGTTCATCGTTCAAGCTGAACTAAAACAGCAAGTGTCCGATGTACGATTAAGATTACTGAATCTATTCGGTGAGCATTGCGCAACGGTTCCTAACCGTAAACATAAAATTTGAATGTATGTTTGCCTATGTGTGTGTGTGTGTTTGTGTGTAGGTGTGTGTGTGTGTGTGTGACTGTGTATGTAGTTGTGTGTGAGAGAGAGTGTTGATATTTAACTATGTATAAGTATAAATATAATCCAAATTCCAAAAACGTCTCATACGAATGATTCAAATTCATGATTTTTAATTTTTATTATAGGTACTTACTACAATATAAATTACGAAGATAATTGTAATAATGTTTCTGTATCTTCATATGTTAAAGATTTTAACCAATTAGTTATCCTTAATTTACAAGTACGAGTATCCACAGGATAGATGTTTAAGATTTTATTAACTGTATTATATAAGAGGGCCGATTGTTTAATATACTGTCGTTGAGCAAAAACATATCATAAAAACATATCTTGGTGATGAAGATCATCATCACACAACGATCATCATTATCATCACATGGTTTGGGGCTGGTCACAGGAATTTTGCATATATAGTTTAAAATACCCGTGGGGTGCCGGGTTAGAATTGCATCCCCCCATCTCTTCCCGTTGGGTGTATCGTAAGAGGCGACTAAGGGAAATCCTAACCGTTCACCGTTCTTGTAGTACACAAGACTAGTAAACATAAAATATTGACATATCGATATTTTTCCTGGAATCATAGCCACTTTATCAAGTTAGTGCCTGTGGTTTATAACCGTGTAGCCAGCGTGCGGTCTCGGTTGGGAAGCGTCGTTGGCAACGGCAGCTCTAACCAATACGAGATGTAGCAAAAGCAAAGATAAGGTATCGATATTACATCGTATCGATATTTAAATGAAAAATAGTTTAATATTTTTACTGATTATATCGCGGTTTATTTTTTATTTTAATTATATTGTAACGATATTTTTAACCACCGATCAAAAAGGAGGGGTCTTATAAGTTCGACGTAGTCTGTCTGTGGCATCATAGCGCTCCAACGAGTGGACGGGTTTCAATGCGCGTTTTTTATGTGAAAGCTAGTTAAAGGGATAGGGTTCATAGCTATGTATCATGAAAATCAGTCCAGCTGTTTAAAGATCAGCTCTTTTCCAAATAGATGTAGGGATACGTTAGTTATATAGATAGTAACATACATTTTCTAGTACTTCCATTCCTCCAAAAGTCACGAAATGTACACGTGTTTATCCAGTGCTACTAAAGAATACGTGGTAATCTTGGCCAGGGTTTAATGACACAATCACTGAACCAATAAAAGTAGACATACTAAATTTATACTCTCTGGACAGGACATGACAAGTAGGTGGTAGAAATATTGTGAACAGGATACGATGATGGACGAAGATATTTCTTCAATAAACCTAGACAATACTTCTCAGTGCCAGTCAGTCAGCAGTCTTGTGCGCCTGCTCGTTGATTTGAAAGATCGTTCCGTACTAGTACAGTTTCGGAAGTGAACGAGTTCACACTAACCGTACGGTACTACGGTACTTAATAGGTAGTTTACAAATGATTCAGAACGATTGCACCTGTTAACTAACTTCTGTCTTGTAATTTTATTTTAATCTACAACTTACAGTATAATTAGGTATTATCAAATGTATGCAATGTATGGAATCTAGAAAGTTCTTTTTGTACCACAACAAGACCCATGTGTACACAATACACCGCCCAACTGAAGTAAAACTACTATTAACTAATGATATAGGTACGTACGTTAACTCCTTTGGAGTGTGTCCGATGTACGATTAAGATTAGCGAATCTATTCGGTGAGCACTGTGCAACGGTTCCTAACCGTTCACCGTTCCTGTAGTACAAAAGACTACTAAACATAAAATATCGACATATCGATATTTTTCCTGGAATCATAGCCACTTTATCAAGTTAGTGCCTGTAGTTTATAACCGTGTAGCCAGCACGCCAACGGTGGATGTCCCAACCTCTTGACCTTGGTTGGAGGCTGGTTTATAACCGTGTAGCCACGGTGTCAATCTAGTGCCTCAACGTACATGCTACTTTATTAAACTTATTAGCAATTTGACGGGCCTGTTGGTCTAGTGGTTAGTGACCCTGTCTGCTACCCAACAGGTCGTGGGTTCGATTCCCACCAAGTGTCTGGGTGTTTTATCTATATAAGTATGTATTTACAAAAAAAAAAGTATAATATGTATTTGTATCAGTTGTCTGGTTTCCATAGTACAGGCTCTGCCTAGTTTGGGATCAGATGACCGTGTGTGAATTGTCCCAGGATATTATTATTATTTAGTCGCTTTCCAGCATATAGCATTGATGCGGTTACTGTTATCACACGACTACAATGCAGCTAAGGCGCTAAGCCACTTAGTTCTTAGCCGGTTTCTTAGTCATGGATCTTTACTCACAATACCGTATCCCAACATTTCCCTACCGTAGTCTCTGTTTTGCACTGGTAAGGACAGGGACAGTGATGACATTTTGTTCTAAATATTCAATGATATTTCGCGTTCAGTGAGTTTTTATAGATTCCAGGAATTTTAATTATAGTCTTAAGTTAATGTAGTTTATTGTTTATTTACCACTTTAATTCACGTTATAATGGTAAGGACATCTAAACCATTTAAGAAAACCATTAAATGCTCTGGTGGTTTGACGAAGGGTGGCCGTATGTACCGCGTCCACTTGCTAATGAATTGGAGAGGTTTCGTAAAGATATTTAAAAAAAAAAAAATGTGCGTGCGTGGAGTCCCTCCGCGCGGAAGAAGTGAAACTTCATTCTCGCTCTGTCTCTTTCTATTCCACCTCCCCGCGCAACGAAGTCAACGAAGTCAAAAAAGTCAACAAAGTCAACGGAATCAACGGAGTCAACGGAGTCAACGGAGTCGGCGGAGTCGGCGGAGTCGGTGGTCACTCACTCACTCACTCACTCTCTCACTCACTCACTCACTCACTCACTCACTCACTCACTCACTATCCACTCACTATCTACTCACTATCCACTCACTATCCACTCTCTATCCACTCACTATCCACTCACTATCCACTCACTATCCACTCACTATCCACTCACTATCCACTCACTATCCACTCACTATCCACTCACTATCCACTCACTATCCACTCACTATCCACTCACTATCCACTGACTATCCACTCACTATCCACTCACTATCCACTCACTATCCACTCACTATCCACTGACTATCCACTCACTATCCACTCACTATCCACTCACTATCCACTCACTATCCACTCACTATCCACTCACTATCCACTCACTATCCACTCACTATCCACTCACTATCCACTCACTATCCACTCACTATCCACTCACTATCCACTCACTATCCACTCACTATCGACTCACTATCGACTCACTATCCACTGACTATCCACTGACTATCCACTGACTATCCACTGACTATCCACTGACTATCCACTGACTATCCACTGACTATCCACTCACTATCCACTCACTATCCACTCACTATCCACTCACTATCCACTCACTATCCACTCACTAACCACTCACTATCCACTCACAATCCACTCACTATCCACTCACAATCCACTCACTATCCACTCACTATCCACTCACTATCCACTCACTATCCACTCACTATCCACTCACTATCCACTCACTATCCACTCACTATCCACTCACTATCCACTGACTATCCACTCACTATCCACTCACTATCCACTCACTATCCACTCACTATTCACTCACTATCCACTCACTATCCACTCACTATCTACTCACCCACTCACCCACGCACCCACTCACCCACTCACCCACTCAGTGACGGCGTCACATGAGCGCTTTCATAACCTTAACAAATTTACGCCTACCGCCTATCGTTTAACACCTATCACTTAACGCGTTAAGCGATAACGCGTTAAGGTGCTTCATTTAACGCTTGACGCGTTATGTGATAACATTTTTGGAAGTCGCATAAGAAGTTTCACTTCAAAAACTAGATTTGTGATCGATTCGGTGAGGACAAATTTTCAACACATGTTATTCTTACATCCAAATAATAGCCTACTTTAACAGCATTATTAAAAAAAAATATGATGCATCCAGTTATCTGGAAAGTGTATTGATTAAGAGGACAACATTTAAAAGGTGCTTTTACTAGTTGTTTTTCTTCTACACTACGATTAAGTTTAAAAATGCAATTTGTTACATCCACTTTTATGGCTGCTAAGTGACAAAAATATTTTTTATGCTGTATCTATACAAGATTCGTTACTGTAATGAATAGATATCATAGAAGACAGTTTCTTAGAGGATATAAAAATATTAAATCATAGAAATATATTGTATTATGGAAACTAAGCGCATGTTACAATTAGTTGAGTGAGGGGGCGTTGGTCTGGTCAAAAAAAATGTATATATGTATTAGTATCAGTTGTCTGGTTTCCATAGTACAGGCTCTGCCTAGTTTGGAATCGGATGATCGTGAGTGGATTGTCCCAAAATATTATTATTATTATTTTGGCCTCTGGCGGAAATGCCCTGATGCGGTTGCTAAAACGCGCGACTCCGATACAACGATCGAGCGCAAGGAGTCGCTCAATGGTCGCTAATAAGTTGCTAAAACGCGATGCAGTCGCAAAATTGCCAGTCGCTGCAGCTAGAAGAAGCTAGTGGGCTGTGGCTGTGGCCCATTTATTTAGAAAAATTGCGACCAAATTAAGTATGAGGCCGCATTCCAGACGCTTGACGACAACGAGTCTCACGGTGGTGTGTAATTTCGTCTCGTGTTACACGATAGCGTGATGCACAGGACCTGCGTATTGTTTTATGCACTTATATAATGTACCTACGTAATAAAATGTATCTTCACGCCTCTATCATCTATAATCTATGTATTTTTTTATGAAATAGTTTTTTTTTATATTTATGGTATAAGGCAATTGGAACAACTATTTGGAAAATAATGTAGGAACGGTTTAATTTTCTTTTGCTTTTGTTATACGGCATTTTAACCGGCTTCTTTAAATATTAAGATCTTTTTTTTTTTTGTCCCGCAGAGGGGACAGCCGGGAGGCTCGGTCGCGGTCTCCTGCTTGCGAGAGCAGGTGGATGTCGGGTGGTCCCCGATGCATTTAACGCATCGGGGAGTGCCGTGGCGGTTACGAGCCGAGTGGCCGTATAACTGGCAATTGTGGCACTGACCGGGAGTGCCACGTTTGTGGGGGGCTTCAACATAGAAACCCCCGGTGAGGTCGCAGATATGCGACAAGTCGAAAATACGCTTGCCTTCGGGGGTACGGTCGAGAATGACTGTGACCATACTGTATGGGACCTTGGGACCGCGGCCACTCGCCATGCGGTGGACTTCTTGGGCGGGGAATCCTTGGGACTGAAGGTCCTCAAGGATGAGAGAGGGCTCGAATTCCTTAGGAACTCCCCTAATGACCACTCGAAGGGTGCGGTCCTCTTCGAGGGTGTAAGTATGGAAGGAGATCTTCTCCTTCCTTAGATGGGATGTCAGTTGACGGTGGTCGTCGGTCGTCATGGCGGACACGCTGATACCGTTGGCCGTGTTCGAGGCCTTGGTGTATCGGATGTTTTTCGCTTTAAGAGCGTTAGTGACGCGCGGCCATGCGGCTTTGTCCTGTATAATTACAGGAGGAGGCGGGCGAGGCTTGCGGCCTTCGGGTTGGCTCACCGGGGCGGCTGATGCGCGCGGAGTGGGTGAGGTGCGAGGGGACGGAGAGGCACGCAGGGAGTTTGGGGAGGACGCACAGGCCTCCTCCTCAACACACTGGTTAGACGGGCGCTGGTCCCGGGGTTGACGCGCCCGTTTCTTATCACGGACTAGCGTCCATTCGTCCTCCGAGGAGGAGATGGGACGCTTGGCGGACTCGAGTTCGACCTCCATGTCCGAGGCTGACTGAGGGTCGGCCTCGAACCCCGGTGGAGGGAACTGGGTTGGCGCATCCAGGTGCGCCGGGGTGGGTTGCGGCGAGATAATCGCGGCGGAGGGTGGCGGGGTAAGCGCCGCTGGGGTCGGAGCGGTAAACGCAACGGTGGGCTGCGACTGAAGGTCGGGTAGGGTCGGCGAAAGGGTTTCGCTCGAGGTGGTGGCGTTCATGGCCGAGATTAACTCTGTCAAGATCGTCGGATACTTGACGGAGATAATCTCCACCAGCCTCACCGCGAATTCACTGCGGAGAGTGCGGGGGACGACATTTTTCCGTCCGAAGGGAAACTCTCCGGACGGAACACGGGTGAGTGATCCTCCCCGCCTTGCCGGCGGGGTGAGTGCCTAACGTGTGGCCCTAGTGTGTGGGTGTGTAGGGTGTGTAGCCTAACAGCCTAAATATTAAGATCGTGACGTATTGAGTGTTAAGGAATTAAAATGTAGTAAGTGTAGTAAATAAACTACAATAATTTGATTGAATTTGGAATGTAATTTGAATAGATTTAATAATGAGGATAGTATTAATTTAGGTAGTTTAATAATTAGAGGAATTTCTGTAACGAATTTTGATTTATTTCACGCAATATTTTAAAAGTTTTTTTTTGTTGAGAATGTATTTTAGATAGTGTACCTAGTAAGTAATATAAGTAGTAAGTTTTTTTTTAGAGATTTCATATGTGTTTTGGAAAGCTTTTTAGATGAGTATTGAGGGTCCCGGTAATGCAGTTGCAAATGTTTTATCGATGATCTGGATGACTCCGTCGCAAAATGTCCCTTTCGCAAAATGTCCCCTGGTAGCAAAAGGTCCCTTTCTCAAAATAGCAGCGTTTTACCTGAAAATAAAACGCTTATTAAACTACTTACCTTATTCGAAGCTTATAATTGAGATAGGCTAACCTGTTTCCGTCTTATTTGAGTCAATTGACCTAGCTGTGTGCACAATTCGACGAAGTTCCGGTTACCCCCACCATCACCGGGCAGTGGCGCGCGTTTGCTGCGCCATCTTGCCTCATTGAGTCGAAATTCACCAGGCAGGTGTAAAAAGTAAGCTTCGAATAAGGTAAGTAGTTTAATAAGCGTTTTATTTTCAGGTAAAACGCTGCTATTAAACCACTGGACCGTTATTCGAAGCTTATAATTGAGACGTGTTTGTTATCGCCTGGTGATGGTATTAGGACGCCAATGTGATGTAAGGTAAATCTGTCAAAGGGTTAAATTAGTAGAAATTACATATTGATGTAATATGTTTATTATCCTTTTATGAAGGCAAACTATATAATACATATAAATTCTTAGAAACAATCACTTACAAATGCATAAATTTACAGGCTTAAATAAATTTGTTATACTTAAATTTTGATTATTACTATCACTAATCACTTCACGACGGTAAAATCGCTTAAAAGTATTGGCTGATCTCCAATTTCCGCGGGCTAAGATATCATCAAGGGCAAAATTATTTTGCCAATTTTTTGATGATACTGCTGAGCGAACACTACCTGGGCTAGCTGAAATATTAGCTTCTTTAAAAATAGATTTGATCCAACCAGCAACTACAGTTCGAGAGGCCGGTTTTGCATTACCACGATGTAACACTTTATTTTCCGCTTACCATTGTTATCGACTATCGTGAACCGTTTGTTGTGTTTTTGTAGTATCTGTCCCGTGAAGCACCTTTTTAACCTAAATTCGCATCTTTGTTTCATCCGCATATCACATTTTGAGGCCGATTTAATTCGTACACAGCCGTAATTATTAAATTTATATTCAATTAAAATAACGATCTAAATGTAAACAAAACTTTGATATTGACAGTTCGTTTGACAGGTCCGGTGTTGGACGTCATGTCGTCACGGCCCACGTTTCTTTTCACCATCATAAGACACGACTTTGTACTTAAAGGATTCTTTACATTCTTTTATGACCCAATTAAAAGTTAGCTAGAGTTTTGCGTGTGTCGGAACGGACCGTAAACGACGTTCGAAACCTTGAACCCTTTGTTTGTTTGACCTAGATATTTTGTTATGACAAAATAAAATTAGAAGATTTAAAAAGTGTAACGATGTTTTATGTAGTTTTCATGTATAAAATGGTTAATTAAACATGATCGAACGAAATCTTTTATTACTACCATTTATACTGGTGTGATAATTTAAATAAATTGGATTAGTCATTAAATCGTACCAGTTGTAAGTGTTGTTAATGCAGTTTCAAAACGCACCTAGGAGGTGGAAGTGAATTTGGCGGAAGACCGTAACCGCATTCTTTCTTTTTCTTTGGGCTTCGCTAGAACGTGGTGAAAATTTCTGATTGTGTGCTGAAAGTGTTTGTGGTGTGATTTCCTTGTGGGAAATCCTTGTTCGTTCGAACAGTCGTGGTGCGTGGCTGTGTGTTGTGTGTTGGTGTCTGTGACGCCTGGCATCATTGTTGCTGTCGGTGGATCCGTAGAAGGTCCCGGTTATTCATTTTCCATCCTTTATTGGTAAGTGAATCACGTTTTGAGGTTAACCTGCCCTCGTGTGGCATTGCTTTACATGGTGGTGATAGTTGTGTGTTCCTTGCAGAACTGCGTGCTGCCGTGCGGCTAGCAGGGGCTGTGTAGCAGCCGCTGTATCCGACCCATTTGGTTGCCCTTACCCACCTCCCATCACAGGTATGCTCGTGTTTCATTATTTTGCCTTCAAACACATTTACCTTTCGGCCGAGTCCCGTGAATTAGTAGAATAAATCTTAACCGTCCCGTTGAAGGTCAGATTTTGTTCACATGACGTGGTACCGAATTAATGTTCAATCATTATCGTAGTTTAATATTATTTAATTACACCGTCCGTATATAACAATCTTTAGAGGGGACCTTTCTTCTTTTATCAGCGACTAAGTTAAGTTTTGTCAAAAAGGTAAACGATGACCGCCGATAGGCGTTCCACCGTGATGATGACCGATCAGAGGGTGAACCGATACGCCCGGCCACCACGGGTGTGGGCACATCTTTCTAATGGGTTTGTTTAAGTTTAAGTACTTTAGTAGTTAGACGCTTTTGTTTACTACTAGTTATGCTCTGTGTTTACTTCGTAAAGAAAATATATTAGGTGATCCGATTCCTAATATCATTTTGATATTTGACGGCTGATCCGTGTAACTATGTGTCAGCGTGCTTAATTAGTCTTATTTTAATACTTCGCCCCGTCTCATGCGGTGTAAATTATTATTTTAAACATTTTGAACGGTGCACCCCATTTCACCCCAATTTGGGACAATGCGCCTGAGTAAGTTGTACACTGTATATAGTGGTTCGGAACACCGCTGTTTAAACGCTGTATTGTAAATATCACATTTATAAATTAATTGCGCCTTGGGGTCATGTACCAATTTCGACCCAAACTTAATTGTAATTGATGTTTGTTCGTGACATATGTTTTTGTTATAACAGGAGGTGTACTGTACGGGTGCGTTGTCGGCCCGGGTTGGCTGCTGGCTGAGGATAGTTAAATTTAGCCGGATAAGTTTTTTTCTTGTAATATTATTTTGAGGGGAACCCCTTGCGGGGGCCCTTACCTCATTTTGTGGTCAGGCATAGACCTGCCCTTTCTTTTACTTTTATTGATTTAGGGACCAGCCAAACGAGCCAACGACCCCCTTTTTTTACCTTACCTTACTCAAAGCTACTACTTAGCTTACTACTTTATTTAACTCTAATTGATTACTTTAAGTATTACCATTTAATCGGTGATGGGAATTATTACAAAGGGAAGAACAATAAATTTTGTTATAGAATATTGTTTTTTTTTCTCACCCCCTCCCCACCGCCGAATTACGGTTATTACAACGAGTAGTAACAAATAAACTTTTGCATCGTGCATCATTTCGTCTATTTTCAGACAGTAAAATAGTTTGGTTAATCCAAAACACAGGATTAAGATTTTGGTTAGATGGATTAGACAGGAGTTTCCAACCAGACTGCCTATATTGATTATTGTCCGTTTTCGAATCATAATCTGGCCAGAAAATTGTGGAATCATCAGATTGAATACATCGACCTGTATCAAGTCTCAGTAGAGTCAAATCATGAATACGCCGCCCTGAGCATAATAAAAGTATTAAAGCAGTGTGTCGACGCACTTGAAATAAATTGTCTACGTTCACCCTATAGGTTGACAAGAAATCTGCTAATTTATCAATATCCCATATTGGTGGCTTAGGTGTATTAGGCTTTTTAAGAGCAATAGATTTCAGAACATGCTTAACTAAAACATTAGAACTTAAATAGCTAGATGTATCACTATCACATAAAGTTGAAACTACAGATTTATGTAGTAATATAGTATTGTAAGAAAAATTAGATTCTAAGTACAAGTCTGCTAAGAATTTCGCTAAATCAGATCCAGAAGGATTCACATGATTAATTCTTTGTGATTTTGCCCAGAGTATCCAACGTCTCCAGGCTATGTTGTAAGTTTTTACGGTAGAGGGTCGCCAAGAAGATTTTAGTAAGGACAGCTGATCTTCATTCCATTTTGTTAGATCTTTAGACCACCCCCACATTTCCAGACTTCGATCGTCATTTTCTCGACTTTCGCTGGGGGGAGCCCTGTCGAGGTATCCACAAGGAATTGTTTCAGGTTCTGCAAGGTGAACGGGGCTTCTAGTGCCCGAGCTTTGAGGTCTGCTCTCCAAAAGACTTTCTTCCAACGGGGTGCCACTATCAGGTAGATCCCGGTGGCCTCATTTAGGTGGGCTAATATTCGAGGGATTAGAAATGGGGGTGGAAATACCCAGGCCAGTGGAAAGTTCCATCGAACGCTGAAAGTATCGTGGATCAGCGCTTGTCGATCGTTCTGGTCTAGTGTGGCGTAGTTGTGAACGACGTGGGCACGATTCGAGGCAAATAGGTCTATTACAGGTTCGCCCCATTTCTTGAATACCTTTTTTATACAATCTGGGTGTAGATGCCACTCCGGGGCAAGTCGTATTCGGGATAGACGATCTGCATGATTGTTGAACATGCCGGGAATGTAATGGATCTGAAAGTGAATTTGATGGCAATCCAATAATTGAAGAATCTGGTGTGTCAACTACATAAGCGGGTTGGAGCGAGTACCGCCCTCCTTGTTTAGGTAAGCTACTACGGATCTGTTGTCGCATTGTATTAGTATTGAACTGCGACTCATGTCTGAGGCGTGGAGTTGTAGCACACGTAAAATGGCCAGCATTTCCTTTTGATTGGAGTGTACCTTTCTTTCCTCCGGGGTCCAGGGACCTGACAGTTTCAGTTGGTTTATCTGTGCCCCCCATGCTTTGCCGGAGGCATCCGTTGTTAGAAAGTACTCTGACGGTGGGTAGTGTATTTTCCCCGAATTTAGGCAATTCTCTTTCCACCATTGTAGTTCGACTAGGGTTTCTGCGGGCAAACGATACTTTCTTGTTGATTGTACTGGTAGACTGCTTAGGTACTTGAGTATTTTCCGATGAAAGAGTCTGCCTCGTGGTACCACAAAGCTGGCAAAGTTTAGGAGGCCTACCAATTGTTGGAGTTCCTTTACTGTAACATGACCTCGTTTTTGAAATTCGTTTATATTTTTGACAAGAAGAACGGATTTCTGTACAGGTAGTGTTTTTTGGTTTATCCAGGGGTTCCACTGAATCCCGATGTAAACAATGCTTTTTTGTGGAATTATCGTGGACTTCTCGACATTTATTTTCCAGCCCAAAAAACGTAGAGTTTCTAATAGCATTGTTACATGTTTGCGTAGTACATACGGGTCTTGATGAACTAATAGGTAGTCGTCGAGGTACACCACAAGCCGTACTGCTTTCTCTCGCAGCGTTTGTGCAACCCAATTGGTGAGTGTAGCAAAAATTTTTGGAGCAGTAGCAAGACCAAAAGGAAGGCAGGTCATTTCTAGAAGCTCTCCGTTGTATATGAGCCTCAGAAAGCGCCTGTGAGCTTTTATCACGGGGACGTGAAAGTAGGCCTGGGACAGGTCTACTTTGCACATCCAGTCTCTTGGTTGTAGAAAGTCCGGGATATGATACATATTTATTAGGTGAAACTTGTCGGTTAGCACATATTCGTTCAATATTTTTAGATTGAATATTGGACGGGCCGTCCCATCTGGTTTGGGAGCTAGAAATAGGGGCGAAATAAAACTTGGAGATTGATCCACTTTCTCTAATATTCCCTAACGCTTCATTACATCGATTATGGCAGACATTTGGCTTGATTGTGGTGTTTGTAATGCATGTTTCTTTAAATCCGGTATGATTAGTGGGGGTTTTTGAAGAAATGGTATCCGATATCCGATATGACGGGCCCGTTGGTCTAGTGGTTAGAGGCCCTGTCCGCTAACCGATGGGTCGTGGGTTCGATTCCCACAGTGTCTGGGTGTTATTTATCTATTTAAGTATGTATTTAAAAAAAATATGTATATAAGTATTAGTATCAGTTGTCTGGTTTCCATAGTACAGGCTCTGCCTAGTTTGGGATCAGATGACCGTGTGTGGATTGTCCCAAGATATTATCCTTTTATTATTTGAAGCGCCCATCATTTCCCATTGTTTGTAATGATGAGCCAACCGACCGGCTTGAAATTGCACAGAGTCATTGTCTGCGTCTTTTGAAATCTCGTCTGTCCCCAGAGGGAGAGAAATTTCGTTTACGATTTCCTCGTTGCGGCATAGGAGCTCCGGG
The DNA here is from genome assembly GCA_911728495.1 of Furcula furcula. NCBI lineage: Eukaryota > Metazoa > Arthropoda > Insecta > Lepidoptera > Notodontidae > Furcula > Furcula furcula. The sequence continues at coordinate 1,412,750 of OU452244.1, forward strand.
CTGCGAGCCTCGGGAATGAAATGTGCCTTTTTGGGCAGGCATGCCTTTATAGTGGTCGTAATTCCCGGTTTCGTACTCTCGCCAAGAGCACTGTTGTTGGCATCCACCCCGCGAGGGTGGGAAACAACATTGGGAATTATGTACAGTCTCATTATATACGTGAGGAATACCACGCGATGGTATTTTTCGTCCGCTCATCCCCAGCGAGGGGTAGCGTTGAGTGACATTTGCCTTAGTATGCGATACAGATGCATTACCAAAGCCTTTGGCGACTGGCCAAAAAACTTTACGCACGCCTCCAAATTTTTCCAAACAGGATGTGAACTGTTCAGATTCAAATAAGTGACTGGTAGAAGGAGGTATTTTGTTAAGAGAAGATTTGATTAATGGATCTCGCACACGTTTAATTATAGAGTCTCTGCGTAATTCAATACACTCAGCTCTGTGCCCGCATACTAATTGCAAAAGATCATTGGATATTTTATGCAAGTCTCCTTTGATGAACAGTTCATCTAGTTTTTCACTTAAATCCGTGACTAAGGCACTGTCGTTCGCTTTAGACCATGCTAGAAGATCGCGAAGGCAGTTTTGTAAAGCTTCCTGTTGCTTTAGAATACAGAATGTTATTGCTGCGTATGATTTATCTGCATACGATAAATGACGTTGACAGTCATACGCTTTTACCTCATCATTTGAGTCTAGATTAGTAAACCCTGGGCTGTGGTTATTTATATATTTTTAGAGTTTCAGTATACCGTATATCAGACCAATTATCGCTGTTTAGACGCTGTATATCAAGAAGCTGTTTCAAAAAAGATTCGGGTGTTTTAGGGATTGACGGTTCCTTTAGTTTCGTTTCCATATTAAATGTAAGTTCGTCATTTGTGTAGTTACACTGATTACTTAACGAAGCAAAGTCCGCATCAGATTGTCGGTATAGATTACCGCTGACATCCGAAATAACAGAGACATCGTCATCACGAAAAACACCCGAATGATTATTATAATTAATTTGAGAACGTAACTCACCCACTTCCTTCAGTAGTTTATCAAGCATGCGATTTGAACGATTATTTTTACTTTTCTTATGACGGTGGCGTCGGGAACGCTTCTGCTTCACTGGCGATTCCAATGCACTTGAAGAACTGCTAGAGCTACTGCAACTACTGCTATTACTTTTCCTTATTGCCCGTGAACTGCCAGCTATTGATATATCTTCACTCATCCTGAAATAATACGATATTAAAATATGTTCGGGTACAAAATTATATCGCAGGTAGTACACTGAAAAAAAAAATATCACGACACGGTAGTGTAAAATAAGTGGGTATAATAATCTACACCATTTGCATAAACACCCAAACACACACCGGCACTAAGCCGTAATAACTTTTATGTATTAGTTAATTAATTTATATTACTCAGTGCGGTTTGTACGCACAAGTTGTTGCGACGGAAAACAAGACGCCAATGAGGCAAGATGGCGAAGCAAACGCGCTCCACTGCCCGGTGATGGTGGGGGTAACCGGAACTTCGTCGAATTGTGCACACAGAGTAGGTCAATTGACTCAAATAAGACAGAAACCGGTTAGCCTATCTCAATTATAAGCTTCGAATAACGGTCCAGTGGTTTAATGTCCCATTCGCATAATGTCCCTTTGGCAAAATGTCCCCTTCGCATAAGGCCCCTTTCGCAAAATGTCCCCTTCGCAGTCTAGCAGCAAAATTGATTATTACTTTATTTACGTTCTGAAGGCAATTCACTTGAGCTTGTAAATTATTCTTGGTGTGTATCTAACTTAGACGACTTGTGATAAAAGTTGGTAATATGTTAAAGTGCTTTGTGTCTTTCCTGACGAGGCACTGCTTAACAGCAGCAGAAGGTAAATGTTAAACGTAAGCCACTGTGATTTTGGATCGGTCATGCTCGCCATCGAAAAGTCTTTGCTTGTGGTGGCTTCGTGTGGTGGGTCACCCCCTTCCCTCCAACATGGTTGAGGGGAGTGATGGCTGCTGCTCGAGTCAACTCGTGCGCGGGTGCTGCTTAGGGGGACTGGTCCGACTACTATCCCTTTGGCATTTTAGTTTGTTGTATTTTCGTCGTATTTTTTATTTTATTTAATATTTTGAACGGCAGGGTACACTGTCGCTGGTGCTGATCTAATAGTGAAAAGACAAACTTTGTTTAAAATAAATTACTAGTTTAAAAAACTAAAAGTACACGCTTTTATAAGGACTATTGCACTAAAAAGCAATAAATAAATTATCGAAACCGTTCTTTCTTTCTTTCTACCCCGTGCTTGTAATTTATGGATTATATTTATGTGTAAAGGCGTGGGGCGCCTTTTCTCTGTAAATGATTACAAATGATTGTCATGTGAATACAAATACTTAGCGTTCTTGAAATTTTACAGATATGTTAAGCTGTTATTCAGAAATGGCGCCCCACGCTTTTACACATAAATATAATCCATAAATTACAAGCAAAGAAAGAAAGAAAGAAAGAACGGTTTCGATAATTTATTTATTGCTTTTTAGTGCAGTAGTCCTTATAAAAGCGTGTACTTTTAGTTTTTTAAACTAGTAATTTATTTTATACTTTTTAGTCTTAGCAATATTCGCCTAAACTACGGATAAAATTAGTCCAAGTATTGATTTGTTCGTAGCTTGAATCGTAGGCAGGTTGTGGCAAAACATATTTTAGCTAATCTAGGTATTACGCGTAGGTATCTGATTGAGTTTAAGAAAGCACTACGTATTTACCCTTTAAACAGTCGAAAGTACGCTAAAAGTCAATAGCTTCCCAAGTAGTAATCAAGGGTTCCGTTACCAACCTTCCGGGTCCATCAACAGGTCCACGTTATTAGGCAAAGAATATAACTCCTTTATACAAATCAAATGAGTCCAAGCTCGATGGGTTTACTAGTAGCCAATCCAGGGTTCCGTCAACCTCCTTCCTGTTCCATCATCAGGTTCTGATTATTGGGCAAAATGAATAGAACTCTTTAAAACAAATCAAATGAGCCCATACTTGATGTGTTTACTAGTAGCCAATCCAGGGGTCCGTGACCCACCTTCCTATTCCAACATCAGGTCCTGATTAATGGTTAATGTGAAAAGAACTCTTTAAAACAAATCAAATGAACCCAAACTCGATGTGTTTACTAGTAGCCATTCCAGGGTTCCGTTACCCACCTTTCTGTTCCATCATCAGGTCCTCATTAATGGTCAAAGTGAAAAGAACTCTTTAAAACAAATCAAATGAGCCCAAACTCGATGTGTTTACTAGTAGCCAATCCAGGGTTCCGTCACCCACCTTCTCCAGTTCCACCATCAGGTCCTCATTAATAGTCAAAGTGAAAAGAACTCTTTAAAACAAATCAAATGAACACAAACTGGATTAGTTTACTAGTAGCCATCCAAGGGTTCTCTTATCTACCTTCGAGCCCCAGCATCAGATCAGCTCGATGATACCATATTATTGTATTGTCACCGGTCCTTGATACATGTGCAAAATTTCAAATATTTTGGACGTGTAGAAGTGGGTCAAAATGGCATCGCAAGATTCCATTACCATCATACATACAAAGTTACATACATACATACATACATACAGGTCAAGCTAATAAAAGCGTGTTAAAAAATGTGAAAAAATGACAAGCCCGCTGAGTTTCTTGCCGGATCTTCTCAGTTGAGGCCGCGTTGTGATCCGGTGGTAGCTTTTAAAAAATTGACCGTTCAAAAGTGCTAGTGTTAAGCCTAATGAAATAAAAATTTTGATTTTTGAAATTTTTAATTTCGCATTAAGTCCTTTTCGCAAAATGTCCCCTTCGCATAAGGTACCTTTCGCAAAATGTCCCTTTCGCAAAATGTCCCTTTCGCATAATGTCCCTTTCGCAAAATGTCCCTTCTATGTAATTGTATAGATTCTAGCTGAATTGTTCACTTTAATGGATAATCCAAACCAAATATATAAATCAGAAATATACCTGGGTTTTGAGTAGGTATTACACAATATGAAGTAAAAATATATTTTTTATTTTTAAATCTAATCGACTTCAATAACACTGAAAAGTCTAAAATAATTTTAATATTATAGAAGTTGGTGTTGGCGTACCTGCTGTGTATATTTGGCACCAACTTCAATAATATTTAAATTATTTTATACTTTTCAGCAGTGGCGGAGTAAGCCTGTCGGGGGCCCGGGGCGGCAAAACCTAATGAGGCCCCCGGTCAGAAATTTAAGCGACGTATTTTTGCCTGACTGCCCCAGAATGAGGGCTATGTTTTTCGAGAGTATGTATGTATAAGTACCTATGTATGTAGACATATATAATACCGTACATACTTACATTTCTTTTGCGCGGACTACAGCCTGAACGGCTTAGTGGATTTTGACTTGTGGTAGGTCCGTCTTAGTCCTTCGGAGTCGCTGGACGCTCGGGGTGTGGGCCCTTTGAGCGTCCATTGAGTACGGCGGCGACTCCGAGGAGGACGGCGGCGGGGTTGCGACCCCCGTCCCCGTGAGCACCGTGACAGGTTCCCGGGGGGCTACAATGCGCCCCCCGGCGGCGGGCTCAAAGGCAAGGCACTGAGGGGCCCCTGGTGCAGATCCCACCGGAGAGCCCTGGGGTCCCCCCTCTCATGTGCCGATGCGACAGCCGCGGGGGTTTTAGTGGGTAAGAATCCCACATACCCCGGTCGAGCCCCACAGCTCCCGGGGATCTTTCGAAGATTTCCCCCGCGTCAAAAAAAAAAAAAAAAAAAAGGTCCGTCTTAGTTGTGGCAGTGAGAGTGACATAGAGACATAGGCTATACAGGGTGAAAAAGTTAAGTGTCTAGAGAGAATATTTCCATAAATAGATTAATTATAGTGATGTTATTTCTTCTATTGCAACCTCATGACTAAGAGACGTGGCTTATACAGGTTTTTTTCACCACTCTTCTCTATGCCGCTCGATCTTGAGATCTATGTATGCGCCCCTATAGCGTAGTTCTCGTAACCGCTGTAATAGTTTCTGCCCATCGTGGCCTATTACGATAAGCCTTTCTAGGCTGTCTGGTTTTCTCCTGCCCGTGTACCCATAGAAGTTCAGGACGCATTTAAGACAGATAGTGGAGTCGCTCCTTGATATTTAGCTCTTCGGGAATATATGTATTAGTGCAACGCACGGTTCATGATATGTCTAGCATTCTGCGCCAACGCCACATTTCAAATGCATCTATACTTCGTATTATGGGAGCCTTTACTGTCCTGCTGGTTCCAGAGTCATATAGAAAGATCGAGAATGTTGAATACGCATTAATGTTATTTTTACTGTGCGGTTAATATTCTTCCACATCTTTTTACAGCAGTTTTCGCCATCTGGGATCTTCCAATATCGCTTACTTATGAGCCTAAACTGATTTAAAGGAGATGTTCCATTTTGGGCCAACACTATGTACACTACATGGAAAAATAGGAAAAATATAGGAGAGTTTCATAAAAATACTTATAAATTAATTTGAAGTAGAGTACAATTGTACATAAATGATTACCTAAGGAGTTATTTAGTATGTCCACCCTGTTTTTAGGGCAGCCATGACAGTTGCGTTTGACGTTGGTTCACCACTTGACAGTTAATGCTATATGTGACGTTTCGTAATAGATTGTTTACGCGTGGAGAACATATTGTATTTCGAAGTTTTTAGTGATTATTTATGTTTACGGACATTCATTGACTGTTTCTTTCTTGACCAGGGGCTTTACTGTATTGATTATCGCCTGTGATTTGGATTGGAATCCGTCCGTCAAAATCAAAATCCGTCTAAATGACATTTTAATTACGTATTTCCGATCCATCATATTATTGTGTGGTGTTGCTACAGTAGTATTATATTATCTTTGGTGTTTCTCTCCTTGACCAAGATATCTTAAATGTACAATAAAACGAAGCAATATTAAAAAAGACAACATTACAAAACAGTTACTAAATTGCATAGTTACATATATATACATATTGTGTACATGGTGTTGGCCCAGGCTCCATACATTTCTGGAACAACTCCTTTGTGCACTAAAGCTAGGTCGCTCAGCTCAAAGTCAAAATATCTTTATTATGTACTAGCTGACCCGCGCAGCTCCGCCCGCGCTTTAATTACATTTTGCTCCCCTTTTCTCCCTACTCCCTTGATTTATCTCTCTCCATCTCTCTCTCTTATAATAAAAATCTATTTCTATGCTATTTCTCTCCCCTCCCGCTTCGGTCCCCGTCACACTTCCCCTCTTCCTCTGCCCGTTGTCCTCTCTGAACCCTCTCCCTCCTGTCTCTTCTCCCAACTTGCTCCCTCTCACTCCCCCCCTTGCTCCACCTAACTCCTCCGATCACTCACTCCATCACCCTCCCCTCTCCCTCTCTTGCACCCTCCTCTCGTTCTATATATCCTCGTCAATCATGCCCGCAGACCTACCCGCAAGATTTCATACATATCGGTTCACCCGACTCTCGTGCACGTAACTTAGAGGTTCTCAGATTTTGTTGTGCAAGGCGTTGCGAACGTTCGACACTCGACTCTCGTGCGCGTACCTGAGAGTTTCTCTGATTTTGTTCAGCAAGGCGTTGTGAACGTTCAGGTGAAGATTCTCCCATACGACGTATTCTTGCTGCCCGTGCTTGAGAACTATGTTTAGAAAGTTGAGACATGGCTCTCTTAGGCATTTTCAAATGTTTAAGAAAATGCTAACAGCGTGTAATATTCTAGCGCTGAAAAGAACTGTTGTTTAGCCCTGAAAAGAACTGTTGTTTAGCCCTGAAAAGAACTGTTGTTTAGCCCTGAAAAGAACTGTTGGTTAGCCCTGAAAAGAACTGTTGGTTACCCCTGAAAAAATCTGTTGGTTAGCCCTGAAAAGAACTGTTGCTTAGCTCTGAGAAGAACTTTTGCGTAGGTGTAGTTTTAAGAAAGAAATCTAAAAAAAATCGAGAGGGAGCCGACCTCGCGTCTGAGCCGCGCGGATACCTTACTCATAGATCTAAAATCCCGCATGCGCACCCCCGCCTTGGTGACGCTCACTTCGCAACGGGCCGTGCAGCAGAAATCGTAATATTTTAATTTCGCCATAACTTCAAAACAAATGTACAATTTTAATCATTCAAAGACCAAATATTATCTACATAAACTGTACTTAATGATGAATTAATTTATTTTGATAAGGATGAATAGCATGATTAAAATAAATGCGTTTAAATGTAGTCCAAACAAAATTCAAGATTTTTAAATAAAAAAATGGTTGTTGGGCCTCGACATAGATAGTGTGCCGCGGACTTTTTTGTAATTTTTTATAAGATCTACAATTAATTAGAACATTTGATGGTTCTATCTTTTATAGTTTAGGCAGCGTACGCCAAATAAGTAACTTTTCTGGTTGATTTTTTACACCTTGTGTCCGAAAAAACCCAAATATCTTACGGAACCCTATTTTTTTTTTCAAAATAAAATTTAGCCTATGTTACTCGTGGATAATTTAGCTTTAGAATGGTAAAAGAATTTTTAAAAACGGTCCAGTAGTTTTTGAGCCTATTCATTACAACCAAACAAACAAAGTTTTCCTCTTTATAATATCCTCTTACACAAAAATCATTTTTACAAACTACCACCGGATCGTAACGCGGCCGCTATTCAGCAGCTCTTCTATTTCTTCCATGGTTTCGCTACGGTCAATGAAAATCAACTTTGTCTTAGTCCTGTTGATGCGGAGCCCATACTCTATACTGATGCGCTCAATTTTTTTAATAAGATCGTGCAGTTCCTTTTCCGTTGAACCCAAAATATTGTGGTGTTATCTGCGAAGCGAAGATTGTTCAATAGAGACCAATCCGGACACCTCCCTCACAGTCCTCTAAAACTGTACGCATTATCTGTTCACCAATTAGATTAAATAGCTGTAGTGATAGGATGCAAACTCGTCGCACACCTCGCAAGATGACCGTCTGGGTCGCTATAAGGGTACCGTAATACGCGCGATTTCCGGCCCATAACATCCCGGAGGAAATGGGCGCGAGGGCCAATGAACGAATCTAAATCCACTGCCAGCAGGGTAAAAGCGTACCCGTGCTCAAATAACTCCAGTAGGAGCGGCACACACTTGAATACTTACGATCATGGCCTTCTGATGAGCGTACACGAACAAAGGGAGTTGTCAGTGTTGTCCTGCCAGTCTTCGAAGCCTGGCTGCGACAAAAAGGTGAGCAAATAACCTATAGACTCACTTAGATGGGATCCGGGCTTCCTCCACCTCCACCAAACATGCGCTCCACTTCTCCGACTTAGAGTGTCGGATCCTGGTCAGCCAGATTGGACACGACCATTCTTTGCCAGCAGCAGTAACTACTATATTGGCAGATGCATCGATGTGAAGGATTCTTCTGTTTGACGGTCATGTCCCAGAATGAGGCCAAAAAGACAATGATGACGCGTCGGGGCGGTGGTGCAACTCGCAAAGTCAAATATAAATCTGACCAGGTATCCTCTGCCTTAAAGAGGCCTCGTGGCTCGCGAACGCACTGGCTTTGTGCGTCACATCCTCAGAACATTACTGTTCTGAGATCCCAACTAAATGCGTGACTGGTATTTGGACTAGGTAGTTTGGATGCGTTCGAGGTAGGAACTGCCTCCGTCATTCATTCCTGCTCCTAGGCCCAGGATGTCTCATATTTTTATTTATTTTAACTTTCGAACAGCAAAACACGCTATCGCTGATACCTGATTGTAACAGGAAGAAACAGAATGTTTAAAAAAGAAAAATCCATTCAAGCCCGCTGAGTTTCTTGCCCGATCATCTTAGTAGAGGCCGCGTTATAATCCGGTGGTAGCTTTAAAAATATTTTTAATCAGACATGACTGCACTCTACATTCATTTAATTTGTCAATTTTACGCTTCTTTTGCAAATAACTAATTGATTGATTTATTCAACAGTGTGCATTTTGTGTAAATTGCGTGCAGAATAGACCAGTGGCACATTGTAGGTACCTACGTTTGTATTTTTGTTACGTCCATCATGGGGCCTCCAACTCCAAACGGCTACCATACAACACATAATATTCTGGCCTTTGATATGTAATGAAGAGGACATATCGGCTAGATTATTACAAACTAGCTTTAAAAGTTCCGACGCACAAACTCAGTTGTTAAATTTCAATCTAAATTAGATCTAGGTTAACGTTGCATTGTCAAAGACTAATAGAGTTTGTGCGCCGGAACTTTAAAATAATCTAGGCATGATGTACCTACTCTATATTACGTAGTATGGACTTAAATACCTCAATAAATGAAAACAACTTTTGGAGATTGGAGGCCCCCCTGGACCCGAGGCCCGGGGCGGACCGCCCCCTCCGCCCCCCCCCCCCCCCCCCGTTAGTCCGCTACTGCTTTTCAGTGTTATTGAAATCGGATCGATTTTTTAAAAAGAATAATTTATTTTATACGTTTTAGTGATATTTTCATACTAAAAAATTGAACCATCGAAGACGGTAAAATGATATAAGTATAATAGGTAATCGTCTACATAGTTTTACATAATTCATGTTTCTTCAGAAACAATTTATCCGGTCGTAATGAAATTTGCATGGAATCATCATAGTAGTTTACTCTCTCGAATAATAAAAGAAAAATTATATTTTTCAGAAATTGGTCCAGCGTAACATGAGATGCTTTTAGTTTATCTAAAAGTTTGTTATATTGCCTATCAAAGGAAATATTTATTTGTTTTTTATGATTATTTACTAATTGTTTTTTTATGATTATTTCTTAACAATTTAACGTTTAATTTTATAATGTTTCAATTATTCTCAAAATATTCTAGAACATTTTTTATGTTATAATAGTTTGAGATGGACTTACCTTGTAAACAACTTTTTCTGTGAGGAGACTCCTAAAATATATATTTAGTGTATATAGGTATATATTGTGTGAAATGTTGAGGTTTCGCGATTTGGGGACCCTCTCCATAAATAAAAGTTGTTTACCATTTTTTGCAATTAATAATTAAGTATACAGATACTTAAGGATAATATGTCATTAGGTACACCTGATAAATAACACACTATTTATGTAAAATTATCTTAACTGTGATTAACAAATATTTTTTTTTTTTTTTAATATTGACTTCATATTGTGTAATACCTACTCAGAACCCAGGTACTTATATTTCTGATTTATATATTTGGTTTGGATTATCCATTAAACAATTCAGCTAGAATCTATACAATTACCTACATAGAAGGGACATTTTGCGAAAGGGACTTAATGTGAAGAGGACATTTTGCGAAAGGGACCTTATGATGCCAAGGGGACATTTTGCGAAAGGGACAGTATGCGAAAGGGACATTTTGCGAAAGGAACCTTTTGCTACCAGGGGACATTTTGCGAAAGGGACATTTTGCGACGGGAGCCATCCAATTAGCAGAATGAAACCCATTGGAAAAGGAGGAGAATATTATAAAAAATAAAGGAAAAATAATTTACGGGCCATCTGAGGTCGGGGTTTAAGGTTAAAAAATGGTTTATCTCGATTTCCAGCAAAACTACAAGTCCTATGGAAAAAGTCTAATGGCAAAGTTGTAGGTAATAAAAAGATCTAAAACTTTTGTATTAACACTTTTTTCACATAACCTCAAAACTTATGTGAAAAATTCAAAGAACCAAGTATTTGGTTTTTTATTTTTATATTTAAGTACAAAGAATTTTCTTTTTTCACGAATTTTGGTGAAAACTTACTTTTTTATGTCCCAAATACACTGTAATTTATTTTATTTGAAATATTTATTTTTTCACCTTGTTTTGACTAAATTATCGGAAAAGCAGCCTATTTTTTAATCGAAAATTCACCCGTCAAAATATCAGCTTTTTTAAAAAAATTGGTGTGCTTTCTGTTCGTTGAAATCTCTATTTTCCGATGCTGTAAAAAATATATATATTACTGTAGTAAATCTTCTCAGAAAACGCAAAAAAAAACACCACAAGTGTAGTGTTAAATTTTCTTTTTTCATATTTTTCAGGACTACTTGTACAACGAGCGCTAAATGACGTCATCCACAATTAACTCTAAATAAAATGAATGCTTCTTCTAAACTACACAACAGATTTTAATGCGATTGTCTCCTTTATTTGTAAAATTTGTTCTGAAGAATTGAAAGGTTATTGTTTGTAAATAGATACAACGCTAGTTTCTAGATATTGCTAGATGCCTACCATTACGTACATACAGACTTAAATAGTAAGGCCCTTTTCACATGGAGCGTTAGTACCTAGTTGCGTCGTATGCGAACCTCTACGAGAATGTACGGGCGGTGACGCTCAAGTAACTCGTTAGTAATTTGAGTTTCGAAGTAAGCGAGAATCACCCCCCTGGGGGGCGATTCTCGCTTACTTCGAATTGACTTCGATTTCGAATCTGCAATTCGAAGCCTATCTCTACTAAGAAATCTCGTAACTTAAATTAAAAAAAATTAAAAAATCTTTATTAGGAACAAAATTTATTAACTCGAAGTGATTTTCTCGAATCTTGTATTCTGGGCAGCAATCGAAGTAAACTTCGAAATAATCTCTACTCGAAGGAGGAAAATGTAGTATTATGAAAGATAAACGTCGCGCGAGTCATTCCGTTCAAGAAGTTGATACGGTTTTTTTACCGGATGGGATGTTTTTAGTAGAAAAACATATCTATAAAGTTGTTCACGTCTATAAAATGGTAGAACAACATTTTGTACGACTTTTAACATAATTTATCACAAATTAATGAGTAATTACTAAATACACAAAGCTGTATGAACGTTAGTTCTTACCATAGATAAAAATCTATGGTTCTTACTTAGTCTGTGGCTGTATGATCCTAGTACCTTTGCCTGTCTTTCGGCGAAGTAAAATTAAAACAAAAATGCCATAATGTTAATCGGTTTATGTTTACGATTTTATTTTAGTATGCCCGAAGGATTATTTTATAAAAAGAGGTTTTATTATTGTTGTCCGTATTCTTAAAGACGTTTATGTGATGTTTAGATGTATATAGTCGATCTTGTCGGCATAATAATTTTATATTAATTGGCTGTCGATCGTAGTACTTATCTGTTAATTAATAGTCTGTGTTGTCGTTTGTTTGGTAATAAATTAAGTTATAATAAAGTGCTAGGACTTCGTAAAGTGTAGTTATACTTTAATAAACTATCCAATAATGTTATTTTGAATAAAATAATCTAGGCGTACGGTATTCATATTCAAATTATAATCATTAAGGTTTGACATTTGTTGTGATTCGAACTCGATATGATGATTCGAAGTAGTTCGAGCGGCTAGCGTTCGAAATATGTTGGGCTCGACATGTCGAAATACAATACAATTACGTGATTTTTAGTCGCCAATAGTTCGAATTCGAATATTTTTTCGAATTCGTGATTGATTCGAAAGTGCGAGAATCGCCTCCCAGGGCCTAGACAAGATACAATCGCTTCATAGCGATTCTGTTTCTTCTTTCGCTAATGGTGTCAATTCATTCCCTATAATTTGTCATGTGATTTTTCTATGTCTTATGTCATTCTCATACATTTTTATACATTCTATTCGCGTTATTGTTTGTAGAATACCTATTGCATTGTCTAGCCAGTTGTTTTTAAGTAGCCCCATGTGAGAAGGGCCTTATACTTAAAGTTTACAAATCAGGGTATTATTAAGGCCAATGTTATCTAAAATAGAATAGAATAGAATAGAATAGAATAGAATAGAATAGAATAGAATAGAATAGAATAGAATAGAATAGAATAGAATAGAATAGAATAGAATAGAATAGAATAGAATAGAATAGAATAGAATAGAATAGAATAGAATAGAATAGAATAGAATAGAATAGAATAGAATAGAATATACTTTATTGTACACCAAACAAATGAACAAGAAAATGGTACGACTTAATACAAACAAAAACAACAAATAACAACATTAAAGAACAAACAATAAAGGATAGTACAAACGGCGGCCTTATCGCTAATAGCGATTTCTTCCAGACAACCTTATTTATTTTAAGATTATTATTTTAAGATTAAATACGAATCGTGTTGTGTCACATAGCAGATAAGTCATAGTTTTATTTACATCGTAAATGCAGTCCGCATTTACGATATCTATACTTTTGTATTTTTATCGCCTTTCTTTTGATGATTATCCGATATAGATAAGTATACCTATGTGTTATCAATAATTGTTTTATCTAATCCAAAGTAAGTACATTATCACTCAATTAATATTTTTAACACTTTATGATGTTTAAATTTAGGTTAATATTATTATTGTAAATCCATGCAGGAGCCTACAATCCTATACATATATTTTATGTATACAATAATCAATATATATAAAAGGAGATGTCCTGACCACGAACCTGTAAAATATAAATCCGTGGTCCTGACTGACTGATTGACTGACTGACAGACAACGCACAGCCTAAACCACTGGTCCTAGAGACTTGAAATTTGGCAAGGGTATTCTTCATAATACGTCGACGCGCACTAAGAACGGAATTTTCAAAATTCGCAAATGTTCACACGCAGACGCCTCAAAGGAAATGAACAATTACGTATTTTTGCATTTCTAAAAATTTTCTAAGTAGAAGTCACAGGACCTCAATTTTTTGTAAAAAATAAATATTTTACCATTTCTTAATACATTTCACTGTTTTCCTAAAAAAGATCCGGTCAAGTGCGAGTCTGACTCGCGCATCGAGGGTTCCATACCTTCGTTGCACTTATTAAAGTTAAGTATTTTAATATTCCTCTGATACCTCAGATAGCAAAAATCCCAACCGCAAAACTAAGTTTGTTTGTCGAGGTTTTTTTAGCATTATTTTTAATGGGACTAATTCCATCACTCATTCGCACAAATGTGACTCCTGTCAGCCAGGATCTCTCACTTTTTTTAGGATTATTATAAAACTGTACTACTTAGAAACATAATTTTATTTTTTCTTTAAAATATAGATAGACCACTATTACCTATAATCCAGATTTTTCTCATCACAAACTTCGGAGATAAGGGGAACGGTATTTTTGTGACTTTTTTGGTTATAAGCCAAAAAACACAAGTCATAAACGAAAAAAAACTGTTTTGAAAATTGCAAATGAAGCCCTTTCATATGATACCCCATTTGATATAGTAGCCTCTTTGAAATTTTGACACCATTACAAAGAAAGTAAAAGAAATAAAATATTTTTAATTTGTGATTAGTATTCTTATCCAACAAGTAAGATATAAAACTATTCCAAATATCAAATCGATAGCACCAGTGGGGCTTGAAATATATACATGTGACAGACAGACAGACATACGAAGTACCGCCATAAGGGTTCCTTTTTTATCTTTTAGGTATGGAAACCTAAAAACATACTAAGTGGATTATGGTGTCATTCGGCATAGTGTTCTTGGAAGCTTTAAAAAAACAACTACGTGTATTTTAGTTTATTATTTGCAAAAATATTCCCGTTCTATTAACAAATTTCACTGTTTGACCTCAAGTTTCCTCCCAAGTTTGTCATTTAAAAGTGCATGTACATTTTTATTTTGACTGCCTCAGTGACGATGGGCGCGAGTACGACCTTTGATCGCTTGGACCTGATTTTGATTCCCAAGTCGTGCAAAATGTTATCGGGTTGAGTTTCTTTTGGACATTATCTACTAATACCTACTGTATTAGTCAACTTCTTAGAAATATGGTCGGTATTTCTTCATTAACTACCTTTGCGCGAACGAAGTCGCGGGGGACTGCCAGTAATAGTATAGAGAGAAAAGATATTATGTATTTATTTTTAACACACTTTTATTGTATTTTTAGATGTTTGTAAAAATAAATCTAAAAAACTATTGGACAGATTTCAAAAATTCTTTCCCAATTGGAATGTTATGGGACAAAATAATGTAACCACGAAATAACACCCTTTTTTGACGCTCTTCAAAAGGTCCCTGGGAGCTGTGGTGTTCGACCGGGGTATGTGGGATTCTTACCCACTAAAACCCCCGCGGCTGTCGCATCGGCACATCGGGACCCCAGGGCTCTCCGGTGGGATCTGCACGAGCTGCCCCTCAGTGCCTTGCCTTTGTGCCCGCAGCCGGAGGGCGCATTATAGCCCCCCGGGAACCGCCACCGTACTCAATGGACGTCCTGGGGCCCACACCCTGAACGTCCAGCGACTACGAACCGAAGGATGAGAAAACACCTTTTTTTACGTCGGGAAATCCTCATGGCTTCCCGCACCGCTACGGGGGTAGCAGCGCGGGTTATGTCGGACTCTTACCGACTAAAACCCCACGGTGTCCTCAACCTGTGTTGTCTGCTGTGTCGACGGGCCCCGGGAACGTACTTAATCATAATCATAATCGTTTATTTGCTCTCCATATGTTACAAAGGTGGTAAAAAATTAAAGATAGTACAATATGGACCCTGTCGGGCACGGCAAAGATGGGAGGAAGAGGGCTTAGTTGTAAAAGTTAATTATTATAAATAAATAAATTCGGCTTGGTACTCGTGCGGGTCCCGTCAGCGGCCGCTCGCCTTCTGGCGAGTCCTTCCTCGTCCGCGGGTGTAAAAATCCACGGACCTGTCTGCGGGTGTAAAGTCCACGGACCTGTCTCCTCCTGCGTCGCGGGTCAGCGAGGGGAACGCTCTCCCTGGCCCGCTCCGCTGCCTCCTTCTGCGACATTACGCACTCGTAGAAGGAGACCACCGCCGACCACGACCTGTCGCTGCCCACCATGGATTGGATCACGGCGGGCAGCGACAGGTCGGCCCCAAACGAGAAAACACCCACATTATCCCTGAGTAACATGTTATATTTATTACTATAAAACTATGTCCACCCATGCGAAGCTTGGATGTGGCTTATATAGCTTATTGAAAGTGAATGAAAAAAAAAAGGAAATGATATTTATTAGAAATTACAAGTAATGATAAATAGTTATGTGATGCAGTTTACCGTTTACAAAAAAAAAATTGTAGAAAATAGGTATGTACCAAACTCAAACTCAAAAATAGTTTATTTCAAATAGGCTTAACGCTAGCACTTTTGAAAGATCATGTATTTTTTTTTAAAAAAAAAGCTACTACCGGATCACAACGCGGCCTCATCTGAGAAGTTCCGGCAAGAAACTCAGCGGGCTTGTCATTTTAGCACTTCTTTTTTTAAACAGTGTGTCATGTTACAATTAGATCAGAGCGACAGTGTGTCTTGCCGTTCAAAAGATCAAATAATACAGAAAAATAATAAAATACGACGAAAGTACTTACAACAAACTAAAAAGCCAAAGGGATAGTAGTCGGACCAGACCCCCCAAGCAGCACCCGCGCACGAGTTGACTCGAGCAGCAGCCATCACTCGCCTCAACCATATTGGAGGGAAGGGGGTGACCCGCCACAAGCAAAGACTTTTCGATGGCGAGCTTGACCGATCTAAGATCACAGTGGCACACGTCTAAGATTTAACTTCTGCTGTTAAGCAGTGCCTCGTCAGGCAAGACACAAAGCACTTTAACATATTATTGATGTCATCAATTAATTCACTTGTGCAGCAGCCATCAGTTATCCACCACTTTATATGGTGTTACAAATTGTAAGCCTTAAAATTCAAAGTTCAAGCCCACGCAGCTTTATCCTCTAGGTAATCCGAGATTTTATAAGAAGCCATTTTCGACCATCAACTTTTATCAAAGGTTTAAATTTATTCAGTGGAAGATCTCGGATATCCTGTGGCAGTTTGTTATAGAAGCGTATACTTTGACCCATAAAGGATTTGCCTGTTCTGTGGAGACGCGTGGAATGCAAAACAAGATCGTGTTTGTTCCGGGTATTAACACCATGAATATCACTATATTTTTTTAAAGATCCAATATTTTTCTGAACATAAACTAAATTTTCAAATATGAATTGTGAAACAACCGTTAGAATATCTATTTCTTTGAATTTTTCTCTAAGTGAATCGGTATTAGATAGATTCACAGCTCTTTTCTGCAGAATAAAAATGGCATTAAGTTCTGCAGAAGATCCCCACAGTAATATACCATAAGACATAATACTGTGGAAATAGCTGAAATAGACAATTCTAGCGGTTTCAACATCAGTTAAGCGTCTAATTTTTTTCACTGCATAAGCCGCGGAACTTTGTCTACCTGACAGTTTCTCAATTTGTGGGCCCCATTGTAGCTTAGCGTCTATTGTTATACCAAGAAACACAGTCGAAACCTCAAGGTCCAACGATGCTCCATTAATTTCCACATTGGTAGCCACCGGTCTTACATTAGGTGTCACAAATTTTATACACTTAGTTTTGCTCTCATTCAGTTTTAAATTGTTAATATTGAACCAATGGACAACTTTAGAGAGGACGTTGTTCACTTCGTCATAATCATGGATTTTACGCTTAACTTTAAATAAAAGAGAGGTATCATCCGCGAACAATACAACATTAAGTTTATCCCCCACGAAGAAGGGTAAGTCATTAATGTATATTAAAAACAGAAATGGGCCTAATATTGAACCTTGAGGGACGCCTAAGGAAACCACACATCCTGGGGATCTCTTACCATTTATATCAACCTTCTCAATTCTATTATTCAAATATGAAGTCAGAAGGTCTAAAGCTCTGTTCCTCAAACCATAGTGGCGTAATTTCCTGACCATCGTGTCGTGATCTACGCAATCAAAAGCTTTGGACAAATCACAGAATACACCAAGAGCATCATGTGATTCCTCCCAAGCCTGGTAAATATATTTTAATAATTCGACTCCCGCGTCAGTAGTTGATCGATTTTTTCTAAAGCCGAACTGTTTATCATGAATAAAATTATTTTTATTAAAATGATTTAATATTTGATTTAATATAAGTTTTTCATAAATTTTACTTAAGGCTGGCAACACCGAAATAGGCCTGAAATTCGTAGGCTCAGCGGTACTGCCAGACTTAAATATAGGTACAATTTTGTTGTGCTTCATAAGGTCAGGAAACTCTCCACTCATAACACAGCTATTAAATATCACTGCTAATTGGGGGGCAATTACTTCAATTATTGATGCTATTACTTGTACAGAAAGTCCCCATATATCAGCTGTCTTTTTCTGATTAAGCTGTTTGAAAGTATTTATAATATCATTAGCAGTAGTAATGGACGACGAATTCAGAGTTTTCGTTATATTAATGGGAACATCAGTAAAAAATCGTTCAAACTCTGTCGCCACATCTAAATCCGCTGTTACATCTTTATTATTCACATGTAAACAAAAATCATTATTGTGTACTGATGACCTACCAGTTTCACTATTTATAATATTCCATGTCATTTTAATTTTGTTTTCAGAGTTTCTGATTTTATGTTTTAAATAATTAGCTTTAGCTATGGAATAAGCTCGTTTAAATACCTTAGAGTATTGTTTTACATATTCTTTAAATAGCGGCGAGGAATTAACACATCTTTCATTATAAAGTGCGTACACTTCTTCGACTCGTATAGATACCTACCGTCGCCCAATCTTTAAACGATACATTATGATTAATCGATAAAGTTTTAGGTTTAAATATTTTTCCAAAGCTATTATCGATACATTGGAATAACGAGTTATACAAAATATTTGGATCTTCATGACAGGGCAACACAGGCAAGCTGTCAATCAGGGTGACTTTAAAATGATATAAGCGACGTTCTGTTATCGGAACAAACTTAACATTTCTTTTAGATTTCATGATTTTACTAGGAAACACAGCAAGCTATGTTAAACAAAATTAATAAATGACTTATGACTTAAGCTGTCCACAATGGTCAGAATCAAGTTTATTTATTACTTCTTTGTGTATCGGTTTCATACTTGTAAATATGTTATCGATACATGTTGCATTAAAAGAGGTTATCCTAGTGGGCTCTAAGAACATGTTGTACAAATTGTGTGATCTAAATAACCTCTAAGAAATAATGTTATAAATTTACTGGTCACAGTGGTATTTTCCAGTAGATTTATGTTAGTCTCCACAGACAATAATTGTTTTATTCGTGTAGGACATTTTGTGCAAAACAGTTTCTAATATTCGTTCAAAATCATCATATGGTGAACACGGGGGCCTGTATACGCTCAAAACTAAAAACTGCTCAGTCTCAATGCAAGCTAATTCAATAACTCGTTCAACAGAAAGGATCACCAGATCAGTACGTTCTTTGTATTTAATATTCTTTTTAATAATAATTAGAGAGCCCCCACGAATTATGTTCACTCTGCTGAACGAGCTGGCAACCTGGTAGTTATTAAAATTGAACATGAACTGGTCACTCTTTAGCCAATGTTCAGTTACACAAAAAATATCTATATTGTGACCAAGAACAATTCAATTTCTAAGTCTTTGCCCACATACCTTGTATATTCTGATATACCAAGCGGGTACAAGGTATTTTATTTACATTTAATTTAAGGTCATTATTACATGGGCTTTTATGTGAATTTATAGTAAAATTATCATTTAATTTATCCATGCCAGAGTTAGTCTCTGTTGTCTTAGAGTCTAATTTAAATTACATATTATGTCATTATTGATAGCCAAGTGCTTAGCTGCATTAATTTGTATGTCAAAATTATGTTGCTCAATAGAAGCAACTTTTGTAGCCAGATTCTTGGCTTTTTCTTCTTCTTTTCGTATCGACAACAGATGTAATCATACCCTACCCTCCCAATACTTTGCCACCTGTACTGCGTTTTCCAGTTCCTGAATTGTACAGGAGTCGGAGCACGCTGGACAAGACAACAAATGGGCCATACTTTGTGGGGAGAACCCACACTCGCAATTCTTGGCTGATGTATATAAATAAAAGGATAGCGACATTGCTATCTGTCGTTTTCAATACTTTTAAGATAGTATTTATCTATTGTCAAATTAAAATTAACATTACTTAGGTTATTTATAACAATTAAATTAAATTTGTTTTGTATATCATAACCATTGCAATATGTCAAGGTATGTAATGTCATGTTCAACTTATGTCTATTGGTATTTTTATTCTGTGGCAAACCATTACTTTTATCAGTAATCTTTGACAGTAACTCATAGTACTTATGTAACTGTTGTTTGGACACATTCCCTCTACTGCCTACCAATATTATCAATATGGTATCCTGACTAAAATTATGTGTTAATATTTTGTCTATTATACTGGCATATGTTATGCCAGGCATACAATAATTAATTATAGGATGACCCAATAAATATCTGTCAACATTTGGCCCATGTTCTTACCAAATTCATCACTAAATATCACAATTTTGGTAGAATTTAATGTCTCACAGTTAACAGAAAGATCACATGTAGATGGATGTTCACCAACAACATGAAGGGAAGGTTGTGTTAATGATTTATTACAAGATTGCAAAAGTTTAGGACTACAAGCTGGAGATGAAGAGCATAATAGCAAAATAAACAACAAAATAAGTATACAGAATTATGTAACGCGAGGCTCAGAGAATTAGATTTTCCCCTTGAAATGGTTAAGTGTGCGGATAAAATGTGTTGTGACGAGAACCATAAAGCCGTATTAGATCATATGTATAGTGAAATGATTAGTATTTTTACTGACAGTGCTGAAAGGACAGCCAGAGCCACTATGAAAAGAAAATATAATCCGCTGTTGGGATGGAATAAACACATAAAATCTGCCCATCATGAGGCTCGGCTTGCGTTTCAGGTGTGGAATCTGTGTAATCACCCTTTGACCGGGAATGTTTATAATAACATGTGTAATACACGAAAAGCTTTTAAAAGCAAACTGAAATGGTGTCGTCAAAATCAAACACAAATTAAAATGGATATAATAGCTGAGAGTCATAAGTCAAATGATTTCAAAAGGTTTTGGAAATGTACTAATAAGTTGAACCCCAAGCCGAGCCAACCAGGGAGTGTGGCAGGTGAGTACGATCACGCAGCCATAGCTAACATCTTCATAAACCAGTTCAATGTCGAGCCATTAATTTCATCAAATCCTACATCTTTGATTGAGATGCCTAATACTGGGTGTGCTGCCGTGGAATTAAATGTGCGTTTTACTGCCACTCAAGTGGCTAGTGCAATAAAAAAGATGGTAAGAGGCAAGTCTCCAGGGCACGACCACCTCAGTGTTGAGCATATTAGGTTTGCCGGTGTTCATCTACTGAGAGTGCTGGCTATGTTTTATACACTGTGTTTAGGACATTCCTACCTGCCGCATGACCTAATGAAAACAATAGTTGTACCAATTGTAAAAAATAAAACGGGTGATCCGGCTGATTCCTCTAATTATAGACCCATTTCCCTCGCTACTATTATAGCGAAAGTGTTGGACAGTCTGTGTTGCGGCTTGAATCCGTGGAGGTGGTTGGTTTCAATAGAAAGATGGTGCTTGATGATATTTAGGATTTATTTCTACATAAAATCTAAGGATATTAATATAATTGTACAAGATCTGTATACGCGTATATTGATGGCGGTTGAAAGTGACGAATGGTATTGAATGAGTGAGTGACTGATGAATGCGAATGAGGTAGAAAGCGCCGGCCGGTCCTTTCATTCTGCTTATTGTATTGTGTTGTATATATTGTACGTATATGTATGTTATTTTAAATATCTTAATGTTGGCCTGTACATAGCCGCCCCTCATTGAACCGTTGCAGGTTCAATCATGTTCATGTCATCGTCGTTAGTCTTAGGTAGAGGGCATATCCTGGCGAATGATCTCCTTAGGACTCCAGATGATGTCTTGATATCTGCCACTCTAGCTATGTCATCTGTTCCCGGATAGAGATTTACAACTCGTCCCAACATCCATTTCATAGGAGGTAATTGGTCATCTTTTATTAGTACAAGATCTCCTAAGTGCAGAGAGCCTCTTGAAGTTTTCCACTTTGTACGGGTTTGTAATTCGGTAATGTACTCTTTATGCCATCTTGACCAGAATTGCTGTCGCAGCTGTTCAATGCGTTGGTAACGATCAAGACGATGAGTTGGAACTTCAGCGTAATCTGGCTCTGGTAATGACGTGAGTTTTTTGCCAATAAGGAAGTGTCCAGGTGTGAGGGGTAGGAAGTCATTTGGGTCTGTGGATAATGGGCTAAGGGGACGTGAATTTAAAATAGCTTCAATTTGTATCAGGGTAGAATATAAATGCTCATAAGTTAGATTACAATTACCTAATACTCGTTTTAGATGATGTTTGATAGATTTTACACCAGATTCGTGCAAGCCGCCAAAATGCGGTGAGTGTGGGGGACAAAAACTAAACTTAATTGACTGTTTTGCCGCTTCTTCAATAATTTCATTTTGGTTGGATGATATCATTCTTTTTAATTCATTGTTGGCACCGACGAAATTGGAACCATTATCGCTGTAAATATATGAAGGTTTGCCTCTACGACCGATAAACCGCTTCAAAGCTAATAAAAAATTCGCAGTGGACATGTTACTGACTAATTCTATGTGAATGGCTTTGGTAGTGAGACACACAAATACACATATGTATGACTTTATGAGTCTACAACCTCGCCCTTCTTTATTAGCAATCATTATTGGACCAGCGTAGTCCAACGCCGTGTGCTGAAAAGCGTAGCTGGTATCAAACCTTTATTTGGGTAAATTTCCCATTATCGGCGCAATAGTTTTGCCACGATAACGATTGCATTTGACACAGTTTCGAGAAACGGACCTCGCCAAATCACGTCCTCCTATTGTCCAAAAATTTTCCCGTGTGGAGTATAGAACATGCTGCGGTCCAGCATGTAATAAAATTCTATGTTCATTATTAAATAAAAGTTTAGAAAATATGTGCTTTTTATGTAAAATAATAGGATGTTTTTTACTATAGTTGTATTCTGAGTTATTCAAACGACCGCCAACTCTTATAAGATTCAAATTATGATCAAAGAATGGATTGAGTGATAATAATGGATTACTGCTTTTCAATGGCTTATCAGACTGTAAAGATTTATATTCCATTGGAAATAGTTCTTGTTGTGATAGGCTAGCTAACTTATAAGTAGCCGCTTTAAGTTCATTAACTTTTAAAGGGCCAATATATTTATCATTTTTATTTCTTACATTTTGTATAAAACGTAAAATGTATGCCATTGTTCTTTGAATACGAGAATAATTAGAAAACTTATGGAAAGGAAAAAATGTATTATCAATATTAGTTGATTATACTTCGTTTATTTCACGAAGACAAGGCTGATTTACATGCAGCAGACGAGATATTATGCTGCCCAAGTCACATATTTAAAGATAAAAATACATATTTTTAAAAATAAAATTCACTATTTTGACTCATTTCCCGGCAACGGCACGCAACCAGTCGCCATCTTCATTACGTGATTTTGTGATGCCCGAGTCACACGTAAATTTACCTCCACAAATCAAATAAGATTGGATTTAAAGAAAATTTCCGCTAGTGAAGATATTGTATCGTCATAAGATGTGTCAGCATAATATTGGTAAATTCTTTACTTGTTGTAGTTGTCATAAAACTTCAAGGTGAGTACAAAATTATATCTCAAAGTACAGACTAATATTTTTCTTTTCGGCAACTACCCACTTATTATATTTTTATATTAATTAAATAATCTACATTGTGATTAAAACATCTCAATCATAAATACGCCAAGGTATGTCGTACGTAAATGCTCAGTATCACAAAACGTGTATTGTATGTGTGTCCCAACATAGTTTCTTAAGGGCGTTTGCGCGCTTTTGTGTACTTTGGCATTTGGAAAAAACATAAATAATTAAGGTAGGTACCTATCATGAACTATATTCTATTCGATGCTCATCGTATGATGTACTCGTGATATCCCAACGTATTTATTTTGCGCGGGGATGACGTGATATAGGATATTTACCTATTGGAACCCACAAATTAATCATAGATCAGATATACCATTTCGATATCACAATTTCAATGTTACGAAAATATTACTACTATAATATACACTACCTACTTTGTGTTATGAAAACGTGTTACCTACGTGAATACACAATACACGTATATAGTGTACGGAAGGTGCCATGAAATAAATAAATGTAATTATAACCATACTTTTCTGTGATGTCTTTTTGCTGTGCTGTTTGTGAATAGCTAGGAGCTGTCATCGTCTTCGGAGTTGGTCAAGAGGCGTTAGTCGTATTCTCCTCATGTAAACCGTGTATGGATCATATGACATATGTATACAATGTTACCTATGATGTGTATTCATTGTAATCCTCGCGCTAGTCGTGTAAGGATCATTTGACGTCTATCTACACTGCGAGGCGCATCCATCGTTTAATCCTCGCGCTAGTCGCGTAAGGATCATTTGACGCCTATCTACACTGCGAGGCGCATTCAACGTTTAATCCTCGCGCTAGTCGTGTAAGGATCATTTGACGCCTATCTACACTGCGAGGAGCATTCATCGTTTAATCCTCGCGCTAGTCGTGTAAGGATCATTTGACGTCTATCTACACTGCGAGGCGCATCCATCGTTTAATCCTCGCGCTAGTCGTGTAAGGATCATTTGACGTCTATCTACACTGCGAGGCGCATTCATCGTTTAATCCTCGCGCTAGTCGTGTAAGGATCATTTGACGTCTATCTACACTGCGAGGCGCATTCATCGTTTAATCCTCGCGCTAGTCGTGTAAGGATCATATGATGTCCAACCACACTATAATGTGCATTCATTGGTTAATCCTCATGGGCATCGTGTAAGTATCCCGTGTAAGTATCAGATATCCAACTACGTCGCAATGTGTTCTCACTTGATCCTCATGTGAATCGTGTATGGGTCCTGTGACAAAATGCACAATATGTGTTTATTGATTGATCCTCACGTAAACCGTGTATGGGTCCTATGGCGTGTAACTATCTTACAACGTGTATTTATTATTCGATCCTCACGTACACTGTGTAGGGTGCCTGTCACATCAAAATATGTACCTTACAAAGTGTATTTATTGTTTGATCTTTACGTAAACTGGTTATGGGTCTTATGACATCGAACTACCTTACAATATGTATTATTGTCGGATTCCCCCGTATACCGTGTATAGCTCCGATGGCATCAAGCTAATACATAAAACAATCTTTAATGCTTTGTATAGTACCAGACATAATATCAAATTGTCAGGCACATACTGCTGGATATGGATTTTATGAACCCCAGCCTAGGTATGCGCCACCTGAGGAGGTAGCGCATAGACCGAGTTATAGCAAAGTATGTCTCCCAGTAAGTGTAAATCAAGTAAAAAGGTATAAATAATAATACTGATTGTGACTACTGGTTGTGAATAATAATATTGCGCATAACATGCGTATACAAAACATAATCTTGTAAATTATGAGATCCTAATAATCAATCAGATTTACCACTTTCAAGGACATATATACTAAGCAATTATTGGGCCAAGGCCCTGCGTAAAATAAATCATTTATAGAATGCTTAAATTCAGTACTACACACATCAAAAGTGTCTAGGGATCAACATATATTTTTGCAATAACTTTTCTCCTGATTGATATTAATTAAAATTTTCTTTAAGGATTCATCAAATAAAGTGTTTTCGTTTGTCACAGTAACGATAAACCAAGTCACCTTTGCATTAATAAAGAAATTTGCCATTTTCCTAATAAAGGGATTTTTGACATTTGAACCACTAACACAAAAGTTCGAAAAAAAGACTGAAATAACAGTTTTCTTTTAAATTTTATTGGGTAACTTAAACAATTAATAATCCGTGTTTCTACCGCGAACACTAACAACACAAGAACATCGGTTTGGCATACTCAAAATGAGTTCATCCAAATCACGCTGTGGAATGGCCGCCCATGTTCGTTGCAACAACAAAAAAAGGTCTTCTTGCGACTGGATACCCTCCATATTCGGCAGAGCTCTTCTCTGTAGCATATCCCATGCATGCTCAATCGGGTTCAAGTCTGGCGACTGAGCAGGCCAGGGCAGGACATTGATGTTAGCTGCGGCGAGAGTCTGTCTTACAACTCTTGCGGTGTGCGGTCGTGCATTATCATGCATTAACTGAAATAAGGGACCGATTTGCACTTGTAGAGGAACGATGACGTCTGATACAATCGTCTCAGCATAAATTTGAGCGTTGAGGTTGCCTCTGATCCAAATCAACTCAGTTCTTCCGCCGATCCAAATACCCGCCCATACCATGATGGTTCCACCACTATAAGGATGGACTTCCTGGCAGGATTTTAATCGCTGTTGGCGTCCAGGGGTTCTCCAGTGTCGTATACGTCTTGTATCCGGTCTCATACCAAAACGAGACTCATCAGAAAAGCACACGAAACGCCATTGTTCTTCTGCCCAATTTCTGTGTTCAAGAGCCCATTGATATCGAATCCTACGATTGTGCATTGCTATAGGTGGTACCCGTAGCGGTCTTCGGGAATGAAGGTTCACTTCATGCAAGCGGTTTCTGACTGTTTGGTCGCTAATTAAGTTCCCTGAAGAGTGATGAAGCCTCACGGCTAACATCATGGCAGTTATTGTTGGAGCTCTTCGAGTTAAGATTTGAATATATCGGTCTTGTCTCCGTGTGGTGCAGCGATACCGTCCTCCATGGCGCTCAGCCACGGTACCAGTGCTTCGGTAACGTGTCCAAAGTCGACTGATAACACTCTGACTTGTATTCAGAGCTAAAGCCACAGTACGTTGCCGGGAACCAGCTTCTATCATTCCCACGGCTCTGAGCATTTCTTCCCTGCTTAAATGACGTCGCCGCTCCATAATAACGTTGGTTTTAATCAGTAGTAGGGAAACAGTAGCACTAATAATGTCTTCAATGCGTTGTATGTTTTTATAGGGAAAATATTGACAGCTGATTTTCATCTTTTACTCGAATTTGATTCACAGTTCCTGATTCAAATTATGAAATGCACCAAAAAGGATCCATATAAATTTATAAAATCATAAATTTATTACAAAGCCACATCTCAATCTCAAGAAATCCGCTTAAAAATGCTTGATCCCTAGACACTTTTGATGTGTGTAGTAGTAGTATTAACTCCAGTACGGCGGAAG
Organism: Furcula furcula; assembly: GCA_911728495.1. Lineage (NCBI taxonomy): Eukaryota > Metazoa > Arthropoda > Insecta > Lepidoptera > Notodontidae > Furcula > Furcula furcula. The sequence continues at coordinate 1,439,838 of OU452244.1, forward strand.
CTTGCTTAAACTGATATTTCAATTTCAATTTATTTACTCGCAAAACCATAGAACAACCTATATTATACCTATATTATGACATATTTGTTCCTATAGGTAGTAACAACATCAGTTTTGTAAATTTGGCAAGGCAGGGAAATCAAGAAGGTCCAACAGCGTTGCCTGCACAGCTCGAATACTTTAAATTCGTATCAAGTAATTGCATACCGCAAAGTCAAATATGATGGTACTTTATTTGTATAACACCTGAAATTAACTAGGTACTCATATTTTGCAATACATGAATTGAATTGAAAAATGTTACTAACCACAGCTAATGCGGTAATCAAAAAAAAAAATAAAAAAAAAATATAAGAAACTTATTAGTTATACGTAATTTAATTTCGCACCGCATTTTTCAGAAGATTTTAACGTATGGGGGGTGGACAGCCTAGAAGCCGTAAGTTTATCCCTAGCACAGGCCTGTGCAGATCCTTGCACAACGATGACGTCGCTTTCATCATGCCCGCAGTCCAGTAACTACGCAGAAAAACACTACGAGCTGAATATGCTACAGGTATGCTTTGGAATACTATATTGGTAGCTGTGAGTATAGACAATTTATAAAAACAATCCCCTAAGCCACACACTGCAAACATTGAGCAATGTCTGTGCTACGGCGGCACCCGGCCGCCGGCGAACATACAATGACATGTGTATGTACAAATATGAATACATAATTTATTGTAACAACCTCATGCTGGATGTGTACATGCCAAACAGTTGTTATCCTGGCTGGGAGTCAGCCCTCGACTTTGGGGTGGTGGTTGAGGTTTCTAGTCATCGCATTATCCGTCCCGTCAAACATTAGTTTTATACAATAAGTTACAAGATCATTTGATTGATCGATCATAGACGGTAATACATTATAACATGATAAACTCTAGATGCCTATGTCCACTATCATAATAATTACTCACATCAATTATTGGTTTATGTAATTTTGACTTATTAGCATCGATGTACCTACTTATATTACTCGTATTATAATCGAATTTTATTATTTCTTGCAAAATACCTAGCGTTTCTTCTCACATTTTAACTGCAGTACCTACTGTAGTCTAATGGTAAAAGAAAATAAAGTCTTTATATACACATGAAATACACTAAAAATTAATATCAATTAGGTCTAAAAATAGAGTAAAAAGATGTTAATACAGACTTAGAATCTTCAATTTTATGTGAATCGCCTAATGATAATTGGGCATATTATAGCCTTATCGATAGGATATCCCTTGATAATTGCTATGCTATCATTTATTTTACAAGACATTATTCTGGTTACACTCACATTACTTTAACTGAAATCAGAATCTATCATTGTTACCCTAATCGACAACAACGATAACAGTAATATTATAATAATGAACTTATGCTCGTATACCCAACGAAATAAGGTTCTTCAAAGTATTACAGTAAAACATTTTTACTATTGCACCAAATATGAAAATTTATTTGGAATACAAGTTGGCTATTAAATTATCTTAGAAAATGAGTGCTCGTAACTGTGCAACATTACAACTTTTTCAGCTGCTTATTATGTTTATTTATGTGCTGTAGTTTGTATACATGTTCACACCAGATTAAGCTTAATAAAAAATAAAAAAATATTAAAAAAATTCTGCTCTAATCGAATGTTAACCTCTACGTTCCACACTATTTAACAGAAAATATGAATTGTTTCCCACCCATCTATCTTCAATTACTATACCTACTTATAATTATTAAACATAACTATATGTGTACGAGGTGTACAAAATAAAAGATGCTATGATAAATTGTCACTGTTTAATGTTAAGTATGTTAAAATAATTCTGTTACATGTTAAAATTAATGAGTTACTCGGCCGGGTATCGAACGCGAACTAACTCGAACGCCGCGGCGCGACAAACGCGATCCGCAAGCACAAACTGCTGACATAATAATTATCACATGTACGTAAACCCGTACATCTTCCCCAACAAGCAATAAAGTTAACAATGTCATTAATGCTGTTTATAAAGTTAACTAATAACAATGTTAAATACTAGGCTAAAAAATTAATCAAAATGTAAAGACGAATAACGCATAGTATTAACTAAAAAAATGTAAAGCAATATGATTACATAAAGCGACTAAAATGCTAAGATTGTCACGTTCACGATATAACTCTAAAGAGTCAATATTGTTGTAGCGGGACTGTAATGCGCTAATTTCGATAAAATCTACGTGAATGACGAAAACAATAATGGATGGGTAGCTAGGCGAAAACTAAGTAGATAAACGAACAAATATACGATTGGTACACTAATACTGGTAGGAAAATAGAACCATTGGGATATTCCACGGGAAATTCAAGGTTCTATTATATATGGAACGGATTGCACATACCTTAGATCACACGCTGCGTCTGCGCATGTCTTGATACTTCTGCATCCTCGATGTGGGGTCCGATAATAGTTCAATCGGCACTTCACAGCACTGTATTAATGTCCAAAAGTAGTAACAAAACGATATTTGTCTGTTCACGATAATTTAATGATAGTCCACCATTATTGTTGAAAATGAATTACGAGACACGGTGCAAGCGACGAGCACAGTTCGAATCGACGAGGTGACAACGACGACTGGTGCGATGCATAATCGCTCGACGCAATACGTGGGTATTCTTCTCTCACCCACGCAAACGAAAGATATGTGCGTAGGAAAAGGATAGGTGTAGGATATTAGTGTACCAATAAAAATAACGCATAGAAAACAACTACAAATTAATAATGCGAAATTAAACTACTCCGCGCAACCATTCCCCCCGGCTTGAAGGGCTACCTTCAAAAAAAATTCGATACGATTACGAAAATAACAAACTAAACTATACCTATAACTTAACGAAATTACGAAAATAACTACAAGAAATTAAAAATTGTAATATAATAACGAAATTATTGATTAGGCAAAGGGCAGAGACGCACAACCGGACGTAAGTACGATCCAGTTGCAGTCCTAACGCGAACTATTCGGGTACCATTTGCACCAGGAAAGACTTCCTCTACAATACCTAAAGGCCAATGTAGAGGAGGACAATTATCAGTTAATATAACAACCACCGTACCTACTGTAATTGGGTTGGTTGGTGTATTCCATTTTTGTCGCAACTGTAACGTGTGGAGGTACTCTGTTCTCCAACGTTTCCAAAACGATTGCACAAGTTTATCTAATAAAGCGTGACGAGGAAGCATATGAAGTTTTTCATCAACTTCGACAGCGGGCAAATATTTTAATGGAGTAACATTTAAAAAATGTGCTGGAGTTAATGCTAAAGGTTCTGAGGGATCGCTAGAAAGCGTCCTACACAACGGGCGCGAATTCATAGTCGCTTCTATTTGTGTAAGTATGGTTTCCATTTCTTCAAACGAAAGAATTTGTTCACCTACAACGCGGAACAAGTGAGTTTTAAAACTCTTTATATTGGCTTCCCAATTACCACCAAAGTGACTGGCAGCTGGGGTATTGAGAGACCAATCAATACGATTTTCCGATAGCATGTGCCCAAACTCCGACATGTGATGTTTGGAACACAAGAATTCATGCATTTCCGAAAGTTTGCGTTTGGCACCTACATAATTTGTGCCATTGTCCGAATATAATTTTCTGACTGGACCGCGGCGCGACAAAAAACGTTTAAAGGCATTAAGGAAACACGCGGTGCTAAGATCACTAGCTAGCTCTAGGTGGACAGCACGAGTTGTCATACATACAAATAAGCAAACGTAAGCTTTTGTAGAGCGAATTCCGCGACCACGCGATATAGTTACCTTAAACGGACCTGCATAGTCGGTACCAGTATGAACGAAAGGTTTAGCAGTTTGAACGACACGACAAGAACGATGATCAGCCATTTCCGGAAAAATTGGCTTAGGACGAAGTCTAAAACATGCTAGACATTTATATATGCGATTCCTTATTAAATTGCGTGCAGACAAAATCCAATATCTTTGGCGCAATATCGACATTAACAAATCAGGGCCTGCGTGACAGTTCACCTTGTGATGGTAATCAACCAATAAATCTAAAATATGATGTTTTGGAGGAAGCAAAATAGGATGCATTTGATTATAATTCAAATCCGAATGTGTTAATCGACCTCCGACACGTATAAGCCCATCCTTAATGAAAGGTTTGAGGCGCTGTATTGAGCGAGTACAAACTTTACCAACCGCTAAACTGGCTAGTTCATTCGAAAAACATGAACGCTGAAGTTCGCGAAAAATTAACAATTCTGCATAATCTAAATCTGATGCAGTTATTCTACCTCTTGTGGGTAATAATTTTGCAAATCTACAAATGTAAACAACAATGTGAAGCAATTTTGACCATGATGACAAACGATTAGCTAATGAAATGATAAATGACTCTTCGGGAGGCGAAGAAACGACCAAAACATTTTTTCTTTCCTCTGGCTGTCCAGCCACCGTAGTAGGGTCAAACGGAATAATTGGCCATTCTGATCGATCTAATGAAGACCATGATGGGCCATTAAACCATAAAGCATGATTAATTATTTGCGATGGAGTGAGACCACGAGATAAACAATCGGCCGGATTATCCGTACCAGCAATATGATATAAATCTTTGGGCGATAAATCACCTTGAATCTTGGCCACTCTGTTGGCAACGAAGGTTTCCCACCGATGGGGTGACGAATGAACCCAACAAAGTGCCACAGTCGAATCCGAGAAAGCGAAAATATTTCTAAATTTTATACGATCACTACAAGCATCAAGAATACTTTTAATAAGTTTGGCGAGAACTAATATAGCACAAAGTTCGAGTCGAGCGAGAGAAACCACCTTACGTGGAGCTACCTTTGATTTTGCACTAATAAGGTGCATAGTATTTACGTTACCATTTTGTACATGAAAGTACACGACACCACCATAAGCTTTCTCACTAGCGTCTGCAAAACCTAGTAGAGTTACAACACTATTGGTGGGGTTTATTCCAACAAAACGAGGTATTTTCAAAGAAGCGAGTAAAGGAAGTTCTTCTTTGAAACGAGTGAACAATCGAACGATATCTGTTGGTGGCGGATCGTCCCAATCACAACCACTCAACCATAAATTTTTAATTAACAATTTTGCGTACAAAACAACTGGAGCGACAAATCCCATTACATCCCATATTTTAGCAACACACGATAAAATAGTGCGTTTCGTGCACTTCTCCGTTGGTTTACTAATTTTTAAATTAAATGAGTCTGTAACGGGTGACCAACACAAACCGAGAACCTTGTGAGTGTCAGATTCATCAAACTCTTTTATCGACGAAAGACGATGTGACTCAGGAATCGAATCGAGAACATCTTGAGAATTGCTTGTCCATTTTATAAGATCAAACTTACCAGCCTTCATCAAACCTATCATCTGAGAAGCTGTTAAAATACCTTCATTTTCGTCGGGTACAGAATAGACAAAATCGTCCATAAATAGACTACTTCCAACAATTTCCTTTGCTTTTGGAAAGGAATCTCCTTCATCCGATGCGAGTTGTTTAATTGTTCGCAACGCATGATAAGGACTAGATGTAAGACCGAAACAAACTCTATTAAATTCGAAAACCATTAAAGGGTCACTAGGGGAAAAACGATACAAGATTCTTTGGAAACAACGATCACATTCGCGCATACCAATCGAAAGAAACATTTGGCGAATGTCAGCGGAAAGAGCGACAGAAAATAAGCGAAAATTTACAATAATTCTAAACAAATTTCCTTGTAAGTTAGGACCATTATAGAGGATATCGTTAAGCGAAACTTGTGTACTAGTCTTTGCGCTCGCGTCTAATACGATACGCAGTTTGGAGGTCAATTTATCTTTCCGTATAACACCGTGATGCGGTATAATATACGATGGAATATATCCACTATCTTCCGAACAACTTGTGACAGGTGATATATATCCCTTTTCTAAATATTCTAATATTGTTCCATCATAAGCCTCCTTTAATTGAGGAGAGGCTTGCATTTTATTTTCTAAACAAAGAAAACGTCTCTCGGCCGATCGCCGTGAATCACCGAGAGAATGAATGTCACCCTTAAATGGGAGCGCAACTATATATCTACCGTTATCATCGCGAGTGGTTGTACGAGTATAAAATTCATCACACAATTCATCTTCGGGACTGAGAAAGCGCGGGACATCTACTTCCTCTAAATCCCAAAACTTGCGAACGACAGAATCGAGGGGATCAACTGTGCAACAACAAGAAACCGTAGCGGCCTCATCGATACGAGTTGGCGCGACACCAATGACAGCATAGCCAAGAACCGTTTGCAAAGCTATTGGTGAATCATATGACTGCGTACAAACCTTATGACCTAAGAGGAGGTGCGGGAAAAGCGACCCACCGATTAAAATTTCAATATTTCCTGGAATCGAATACGTATCATCTGATAGAGGCAATTTATTGAAGTTCGACAGTTCCGAAATATCGACAGTAGCAGTAGGTATACGTTCAGTAATTTTATCTATTACTAATGACTCCATACTATAACTAATTTTACGATCAAAACGAGAGAAAAATTTGAGGTTGACTGTACCTAGAATATCTTTACTTGAACCTCCTATCCCCCTAACGGCAGAGGAAGCAAGTCCCTTGTTAATATTTAAACCTAACTTACGAGCGCAATCGACAGTGATAAAATTGCTTTGAGAAGCACTATCTAACAAAACACGAATATTATGTTCCGTACCACGGGAATCAACGACAATAACCCGAGCGGTTGCAAGCAAAACCGTGGTAGGGGTGCGAGCGATAAAATTGTTACTGATAACAGCTGACGAGCACAGCGCGACGTCATCAGTACGAGGTTCGGCACTACGAGATGCGGACGCGGGTCGGGCGGCGGCGGCGGCAGGAGTGACACCGACGTGCGACGACGACGCGGGAAGCGCATGCGACGATTGATGAGAATTATTTACGACAGGTGTATTATCACCAGTTCCAAAATGTAATAAAGTGTGATGTGATCTACCACATTTACGACAACGAGAATTTGAACGACAATCTAAAAGGCGATGACCTTTATTCAAACAATTAATACATAAATTATTATTCTTTACGTATTGAAAACGTTCACTAGGATTATAACTACGAAAAACGGAACATTTAGTTACGTGTTCGTGATGCATGTTGCACATGGAGCACGAAGATAGCTGCGAATTGGATGTGGTATTTACATATGATTGTGTTGTTCCGACATAAGATAATTTCGGCGACTCATCGATACGCCGAACGAAAGGTTTCTTCGTAGCTTCTGGTTTTAATGACGAAGTGCGTTGCAATATCTTTATTTGATCGCGGACAAATTCTATTAAATTATTAAAAACAGGTATCTCACTACTACGATTATCTAACTCGAATGACCGCGAGGTTTGCGAATCTAATTTACGAAGTGCAATATAAAGAAATAGAAAATCACTTAGATCATCAATTTTAAGGTTTTTTAAAGCGGCGACTGACGATGCGAATTTATCGAGAAATAGTTCTAAACTAGCTGGGGTAGCGGACGAAAACGATTTAAAATCAAATATTTGATCCATGTATGAAGTAGCTACTAAACGCTTGTCTTCATATTTAGTTTTCAAAAGTTCAAAAATTATACTGTAATTTTCAGCACAAGGTGTTATTCCAGCGCATACATTTCGCGCCTTGCCTACTAATTTTCCGACTAAGTAGTGCATTTTTTCAGAATCCGAAAGTGATTTATTGTTATGAACAACATTTTGAAAACTTGCAAAAAATAACGGCCAATTTTTTACGTCTCCATTGAACTCTGGAATGTCAATCGGAGGCAGTTTAGGACCACAGTTGTTAGGGTGTGCAGTTTGTTTTGTTTCAACTTGCAAAGACTTAGCGGTACGCTTAACACGACATAATAAGTCCTCAAACGACGATAATTGCTGATAATTAATAACGAAATCTGGATTTAATTTTAACTCAATTGTATTAATTTTATCTAATAACGTTTCGAAATCCGAACGCAAGTTATCTATGGTTTCAATTTCGCACAGGAATTGTTCCTTAGAAGATTTTGTATCAAGGTCTATACCGTGATTACAAATACTTTGCATACGCGAAAACAACATATCTCTCTTAGCGTTTAATAGCTTCAATTGAGAATTTAAATCTGCACTTGGCGCCATTTTAATTATATTTATTTACGTGAAATATACAATACAATACAAACGACAGAGAACAGAATACGTCGCAAGTCACTAAACAACGATAAGTTATAAGTATGCAACGATAAGCTATAATGGTATATACAACTAGTAACTTATATACGGCTGTACATCTGCTGCCAGAAACCAGTTTTGTTATTGTATGCTAACATCTAATGAACAAATAATGTTATCTTCAAATATGTATTTAAACAATTAAGTAGTTACGAATTAATATCGACAACGAAACGATGAAATTATCTATGTATAATTATTATAATACAATAATTATAGATGCGAACGATTATTTAACGAAGTAGGTAGTTGTAGTTACGAAGCGAAGCTAACGAAAAACGAATGATGATATTGCAATTTATAAGTTACAATACGCGAATCAATTATAACTAACTAATTTCCATCCGGCTTTGGAGGACCAAAAATACTATGTTGTAGCGGGACTGTAATGCGCTAATTTCGATAAAATCTACGTGAATGACGAAAACAATAATGGATGGTAGCTAGGCGAAAACTAAGTAGATAAACGAACAAATATACGATTGGTACACTAATACTGGTAGGAAAATAGAACCATTGGGATATTCCACGGGAAATTCAAGGTTCTATTATATATGGAACGGATTGCACATACCTTAGATCACACGCTGCGTCTGCGCATGTCTTGATACTTCTGCATCCTCGATGTGGGGTCCGATAATAGTTCAATCGGCACTTCACAGCACTGTATTAATGTCCAAAAGTAGTAACAAAACGATATTTGTCTGTTCACGATAATTTAATGATAGTCCACCATTATTGTTGAAAATGAATTACGAGACACGGTGCAAGCGACGAGCACAGTTCGAATCGACGAGGTGACAACGACGACTGGTGCGATGCATAATCGCTCGACGCAATACGTGGGTATTCTTCTCTCACCCACGCAAACGAAAGATATGTGCGTAGGAAAAGGATAGGTGTAGGATATTAGTGTACCAATAAAAATAACGCATAGAAAACAACTACAAATTAATAATGCGAAATTAAACTACTCCGCGCAACCAAATATATTGGTTAATCCAAGTTCGATATTGTAAACACTTTCATCGGTATGGGAGAAGTTGCTTTGTTTATTTTAGTATTTGGGACAGGGAGTACACTGGCACTAATGCACTGCACACTACCACTATCGGAGGGCGAGGGCTCGCGAGCAACCTCTGCTCCGCGGGACACCCTCGCAACACGACGTCTCCGCCACACGAACCATGCCGCTGCTGCTACGGCCGCCGCCACCAGTACGTAGCTTATTGTGTACTGGTGTACGTCATGGTACGTCATCGTGGAGTCATCTTCAAGCCGCTCTGAGGCTTTTATGTCGTTGATCTGCCGGGAGATCTTTTCGAGTGTTTGATTTATTTCCGAGTTTGCTGTTTGATCTAAGTCATAGTGGGCCAGGGATATGTTTATAATATGATTAATGGGAGCTATCTGTGGGGCGTACTCATAAGGGTCTATTTTCATTAAATTAGACTGTTCATTACGCGCAAACGTAATAAAGTCGCTTCCTTTGATGATGCAATTATGTCCTATGTCGATGAGGCCCGACGCTGTCAGCTGTTCGACGGTAACCCGATCTTCACACATAAAGCGAAGTGCACATTCATTGCAGCAATAATATAAATATGTGTTAATACGATTTAATTGTATCCATTTATTTTCACAGGCAGTAACTATCGTCTCGCATTTCTGAGTTTTGAGATTTCTTATACATAAATTCTGGTTTGATTTGAAATGATAAATAGTTGTATGTAGTTGACATTGATAAATTGCTGGGTCAATTTCGATACATTGTTGTATTTCCGCAAATGCCATTGGTAGATACATGTCCTTTTGTAAATTAATCGCTACATAATCCGAAATAGGAATAACGCTTATCGATGTGTTTTTAACTTGCCGTGGTATTGCTGTAAGATGATACAACTCATAAATATCCCTGCTGACAAGAGGTATTTTGATTTCAAAAATTAAATATTCTTTGGTCATTCTAGTTTTTACCTTGAGGACTTTATATATTTTAGGCAAATTCAGTTGTATATTCTCGATTGGTAGTAACAATTCTTTTGTTAACAATCCTGAAATGATGTTTAATTCATTTTCCAGTTGTTCCGGAGATAATAAATGTATGTTGAATCTTCCGTGATGAATGTCCGTAATCATATCGATTAAAGTGTCCTGTATGGTTCTTAAATTTGTTATTAAATTGTTTGTTATGATAGTGGACTGTGTAAACTCGTTGTCTAATTGAATGTACTGCATTTTTCGCTTTAAGCTGTCTACTGAGTTGTTGAGATTGCTCATATGTATGTCAATGGCTTTATTTTGTTTTTGTATGACTCCTTGTATTCTGCTAAGCATGTTGTTTTGTGATTCTATAATGGAAGTCTGTTTTTTCCACAACGTTGTTAAATGTTTCTGGTCTTGTTTGATAAAGGCTATGTCCTTTTCATATTGCTGTGCGAACCTCTCATCTAAGACGCCAAAGAGATCATCATCATCATCATCAGCCCACATCAGTCCACTGCTGGACATAGGCCTCCCCCAAGGCACGCCACTGAGCCCGATCTTCGGCTCTCCTCATCCATTGTCTGCCAACTGCTCTGCGGATATCGTCGCTCCACCTAGTCACAGGACGTCCTACATTACGCTTCCCGATTCGCGGTCTCCACTCAAGAACCAGTTTACCCCAACGGTCTTCGGTTCTTCGGCAAATATGACCAGCCCACTGCCACTTCAGCTGGCTAATCCTTTGAGCTATGTCGGTCACATTGGTTCTCTGGCGAACTACTTCATTCCGTATTCGGTCCCTCAGAGAAACACCCAGCATAGCTCTCTCCATAGCCCGCTGAGCGACCTTGAATCGGTGGACTAGTCGTACCGTGAGTGGCCACGTTTCGGCTCCGTATGTCATCACGGGTAGGACGCACTGATTAAAGACTTTTGTCTTTAAACATTGCGGTATCGGCGACGAGAAGACTCGACGAAGTTTTCCGAATGCTGCCCAGCCTAGCTGTATTCTCCTTTTGGCTTCCTTCTCAAAGTTGTCTTTACCTAGCTGTAGCATCTGCCCTAAGTAGGTATACTCCTGGACAACTTCGAGGGGAACCCCATTGACGGCAATCGGCCCCGGAACAACGCGCTCGTTTAACATGACTTTGGTTTTATCCAAATTCATCCGGAGACCGATGCGATGAGAAGAATCAGCCAGGTCATTCAGCATTCGTTGTAGGTCTTGCAGAGTCTCGGCCATAATGACGATATCGTCCGCGAATCGTAAGTGAGAGATGTACTTGCCATTAATATTTATGCCAGACCTCTCCCAGTCCAGCGTCTTGAACACATCCTCTAAAGCGTTAGTGAACAGTTTCGGGGATATAACATCCCCCTGTCTCACTCCTCGGCGTAGGTGGATATGTTCAGTTCGCTGGTTCTGTACTTCTACGGTCATAGTCGCGGCATCGTAAAGACATCTCATCACTTCGATGTATCGCCAGTCAACTTGGCAGCGCTGCAAGGCCTCCAGAACAGACCAGGTCTCGATCGAGTCAAAAGCCTTCTCATAATCCACAAACGCTATGCACAGGGGCTGATTGTACTCTTCAGTCTTTTGTACAATCTGCCTTACCGTGTGGATGTGGTCTATGGTGCTATACCCGCTTCGAAACCCGGCCTGCTCCGGGGGTTGGAATTCGTCGAGTCTTCGCGCAAGACGGTTCGTGATGACCCTTGAAAACAGCTTATATACATGGCTCAGAAGCGAAATTGGTCGGTAGTTTTTTAAAAGGGTTTTGTCACCTTTTTTGAAAAATAAAACTACTATGCTACTGTTCCATGTCTTTGGAGTTCTCCCAGTGAAAAGGACAGAATTGAACAACTGCTGAAGTTCTCTCAGCACGGGAGCTCCTCCAGCTTTTAAGAGCTCTGTTGTGATTCCGTCCTCACCCGGGGCTTTTCCATTTTTGAGCTGTTTAAGGGCCATCACGATCTCATCTTGGCTTATTACGGGCAGATCTTCGGAGAAGCCAAAGAGATCGCCTGCCACATATCCTATACCATTAATGAGGCCGCGCCTTTGCCTGGCACGCGCGTTGCTATGCTGACTAAGGAGTACGCGGTAAGAGTGTTCAATTTCCGAGAATCCGTGACGTAGTTGTGTCATAATTATTTCGCAGTGTGTCTGATTGTCAATGGAATTACAGATGTTTTGTAAATATTGCATATTTTTTGATAACGCTGTTATACCTTTCAATAATGGGTTTAAGTTGTAGTACGTTATCAGTTTCCATTCGTCTTTGACCAATTGAATGTCACCGATTCTGTCGAAATATAACCCATTTCCTTGATTTAATTTAGTGATGTTGTACGAGCCTTCACAACCACAGATGATAGTCATAAATAGAATAAAAGATATAGCGAATGACAATAATTTTTGACTGGATGTTTTGGTCCTTATTTTCTCCGGTTTATTTGGCATATTTTTATGATTTTGACCTGTAATGTCACTTGCTGCGGTCAACGGTAAAATAGATAGCTTAACTATCGGTCTTTTAATAATTCCGTTCTTTGTTTTTAGTGACACCACTCTTACTAACCCATCCTGTCCAGGATGCAACTCTACTATTCTGCCCATCATCCATTTTCCTGGTGGGAGGTTGTCATCTTGGATCGTCACAAGATCTCCTATTTTTACATTAGTTTGTTGTTTCAGCCATTTACTTCTGACTGAAAGCTGTGAAATTAAAAAAAAAAAAAAAAAAGATTTGTACGAGGTGTACAAAATAAAAGATGCTATGATAAATTGTCACTGTTTAATGTTAAGTATGTTAAAATAATTCTGTTACATGTTAAAATTAATGAGTTACTCGGCCGGGTATCGAACGCGAACTAACTCGAACGCCGCGGCGCGACAAACGCGATCCGCAAGCACAAACTGCTGACATAATAATTATCACATGTACGTAAACCCGTACATCATGTATACGAAAGTGGGAAGACTCTCTTCTTACAGGTCTGCTGGAAGAGATTTCATATGAAATAAGCAGCACTTTTGTACATTTTTTCCTATTAATTTTTTGTAATTGTTTCCTTCTGTGTGCATAAATTGAAAAATAAATAATGAACCTTGCAGGGCAGGTTCTTTGAATGGGGTTGGAGATCGCTTTCTATATTGTTTGGAAATTGGAAACTAGAGATACCGCAGAGAAATGTATATCTCTGCCATTACAGAACCGAAAGCCATTGTCGCGGTATTTAGTATACCTCCTTGTATATCTTGCATGAAAAGTAAACAAGAAATTTATTAAGTATATAGGCAATATGCCTTAATAACTTTAATTAATTTTTTTCGATGCTCTAAACATCCTGCATGTAAATCAGCCTTGTCTTCGTGAAATAAACGAAGTATAATTGAGAATCAAACGAACTTACCTTGTGAAGTTTGATGTCTAATTATATGAGTTTATTGAACGAAGACAAGATACTCCCGCCCTCCCTCAATACTCCCGAAAAGTATCGAAAAAAATTGGCTCTAAAAGTAATGAAGATGGCGACTGGTTGCGTGCCGTTGCCGGGAAATGAGTCAAAATAGTGAATTTTATTTTTAAAAATATGTATTTTTATCTTTAAATATGTGACTTGGGCAGCATAATATCTCGTCTGCTGCATGTAAATCAGCCTTGTCTTCGTTCAATCTTATTATATAAAAGAGTAGACAAAAACCCACTCATCACGAAATCTCAGAAACTACAAGTGCTAGGAGTCTCAAACTTTGCATGGGGGTTCCTTTTAAGACGTAGGTGCTCACTAAGACGGGTTTTTTCGAAATTCAACCTCTAAGGGGGTCAAACAGGGGGGCAAAGTTTGTATGGGAGAACGCGATTCCTTGGTCCTATTGACTTGAAATTTTGCACAGACATTCGTTAAGAAAATTAATTGAATTTGTATTTAATGTTTTTTTTAAATTTATTCCTTAACAGGGTAAAAAAGGAGTATTATTACTCAACCGATGGCGGTACAAATATGATAAGATATTTCGAAACATTAAACAACACGTCCTTGGCCAAGTGGTTACGGAAGCGTCCTCTAAACACGGACTGTCCGGGTTCGCTACCCGTGTGCGGATTTTCTTTTTGTATTTTTAAACTTTGTTTTTGATTTTTTTATTTACGTTAAGATTCGATGTTTTAAATATTTAACTCCATCACTTTTTATCTCTAATATATTTTTTATAATTAATGCTTTTATTTTAATTTAAAATCATGCATACGTGGTTAGCTTCTCTCTAATGTCATGATTTAGTTATTAGTGGAAACTTAATGGATTTTTGTACTATTGTATCTTATATTAGTAATAGTGGTATCATTTGTTTGTTTCCCAAATATAATAAAATAAAATAATGAAAATATATTTCCAAAATGTCTGTTTGGGTAGGAATAAAATAATTATGCATGTATTGTACGTATGATATAAAAGCCAAAACTTTATTGGAATTATTGTCTGTCTGTCAGTCAGGGGTTTTTCTACAGGTTGGCTGGTGTTGTTACCGATCGATCGACGTCAAAGTATCTTTACATAGAGTGAAACAAAGTCGCTATCCGAGTCTGTCTATATCCGATAGCACCTCCCTAAATCACGCAGTGGTTTTCACCATCTCGGTTAGATAATTTTTCATTGAAGGTTTTAAGTTTTATCTAAGTAAATAAACTTACATAGCTTTTAGCTAAACCTAAAGAGATACCTACATAGTTCACAATCAAGTACTAGAGAATTTCATTAATTCCATATATTATAAGGTAGGTAAATACCCGGGATATAATATACCCGCCCCACAGCGGCGGACTCAAAGGCAATGCACTGAGGGACAGCTCATGCAGATACCACCGAAGAACCCCTCTCATGTGCCGATGTGACAGCCACGGGACTTTTAGTGGGTAAGAATCCCCCACAGGATCCCGGGGACATGTTAAACGTGTCCCCCGCCACCCCTTTAACTGTGACAACGATGACAGATTCCCGGGGGGCTATAATGCGCCCCCGGCAGCGACTTCAAAGGCCCTTGCCTTGCCCTGAGGGGTACCCGGTGCAGCCCCATATTTTGTGCGGACAGCCGTGGGGGGTTTAGAGGGTAAGAATCCTACACACCGCGGTCGACCGCCCGCAGGATCCTGGGAGCCTATTGGAGGTCTACCGTGATCCCCGAAACTGAGCACGGTGACAGGTATTTTTTTTATTGTGCCCCCCGGTGGCGGGCTCAAAGGAAAGCCACTGAGGGGATCTTTTTTTAAAATTATCCCTTAACAGGGTTAAAAAGCAGTATTATTACTCAACCGATGGCGGTACAAATATTCTCACTTAGATTTGCTTAGTACGTAAATTAGGTACTGTACACGGATAACTTTAATACTTAAAGCAAAATATCACGCTATATGTATCAGGGACTGAGCAGACATATAACAAGAATATGATTATGTAAGTCTGGAGGGAAGCGTCTTCTAAGCACAGCAGGGTTCGGGTTCAAATCTCTCTTTGGGATTATTTTTGTGTACTTTTAAACTTTTTATTTTTGATAAAAAAAAATATTTTTATTTTTCACTGAAGGTTTATATATTAACTGAATTTATTTAGAAGTTTTATCTAAGTAAATAAATTTAATTAGCTTACGTTGACTAAACCTAAAGAGGTACATACTTAACAATTCCAAATACCCAGGTTGACTTCCCCACGGGATCCCGGAGACATATTGGATGTTGACCCCCGTTTACGTCTCAACGATGAAACCGAACAAGGAAGCCCGTATTGCTTCCATAAATTGGTTTTAAAGAAATGGTGTCTGTTCCTGTCCTTAATCCACCCAAATTGTGCACCGGTACACGTCTGCAGTTTCTAATAAAATTATAAATACCTACAATAATAAATCACAAGCTCAGAGATTCAACGTTGCAGGCTTAAACCTAAGCGTTGAGTACTTTGCCCATGGACAGACAGCTATACGTAGCCCTTTCACGCGTCATTTCTAAACAAAATTTGTTCATATTGCGTTACGAAAAGTCAGCTACAAACATTATTTATGAAGAAATTCTATAATCAAAGATAGTAACTTTAAATTATTCACTTCTTTTTTTTTCTCAATTACACCCGTGCGAAGCCGGGGCGGGTCGCTAGTAAACTCATATAATTAGACATCAAACTTCACAAGGTAAGTTCGTTTGATTCTCAATTCTATGGACAAACAAGTAATGTCTTGTTTTATTTCGGGTAAGGACTGAGAATTGTTTTTTAAATTGAACTCAGGCCAAACTGATTCATTATCTTTAAGAAACTGTGGACCATTCCACCACTGTTCACAGTTTAACAATGTGCCAACAGTAGGCCTACCACGAGTTTTAATAACTAATTTACGACAGTAGAATACTGTCAAGTGTCTATACAGACTGTAGTTTTCTATACTTGCTCTACTACGAGTTTTGTGAAACGGTACAGTTTAATAATGTAGTTGGCAAAAACGAAACGCAGCTAACGTTTTCGAATACGATTGTATAGTAACTGATGTTTATGCTACCATGAGTTAATAATTTGACACTTTGTGATAGAATAAACAATAGATTACTATTACGTGCTCTCGTGTGGCTCTCACTGTATTTTATATGGGTGAAACAAGTATAGTAAAAGTAAAATGGCGTCTTATTTTTATTTTGTGTGGCATTTTGACGTATTTATTGAACGTTTTGGATCGGAATTTCATACTCCAGACGTATAAAGGAATACTAAGCCAGTGGTGGGTGGCCACGACAGCAATGGGCAGTTTTTAAGACGCCTACATTCCCCCGACCTGCCCTGACGTATTGACAGATATTCTACCACCAAGCAGTATTTCTGAATTCCGCGGTGTAGCTTTCGAAATAACCGAGCTTTGCTTTATTATTACAAATTAAGGGATGTAATAACTAATGTCTACGCAGTAAAATGCAGTTGACTATGGGCTGGCATGTTGCTTACCATCGCAAGTCCGGCTAGCCTTCTTACTAAGTTGCTTAAACTAAACAAATAGTCCTTATCTTATTTGATTGTTTATATAATATTCACTCGCGTTCCCGAATACAATCCTCATTATAATAAGTAACTTATAGCGGGTTATTGTTGTAGAATGCCTTTCATGCAAATGTGATAAAGTCTATTTTGCTTAAACAATGCTGCGTCATAGTTTCTTTTGTTTTAAGGACTTACTTTTTGACGGTAACGTAGCGGCGATAGCGTAAACATTAGATGTGAAATGATCCCATGGTAGATATGAAAACGTAGCCTTGCTGTAGTCGCGTGAAGACGTAACCGTTCTTTAGGGCGTTTACGATCTCATGTTGATAAACTCATGGTAGGCCTACAGGCATAGGTCGCGTCAGGTAATCGGACGGGTTTAACTGAGTGGGCACGTACCTCCATGATTGACTGATAGCTGTAGCGGACTGTATCTCTGCAACTCGGTTTCTTACGAATGTTTGTAGTTTGTTTGTTGGAGTACTGAGCCATGCTAGAACAATGGTTGAATCTGTCCAATAATAGCATTCATTAAATTGCAAGCGTAACGATTTTATAATTTTGTCACTAAGTCTTGTGCCTAATAACGCTCCACACAGTTCCAAGCGAGGAATCGTATGGAGTTTTAGTGGTGCTACTTTATTTTTCGAACATAACAAGTGGACCGAGATATGATTATTACTATCAATGGAACGTATATACGCACATGCTCCGTAAGCGTTTTCCGATGCGTCTGTGAATATATGTAATTGTATTTTAATATAATTTGTACATAAAATGTACCTACTGATGTTGAGGTTATTTAATTGTGTCAGAGAATTAATAAACTGTAGCCATGCAGTTTTTATAGCCTCGGGAACTTCATCGTCCCATGAGAGTTTGCACAACCACAGCTTTTGCAAGGTGATTTTTGCCTGCAATATAGCAGGGGTGACTAAACCTAATGGGTCAAACAGCTGTGAAATTGTAGACAAAATATTTCTTTTTGTAATTTTATTCATCACCAGCCGGAAGACGTCCACTGCTGAACATAGGCCTCCCTTAGACCGCCACAATGAACGACAATTTGCTATTTGCATCCACCGGTTGCCTGCGACGCGAACAATGTCGTCGGTCCACCTAGTGGGAGGCCTGCCTACGCTGCGTCTTCCGGTTCGTGGTCGCCACTCGAGAACCTTTCTTCCCCAACGGTTATCGGTTCTTCGAGCGATGTGGCCTGCCCACTGCCACTTCAACTTGCATATTCTACGAGCTATGTCGGTGGCTTTGGTTCTTCGGCGAATCTCCTCATTCCGGATTCTGTCGCGCAAAGAAACTCCGAGCATAGCTCTCTCCATAGCTCGTTGTGTGACTCTGAGCTTCTCCAAAAGGCCAGCTGTTAAAGACCACGTCTCAGTACCATAAGTCATCACTGGCAACACACACTGGTTAAAAACCTTTGTCTTCAGGCACTGCGGAATTTCTGATGAGAAGATGTCACGTAGTTTCCCGAACGCTGCCCATCCGAGTTGGATTCTTCGGGCGACCTCTTTGTCGAAGTTGGACCGACCTAACTGGATTGTTTGTCCTAGGTATACGTAGTGGTCAACAACTTCGATTGTATCGTTCCCAATAACTACCGGTACGGGTGCAACATGGACATTAGACATGATCTTCGTCTTGTCCATGTTCATTTTAAGACCCACCTGTTGGGAAACGCTACTGAGGTCGCTGAGCATTGTATTGAGGTCCTCCAGCGACTCTGCCATAATGACCATATCATCGGCAAAACGAAGGTGAGTGATGTATTCGCCATTGATGTTGATGCCGAATCCGTACCAGTCCAAGAGCTTGAAAACGTCCTCCAATGCGTTAGTTTCGGAGAAATAACGTCTCCCTGTCTCACGCCTCGCTGCAATGGGATTGGTTTCGTGCTCTCGTCCTGTAGTCGGATCGACATGGTGGCGTTTCTGTACAAACACTTCAACACCTCGATGTACCTATAGTCGATATGGCACCGCTGGAGGGACTGCAGTACCGCCCAGGTCTCGATTGAATCGAAGGCTTTTTCGTAGTCCACAAACGCTAGACATAATGGCCGATTATACTCCTCGGTCTTCTGTATAATCTGGCGGAGCGTATGTATGTGGTCTACGGTGCTAAAGCCTTTTCGGAACCCGGCTTGTTCAGGAGGCTGGAAGTCATCAAACCTGCGTTCGAGACGGTTCGTAATGACTCTCGAAAACAGCTTGTATACATGGCTCAGGAGTGAGATGGGTCTATAATTCTTCAACAAGATGTTATCACCTTTTTTGAAGAAAAGAACCACCACACTCCCGTGCCATGCTTCTGGCGTAGTACCCTGGAGTAAGACGGAATTAAATAACTTCTGGAGGACTAATAGTACCGGTTTTCCACCCGCTCTCAGAAGTTCTGTTGTGATTCCGTCTTCACCCGGCGCCTTGTTGTTCTTAAGCTGTTTGAGAGCCATTCTAATCTCGTACAGGCTGATGTCTGGGATTTCCTCAGTGTAATTTTATTACATGGCTTTAATTGTATGTTAAAGCAAATGTTATCGGTTTTGTGATCCCAATTAATACCTAATGTTTTAGAAATATCATTAGGGCAAAGATCAAAACGTTCATTGGAAGTATTGTCACCATTTTTAATTTGATTTAATACATCCGTGCTGTTTGAACACCATTTACGTAAAGGAAAACCACCACCCTTTAGTTCTCCGGTCACTGCTTTATAAATATATATAACTTGTTCGACATTATTACCGCCGCTGATAAGATCGTCGACGTAAAAATCTTTAGATATTATTTTTTGTACATATGGATCTGTGCACTCATTAGCTAACTGCTTCAAGCATCGTATCGCTAGATACGGAGCTGAAGCAGTACCATAGGTTACTGTGTTCAGTTCGTAGGCCTTTAATTCGTGACTGGGATCATCGCGCCAAAGTATTTGCTGTAAACAGCGCTGTGATTTATTTACTTCTATTTGGCGGTACATTTTTGTAATATCTGCTGTAATAACTATGTTATGTTGACGAAATCGTAATAATATTGAAAATAAATCGTCCTGTATTGTTGGACCAACCATTTGCAATTCATTTAGTGAATAGCCTGATGATGATTTTGCAGAACAGTCAAAAACCACTCTCATTTTACTAGTGAGGCTGCTTTGACGTATAATACCATGATGAGGTGCAAAATAATTAACCTGATCTTCATTTAAATGATTTATTTCTGTCATGTGACCTAAACTTTGATACTCGTGAATAAAATTTGTATATTGTGTTTTAAATTCCGAATCGGTACGAAATTTCTTTTCAAGATTAATAAATCGTGACTTAGCTAACTTATAGGTATCTCCCAAAACATCAGGAGATATTTTGAAAGGAATAGTGACACAAAATCGACCATTAGGTAGGCGAGATGTTGTGTTTACAAAAAATTGTTCGCATTCGATCTCTTCTTGAGACCATTCTAGGTTTTTATTCGTAGGTGTTGTAACACTGTCTAATTCCCAGAATTTTTCTATTTGATTACTTATTACCTGAGAATCAGAAAAATTACACAAAGTTGATGAATTAACTTTAATTGAACCACCAATAATCCAGCCCAATTTAGATTTCTGTAAAATAATATTTTGAGATTGTAATTTTATTTGTTCAGGCTCAATCAAATCCCAGAATATACTATTACCGATTAAAATTTCCAAATTTGAGGGCTTATGAAATTCTGAATCCGCTAATATAATATTTTTAGGAAAAACAAGGTCTCGTCTATTGATAGGTGAGCTTGGCCATGGATTAGTGATTTGTTCTATAACTATGCATGTTATTGTTACACTAAAATTAGAATGTAACGATTGTATTTTAATATCGCAACATTTTTTAGCAACTGAAAGATTTTTATTAGACTGTTAATAGTTAAAGTTATATTTTTCGTAGGTAAATTCAGTCGGTTACACAAACGTTCGGTGATAAAGTTGGATGTGCTACCCGAATCTAACAATATGCGTACGTGCTGCGGTTGATTATCTGCCGAGTGCACACATACACGCGCTGTCGATAATAGCCCCTGAGCCGATACGGCGGCGCACGATAAGGCGACCTCGCCGCTCTCAGTCTTGGGACAGCCCGTGAGATCTGGGCATATTAAACTATTGTGTTTTTTGTTGCATTTTTTACACGAACTCATATTACACTTCTTTACAGTATGTCCAGGCCTTAAACAATTTATGCATAAATTTAAGGAATTCGCCTTTAGTTCCCTTTCTTTATTAGTAAGATTTAAAAATGTCTTGCAATAATAAATATAATGATCGGACTGGCAAACTGGACATTTATGTTTTACATTGTTAGTGGTCACGAGACTATGTGTTCCTACTTGCTTTGTAAATTTATTTTTGCTTTGTTCAAAAGTCTCTAATAATTCAGCTCTATTTCTTGTAAATTTTATCAAATCCTCAAAATTTAAATCTTCGTTTTCATGCGTAGATTTAAACTTTTCCCACTCTAATAATGTTTGTGAATCAAACTTGCTAGACAGTAAATATATCAATAAGGTATCCCACTTATCGGTTGGTTGCCCTAGTGTCGTTAATGATCTTAAATTCTTGACGAAATTGTCAACCAATCGTTTTAAATTAAATGAAGTGTCTTTTTGGATCGAATAAACATTGAATAAAGATTTTACATGATTAGCGATAAGCATTCTTTTGTTATCGAATCTATCGCAAATCAGTTTCCAGGCAGTCTCGTAATTTGCTGCTGAGAGCTCTAAAGATTTTATAACTAATAATGCACTCCCTTCTAGTGAAATTTATTAATTGGACTTAGATCAGGATTATCGTGAATAAGCGAAAGGTATGTGTCTCGAAACTCGAGCCAAGTTCCGTACGAACCATTAAACTTAGCGAGTTGAATAACAGGTAGCTTGACACTAGCTCTGCTGTGCTGTGCGTGAATCACGCTGCCCGTGTCCGAGCTGCGGTGTTGAAGCGGCTGATCGCTCGTTATGCCTAGCTTACTCTTTGCAACAGCGACTGCTTTAAAGTACGTACTCTCAAATACGTCGCGTTCTTTGAATTGGTCATCAGAATTGGATGACATGCATTCAATTTCCGTTTGTATGTCGCTGTATTCATCCAATAATGGTTCCAATCTTGATATCCGTAATTCAAGTTCTAATTTAAGTTCATTGCTTAATACTTCGGGTAAATTGTTAAGGTAATTATTAAATAATGTTAATCGACCTTTCAAGGTGCCACGCTTTTTAATTAACTCTTTTTCATCTGCCATAATGAATAAAAAAAATAAAAAACAATACGAAATTAACAGCTGACAAAAGATGCACTGTAAATTAGCGTATAACTATTAGCTGGTATGCGAGGTGCGAGCCAATATTACTCGTCGGCAAACTACCTCCCGTTAAAATGATCGAAGTAAATTACTTTTAGAAAGTATTTAACAAGTTTTAATTGTATGTAAATATTATGTGTATGTAACAATTGGTTATGTTAATACGTGTATTTTTTATTTATATCTATAGTTTTTGTATGTAAGTAAGTATATTATTATATTGAAAATGTATCGTAAACACTTTAGGTGTGTATGTATAATGAAATTATAATATCGGTGTTATAAGTATCTTAATTGCAGCAATAGGTAGCCGTTAAGATTACCTACTTGTTGTATGTAACGTAATTCGATAGATGTTAGAAAATGTGTAGAAGTAATGACAATGCTCGAGATTGTTTGAATTATCTGAATGAATTTGTAATAGGTAATTGTTATTGCAGCAATAGGTAGCTAGCAATACGTAATTACATGTAGGATGTATTTGTAAAAGAAATGATTAGACTACACTGACACAAATGGTAGGGATTGGAATGTTAATAGAAGAAAAGGAAAATACTGGCCTTATCTTTAAACAGTCTCCCCAGATCGCCACTCGCTGGTTGCAATGATGTCTTATTCGAATGAATTGATGAAAAAACCAATTTGATGCACCTCCAAATTGCGTCGACTCAAACACGCTGCTGGTAACTTATCGCTGCTGGCTTGAATCCGTGGAGGTGGTTGGTTTCAATAGAAAGATGGTGCTTGATGATATTTAGGATTTATTTCTACATAAAATCTAAGGATATTAATATAATTGTACAAGATCTGTATCCGCGTATATTGATGGCGGTTGAAAGTGACGAATGGTATTGAATGAGTGAGTGACTGATGAATGCGAATGAGGTAGAAAGCGTCGGCCGGTCCTTTCATTCTGCTTATTGTATTGTGTTGTATATATTGTACGTATATGTATGTTATTTTAAATATCTTGATGTTGGCCTGTACAGTCTGCTTGATGTGCATATGGCTTCTCATATTCATTTACATGATGCACAATTTGGCTTTATGCCTGGGCTGTCTACGGAGAGTGCCATTTTGTCCGTTAAGCAGATTGTTCAATACTACACACGAAGAAAGACCGCTGTGAACGCCTGTTTTCTTGATCTGTCCCGGGCCTTTGACATGGTATCATATAACATTCTGTGGGAAAAACTTCGAAATGAAAGTACTGTGGGAAATGAAGTTACCTCTTTGTTCCAATATTGGTATAACAACCAGATCAATCATATTAGGTGGGCTGGAACTTTGTCGGATGAATACAGGCTGAAATGTGGAGTAAGGCAGGGGGGGATTACGTCTCCTCGCCTTTTTAACCTGTACATCAATAGACTGATTGTTGAGCTCAGCAAAACCAGCGTCGGATGTCATATTGATGGTATATGTATGAACAATATCAGCTACGCCGACGATATGGTGTTGCTGAGTCCATCGATCGCTGCTTTGAAACACCTCTTACGGGTATGTGAGGCGTATGCCGTGGCTCATGGGCTCAAGTACAATAACAAAAAGAGTGAGTTACACAGTGTGTTTAAAACTGGCAACAAAGGTTACTCGATAGAGCCACAAGTAACATTATACGATGAGCCCCTGACGCAAGTAACTAAATTCAAGTACTTGGGTCACTGGCTTACGGATAATTTAAGTGACAATGTTGACATTGAAAGAGCACGCAGAGCGCTGGCTGTCCGATGCAATATGCTGGCCCGCAGATTTGCACGATGTACCACACCAGTTAAGATCACGCTATTTAAAGCATACTGTCAGTCACAGTACACGTGCGGTCTGTGGGTTCGGTATACGCAGAGGGCATACAGCGACCTGCGTGTTCAGTACAATAATGCTCTTAGGGTGCTGTTAGGGTTGCCCAGATTTTGCAGTGCATCAGGCATGTTCGCTGATGTTGGGATTGACGGCTTTCATGCCGTCATCCGAAAAAGCTGTGCCTCCCTCTTGCAGAGGGTACGTACCAGCCCTCACAGCATCCTGAGAACATTGTGTGATAGATGGGACTGCCCTGTGCTGGAGCATTGGATGCAGCTACATTCGCCGGTAGCTAGGTGTGCAGTGCTCTAGCTCATGGCCTTCCTAGATGTGGATGTATTTATATTATTTAATTTACTAACTAGTTTTTTAAGATTTTTGTAGTAAAACTATGGATCTGTCTGGTCTGAAATAAAGATTTATTTATTTATTTTATTTATAATGTCTGGTTAAGATTGCCTTTCACTGTGTCACTTATAATAAGCTCATTCATAGCCAGTGTGTACTCTTTCAATACTTTTTGTGAACTTGCATACTTATCTGATAATGATATTAATTTTTCTTGTAAATTTAAAATTTCTCCTTGCAAGTGCTCGGTATTTTTTTTTGTATTTTAATGTGCACATATCTAACCTTGATGCATACATATCTAATTTATCGATGAATCCGAATATGTCAGGAATTTTGTCTTTAATTTGGGTTAGTAGGGCGCCCCTGTCTACAGAGTTAAAAGCGTTTTTGATATCCACTTTCAGCAGCACCTCTCCACCACGGTTGTGAATAAATGATCATAAAGCATGGACGGCTGCCTCCCATCCGCCAGCTGTGCCAAAACCGAGTTGTTTGGGCTTGAAAAAGCTACCAATACTGTCTCTTTTCTGTGCGCAACACACTTTGGCGGCGAGACGTCGATACGTACATCCAACGGCAATAGGCCGTATGCCACCGTCTTTCTTATTTAGTGCACATAAATTGGCTCCGTATATAATATCAACAATCTCACCGTTAACGCGACCCGACAGCATTAGGTTAATCATAGCTGTCAGTTCCTTGAGGAGTGATTCACCGGCAGCGCCACTATTTCTGCCTAAAAGGTCCTTTAAATGTTGTGGTGTTAAAGAATCAAGGCCACCGGCAGAACCACTCGGGAAAGAACTAACTGCGCGGATCACATCCTCATCTGTAATTTGGAGCACAGTATCGGTAGCTTGCAGTGGGTCAGGCAACTGAACGGTTGCTGCTGGAAGGGGATGCTAACTTTCCAACGAAGCTAGTGTTTCCGGCTTATCGGAAGCAAGTACGTCACTGGAAAAAAGTAGCCTCGCCGCACCCCTGACTTCACCGTCGCCTAGTTTGTTTTCTGCAAGGCGGTAAGTGGCATACTCATTGACGACGACGGCTTTGGCAAGAGAGCGTTGAGGATAAGATAGGACGTGGGAATTTGATGCCGAACACGTGCTATTACTTTTTAATTTTGAAGTCAAACTGGTGTTGCTCGAGTCCTTCTTGACATGTAGGACTCTGTAGGGAAAAGTTAATAAATGTTCCCAAGCATTTTTGAATTTTCTGAGACCACTCTCTTTACATCTTTGGCAAGGGTCTGTGCTATTGTAATGCGGGCTCCACGGGGGATTCGCTTCAGAGTCGGAGTGGTACGTTTAAGATCACTTAATAATTTCCATAAAGGGTATTGTGTGGATGATGTGGAATTAGTATGTTGATAAGGTGGATGACGCGGGCGTTCTGGCTTGTGAACTTTTCCGGTATGGATATTTAAACCACGTTGTGTACTGAATAATCGTGCCGGGGAACATAAGGAACACTGAAACATATTATTGAGTGACGTACCACTGGTCTTGGCTTATTCATGTGGCAATGTTACAATGAACCTTCTCATTTATCGATTAAATGAAGTCTTTCGCGGTTTAATTTAACATTTTTAATAAAAATATTATGTTTATTTACAAGTTTTTTTTTGTTTTCCTTATATATCTATTGATTTTAATATATTTCTTTAGTTAATGTTGTCTTTTACTTACGCGAATATTACACATTGAAATCAAACTACTTTTACGAATTTTATCGCGGTTTATTTTTTGATTTTACTATCCTGACGTTTAGAATGCTTTGCAGCACCCATGGTCACGGGAGGACTGAGATGTTGAACGTTCTTATGTCACAATTATGCCGGTGTATCCTCAGGTCTTCTTAGTTATTATTGTTGGTCCGATCTACGCAGTAAGAACTTACAGTATCTTGAGGCCGTGCAGTGTTTTGATTGATATTGGATTTAATTATATTTATCACAGAATCCCAAGCCGGTGGCGATATTTCTTTAGTTTTTTATTACTGCACCCAATCATACCCTTGAATTCACTTACTCGGACATTTGTATCATGTGTCAAATCTATTGGTAATATAGGGTTTAGATTAAGAGCAGCGGGAGGAACCATGCTCGGGGCACTGACAACCAACTCATCGTACAGGCTTTGGTTTAACGAGGCAGTGAGATTCGATTTAGATGACTCTAGTTGTGATATATGTGTGTAGGCATCACGTAACTGCTCCTCTAACGAAGAAATACGGCTCAGCGCCGCCGTATATTCCTGAGAACACTGATCGAACCCATCCACAATGACTTGGAGCCTGTCCCGAGCATCTATAGCATCAGCACAATGTCCATGCAACTGTGACATTTCCGCTTTAAGCTTTTAATTCTCATCTAATAATTTAATGAACTCCGTTTTATTGTCCTCCCTTTCCTTTTCCATTTGACAACACAGTCCTTTAGCCACTTTTAATTCGTTCAAAGCCAGTTGGAGTTTAGCATCTCGGCGAGCAAAAGCCCTGCGGGTCGTCATGATTACAAGAATTCGTAAGAATGTAAATAATACGAAGTAGGTAAATAAGAAGCAATAAGACCTGTGGTCTCAAACAAACAAACATGTATGTATGTACTAAATGCTTAACTTTAACACTGTCCCCTCACTAGGCTTTCTTGTATTGAGGGGTCCCGTGTATTTATTAGCAACCGAAAGACGTCCTTCGACGACTTCTGGACAAAGCTTATTTCAGAAATTATTTTCTACTAACTTTGCCCATTCCATGCCAAGTTGTAATGACTTATTAAAGGACTCTTGAGTGTGGCAGTAATTGATATTGATGACAATAAAGATTTTGCAGTACCTAGGGGCAGGGCAATATTGGGAGTAGGTACTTCCGGCTGATGATGATAATTGCCAAAAAGTTATTGAAAATGACAATAAATAGGCCGTAGACTCCCGTATATGTTCATGCACATGTTTGTCCTGAGAATCAAACCTACGACCTTTCAGGCAGCGGCCAGAGATCAATTCACTAGCTTTGTACCCTGTATTTACAAGATCAACATCGTTACAATATAATATGTAAGGACACAGAAATGATGGCTGACGGTTGGCTATCCAAAGATTAGTGGGGTTGAATTTGACATATTAAACCCTACCAATTGTCTTTGGATCACTCCTGTATTCATTTCATACATTTATTGCTACGATTTTGATTTTGTATAGAAGAACAGGATAAATATCAAAGGTTCCGTAAAAGAAATTATAATGTGTCTACGTATAATAAATGGTCCATGATTGATAAAATGATTATACTAAATAAACTATTTAAAAAAAAATAAAAACCGACTTCAAAGTAAATTATCTAAAAAGCATAAAATAACGAAAATATTATTGAAGTTGGTGTTAGCGTACCTGCTGTGTATATTCTGCACCAACTTCAATAATATTTTCGTTATTTTATGCTTTTTAGATAATTTACTTTGAAGTCGGTTTTTATTTTTTTTAAAATAGTTTATTTAACACTTTTTAGTGACTTATTTTACCAAGATAGGTATCAGCACTATCACGCAACTCGAACGTCTACATTACAGTAACTTACTGAAAACATAAAAAGTTTATATCTCTTAAACTACTGGACCGATTTTGATGAAATTTGTACTCTACCCTAAGTTGAAAGATACTCTAACTACTGCAAAAAGAATTTTCGAAATCGGACTTGTAGTTTCTGAGAAATCCGCGGACAAACCTACATACATACATACATACATACATACACTCGTGAAATTTGGTAAATTCGTTTAGAAGCCCACATAGACTAACATATATGAATATTACGCATTTTTATTAATATTACATACATACGCGTCGAATACAGAACCTCCTTTTTTGAAGTCGGTGAAAAAATATTAGTTTTATATATGTATGTATGTAGGTTTGTCCGCGGATTTCTCAGAAACTAAAGGTCCTATTTCGAAAATTCTTTTTATAATAGTTAGAGTATTTTTCAATTTAGGGTAGAGTACAAGTTTCATCAAAATCGGTCCAGTAGTTTATGAGATATACACTTTTTATGTTTTCACTAAGTTACTGTAACGTAGACATTCGAGTTGTGTGATACAGATAGATATCTAAACGGCGAATCTCATCATCCCCCAACACAGTTAGCTACTGTCGGTAAATCGTTGTTTCAGAGAGCACACGGGATCTGTGACGAGGAACATCTTGGTGCCGAGCTTCAACATGTTAAGCAGGTCCTGCATGATAACAAGCTCCGAGTTCCGCGCCGCCGTCACTGTGAACGTGTCAAGCCATCCACAGTCGAACGTATGCCTGCTGTATTGCCATATGTTAGAGGGGTAACAGACAAGATTGGCTATATCTTAAAGCGAGCTTCAATTAAAACATTTTTCAAGCCACCAAAGAAGATTAGTCAGTTTTTACCATCAGTCAAGTGCCATATACCTCTACAAGATGCAGGAGTATACAAACTGGATTGTGACTGTGGGCTCTCATACATCGGGCAAACAAAAAGATCGGTAAAAACCCGTGTAAAAGAACATATAGCTGACGTTAAACATCGACGCTATACGAAGTCTGCAGTCTGTGAACATGTTCAGGATCGCACCCGTCATTATATTAGATTTGACAAACCACAAATCCTCGCAAAAGAAAAGCGCTACCTACCAAGGATGATTCGTGAGGCTATTGAAATTAAAAAGCATCCAAATTTCAATAGAGAAGATGGCTGGGTGCTACCACCAGCTTGGGATCCCGTGATAAACATAGTCAAATCCAAAGACAAGCATTCCACTGCAAGACCTCAAGATACTGTAAGCTCTTTCTGCGTAGATCGGACTAACAATAATAATTAGAAGACCTGAGGGTACCCTAAGACAACTATGACATATGGACAGCTACCACCTCAGTCCGCCCGTGACCATGAATGCTGTAAAGTATTCGAAACGTCGGGAAGTTAAAATCAAAAATAAACCGCGATATAATCCGTAAAATTAGTTTCATTTCAATGTGTAATATTCGCGTAAGTATCAGAAATCATCACTAAAAAGTGTTAAATAAACTATTTAAAAAAAACGGCTTCAAAGTAAATTATCTAAAAAGCATAAAATAACGAAAATATATGGAAGTCGGTGTCAGCTGGTGCTAGTCTTAGTTAACATAATGTGTTAGCACCGACTTCAATATATTTTCGTTATTTTATGCTTTTTAGATAATTTATTTTGAAGCCGGTTTTTTATTATTTTTTTAAATAGTTTATTATTAATATTACATACATACGCGTCGAATAGAGAACCTTATTTTTGAAGCCGGTTAAAAACTAAAATGACACGCTTTTATAAGGAATAGGTACTGCACTAAAAAGCAGTAAATAAATTATCGAAACCGTTCTACCTTTCGTTTGTAATTTAAGGATTATATTGTTACGTGCGGGTGGGTATTAAAATGCCGATTAACGTAAAAGAAGATTTTATTCCACGTACACTCACACTGTATACACTATACACGCAGTATACACACAAGGCACAGTAGTCCGAGTCGCACAGTACTTCACAATAGTCCAAAGTCGTCGCAAGGGTCGCTGGTACAATTCTCTTCGATCGCTTTCTTAAGATGTTTCCGCTGTCGCTTGTAAACACAAACTGTCTGGACGCCTCTATGCGTCGGCTTATATACCTAAATTAACAGAGGGGTGGAACTCTCTCGAATGTACTCGTAAATAGGTACCTATTCTATCGTTTTCGCGAAATACAATAGAGGCGCGACCTTCAAGAATAAACTAACAATAGGCGGGGGGCAGTGACCCGTGAGCGAGAGAGCGGTAGGTACTTACACAAGTACATGCGAATTGGAGGGACCTACTTTCTATTGAGAATTCGAGATCTTTCGATACGAATCGATAGTAGACCTATAGACTAACAATGCGTTTTGAGATCATTGCAATTAAGTAATAATTAACGGAGTAATTAACACTTTTATCTCCCGGTCGTAACACTACCCCCCTCTTAGTTATGCTCGTCCCGAGCATCATTATCACCATGATAACGTGCCAATCTGTCCAGGTGAACTATCTTAGGTTTGCCTCGGGGTCCCTTCTTGATGCGGTAGGTGACGTCGTTGATCCTCGTAATAACAGTAAAGGGTCCTTCCCAGCGGGCTTGAAGTTTCGGAGACTTCCCTTTTCTGCGAAGCGGATTGTGAAACCACACTAGCGTTCCTTCATCGAAACCGTTGGCATTCGCATTTCGATCGTAGCGGGTCTTCATCCTTTCGCTGGTCTTCAGACTGTTCTCCCGCACTCTCTTGTGCACTTCGTCCAACTGATTTTGAAGATCGCACACATAGTCCGTAACGGGTTTAGGACTGTCAGGTGGGGTACCCGTTATTGCGTCCACCGGAAGTCTCATCTCTCGGCCGAAGTTCACCTTGGCTGGCGTGTTCCCCGTACTATCATGTACTGCAGAACGATAGGACAGCAGGAACAAAGGGATGTACTGATCCCAGTCCTTTTGATGATCATCCACTACCTTGGCCAAGTGATTCTCTAGAGTTTTGTTAAATCTCTCGACCATTCCGTCTGATTGCGGATGTGCTGGTGTCGTACGGGTCTTGTGGATCCCAAGAAGTTTGCACATTTCTTGAAATACGGCAGATTCGAAGTTACGTCCTTGGTCCGAATGAATTTCCATGGGTACACCAAATCGACATATCACCTCCTGGACCAGTTTCTTGGCTACCGTTATTGCTTCTTGGTTGGGTGTTGCGAACACCTCAGGCCACTTACTGAAGTAATCCTGCACTACTATTATGTACTTGTTCCCATCGTCAGTCTGTGGAAACGGCCCAGCTACATCTATCGCGATGCGCTCCCATGGTGCCCCAACGTTATACAGCTTCAGCTGTCCCTTACTTCTGGTTTGCGGGCCTTTTACCGAGGCACAAGCAGTACATTTACGGCACCAATCTTCGACATCTTCACGGCATCGTAGCCAGTAGAACCGCTGTCTGACTTTAACGAGGGTTTTCTTGACTCCAAGATGACCACCAGAGACACCATCGTGGACGTGCCGTAGAAGAGGTGCCACCATGATTCGTGGTATTACCACTTGCAGAGTGGTTTCCCTTCCGTCGTTGGACTCCCATTTCCTGCACAACAGATTGCCTTCCAGAACTAAGCTGTCCCACTGAGCCCAATAACTTTTAGTAGTCGCGCTGTAAGCAGACACATCCTTCCATTGGGGTTTGTTTCCACTTTGCTTCCAGCGCAGTATTGGTCCAAGGTCATCATCTTCTTCTTGGGCCTTCCTCATATTGGGTCCAGTCCACTCATCGTCTAAGCCATGCGTCCTTATAAGGTTTACTTCTTCTCGGGCTTCATTTTTACCACAGTGCTTGCAGTCGTCAGCGCACGGTCTTCGTGAGAGAGCGTCCGCGTTATTGTGTCCTTTTCCACTGCGATGCTCGGTTACAAAGTTGAACTCCTGCAATTGCTCTATCCACCTTGCTACCTGTCCTTCCGGATTTTTTAACTGTAACAACCACTTTAATGCTGCATGATCGGTTCTAACCGTGAACTGTCTTCCTATATGGTATTTCTGAAAATGTTGTATAGTCTTTACCACAGCAAGTAATTCACGGCGGGTAACACAGTAATTTCTCTCTGGTTTTGAAAGTGCTTTGCTGAAGTATGCAATTACCACCTGGCGGTCCCCTTGTGTTTGCGACAACACTCCACCGATTCCCGTGTTACTAGCGTCCGTGTCCACAGTAAATCTTCCTTCCCTGCTTGGGTAACCCAATATAGGAGCTTCACAAAGCCGTTGCTTAAGTTCACTAAAAGCATTCTCGCAATTCGACTCCCAGATGAAATCACGTTTATCCTCTGTTAATGAATGTAATGGTTTTGCCACGTCCGAAAAATTCTTAATGAAGCGCCTGTAGTAAGTGCAAAGCCCAAGGAACGCTCGCATTTCCGTCTTATTTTTCGGGACAGGCCATTCCTGAACAGCTTTTATCTTTTCAGGGTCTGTTTTTACTCCATCCGCCGAGATGACATGTCCTAGGTAACTGACCTCCTTCTGAAATAGAGCACACTTCTTTGGACTCAGTTTCAGATTTGCTTCTCGGATCCGGATGAACACTTTCTCCAGGTTCTTCAGGTTCTCCTTGAAGCTGCGTCCCATCACAATCACGTCGTCGAGATAAACCAGGCATATGTCCCCAAGGAGACCTACCATCACCCTCTCCATAAGGCGCTCGAAAGTTGCTGGAGCATTACATAAACCGAAGGGCATGACGTTGAAATGCCACAGTCCGTTCCCAATTCCAGTACTAAAAGCCGTCTTCTCTTTATCTTCTGGACTTAATTCCACCTGCCAGTAGCCACTCTTCAAATCAATAGTTGAGAACCATTTCATACCACTGAGCATGTCCAGGGTATCATCAATTCTCGGCAGGGGATAGCTGTCCTTTTTCGTGACATTATTTAACATTCGGTAGTCAACACAAAACCTCGTACTTCCGTCCTTCTTCTTTACTAGCACCACAGGTGATGACCATGGGCTTGTAGAGGGTTCGATGATCTTATTTTCAGCCATGTCTTTAATCATTTCGGCTACCTCTGTTTCTTTTGCCCACGGTATACGTCGAGGTCTCTGTTTAATAGGCCTGGCATCGCCTGTATCAATTTGGTGCTTTAAAAGGCCTGTCCTACCACAGTCACTTCCGGTTGCAAAAATGTCCCTGAATGTAACCAAAAGCTCTTTGGCTTGCTGCAGTTCCAGTGGTGATAAATTTTTCTTACAATCTTCCAAAAGCTGTCGAATGTGATCGTCTTTGGTCGAACTTACATTTTGCTGAACTGCGGAAGTGTCTAACCGTTTCAGGTACTTTACTTCTTCACATCTTCCAATCAGGCTATTCTTCCTCAGACGAACTTCTTCATTACTCAAGTTTAAAATTCTTACTTTTGCTATTCCTTTTGTCATAAGTAATGTCCTGGCCGTGATTATATGTGGATGATTGCCGGCGTCTTCTACTATAACACATTTGTTTGATTTGATCTTCTTAGGGAATTTCACTGATAATAAATTTTCAGATCTTGGAGCCAGTATGAAATCCTTTAAACAATAAAGACTGCATGTGTGTGATCCTTGCAGACAAACTTCTTGATCAGGGAACCTTAACACTCCTTTATCAATATCCAAAACACACCGCTGATCCTTCAAGAAGTCTAGGCCCAGAATGCAATCATCCGTGATATTCGTGATAAGAACTGAGTGGATGTATGTTCGGTCACCAATATTAATCTCTACATGTGTATCACCGAGGACGGAGACTGGCTGGCCGGTTGCTGTCTGAAGGCGACATGGTGGGGATCGCCTTTTCCACATAACGGTGCGTTTTAGTAGTTCTGGTCTGACAATAGTCCGCGAAGCTCCAGTGTCTATTGTCAAAGTGCATGTCTGATTATTTAATGTGCCCTCGATGGTCAGACTGTTTCCGTTGCGAACTTGAGTAATGGTGATGGTGGGGGCCTTATTGTTACCAGCCAGCACCCGCCCCGCGGTCCTGGCGACACTTAGTTTAACGACAGGTCTTGGTCCACTTGGGTCCCGGAGCTCGTGACCCTCTTTCTCTTTTTACGACATTCCAGTCGAATATGCCCCTTTTCTCCGCAGCCATAGCAAGTGGGGACATACTGAGGCTTCCTGTCATCCGACGCTATTTCGCGGATTTTATGTACTCGGGTGTCTTGACGTACTGCATCCACTTCGAGAGCATGGGCCAATGCGCTCTTTAGCGTCGAATGATGGCTCAGACGAACGGCAGCTCTGACTTCCGCGTCCCGTATGCCATCCACGAATGCCTGTAGAAGATTCACCTCCACAGTCGCCGGTGCCGATGAGTATGCACGACCCACCAGCCTTTCCACCTCAAGCGCCCACTGCTGGAGACTTTCTCCGGCTTTTTGTGTCCGATCGCGGAGTTGTGCTCGATAAACGTGCTCCAGGTGCTTTTCACCGTAACGCGTCTCTAATGCCTCCAAGAGAGCATCCAAGGTCCGTCCTTCAAGTGGCAGGTTTTCCAATATCATCAGAGCGTCTCCTCGCAGGGCAAGCGTCAGGGCCATAAAAGATTGGCCATCAGTCCAGCCGTTCCCGTTGGCCAGTGTTTCGAACTGGTAGCGGTAGGCTGTCCATGATGACGACCCGTCAAAGTGCGGAAGGTCGAGTTTTGCTGCTGATGGTGATGATGAGGCCACGGTTAGCGGTTGACGAGTCTCTAGTTTAGTTACCTTATTAGTCAGTACATGAATACGGCTATCATGTTCATCAATGCGGCCTTCCAGGTTTTCCGTCTTAAGAGTAACCTCTTTGACGTCCACTTCCAGTTTTGTGACTTTCTCGCCGAGTATAGAAATGCCGGCGTCAATCTTGCACAGAACAGCCTCTTGGTTGGCCTGGATGTCACGGCGGGTAGCCTCCTGATTTACCTGAATAGCTTCCTGGATCTCGCGGCGAGTAGCCTCCTGGTTCGCCTGGATCTCGCGGCGAGTAGCTTCCTGGTTCGCCTGGATACTCTCTTGAATAGCGGCTAGCAGGGTTATCAGGTTCAGCTCTGCCGTGTTTCCTCCTGATGCAGTACCAGACGAGGTAGCGTTCTCAGGCTGGACCTCCTCCTCTTGACCACGGCGACGTGCAGCATCCATCTCCACCTGTCTTCTTGTTCGCGGAGTATGCGCTTCTTTTTCACGCGGCAGAATCGGCATTCCGCTTCTGACACCAATTGTTACGTGCGGGTGGGTATTAAAATGCCGATGAACGTAAAAGAAGATTTTATTCCACGTACACTCACACTGTATACACTATACACGCAGTATACACACAAGGCACAGTAGTCCGAGTCGCACAGTACTTCACAATAGTCCAAAGTCGTCGCAAGGGTCGCTGGTACAATTCTCTTCGATCGCTTTCTTAAGATGTTTCCGCTGTCGCTTGTAAACACAAACTGTCTGGACGCCTCTATGCGTCGGCTTATATACCTAAATTAACAGAGGGGTGGAACTCTCTCGAATGTACTCGTAAATAGGTACCTATTCTATCGTTTTCGCGAAATACAATAGAGGCGCGACCTTCAAGAATAAACTAACAATAGGCGGGGGGCAGTGACCCGTGAGCGAGAGAGCGGTAGGTACTTACACAAGTACATGCGAATTGGAGGGACCTACTTTCTATTGAGAATTCGAGATCTTTCGGTACGAATCGATAGTAGACCTATAGACTAACAATGCGTTTTGAGATCATTGCAATTAAGTAATAATTAACGGAGTAATTAACACTTTTATCTCCCGGTCGTAACAATATTTAAGTGTAAAAGCGTGGGGCGCTTTTTCTCTGTAAATGATTACAAATTATTGTCATGTGAATACAAATACTTCATCATCATCATCACCAGCCGGAAGACGTCCACTGCTGAACATAGGCTCCCCCTTCGAACGCCACAATGAACGACAATTGGCTATTTGAATGCACCGGTTACCTGCGACGCGCACAATGTCGTCTGTCCACCTAGTGGGAGGCCTACCTACCTACGCTGCGTCTTCCGGTTCGTGGTCGCCACTCGAGAACCTTTCTTCCCCAACGGTTATCGGTTCGCCGAGCGATGTGGCCTGACCATTGCTACTTCTACTTGCAGATTTTAAGAGCTATGTCGGTGACCTTGGTTCTTCGGCGAATCTCCTCATTCCGGATTCTGTCGCGCAAAGAAATTCCGAGTATAGCTCTCTCCATAGCTCGTTGTGTGACTCTGAGCTTATCCAGAAGTCCAACAGTTAGGGACCACGTCTCAGTACCATATATCATCACTGGGAATACACACTGGTTAAAAACCTTCGTCTTCAGGCACTGCGGTATTTCGGATGAGAAGATTTCGCGTAGTTTCCCGAACGCTGCCCATCCGAGTTGGATTTTTCGGGTGACCTTTTTGTCGAAGTTGGACCGACCTAACTGGGTAGTTTGTCTTAGGTATACGTAGCGGTCTACAACTTCGAGTGTATCGTTCCCAACAACTACCGGTACGGGTGCAACATGGACATTATACATGATCTTCTTTAAAAAAAAATATGAAAAATGAT
The DNA here is from genome assembly GCA_911728495.1 of Furcula furcula. Taxonomy (NCBI): domain Eukaryota; kingdom Metazoa; phylum Arthropoda; class Insecta; order Lepidoptera; family Notodontidae; genus Furcula; species Furcula furcula. The sequence goes on from OU452244.1 coordinate 1,476,795, forward strand.
GTTAAGAGGCTGACAAGACCTAAAAACTTTCCACGTTTCGATGTTTCAGTCACGCCCCCGTGTCACGCCCTCTTATTCTCCGATAATCCAGCGCGATGCCATTTGCGGTAAAATAATGAACTACTACAAGCTGACGAACGCATTGCCGCGATCAATAAATCGAATTTAAACAATAGATGGCGCTGTTAATAATATATATATTTTTTATAATATATACATAAAAAGATAAATAACATAGACGCTTGACTGATACAAATACTTACTTATTTTTTTGGAAATACATACTTAAAATAGATAAATAAAACTCACACACTTGGTGGGAATCGAACTCACGACCTATTGAGTAGCAGGTGTCTTACAACTAGACAGGCCCGTCGTGCATTCATTGTTGTAATAATTTATTTTTAACCGACTTCAAAAAAGAAAGAGGTTCTCAAATCCACTGTATATGTATTTTTTATGAATGTTCGCGCATAACACTGGCAATTATTAACCTATTTGAAAATATCTTCCATAAAAAAATATTTCGCTCGTATAAGTAGTTCCATAAAAAACAAAAAAAGCGGGTCAGAATTTTTTTTAAAAACGCCGTAAATTAGAAATCATTAAAAAAAATAAACCGAAGAATTGAAGTCGGTTCATTTTTTATAAAAAATTATCCTGTAAGTAGAGCAAGTAATAAATTAGACATGGCGAAAAAAAAACAAATTTTGTAATTATTTTAAGACTTTATTTACAACTACTATAAAATACTTTTCGGCCTAAACGGATTGACACCCACCAAAAAGGTGTTATAAGTCTGACAACTATGTCTGTTCGTCTGTCTGTCTATGACGTCATAGTGCTCCAACAAGTAGACGGATTTGAATGCTGTTTTTTTTTATTTGAAAGCTAGTTTAAGCCAGATGGTTCTTAGCTATGTTACACGAAAACCGGTTTAGCCGTTTGAAGACCATGAGCTCTTGTCCAAATCGATGCAGGCATATTAGATATACAAAAGACATTTTCTATAACTTCCATGCGTCTGAAAGCCACGAAAAATTCATGAGTACCTAAATCCGATGATACTAAAGAGTAAGTGGTAACATCACCACGGTTTAATGATGGAATGATAGACCCAGGATCTCTCCACGAATAAACGTGGACACACCGAATTTGAACTCATTGATAGGTCTCAACGAGTAGTTGTTAGAAAGATGGTGATCAGGGTCTAATGATAGTGCAGAAGGTGATCCCAGGATCTCTGTACCATTAAACGTAGACTCAACGAATTTGGACTCGTTGGATAAGTCTCGCCGAGTAGTTGGTACAAAAATGGTGATCAGGGTCTGACGTACAGTCACAGGATCTCTGCACTATTAAACGTAGACCCACCGATTTTGGACTCGTTGGACCGAGTCATTATCATAATCATCAGCCGGAAGACGTCCACTGCTGAACATAGGCCTCCCCCTTAGAACGCCACAATGAACGACAATTGGCTATTTGCATCCATTGGTTACTTGCGACGCGCACAATGTCGTCTGTCCACCTAGTGAGAGGCCTGCCAATGGTGCGTCTTCCGGTTTGTGGTCGCCACTCGAGAACCTTTCTTCCCCAACGGTTATCACCACTAGCAACACACACAGGTTAAAAACCTTCGTCTTCAGGCACTGCGGTATTCCGGACGAGAAGATATTGCGTAGTTTCCCGAACGCTGCCCATCCGAGTTGGATTCTTCGGGTGACCTCTTTGTCGAAGTTGGACCGACCTAACTGGATAGTTTGTCCTAGGTATACGTAGTGGTCAAGAACTTCGATTGTATCGATCGATTGATGATTTATTGTATTATTGTTCCCAACAACTACCGGTACGACTACGGGGTAACATGGACATTAGACATGATCTTCGTCTTGTCCATGTTCATTTTAAGACCCACCTGTTGGGAAACGCTACTGAGGTTGCTGATCATCGTATTGAGGTCCTCCAGCGACTCTGCCATAATGACTATATCATCGGCAAAACGAAGGTGAGTGATGTATTCGCCATTGATGTTGATGCCGAATCCGTACCAGTCCAAGAGCTTGAAAACATTATTCCTCCAATGCGTTCGTGAACAGTTTCGGAGAAATGAGATCTCCCTGTCTCACGCCTTTCTGCAATCGGATTGGTTTAGTACTCTAGTACGTTCGACATGGTGGCGTTGCTGTACAAACACTTCAACACTTCGATATACCTATAGTCAATGTGGCACTGCTGGAGGGACTGCAAGGGTCTCGATTGATTCAAAGGCTTTCTCGTAGTCCACAAACGCTAGACATAATGGCCGATTATACTCCTCGGTCTTCTGTATAATTTAGTTATGCTTCTTGATCGACAAAGACATAGAATGTCCGTACTCTTGCCCTAACTCTAACATAAGAGGCACACAACGAGCTATGGAGAGAGCTATGCTCGGAGTTTCTTCGCGCGACAGAATCCGTAATGAGGTGATTCGCCGAAGAGCCGAGATCATCGATGTAGCTCTTAGAATATGCAAGTTGAAGTGGCAATAGGCAGGCCATATCGCTCGGAGAATCGATAACCAATAGGGAAGAAAGTTTCTCGAGTGGCGACCACGAACCGGAAGACAGCGTAGGCAGGCCTCCCATTATTCATTATTACCCTTACCCTCTCCATTAGGTGAAGACCAAGCATAGGGCGATAAGCATGCCTAATCACAAACAAATCTAATTAGTATGAAAAGCCCGCCTCGAGCCTCTACCAGTGACTTTACTACCGAACACCACTTTGCCATATAACTGCGACGCGTGCATATCTCTGTTTTTATGGTAATCAGTGTTTACTCAAACAGTCTACACCAATTACTAAGTGATTCCGTCTGTTTGTCTCTAGCACACAACTGCTACGAGAGGGTTTATATACGTATTTAGCACACAACACCGCGTTTGACGCACTCACTGACGCTGGTGAAGGCTCAACTGCCTATTAGTTTGATGACATCAGGGATTGCTCGATAAAAATATGTCTTATATCCTCAAAGCTTTGGATAACTAAGTAGGTAGTTAATATTGATAAAGCAAATTGGACCCTCGTTTGGTAACAAGTATTGTGAAGAAAATATTACTGTATGAATCTATTTAAATATGTATTTACAAAAAAAAATGTATATGTAGACAACTGATACATTAGTATAGTGTCTAATTATACATTTTTTTTTGGTTTCCATAGTACAGGCTCTGCCTAGTTTGGGATCGGACGACCGTGTGTGGATTGTCCCAAGCTATTATTATTATGAGCGGTTTACGTATGCCTAATTCCTAAGATAAATGTTTAACTTATTTTCTTTCAACAAAGAGCATGCAATGCACTCGTATACATAATTATATAAACACTACTACAAGTAGGTCTTACTGTTGTTAATTATTATTGTTGATGATATTACTAGATAATTTAGATATTATGTCTTTAATAAGTCGATGTCAGCTCTCTTCATCAGCAGCCGAACCAACGTCCACAGCTGAACAAAGGCCTCCCCTTTAGAAGGGATGGGTTGCCATAATGCCCACGCTTAGCAGGCGTGTCTCTTACGCACACTCAGAGGGAGGAAATGGAAGGGTGCTAGATATTCTAACCCGGACACCCCACGGATTCAGCTTTCTTAAGTTTCCTTAAAATTACTAGGATGACATTATTTTGAATGCGAAAATGTAGTCAACCCTTCAAACCATGATTTAAAATCATTTATACGTATTCATAAATTAGCATGAGCAATTATTACGGAAGTTATTACGCAACTAATCTTGTTAAAATTAACTTTAACGTTTACTTGAGGCCGAAATTCTTAGAACCAAAACTTTGTCTATCATACACATCTAGTACCCTTACCTACCCCAATATTTCAGATAGTTGTTTTTGTACTGATGCGTTGTGGTATATGTGATAGAAAGCTCGTGGCTGGTAATAAGGTGTTTGGTCAGAACAACCTTCTAGTGCAGGGGCAATCCTTATTCAGTATTATGGCTAAAGAGATAATATTTGAGATATTATTTTATGTATATCCCCATGGGTTTAAAAAAAGTGAAGTAGGTACTTACTTAGGTACCTAGCTGTACCCAGTATTCGAAATTGATAATCTCACTAACAAAATGATTCTATATATGTAGGTAAGTAGGCTACTAAATCTTGTTCTTAATCTAATACCGAATGAAATAACAATCTACAATTCGAATCTAATTTGTAATGATGAATACGTAATCCAAATATTACTTAACAAACAGAGTTCGACAATAACAACATTGTTAGCATATTGAAGCCTGTCAGAAAACGCGATATAATCCATTCGTTTCTAAAAATAATCTATTTTTACATACATATAATCACGCCTCTTTCCCGTAGGGGTAGGCAGAGACCACTTCTTTCCACTTGCTACGATCCTTACATACTTACTTGTTTCGCTTCGTCCACTTTCATTATTCCCTTCATACATGCTTTTCGGTTTAGGCTACTCTTGACCTGGCCTTTTTTCAAGACGTCCATGTAGAACTACTGGGAATAGGCCCCTGATTTGGTCTTGAAACGTCCGCCATTTTTTTTTACGTGGGGACATCCTCATAGTTACCCGCAACGCCACGGGTGGTAGCAGCGCGGGTTATGTCGGACTCTTACCGACTAAAACCCCACGGTGTCCTCATCCCGCTTGTGTGGCGGGTCCCGGGAACGTACTCTGTACTCATCTAGTTCCCGCCAGCGGCCGTCTGCCTTGCGGCGGACTCTTCTTTGACTGTGGGTGTATAAAGCCCACAGACACGTCCGCGGGTGTATAAAGCCCGCGGACTCCTCCTCAAGGAGGCGTGCCGGGACACTTCGGCACGCCTTCCTACGCGGGGGCGATTGTTCGCTGTGCGCAGGCAGTCCACCCGTTTCTGCTGCCCGCACTTCCCCGCTACGGGGGCATGAGCTCCGCCGCTTCCTTCTGCGACATAACATGCTCGCCGAAGGAGACCACCGCCCCCTATGTTGAAACGTCCGCCTAGGTCTATCCCTTCCAACACTTTCATTCACACTCGCCTTATACACTTTTTTCGTCAATAGTTCCTCATTCATTCTCTCGACATGGCCAAACCATCTCAGCATACCTTTCTCAATTTTTGTCACTACATCTTCTTTCAGACCACAACGTTTCCTTATCTCACTATTTATTATACTGTCACTGAGTTTAACTCCTATCATACTTCTTAACGCTCTCATCTCAACTGCATTTATTGTGCTTTCATGTTTCTTCTGCCTTACCCAACTTTCACTTCCGTTCATGAGTGTCGGAACCAACACCCCCTCATGCACAGCCAAACGAGCCTTGTTAGACACCTTCCGACTGTTCATAAAGGAGTGCAAAGCTCCATTCACCATGTTTCCTGCATTCACTCCTCTTTTAATATCACTCTCACACTTTCCATCTCTTGTAAACTTTGAACCCAGATACACAAACTCATTCACCTGTTCAATTTGTTCATCTCCAATCACGATATTGCAGTCTGTCACTGCCTCATCTCTTTCAAACACCATCACTTTCGTCTTCTTTACATTCATCTTCATTCCCTTTCTAACAAAAGCTCCACTCATAGGAGTTACCATCTCCTACAACTCCTCGGCCGAAGCGCAAGTAATACTTGGTCATCAGCATAGAGAAAACATTTCACGAGTTACTCATTCGTTCTCAACCCACTTACATCTATTTTTTAACAGTTAAAAAGGAAGTTCTTTACTATAAATCATTCATGAATATACATTTGTTTTCTGTTCTTTAGCGTTCAATATTAGACAATGGCAACTTGGCTAAGACCTCTGGTTTCATCATAATCGGTTAATTAATTTAAAAGATATGGACTGTTAATGTTACCAATACCAGCAATATACTAATAGCCGAGTAAGCATTCGGAAATTTTAGATTTATGACCAATAGATATTAATTAGTGGTAACCACAGGAATGGTGGTCAGTTTTCCTGTTTTTCTATACAAGATCAAAATAGTAGCAATAAGGGTTTTAATACTACTACTACTCACAACGTATAATTAATTAATTATACTCTTTATGGCAATTGGTTGTTTAATTTATGAATACTAATTCAGTACTCACTTATTATTAATTTTCTTTCTCTGAATGTATGTACTTAGTCTTAAATAAACATAGTCTCTGATTAAATATTGTATAAATTGTAAAACCTTAGTTGGCTGTAAGATTTACTTTTATGTCAACGTTTACATACCCGTGCGTGGGGGGAGGGGGGGTGTCCGGGTAAGAATAGCACCCAAACATCTCCTCCCGTTGGGTCTCCGTAAGTGGCCACTAAGGTGAATTTAGAAGACGGGCAGCAGCATCTTTCTATTGGATTACCTACCACCTATACTGCGATTTCCAAGCCGCCTACCAAGCGTGGGGATTATGGCAACCCCTCCCTTCTAAGGGAGAGGGTTTGTTCAGCAGTGGGTACGACTTTGGGCTGCTGCTGTTGCTATGTTTACTACTATGTCGTGAGCGCTGCTGTGAGAGCTGTGGTTTGGTGTGAGGTTTGAGACATAAAATAAAATAAAAATCGAATTGATAGCTGACCGGTGGCCAGCCAAAGACGGTTAGGGTTAGGGTTGAATATGACATTATTGAACCCCACTAGTTGTCTTTGGCTGGCCACCGGTGATTATTCCTACGGTATTGCTACGATTTTGATCTTGTGATGAAAATCAAGGTATACATAGGTGCACGTGTTAGGAACCTAAGTGTAAGTACTCATTCCGTCATGTCTCGTGATTCTAAGCTGTTGTTGAATTAAATTATAAGTCTGCTGTTTGAGAGTCGTGCGGTTCCGTATCTAGGACGCTGACACCGATGTGTTTGTTCTAACACAATGAAGAGTTAAAATAACCATTACGTACATTGTTGCTGTACGACGCGACGAACGACGTGGATTAAGCGACTGTCTCGCTGTCCAGTGTAGCAAGAAACTTATATTTTTATCATTCAGAGTAAAAGTAGTGATGTATGGGAATTTAATGGTATTAAATGTTATTGATTCGCGACGTTCTGAACAAACCTTGATGCACTACACTATGAGGGTGTACCTACCATGCCAAATGTCGTTCGTTTAGTCATTGGTTTAGATACTTTTTACGGCTAAGCAGGGAGAGAATTAAGTAAGTATATACTGGATGTGGTTCTGCGTTCTTGCCATATTTACGGAGGTTGATATATACCTTTTGAAGAACATAAATCAATCATTAATGATAGACGTAATTTATGAATTATTTTTTATGTTTGGTACAAAATGAAATCCCGTGTGTAACTGTCACTATAAAATAACTCCGTCTGGCACCGCATCTCGCGCAAAGTAGGTAAACAAGAGCACGCGCGGAATTGCCAACCTTGGGACCTATTCTGAGCGTTCGTGAGCTCTTACTCTGGTTGAACGTTAATCATGAATCATTAATTATCTTTTAGTTATTAGCCACTGAATTATTAATCTATTTTTAGTCAATTAACATAATCCTTAACTGTTAGGTCTACAAATATGGCAAAAATGCAAAACCACACTCTGTATATTAAAATAGATTATAAATATACGACACAATAATATAATAATCTCTCGCTTTTTGAATTGGAGAAATTTCGCTGCTATTTTTTATTCAAGTTAGTAGTGATGTGACAAGCAAGACATTCGTCTGAAGGTAATGCCTCAGTTGCCTCACGGCCGCTTGTAAACAGTTTCACTGCACCATATTTATCTAAGCACTGCACAAAGACTAGCCGCTCGTCACGCGTGACATTATATATCCCGTTGTGGCGACAATTTCACCAGCTTCGATTTACAGTTCCGATACACAGATATCTGATAGTTCTGCGTCACCTACATGGGCCCACTAGGTACCTATGTGTAAGTATATGTTTTGCCGATTGCTCAACAGAAATGTAATAACAGCCTATTGCACTGATAATGCCCACCGCCTACACCATTGCATACCGAGTAAGATTCGACACGATGGCGTTCACCAACGAAAGTAGCCGGCGCCAGTATCCAGCGCCGGCGTTCTAGTGTTCGCTGTAGCCAACCAGTTATTGTGGCAATAATAATATACTTACTGGGATAATCAGTACATGGTCATCTGATCTCAAACTAGTCAGAGCCTGTACTATGGGAACCAGACAACTGATACTTATATCCTTTTTTGTAAACATGTACTTAAATAGATAAATAACACGCAGACACGGAATCGAATCATAACGGGTCTGTTAGGAACAATGTATTATGGGTTCATCCCATAGTACCTGTTATTGTTTTAATTATGCTGAGACAATCACTCCCGCACTCAGAGTCTGTTAATTATGTTTTTAGGGTTCCATACCTAAAAGGTAAAAAAGGAACCCTTACGGTCTGACTTCGTCTGTCTGTCCGTCTGTCTGTCACACCTGTATATTTCAGTAACCACTGATGCTATCGTTCTAAAACTTGGAATAGTTTCAGATCTTACTTACCCGACCCCATCGCAAATGAAAATAATATATTTTTACTTTTTTTTATAATTGGGTTCGAAATGGGTCATCAAAATTTAAAAGTGAGACCTACTAGGTATATCGAGGCCCTTCATATGACACCCCATATGAAAGGGCTTCATTTGGACATCTCAAAACAGATTTTTATTTTGGTTTATGTCACGCAGTTTTTGGCTGATAATAAGAAATGACAAAAAAAAATACTGTCTGACTATACTGATCTTTTTTTCGCGGGGGAAACCTTCAAAAGGTCCCCTGGAGCTGTGGGGCTCGACCGGGGTATGTGGGATTCTTACCCACTAAAACCCCCGCGGCTGTCGCATCGGCACATGAGATGGGACCCCCGGACTCTCCGGTGGGATCTGCATCAGATCAGTGCCTTGCGGCGCATTATAGCCCCCGGGAACCTGTCACGTTGCTCACGGGGACGGAGGTGGCAACCTCACCGCCGTACTCAATGGATGCCCACACCCCGAACGTCCAGCGTCTCCGAAGGTCAAGAGACCTACTAACAACTCGCACTATACATCGTCTCCCAATGTATATTTCTACAAAATCTCACTCTACATCTTATGTTCTAAAAACTTTCATCAAACGATACGGAGAGTACCCACACTTACCTACATCTTTGACATAGCTTCGGTCCAGATGAAGAATATTAGGTATCTAGAGTCGATAACTTATGTTATGACTGCTCAGCATAGGCAACGGACGGCTGCACACGCTGCAGGAGTGCCCTGCGTGGGCCTCGGAGCGGCGGAACCTGGTCAACCGGATCGACAGGGCCTCTCTGTGCCAGCAGTGTCGGCTATGCTGGCGGAGGAATCGGCGTAGAAGGCCGTAGCCTCCTACTGCGAGAGCATTTTGTCTCAGAAGAAGGCTGCGGAGCGGGATCGGGCGAGGGCCTAGAGGCCAGTGGTGCTACTCACTCCGGCCCTCTAGCCCCATCGTCAGGGGCCCAATAAAAATGTGACGAGGTATCCCCTGCCTTAAAGGGAGCTCGTGGGTCGCGGACGCTCTGGGTGTCCCTACTAAGCTAAACCCGACTCCAAAGCGGGTGCGGTGTAAGCCCTGCGTCATCGCGAGCCCCGCGAGGATGCTGGGGAGCGTTAATTTCTACTCCCGGGACGTGCTCTAGCAAAAAAGGCAACGGTCGGCGGTTCACCTCGGTCGACCAAAGTGGAATAATAATAATAAACCCTTTATGGGATTTAACCTTTGTTTCAGCGAGGGAACCTTCAAAAGGTCTTCGAATTCCTATGGGGGGTCAGCGAGGTATGTGGGATTTGTGCCGGACTAGAACTGACACGACTGTCGCATCAGCACAATCGTCAATGTGGTGTGGTGTGTCGGATGTGAGGATTCTCCAGTGGGATCTGCACCAGATACCCCTTTATGCCATGTTCTACAACTCTCTGACAAATTGCGTTGTTTGTAAGTTGAAAAGATTAATTTGAACATCCATTTACGCGTGAATGTTCCCATACCGTCCATCAAGTACCGAACCCTTAGTAAACTATTTGAACAACACATTTGCACGAATAATAACAAAACTATTTATAAATATCATTATAAAGCCGCGATTCACGTCAATGCCGCGTCCGTTACTTATTACAGGGGAAGTGGGGGGATGCTCATCTAAGTATAAAAGCCGGTGAACTCATAAACATTGAACGAGACGTTTTGTTAAGACTATAAGTTCTGCAGACTAAATATTTCAGGAGTATGGAGCGAATTACATTAATCGCTATTATGGTGGCTTTGTTTTGTTCTGTTGCGTGTAAGCCGTTGAACACAGATAATGGTAAGATCTTTTATTAACCTACCTGTATACTAGTCATTTATATTCACTGTCCTGGAGACGTACATGGCGTAAGCTTCTTTCCTAAAGATGTCAGGAGCTGGACGAGAAAAGATGATCGTGCTCTCGGTAGAGTCCATCCAGTAAGCCTGCCGTGATGTGACAGTACAGTAATAACATGTACAGTAATTATTTATTGTATATTTTTAACTGTCCGCTATCAACACCATAGGTCACTGACATAGGTACCTCTTAGAATTTGCAAAATGAAGTAGCAGTGGCCAGGCCACATAGAAGAACTGTTAAGCGATTCGGAAGAAAGGTTCTAGAGTTGCGACCACGAACCGGTAGAGGCAGCGTAGGCAGACCTCACGGCATTGCGAGTCGCAGGCAACAGGTGGATTAAATGACAAACAAACTGTCATTCATTGTGGCGTCTAAGAGTGGAGGCCTTTGTTCCTCTTCCGGCTGATGACGATGATCAACACCATGCAGTCTCATTTTTATGATCAGTTAAAGGCTACTGGATAGCGTTTGCCAATTTGATTGTCATACTATAGCATAGTTCGATACCTAATAAGTAACTGTAGCAGATAAAAGTGATTTAGAAATGAAACTAGATATCCCTCCACACCTAAGACATAGAAGCCAATTTAATATTTGTATGTATTTGTAAGACTAAGTACCTACAAAATTAAAGACCTCAGCTCATCTGCCCCAAAGTTCTATTAGCTAGCCGTAGCAAAATATTTAAAGGTACTTTTATACACGTGATAATTAGTGAGTCTATTGTTACAGAAGGACTACGCAGCTATACTCACAAACATAGCATTAAAAAGCGATTCATAAACCCAGTATTCGAGCTAGGAAGTCCTGAAGAGGACGACTTCACCAAGATTAGAGCCAAAAGAAGGTAAGTAGCCGCATAAGATAAGCCTTCAAGCTTCCTTGTTATTAACGTTATGAATACTTGAGTTTTAATATAACAATTATTATTTTATTTTTTGGTGTAAAATATTTTTTATTAGCAAAAAGCGAGCGAGTTGAGCTTTAAGAATTTAAGACCAAAAATTCAATCATGTTATGGTTCTAGTTAATAACTGTTACTCACTAGTATGGTCTGGGGCCAAGCTATTAATTTTATTTTTTGTATAGTGAGGACGAGTGCGAGAAACTACAGCTGTGCAAGCTGCACGCGCGATCATCATACAACTTCTTCGCCGCCTACGAACTCTATTTTGTCAAGTAAGTCTGTACAATAATTTATTCTTATCATCATTCTCCTTACCTTATCCCATCAACTGGGGTCGGCGCAATATGTTTTATCCTTCCATTCATCTCTATTTGCAGTCATTTCCACACTCACTCCAGCTACTTTCATATCATTCGTAATACAATAATTTATTCTTATAACATATGATATTCATGCAATACTTTTACTGTCTTTTTTATATAAGTAATTGATGATAAAATGCTCATCTTAAAATTAAAAAGTACAAAGCCTCTGTAATTATAGTGAAATCTTATCATTTTACACATCTCGGTAATGCAAATATACCTACCCTTCACAAACATTATATAATTTTAGGTTGGTCTAGTGGTCAGACACCCTGGCTGCTGCCAAATAGGTCATTGGTTCGATTTCCTGGTTACCATAGTACAGACTCTGCCTAGTTTAGGATTAGATGACGATCGTATGTGGATTGACCCGCCACATTATATTTTTAATCTTAATTTATTATTTTCACAGCAAGGAGAATGCGCGGCTGTGGGACCACAGAGCCCACTCGGTCGCGGACTGCGAGAGACGTTTTGGGGACTGCTATGACAAGTGATCCTTACCGTGTATTACTTGAACAACAATATCCCATGGAGGGCAGTGTGGACTAGTCTTTATGTATAACAATATTGTAATTATTCAATGCCTTTAGCTAATTTTATATTAGTTTTTAATAGTAGAATAAATTTAAATAATTAAAAACTTTTCTGATATTATTATACGCATTTAGGTAGTTTTTATTCCATTTTCAAGTCGGAAATGGAAATGGCTCGGAAATGCTTCTAAAAAAGAGATTAATAGTATAAGATATGTTGAGTAGAATTGTATCTACAATGAGTACCGGTAATAAAGGGAACGAGGAATTTATATAACAATACAACAGTTAATATAAACAATTCATTTTATTTAACCCACACTGAATAAAATACAGAAGACTCACTTTAAATTCATTCAATTTACAATAAAACTAACAACAAATAATAAAAATTAATTCACATATTCTACAACCAAACTAAAATATAATAAACTATGATTTCAATTAAAATTAATATTGGTCTTGACTTCTTACACATAATTAAAGTAATCCATTATAAATATAATAGTTGCATTGATTTTTATAAAGAAATGAAAAAATACGTAAAAGGCTAGTTGTTCAAAGAACATTTTTGGAATAAGATTTCGTCGTAAGATCACTAAAGTAGGGCCAATAATAGATCACATTTGACACTTCGTCAAAATTTAACAACGTAACCTTGCATCGGCGGTCATAAAATATTATTATTTTTTCGAAGTTAGAACTGCACTAATGCATAACTTTTTCAATTACGATTACATATTTATTTATTGTAATAATGACAAACGAAATAGACAGAACAAAGAAACTGACAGATGTCAAATGTGAACATCCACCTGGTGGATTTGAGGCGACATAATATCACGTGTCTTGGAGCGATATATATATATCACCGAGTCTAATGTAATACTTAAATATCATCAGTTATTTACTATCCCTTAGTACAGATTATGTATTGAAATCTACACTTATAGTATCGAAATAAATATTTGCTAACAATGTCCGAGTGTGTCGCTCGAAGCACTTGAGTACCTAATTATATTTGTATTAGTGAACGAGTTCCTTACGAACGTTCAGAATTTCAATTTATTAAAAAGTCGAATCCAAGAAATTTACACATGTTTTACATATCTGGAATGCTGTACTCTATGTATATGATGTTACGGTCTATATTTGAATATACATTACAAAAAAAAAGATACTCACAGGAAAACTATTTAAGAAAGAAACAGCATCTGGTAGAAAGCGACTGCGACACATGCACAATACGACAACAATATCATAGTCGTGTGCTCGCTTGGTCACTGTAGTGTCAAAGACCATAGAATAATTGAAAGGAAACTAATTTCACGGATTATATCGCGATACGACTATAATTTGTCCATTTTGTTATTGGTTTTTTGACAGTACGTTTGAAGTTTAGAGGAACGTGAACATAGTAAGTAATCGAAAGAATCGATATCGAAAAATGTACATTCGATGAAATTTTTTTATGATTCTGACGATTTATGTTAATGTTTCAACCTTAAAATGTTGTCTTTCTTTGTTATATTATGCATGAGGCCTTCAAAATAAAATTAATGAAAGTAATGGAAACATATTACACCTTATCGATTATTTGTAATCTGAGGCACAATCATAGTAATCGTTATGTGTGGCAACTCACTAAAGTGCGGTACGCGTCCATGACGTACAATATTATTTCTGTGAATTTGTAACTTTAACAATACGAAACTTTATGGGCGTCATCTGTCAAAAAACCAATAATAAAATGGACAGAGTATAAGGGGTAGGTTCCTCGTGCAAGGAACCGTCCAGGTAGGTGCCACCGCAGTGTCAGATATTCTGCCGCCAAGCAGTAGCGTGTAAACATCGTCGGCTCCGGCGTGAAGGGCACTGTGGCCGGTGAAATTATCGGACACAAAGACTTAATATCTAATGTCTTAAGGGTCGGCAACGCGCTAGTGATTCTTCCGGTGTCGCTAGCGTCTACAGGCTGCGGTGACCGCTCGCCGTCAGGCGGGCCGCACGTCAGCTTGCCACCTTTATAGTATTAAAAAAAATCCGTAAAATTAGTTCCATTACAATGTGTAATATTCGCATTAATATCAGAATTCATCATGTGAACCACAGGACAAGACAGCAGCCAGCTGTCCCGTCAGGGTGGCACATGGTCGGTATAACGGGCGGGTGGTGGCTCACGTGGCCTTCTTCTTGTGCGCGCGCTTGCCGGCCGCGTTGACCGCCGACACGATGTGGTCGATGCTGGCGGCGTCCAGCCCGCTGGGCCGCGCGTCGCGGGGCCGCGCCCGCCGGCCCGCCAGCAGGGCGGGCAGCGCCAGCACGTCGGGCAGCAGCCGGCCGCGCTGCACGAACACGAGCGCCGCCAGCGCCACCAGCGGCAGCAGCAGCAGCGACGACTGCCGCAGCTCCTGCTCGGACGACTGCACCTGGACGGGACGAGCGGATGCATGCATTACAATTTTATGGCTCTCGTTGACCATTGAACTCGTACATTCCTGTACAGATTCACTTCGAAATGAAGCTCAGCACGAACAGACCGGCGGTTCAAATGACCGTTCAACGAGGCCTACTAGAATGATAGTTCCGACACCCTATATGTTACTTGGACTCGATTGCCGTCCCGACTGATACGTATTATCAGATATTATTATCTGGTTGCCATAATATAATTTTTCCCAGTTCAGAATGAGATGACGATCGCTTATCCCAAAATATTATTACAATTTATGTAGCCACTTCACACACATTTTTTTAAATGATGATTACATGATTATTTTAATTATACGTTCGGTAAGTAACTTTCATGACCTACTTATGGAGCAAAATAAAACTGTATCTTGACATTACTTTAAATTGTGACAACAGATAATTTAATGTTGTCTTTTACTTACGCGAATATTACACATTGAAATCAAACTATTTTTACGGATTTTATCGCGGTTTATTTTTTGATATTGAAATCAAAAAACATCCTAATTTCAATAGAGAAAATGGTTGAGTGTTACCTCAACCATTGTTACCGTGTGTGTGTGTGTTTATCCTATGATAAATATAATTAAATCCAATATCAATCAAAACACTACACGGCCTCAAGATACTGTAAGCTCAAGTACTGCGTAGATCGGACCAACAATAATCTCTAAGAAGACCTGAGGGTACACCGGCATAATTGTGATATAAGGACGTTCAACATCTCAGTCCTCCCGGGACCATGGGTGCTGCAAAACATTCGAAACGTCGGGATAGTAAAATCAAAAAATAAACCACGATAAAATCCATAAAATTACTTTGATTTCAACAGATAATTTATTATAAATGCGTACTAGCAAGTGGGATTTATTATTTTTTGAATAGAACATTCACAACTTTTTAACCGGCTTCAAAAAGAAGGTTCTCTATTCGACGCGTATGTATGTAATATTGATAAAAATGCGTAATATTAATATATGTTAGTCTATGTGGGCTTCTAAACAAATTTACCAAATTTTATGAGTGTATGTATGTATG
The DNA here is from genome assembly GCA_911728495.1 of Furcula furcula. Taxonomy (NCBI): domain Eukaryota; kingdom Metazoa; phylum Arthropoda; class Insecta; order Lepidoptera; family Notodontidae; genus Furcula; species Furcula furcula. Next base: position 1,492,502 of record OU452244.1, read on the forward strand.
TATGTAGGTTTGTCCACCGATTTCTCAGAAACTACAAGTCCGATTTCGAAAATTCTTTTTGCAATAGTTAGAGTATTGTTCAACTTAGGGTAGAGTACAAGTTTCATCAAAATCGGTCCAGTAGTTTAAGAGATATGAACTTTTTATGTTTTCAGTAAGTTACTGTAACGTAGACGTTCGAGTTGCGTGATAGTGCTGATACCTATATTGGTAAAATAAGTCACTAAAAAATGTTAAATAAACTATTTTATAAAAAATAAAAACCGACTTCAAAGTAAATTATCTAAAAAGCATAAAATAACGAAAATATATTGAAGTCGGTGTCAGCTGGTGATAGTGTTAGTTAACATGATTAGCTAGCACCGACTTCAATATATTTTCGTTATTTTATGCTTTTTAGATAATTTACTTTGAAGTCGGTTTTTATTTTTTATAAAATAGTTTATTTATTAATCTGGCAACATATTATTTTCAAATCTTTTAAAAGTAAAACGCTTTTTTAGATCTTAAGTTACCTGTAGATTTCTTTAATTTTATACTACACATTATTACTAAACCTTGAACTACAAAATATAATACAATATTCCAAAAATAGTATTTTCTAAACTCACCTTAGGCGAAAACTCTATAGTGAAATGCTTGAACCGCCCGTCAGAATTGAAATAATGCACTTCGTCCTTATAAACGTGCGTCGCCTTCGACAATGTAGACTCTAACTGCAGCACATAAGTCTTGTTATCGGCTGGCAGCCTCGGCAGCACGTACATGAGTCCCGGGTTCATGGCCTGCGTGTACCCGGCGGGGTCGAGCTTGGTGGAGTAGAGGGGCGTGTGGGGGGTGGCCTCCAGGGCCAGGGTCAGGCGGAGGGTCTTGTAGTGGTCGATGGTGGGGGTGCGCACCAGCACGTTGGTGTCGGTTATCTGGTGCGGCTGGACCGCTATCAGACGCACGTTCACGATGTCCTTGTTGTCTTTCACCTGGAACACGGATACAGTTATCCTTATAAATTAATTTAAATCTTAGTGACATAAATACTTGACAACGTTTTTGAGGTCGTTGAGGTTATTAGTAGTATCAGATATTAATAATGATGTCCTGGCCGATACGGCCAATGTTCAGCCATCTACGCGGGAGATAGCTTAGTGCACATGTATTTAATACCACATTTCACCTGTTACTGTAATTATACAGACTGCTTAACAACCCCAGTCCGATCCGTGAGGGATTATTCGGTATATCAATATAAATCTATGTAACTCAACCCTTCAGGCCCGGGTACCGCAATGACTCCCTCAGGCCCGGGTGATACGTATTTGTATCATCCGCCGTTGACGGAATTCACCTTTTTTTTTTATGGTAGAAATTTAATTTTTGTATGGGAACCCTATGCTTTATGGTTACATCATACATAGTATCATCTTTAAAATAGACCCGTTATTCATTAGTTCTTCTGACATTCTAAGTCATAAATTCAGTTACGAAAGTCGGCTGGTCTCGGTCAAACAGACTAAAAGTTGTGGTCACGTAATGTTAGTTTTAAATCGTAAGTATTCTTTTCTTTCAGGTGAAATGTTTTATTTTTTTGTTTTAACGTAATAATAAAGCTGTGTAGAGGGTAGTTAGTGCGTATTTTGTCAAAATATTGTATATTATCGAACGGAAAAACCAAAAGAAACGGTGATTTTTTTGTTTGTTTTTACTTTTGGTATAATTCCGTTATTATTTGTAATGTAATTGTTGTAAATACATCGTAATTACATCATAACGATAATAACTCAAAGATAAAGTCATAAAATAAAATCTAACTATCGAAAATTTTGCATACCATGACGTCATATCGCGCAGTGACGTCATTTTTAAAAAAATTGAGTTCATTTCGTTTTTTTTGGTAGTGTTTTGTTTAAAACTTGTATAAAAGGAGTTTGGATGCAAAGAATGGATCTTTCTTAGTGCCTGAGTCAATATTCTACCCTCAAAATCGAATTTAAAAATAGCTTTGCCAAAAAATCACCTATTTTAGACTTTCCCTTTAAAAAATCGATATTTATAACTCTAAAAAAGCATATACTAGATAGCTAATACTTGTCTCAGTAGAACTCTGTTTACAGAACGCAAATCGGTTAAGTGGTTGTGTTTATATAACGTTCGTAATTTGAAACCACGGCGGGCCGCCGAATAACATAAACAATTACGTCATCACAAAACGTACGCGCGCGAAAAGCGGGGGGGCCGGGCCCAAAGGGTTAATGACTATAATATCCTGGGACAATTCACACACGGTCATCTGATCCCAAACTAGGCTATGGGCTAACTATGGGACCAAACAACTGATACAAATACTTATACCTTTACTTTTTGTATATTCATACTTAAATAGATAAAATGTCCAGACATCAGTGGCGTGCAGTTCATATATGCTAAAAGACATTGCCTACCCTACGACTTCTCTGAATGATCAAAATATAATCAAAGTAATTTTATTTTTTGCCTATATCATAAAATTGTGTGCACGCCCCACTGCCAGACATTTGTTAAATATCTAATTTTTTCCAAATTTTTATCCGCAATACGAATCCGCTCTTAAATGGTCTGTTAAAAACTAGGAAAAATATAATATATTCACAAAATCAGTTACATACAAATAATTGTAATGGTATACCGTATTATACCCGGGCGGATCGGACAGGGGTTTTTCAACACTCTGTATAATTGTGATTGTGAAATACCAGCTGTGATTTTATTGAATGATGGCGACGTTGTATTGACTTTGTTAGCTCCATACCTCCAAGGTGGGCGGTGCCTTGACGAGCCGGAGGCCGGCCAGCTCCGGCACTGAGGACTCCTTGAGCTGCACCTTGTACACGCAGTTCGGCAGCAGACCACGGATCCTGGACACGAGCGTTTACATTACTTACATAATTGCTTTATTTTTACATCTCTAAATAGTATACAAGAAAGAAGAACGTTACCTGCATCTGCCTTGGGTTCGCTTATTTTTTTAAACAGCACCATGAAATTCATGCTGTTTCCAGTGGAAACTTTCCACCACACTCTACAGAATTCTTTGAGAAAAGTTAATGTGTAGTGTGCCAAGGCCATAAAACGTCGATTCAAGTCGATGTATGAACGAAATAAATTTAAAAATAATATCGACTTTGAGGAAAACAGGGCCTTGGCCTTATCCATTTGTTCATGTTCCTAAAAAATAGGCAATGTCTACTGTATTTAGACAAGGCTGTATGGTTTAGGTACCTTTGCCTGCTTTTCGAGGAAGTGATAAACAACAATTCTTTTGCCGCCACTTTAGTACATGAGCAAAACGCACACAGTAACTTAATAAGAGTTTATTAAAAATTCAAGTTATGAGGCCAGGAGAACAAAGGTCTAAACATTTTAGTAGCTCGTTAGTATTTGTTTGGAATTTATGTTAAATCGTATACCTACGATGTCGATACCTATTAAATATGAACCCGTTCAAAATTTCGGGACGCTGTCTCAACCAAACCAGTAGGCCGATTCTAGTGGTCTAATAAATACTAGTGTAAGCGTTTCTATGCTTATGTAAGTGTAGATAGCAGAAAACGCACCGTATTTTTATATGTACCGACCACTTCCTTCCAATTCTTGCACCATAATAGGCAAGTAAACCCTACGTACATCGATATACTATACCAACTAGATTAGCTGTCACGAACAAAATGACATCGAAAATGTGGTCTCGGTTACATATACTTACACAACTATACACGTACACGCAAAACAATAATATGTTCATATAAAAAGATAACTTACGAACTATAAAATAAGGTTCAATAATAATTGCAGACAATTCGGCACTTACACAGTTTTGGAGCTGAGAGTTGTGTGCTTCCATTGAGTTCCATTGTTTTTGAACGCTTAGACGTACAGTAAGCTAAGGAAAGGTATGGAGTTGCTTACGTTTATTTTTTCCAGAATAACCGTAATATAAAAATATGGTAAGTTACGTATAATGTTATGCTAGCCATAAAAGAAAGCATTACTTTGTACCCAACTTCTCCAGAATGATTGTTATTTCATTCTAGTAGTATATCTGCATTTATTTGTTACAACATTAAGCTCTCAACGGCCGATGATTCCGATCGCATAAGCACTATGACGCGTCGACCGCCAACAGATTAACATGCGTATCAAATGAAGCGAAGACGCTTCATTTGATACGCATGTTGGTCAAGAGAACGACTGGATGAAATAAGACATACATATAAATTCAAAATTCTTTATTATGCATAGACTTAAAATAATTAGGTTTCGTTAGGTACAATTTTACAAAACTATTTTTTAAAAAATAAAAACCGACTTCAAAGTAAATCATCTAAAAAGCATAAAATAACGAAAATATATTGAAGTCGGTGCTAGCACATCATGTTAACTAACACAAGCACCAGCTGACACCGACTTCAATATATTTTCGTTATTTTATGCTTTTTAGATGATTTACTTTGAAGTCGGTTTTTATTTTTTAAAAAATAGTTTATTTAACACTTTTTAGTGACTTATTTTACCAAAATAGGTATCAGCACTATCACGCAACTCGAACGTCTACGTTACAGTAACTTACTGAAAACATAAAAAGTTTATATCTCTTAAACTACTGGACCGATTTTGATGAAACTTGTACTCTACCCTAAGTTGAAAAATATTCTAACTATTGCAAAAAGAATTTTCAAAATCGGCCTTGTAGTTCCTGAGAAATCCGTGGACAAACCTACATACATACATACATACATATATACACTCATACAATTTGGTAAATTTGTTTAGAAGCCCACATAGACTAACATATATTAATATTACGCATTTTTATCAATATTACATACATACGCGTCGAATAGAGAACCTTCTTTTTGAAGCCGGTTAAAAAAGCGTTACAAATGTTACAAAAAGCGTTAAATAATGACAATAGTATTGAAGTCGGTACTAAACATGGCATATTTAACGCTTTCAAGTTTTTATTTTATTTTAAGTCTAATTTATCTACACTGAACATTAATAATTAATCAAGTTTAGTGACAATGTATTTGACATTATATTTTATATTTATATTTAATTGACGGGCCCGTTGGTCTAGTGGTTAGACACCCTGGTTGCTAACCGATGGGTCGTGGGTTCGATTCCCACCAAGTGTCTGGGTGTTATTTATCTATTTAAGTATGGATTTACAAAAAAAAATTACATAAGTATTAGTATCAGTTGTCTGAAAAAAGAAATGTTAATTACCTTTAAACAAATTTAATTTATTATAAATCTGTCTTTTTGAATCATTTTTTGTCTGAGCGGTTTCTTTTTTACAAACATAATGCAGTCTTACATCGATGAATTTTTCTACAACTAATCTCAGTAAATCAATGTTATGGTTATGCTCATTTTCTCCGACAAAAACATCTTTATTAATATATAATTTTAAAACTGCAACAGATATAAATATTTTGTCATATTTCTTGTGTATATTTTTACCACCACTTAAACGAACACAGTTGCGTATAACGCGTTCAGTGTTCATGCAAATGTCAAATACATCATTTGCACAATAAAATAAGCCATTCATATCTCGTAAATCCACTAGTTTGTGGAACCATAATTTTTCTTTTGCCCATAATTTTCTTTTGCAGTCCTCGCACCTAAGCTTTTTTACTAGACTACTTACCACAAAACCAGAAATGTAACCTACTATTTGGAAAACAATTTCCGGAATTGGGTTTTGTTCTAATTTTTGAATGAGTTCGTTGCAATTTATCTGGTATTTATCAAAATTGTGCTGTATAGATTTATTTTTTATGATTTCTATAGCACTTAAATTTTCTTCACATTCATCAAAACGATATCCCGTCGAAGAACTATTAATTTTTTAATACACGGAGCAACCACGTTCTTGTTGTAAAGTAATAATAATATTTGAGGACACACTGCCGTGTAATCCAAAACTGTCCAGAGTCTGTACTATGGTAACCAGACACCTAATATAAATACGTATATACTTTTTTGAAAATACATACTTATCTAAATAAATGACACCCAGAGAAAAAGTGGCAATCTGAACCACAACCTATTGGATAGAGGCCAGGATGGTTAACCATTAGACCAACGAGTTTTCAAATGATGGTATTGTTAGACTCCAAAACCGATATAAAATAAATTGTGGGTAGGATAGCCGAACGTGCCCAGCGAATGCGTATATAAGTCACTGCTCTAGCGGTACCGCAGTCATTCGTTTCTCAGATCTCGTACAGTGCGGAAGTCTCAGTGAAGTTGCTGCGTCATGGTGATTACAATGTATTCCTGCTGCAGGAGTGTGGTAATAATTCTTCAGTGGTATGTTCAGTTTTTATTTTACTAAGGTGGTCCAGTGACAATGGTTTCTAGACAGATTCTCTTTTTAACCGACTTCAAAAAAGGAGGTTCTGTATTCGACGCGTATGTATGTAATATTAATAAAAATGCGTAATATTCATATATGTTAGTCTATGTGGGCTTCTAAACGAATTTACCAAATTTCACGAGTGTATGTATGTATGTATGTAGGTTTGTCCGCGGATTTCTCAGAAACTACAAGTCCGATTTCGAAAATTCTTTTTGCAATAGTTAGAGTATCTTTCAACTTAGGGTAGAGTACAAATTTCATCAAAATCGGTCCAGTAGTTTAAGAGATATAAAGTTTTTATGTTTTCAGTAAGTTACTGTAATGTAGACGTTCGAGTGCAGCACTATCACGCAACTACTTTTTAGTGACTTATTTTACCAAGATAGGTATCACCTATCTTGGTAAAATAAGTCACTAAAAAGTATTAAATAAACTATTTAAAAAAAAATAAAAACCGACTTCAAAGTAAATTATCTAAAAAGTATAAAATAACGAAAATATTATTGAAGTTGGTGCAGAATATACACAGCAGGTACGCTAACACCAACTTCAATAATATTTTCGTTATTTTATACTTTTTAGATAATTTACTTTGAAGTCGGTTTTTATTTTTTTTAAAATAGTTTATTTTAAATAATCTTATTTAGGGTTTCTAATAGTATAATAATACAAACTTACACACATCTCATCACCACTTTTTCTATTTTACGCAGTTGTGAAAAAAATTGCACAATTTTATAACAATGAAACTCCATGCATTCTTTGTTCGAGAACTACGTAACGCTCGTGTACTGATTTTACCAACTTATGTATGCTGGTGGCGTAAATGAGAACTAACTTTTTTATTGTGGTAGTGACGTGTAGTTTGACAGTTTTGCATAGACGGTAGTGACACTCTCTATCAGCAAAAATAATTTTGTCAGCCTGTGGCTTGGCAAATGGCGAACTACTAGCGGAGAAAATGTCAAATAAATAATTGTTATTTCGGATTTTAGTGATATCTTACTTATATTTTGTATTTAAACTAGTAGTAATAAGATTACTAACCGAAAAAAAGATATTCCACCTGTAATTTTAGTGTTGCGACGAGTATTTGGACAGTTTTTCAACGCGCAATAAGACATTTTGACACGTCTTACGCCAGCTGTTGACGGCTCGTACTAATTTGAAATAGAGCGATAGCTGTCTCCGTAGCTCTTATTTTCGTGACCACTTTTCGGGTCGTGACAGCAAATCTTGTTTAGATAGTATATCGATGCCTACGTACACTGTTAAGAAAAGCCCAACACGTACTTTCTAATGGCATGAATGTGAATGCACAACTAAATGTACGACTATTCGGAATAAGTTACAAAAATAGCCAACATGCAAATGTACAAAATCGATAGGTAGTAAAAATAAAACAGATGGTGGCACTGCTCTCGAAAAAGTAACGTCGCGACCCAGTCTATAGTAAAATGTGGATTTCTGCCGTCTTCGACGAATATTGCGATACGGTTGACGAGGGAAATAAAGAATAACATTTAAGATACAGAACGGTGAAGTATATTTCAGTACGCGAGACGTGATTTTTGTAGCGACGCTTGTAACCGGCTGTTTACAACACTTGTAAAAACTCTGACTATACGGCCAGGTAGCAACGAACCAGCTACAGACACAGATTCACTGGACGTCAGTGACTCGTTTTAGTCAGTTCAAGCTCCGCCAGTCCGGTAGAATGTCCAATAAATGATAATGTTTGATACCCTAGAGTCACACATAGTAATAGTAGTGAAAAATAAATTAAATGATAAACAAAACAAAGTGTCGGACGTACCTGAAAGCTCCGCTTGATTCGGTGGTGGCCTCCTCTGTGGCGCAGTGTGGCGGCGAGTGTGGCAGCGGCACCGCCAGCAGTGTAGCTCGAGCCACGGCCGCGCCGCCCAGCGACAGCAGCGCGCCCACGCACGACCACGCCACGCGCACGCCCCTGCCACGCACATCACATCACATCACATCAACACACGACACGCGCGACACCGCCAGCAGTGTAGCTCGAGCCACGGCCGCGCCGCCCAGCGACAGCAGCGCGCCCACGCACGACCACGCCACGCGCACGCCCCTGCCACGCACATCACATCACATCACATCAACACACGACACGCGCGACACCGCCAGCAGTGTAGCTCGAGCCACGGCCGCGCCGCCCAGCGACAGCAGCGCGCCCACGCACGACCACGCCACGCGCACGCCCCTGCCACGCACATCACATCACATCACATCAACACACGACACGCGCGACACCGCCAGCAGTGTAGCTCGAGCCACGGCCGCGCCGCCCAGCGACAGCAGCGCGCCCACGCACGACCACGCCACGCGCACGCCCCTGCCACGCACATCACATCACATCACATCAACACACGACACGCGCGACACCGCCAGCAGTGTAGCTCGAGCCACGGCCGCGCCGCCCAGCGACAGCAGCGCGCCCACGCACGACCACGCCACGCGCACGCCCCTGCCACGCACATCACATCACATCACATCAACACACGACACGCGCGACACCGCCAGCAGTGTAGCTCGAGCCACGGCCGCGCCGCCCAGCGACAGCAGCGCGCCCACGCACGACCACGCCACGCGCACGCCCCTGCCACGCACATCACATCACATCACATCAACACACGACACGCGCGACACCGCCAGCAGTGTAGCTCGAGCCACGGCCGCGCCGCCCAGCGACAGCAGCGCGCCCACGCACGACCACGCCACGCGCACGCCCCTGCCACGCACATCACATCACATCACATCAACACACGACACGCGCGACACCGCCAGCAGTGTAGCTCGAGCCACGGCCGCGCCGCCCAGCGACAGCAGCGCGCCCACGCACGACCACGCCACGCGCACGCCCCTGCCACGCACATCACATCACATCACATCAACACACGACACGCGCGACACCGCCAGCAGTGTAGCTCGAGCCACGGCCGCGCCGCCCAGCGACAGCAGCGCGCCCACGCACGACCACGCCACGCGCACGCCCCTGCCACGCACATCACATCACATCACATCAACACACGACACGCGCGACACCGCCAGCAGTGTAGCTCGAGCCACGGCCGCGCCGCCCAGCGACAGCAGCGCGCCCACGCACGACCACGCCACGCGCACGCCCCTGCCACGCACATCACATCACATCACATCAACACACGACACGCGCGACACCGCCAGCAGTGTAGCTCGAGCCACGGCCGCGCCGCCCAGCGACAGCAGCGCGCCCACGCACGACCACGCCACGCGCACGCCCCTGCCACGCACATCACATCACATCACATCAACACACGACACGCGCGACACCGCCAGCAGTGTAGCTCGAGCCACGGCCGCGCCGCCCAGCGACAGCAGCGCGCCCACGCACGACCACGCCACGCGCACGCCCCTGCCACGCACATCACATCACATCACATCAACACACGACACGCGCGACACCGCCAGCAGTGTAGCTCGAGCCACGGCCGCGCCGCCCAGCGACAGCAGCGCGCCCACGCACGACCACGCCACGCGCACGCCCCTGCCACGCACATCACATCACATCACATCAACACACGACACGCGCGACACCGCCAGCAGTGTAGCTCGAGCCACGGCCGCGCCGCCCAGCGACAGCAGCGCGCCCACGCACGACCACGCCACGCGCACGCCCCTGCCACGCACATCACATCACATCAACACACGACACGCGCGACACCGCCAGCAGTGTAGCTCGAGCCACGGCCGCGCCGCCCAGCGACAGCAGCGCGCCCACGCACGACCACGCCACGCGCACGCCCCTGCCACGCACATCACATCACATCAACACACGACACGCGCGACACCGCCAGCAGTGTAGCTCGAGCCACGGCCGCGCCGCCCAGCGACAGCAGCGCGCCCACGCACGACCACGCCACGCGCACGCCCCTGCCACGCACATCACATCACATCACATCAACACACGACACGCGCGACACCGCCAGCAGTGTAGCTCGAGCCACGGCCGCGCCGCCCAGCGACAGCAGCGCGCCCACGCACGACCACGCCACGCGCACGCCCCTGCCCCGCACATCACATCACATCAACACACGACACGCGCGACACCGCCAGCAGTGTAGCTCGAGCCACGGCCGCGCCGCCCAGCGACAGCAGCGCGCCCACGCACGACCACGCCACGCGCACGCCCCTGCCACGCACATCACATCACATCAACACACGACACGCGCGACACCGCCAGCAGTGTAGCTCGAGCCACGGCCGCGCCGCCCAGCGACAGCAGCGCGCCCACGCACGACCACGCCACGCGCACGCCCCTGCCACGCACATCACATCACATCACATCAACACACGACACGCGCGACACCGCCAGCAGTGTAGCTCGAGCCACGGCCGCGCCGCCCAGCGACAGCAGCGCGCCCACGCACGACCACGCCACGCGCACGCCCCTGCCACGCACATCACATCACATCAACACACGACACGCGCGACACCGCCAGCAGTGTAGCTCGAGCCACGGCCGCGCCGCCCAGCGACAGCAGCGCGCCCACGCACGACCACGCCACGCGCACGCCCCTGCCACGCACATCACATCACATCACATCAACACACGACACGCGCGACACCGCCAGCAGTGTAGCTCGAGCCACGGCCGCGCCGCCCAGCGACAGCAGCGCGCCCACGCACGACCACGCCACGCGCACGCCCCTGCCACGCACATCACATCACATCACATCAACACACGACACGCGCGACACCGCCAGCAGTGTAGCTCGAGCCACGGCCGCGCCGCCCAGCGACAGCAGCGCGCCCACGCACGACCACGCCACGCGCACGCCCCTGCCACGCACATCACATCACATCACATCAACACACGACACGCGCGACACCGCCAGCAGTGTAGCTCGAGCCACAGCCGCGCCGCCCAGCGACAGCAGCGCGCCCACGCACGACCACGCCACGCGCACGCCCCTGCCACGCACATCACATCACATCACATCAACACACGACACGCGCGACACCGCCAGCAGTGTAGCTCGAGCCACGGCCGCGCCGCCCAGCGACAGCAGCGCGCCCACGCACGACCACGCCACGCGCACGCCCCTGCCACGCACATCACATCACATCACATCAACACACGACACGCGCGACACCGCCAGCAGTGTAGCTCGAGCCACGGCCGCGCCGCCCAGCGACAGCAGCGCGCCCACGCACGACCACGCCACGCGCACGCCCCTGCCACGCACATCACATCACATCAACACACGACACGCGCGACACCGCCAGCAGTGTAGCTCGAGCCACGGCCGCGCCGCCCAGCGACAGCAGCGCGCCCACGCACGACCACGCCACGCGCACGCCCCTGCCACGCACATCACATCACATCACATCAACACACGACACGCGCGACACCGCCAGCAGTGTAGCTCGAGCCACGGCCGCGCCGCCCAGCGACAGCAGCGCGCCCACGCACGACCACGCCACGCGCACGCCCCTGCCACGCACATCACATCACATCACATCACATCAACACACGACACGCGCGACACCGCCAGCAGTGTAGCTCGAGCCACGGCCGCGCCGCCCAGCGACAGCAGCGCGCCCACGCACGACCACGCCACGCGCACGCCCCTGCCACGCACATCACATCACATGACATCAACACACGACACGCGCGACACCGCCAGCAGTGTAGCTCGAGCCACGGCCGCGCCGCCCAGCGACAGCAGCGCGCCCACGCACGACCACGCCACGCGCACGCCCCTGCCACGCACATCACATCACATCACATCAACACACGACACGCGCGACACCGCCAGCAGTGTAGCTCGAGCCACGGCCGCGCCGCCCAGCGACAGCAGCGCGCCCACGCACGACCACGCCACGCGCACGCCCCTGCCACGCACATCACATCACATCAACACACGACACGCGCGACACCGCCAGCAGTGTAGCTCGAGCCACGGCCGCGCCGCCCAGCGACAGCAGCGCGCCCACGCACGACCACGCCACGCGCACGCCCCTGCCACGCACATCACATCACATCACATCAACACACGACACGCGCGACACCGCCAGCAGTGTAGCTCGAGCCACGGCCGCGCCGCCCAGCGACAGCAGCGCGCCCACGCACGACCACGCCACGCGCACGCCCCTGCCACGCACATCACATCACATCACATCAACACACGACACGCGCGACACCGCCAGCAGTGTAGCTCGAGCCACGGCCGCGCCGCCCAGCGACAGCAGCGCGCCCACGCACGACCACGCCACGCGCACGCCCCTGCCACGCACATCACATCACATCACATCAACACACGACACGCGCGACACCGCCAGCAGTGTAGCTCGAGCCACGGCCGCGCCGCCCAGCGACAGCAGTGCGCCCACGCACGACCACGCCACGCGCACGCCCCTGCCACGCACATCACATCACATCACATCAACACACGACACGCGCGACACCGCCAGCAGTGTAGCTCGAGCCACGGCCGCGCCGCCCAGCGACAGCAGTGCGCCCACGCACGATCACGCCACGCGCACGCCCCTGCCACGCACATCACATCACATCAACACACGACACGCGCGACACCGCCAGCAGTGTAGCTAGTAGTAGCAGATTTACACATCAACACAAACATCACAAACACCCCAACCATATCGCATCAACACGCTCATTACATCACATCAACACGTACATCACATCAAAACGCACGTCACATCAACACGGACATCAAAAAAACGACGAAAAATAAACAAATCATATAAACACGCACATCACATCACATCATATCAACATGTTCGTCACATCGTCACGCACTTCATTTCACCAACCGAAAGAACATCCACTGCTAACATTAACTTTACGCCACAATTAACAGTTGGCTATTGGCATCCACGAGTCGTCATTTATTGCTACGATTACGCAACTGCCATCCAGCGGGTGGATCAAACAGGGTGGCAATTGGTTTTAAACTGAGAGTTTTCACCTATCGACATCAAGACATCACGGCATGTACCTGAGCACGAGATGCTCCGCGCGGCCCTGGTCGAGCGGCACGAGGTGGTGCGGCGGCGAGAAGCGGTACTCCTTCATGTTGGGCTTCACGTAGTACTGCGCGGGCGCCAGCGCGCCGAACCGCAGCCGCCCGTCGGCGCCGCTGCCCGCGTTGCGCCGGTACGACCCGCCGCTCACCGACACCAGCGCGCCCTGCACACACACGCACACCTCAGCGAACACCGATCCTTAACGCGGACACAAACCAGTTAAATATTCTCGATACCCGTTACCGATCGTTAGCAAAAAATACTAAGAAATAGACAAGGGTTACATGAACACTTTCCACAAACTGCTGACTATTGACACAAATGACACACTAGTAAACATGTTGACGCTTTCTAAACACATAAAAGTTGTAATTCAGCACAATTAATTGAGAAATAAAGTAGTCCCACATCGAGTGAGCACCAAAGATGTTATTTTAAAATCTCGAGCTCCTCTAAAACATAACTAGTTCTCTAAAACATTTTTGTAGCGACGCTTGTAACCGCACCGGCTGTTTACAACACTTGTAAAAACTCTGACTATACGGCCAGGTAGCAACGAACCAGCGACAGACACAGATTCACTGGACGTCAGTGACTCGTTTTAATCAGTTCAAGCTCCGCCATTCATTCTACCGGACTGGCGCGCCAGTCCGGTAGAATGTCCAATAAATGATAATGTTTGATACCCTAAGAGTCACACATAGTAATAGTAGTGAAAAAGAAATTAGTGCTTGGATCCTCGGATTCATCTCAGTTTTATAATATGAAGATTTGATAAAAATTATTTAGAATTAAATGTGATCCAAAACCTCTATTTTTAGAAATGACCATAGCTCCTTTGAATCCCGTCCAAACCTGTCCAGTCCTGGCGAGTGCTTTAAGCGCTCAAGCCAGAAGGCACTTAACTCAAAAGCACCACAGGCACCCTCGATCTGTGTTGTGAGGACTGACTTCTCGGTGAACATCACTCAATAGGCCGCATGTATAGGACCCTTCGGCCTCACCAGCGGGACCGGTGTCAGAGTGAAAGACATTTGTTCTCATGTTCGGGGCAAGTGTCTATGTTTGGCAATTCACTGAAGTACCTGTAATGGCGTGTCGTCGGCGTCATCCACCACCTGCACGGTGATCTCGGCGAGCTTGTGGGCCGTTATATCGCCATTATCGTCGGGCGCACTGAACACATACGAGTCCTTCTCAGCGGTGATCGTGTAGTGTTGGGACGCGTCCAGCGGACCGAACTTGTATGTGCCGTCTTCCGTCGTTATGTGCGTTAGTTTCATTTCCGCTGTGAGATATTGTTTTTTAAGATTAATAAAGAGTATAAAATTATCATTTATTTTTCTTACATAGATTTCGTATTGATTAACAATAACAATATTTAACGTTGTCTTTTATTTACGCGAATATTACACATTGAAATCAAACTACTTTTACGGGTTTTACCGCGGTTTAAATTCATAAAAGTAGTTTGATTTCAATAACAATATTTGTTTATTAATGTGGACCAATGTCAAGTGACAGATAAATCAAATGATAGAAATATTCCAGTGGCAGATATTTCAGTGATACGAATTTTACTTGATATTCTAATTTATTTTGCAATTGCTATTTAACTACTTGACACTCATCATCAATAATTCACTCATCATAACTCATCAATAATTGATGGAAGCCATATTTTTGTAAAAGAAGATTTTCAAAGCGCCGCCGTAGGAATTCGTATTTGTCAGGCTGTAATGTTAAGTTGAAGTTACGAAGTCTTTTTAAAAAGTAGGAGGTTGTCTATGTGGGAAGGAAGGTTGTGTGAATAAATAACGATATCATCGAGATACACAAAGCATTGTAGACCTTGTAAGCCAGAGAGGCTGAATTCATAGATCTCTGAAACGTGGATGGCGCACTTTTCAGTCCAAATGGCATTCGGGTAAATTAATAATGGCCTAGGGGAACAGAGAACGCTGTTTTACCGGAGTTATCACGATTCATCTTAATTTGGAGGAAACCGAAAGCTAGATCAAGTGTACTAAAATATTTACTTATGAAATAAAACTACTGTTACGGAATATATCGCGGTTTATATTAGGATTTACTTTCCCGACGTTTCTTTTAGTTTTATTTCAATGTGTAGTATTCGCATTGCATTGTAAAAGACATTATATTTTCTTTTGCAAAGTTGATCAAGGATTTCGGAAATATTTGGAATAGGATACGAATCTCCGATGGTTATGTCGTTGAGCTTTCGGTAATCTATTACAACTCTCCACTTCCTCTAACCGGAAGCGTTAGGCTTCTTTGGCACTAAGTGGGTGATGAGAATGGTTTGATTATACCTATTTTATCTACTTGCGAGGCTACTTCCTTTTTATGGCTGTCAGGGAATCGATAGGATTTTACGTGGACTGGGACCGAAGTTGATGTTTTTATTTCGTGTTGAATTTTGTCAGTAAGAGTCAACTGATCACCAGGAAAATGAAAGATGTCAGAAAAATCAGCACAAACTTCTTTTGACTTTTTTTTCTTTTCTTTCTTCACGATTTAAATGAGAAGTACGGATTTGCTCAGTTACTCGTATGGACGTTCCTTGCCCATTATGTTATATATATTTTGATTAGTTTCAGTCGTCGTCAAATGGAATTTATTTTAATTTAAGGTCAGGACTAAATGAAATATGGTTTTCTGAAAGGTTTTACACTTGAAATATAGGAAAATTGTTTCACTTACATTGACAATCCGCATACCAGTATACTTATCATCAGGAACATAATTATTACACTTTTACACGCAGGAGTTATAAGTTTTCGGGTCGACGTGACCTCTGGATATAGAATCGATATTTATTTAATTAGGGAAACAGAAATGTTACCCTATTTCCATATATGACAAAGTAGCAAATACGTTAATTACCGAAATTTCCGAGTTACCAAAATGTCCAAGTGAGTAGAACGGCAAAGTGGCATAAATGTGTGCAATAATTACGTGAAGTGAGCGTGACGGTGACGTCCGGCACGGGCGGCACAACGCGACCGGCACGCGTGATGGCTTCGCGCGCGCGCAGCAGCAGCGCGGCGGGCTGGCAGCGCGCGCGCCCCACCACCTGCTGCGGCGCCGCCGGCTGGAACAGCAGCCGCGACGACCACGCGGACACCACGCACACCTCGCCCTGCGCACACCGCACACACTCGCACCGCACACCACCACCTGCTGCGGCGCCGCCGGCTGGAACAGCAGCCGCGACGACCACGCGGACACCACGCACACCTCGCCCTGCGCACACCGCACACACTCGCACCGCACACCACCACCTGCTGCGGCGCCGCCGGCTGGAACAGCAGCCGCGACGACCACGCGGACACCACGCACACCTCGCCCTGCGCACACCGCACACACTCGCACCGCACACCACCACCTGCTGCGGCGCCGCCGGCTGGAACAGCAGCCGCGACGACCACGCGGACACCACGCACACCTCGCCCTGCGCACACCGCACACACTCGCACCGCACACCACCACCTGCTGCGGCGCCGCCGGCTGGAACAGCAGCCGCGACGACCACGCGGACACCACGCACACCTCGCCCTGCGCACACCGCACACACTCGCACCGCACACCACCACCTGCTGCGGCGCCGCCGGCTGGAACAGCAGCCGCGACGACCACGCGGACACCACGCACACCTCGCCCTGCGCACACCGCACACACTCGCACCGCACACCACCACCTGCTGCGGCGCCGCCGGCTGGAACAGCAGCCGCGACGACCACGCGGACACCACGCACACCTCGCCCTGCGCACACCGCACACACTCGCACCGCACACCACCACCTGCTGCGGCGCCGCCGGCTGGAACAGCAGCCGCGACGACCACGCGGACACCACGCACACCTCGCCCTGCGCACACCGCACACACTCGCACCGCACACCACCACCTGCTGCGGCGCCGCCGGCTGGAACAGCAGCCGCGACGACCACGCGGACACCACGCACACCTCGCCCTGCGCACACCGCACACACTCGCACCGCACACCACCACCTGCTGCGGTTCAGTTCTGCCTTTCTTCTACGTGGGCACGTCTTTTGGCAAACCATCCTTACTTCCTTCCAGGCTTTGAGGAACGTGGCAGATCGAAAACACTCTTGTACAGCCGCTCCAGCCTATCCCCAGGACGGCTAGAGCCAGCACTACCACCGGCCCTGGAGTACCATCGAGGCCCGGCGGCACGCAAATATGCAACGGCTCGGTCAAGCTCCTGCCCGGACACGCAAAACTCAGCCATTCGTTTGGATGGCGTCGGCGTTGAGGAAACTGACTCTCTGGAGCCGTTGGGAAGAGCGAGTCGATTACTCGAACTCAGCAGGATTCATGGTTTCCGTGATCAGCGACACCCAGGGGTGGAACTTTTCAATCAACGCCTTACAGAGGAGCCATGAATTCCCGTGGAGTTCCTCCAGGAGCTCGCTCCAGGACTGACGTGACATTCGCGATGGCGATTTGGAGTGCCTTTGTGGCTACTCGATACGCCCTGTAGCCTTCTCCTCGGCTGTGTCAGGAGACACCGCCGATATCATACCGCCCTGAGACACCGCCTCATCCGAGGGTCATGACGCGGAGGATCGCATCTATCATGGACCAACCCGCCCGTAATCCGTTTTAAAGAGCCCCGGATCAACGTCCTCTAGGTACCGGACACTTCGGGCAGCGAGCGCCCGCTCGAAGAGCTTGCTCGCCTCGTCCAGCAGTAGGATAGGCCTATAGGCCGACGGCGAGTCACGACGCCCCCGTGACTCGCTTCTGAAGGACGAGTTTCCCCTCCTTCCAGATTTTCGGGAACTGCCCGGACACCAGACAGGAGCCGATCAGTTCCCAAAAACGCTCCTCCAGTACCTCTAGGGTCTGAACCCAGACCCGGCCGGGCACTCCTTCAGGCCCAGGGGCTATATTCTTTGCTCTGAGCCGCGACAAGACTACTGCGCCGAACTCGTCAGTTGGCGGAGCCTTTTTTTTTAGACGACCCACGTTACTCCTTGGAGGGCTTCTGGGCCCCCAACGGTTGCCCAGCTACCTCTTGGCTCCTCGATGGGCCTGGCTTGGGCACGTAGGTGCTTGCTCCTTAGCGCTTGCAGCAAGTGCCCGTCTCGTTGCGACACCCCGGCCAGCAACGGACGGTGGACGGAGACCCCTCCTACCGAGGCGATCCTCGTACGCTTGGAGACGGGCGTTTAGCATGGGCCCGACCTGGACCTCCCGCAGCAGCTTCTCCCGTGCCTCTCTGGCAGCTTCAGAGGCAAATTGCTGAGACGGCTTAACCGACGCATCCCTACGGGCTTCCACCAATTCATCTTGCAGGCGTTCGACTTCGGTCGGACTGACAGATCTCTGATCAGTGACATCAACGCTGTGATGAAGTTGGCAGCATCCTTAAGTATACGCACAAACGTGCCCTTAAGGTTGCCGCTCCTAGCTGCAACCTCCAGCACCAACCCCATTTCTTCCTCGACCCTGTCTTGGCGACACCGAATATCGTCAAGCTCGCGAATGCGGCGGCATTCGCGAGCTCTCTGATTTTCGTGGAACGGTTTACGAAAACGTCGAAATTTTTGAGGACCGGCCGGTCAGTGACCTAGCGCCCGACTCTCCCTGACCACTCATTATACAATTTCCTTAGCTTGTGGTGACAAGCTACATGGTGATGTAAGTTGTGCAAATCACCTTACCTCACATTATATCATTCCTTCCCTCAACAATCAAACATAGTTTTAATCCATCTTGTATAATTTACCACCCGTGAGGTGTCCGGGTAAAAATAGTACCCATACCTACCGATGGGTAGGAAGGAGATGTCCTTCCCGAGGCGATTAACTTTCTATTGCATTACCTACCACCTATACTGCGATCCCCAAGACCGCAAAGCTTGGGAACCATGGCAACCCCTCGCTTCTAAGAGGGAGGCCTTCGTTCAGCAGTGCACGGGCCAAGTAACAGTTCAAATAAAAACAACAATAACTCACATCGGCCATATACAGCGTGTGTTCGAACAGATATCCCCCGGCGGGTTGTTCCAGCGGCACCAGCGGCCCCACCTGCTTGGCGCCGTGGCTGTCCGTATTGACGTGCAGCGTGAGGTCGTCCACCGGCGCCGGGGAGGTCACCGTGACCACCACCGCGTGCGCGATGGCCACGAAGTGGACCGTCTGACAGATATTTGTTTTGATTACTTTTAACAGTCACCTCCGCGACTGTCACCTGTTTAAAGTACTGGCACAGATTCGAGCTTAACCAATATTCTATCGTTGTTGACCATCGCTTCCATTTGCACAACTCAAAACAGATTTTTATTTATCTCACTTAGGAAATTATCTAAAATAATTATTGGTAATACATGTCTATCTATATTTTACAGGAAAAATAAAATGATCTTTCGAAATAGTATAGTTTTTAATAATCCTAAAAATCCTCGACAAACAAACTTAGTTTTGCGGTTTCTTTTTATTGTAGTGACGCTAGTACACTTACTCGTGACGCTTCTACTATCTATTAAAAGGTATAAAACAGATCTCACGGCAGTGTCGTCAGCGGCGAGGTCTACATGCGCCTGCGGCGGCTGGAAGCGGTGGCAGCCGCGCGGGACGAGCTCGTACCGCTCGGCCAGGGGCACGCATAATGAACTCACGGGTGTGTCGTCAGCGGCGAGGTCTACATGCGCCTGCGGCGGCTGGAAGCGGTGGCAGCCGCGCGGGACGAGCTCGTACCGCTCGGCCAGGGGCACGCATAATGAACTCACGGGTGTGTCGTCAGCGGCGAGGTCTACATGCGCCTGCGGCGGCTGGAAGCGGTGGCAGCCGCGCGGGACGAGCTCGTACCGCTCGGCCAGGGGCACGCATAATGAACTCACGGGTGTGTCGTCAGCGGCGAGGTCTACATGCGCCTGCGGCGGCTGGAAGCGGTGGCAGCCGCGCGGGACGAGCTCGTACCGCTCGGCCAGGGGCACGCATAATGAACTCACGGGTGTGTCGTCAGCGGCGAGGTCTACATGCGCCTGCGGCGGCTGGAAGCGGTGGCAGCCGCGCGGGACGAGCTCGTACCGCTCGGCCAGGGGCACGCATAATGAACTCACGGGTGTGTCGTCAGCGGCGAGGTCTACATGCGCCTGCGGCGGCTGGAAGCGGTGGCAGCCGCGCGGGACGAGCTCGTACCGCTCGGCCAGGGGCACGCATAATGAACTCACGGGTGTGTCGTCAGCGGCGAGGTCTACATGCGCCTGCGGCGGCTGGAAGCGGTGGCAGCCGCGCGGGACGAGCTCGTACCGCTCGGCCAGGGGCACGCATAATGAACTCACGGGTGTGTCGTCAGCGGCGAGGTCTACATGCGCCTGCGGCGGCTGGAAGCGGTGGCAGCCGCGCGGGACGAGCTCGTACCGCTCGGCCAGGGGCACGCATAATGAACTCACGGGTGTGTCGTCAGCGGCGAGGTCTACATGCGCCTGCGGCGGCTGGAAGCGGTGGCAGCCGCGCGGGACGAGCTCGTACCGCTCGGCCAGGGGCACGCATAATGAACTCACGGGTGTGTCGTCAGCGGCGAGGTCTACATGCGCCTGCGGCGGCTGGAAGCGGTGGCAGCCGCGCGGGACGAGCTCGTACCGCTCGGCCAGGGGCACGCATAATGAACTCACGGGTGTGTCGTCAGCGGCGAGGTCTACATGCGCCTGCGGCGGCTGGAAGCGGTGGCAGCCGCGCGGGACGAGCTCGTACCGCTCGGCCAGGGGCACGCATAATGAACTCACGGGTGTGTCGTCAGCGGCGAGGTCTACATGCGCCTGCGGCGGCTGGAAGCGGTGGCAGCCGCGCGGGACGAGCTCGTACCGCTCGGCCAGGGGCACGCATAATGAACTCACGGGTGTGTCGTCAGCGGCGAGGTCTACATGCGCCTGCGGCGGCTGGACGCGGTGGCAGCCGCGCGGGACGAGCTCGTACCGCTCGGCCAGGGGCACGCATAATGAACTCACGGGTGTGTCGTCAGCGGCGAGGTCTACATGCGCCTGCGGCGGCTGGAAGCGGTGGCAGCCGCGCGGGACGAGCTCGTACCGCTCGGCCAGGGGCACGCATAATGAACTCACGGGTGTGTCGTCAGCGGCGAGGTCTACATGCGCCTGCGGCGGCTGGAAGCGGTGGCAGCCGCGCGGGACGAGCTCGTACCGCTCGGCCAGGGGCACGCATAATGAACTCACGGGTGTGTCGTCAGCGGCGAGGTCTACATGCGCCTGCGGCGGCTGGAAGCGGTGGCAGCCGCGCGGGACGAGCTCGTACCGCTCGGCCAGGGGCACGCATAATGAACTCACGGGTGTGTCGTCAGCGGCGAGGTCTACATGCGCCTGCGGCGGCTGGAAGCGGTGGCAGCCGCGCGGGACGAGCTCGTACCGCTCGGCCAGGGGCACGCATAATGAACTCACGGGTGTGTCGTCAGCGGCGAGGTCTACATGCGCCTGCGGCGGCTGGAAGCGGTGGCAGCCGCGCGGGACGAGCTCGTACCGCTCGGCCAGGGGCACGCATAATGAACTCACGGGTGTGTCGTCAGCGGCGAGGTCTACATGCGCCTGCGGCGGCTGGAAGCGGTGGCAGCCGCGCGGGACGAGCTCGTACCGCTCGGCCAGGGGCACGCATAATGAACTCACGGGTGTGTCGTCAGCGGCGAGGTCTACATGCGCCTGCGGCGGCTGGACGCGGTGGCAGCCGCGCGGGACGAGCTCGTACCGCTCGGCCAGGGGCACGCATAATGAACTCACGGGTGTGTCGTCAGCGGCGAGGTCTACATGCGCCTGCGGCGGCTGGAAGCGGTGGCAGCCGCGCGGGACGAGCTCGTACCGCTCGGCCAGGGGCACGCATAATGAACTCACGGGTGTGTCGTCAGCGGCGAGGTCTACATGCGCCTGCGGCGGCTGGAAGCGGTGGCAGCCGCGCGGGACGAGCTCGTACCGCTCGGCCAGGGGCACGCATAATGAACTCACGGGTGTGTCGTCAGCGGCGAGGTCTACATGCGCCTGCGGCGGCTGGAAGCGGTGGCAGCCGCGCGGGACGAGCTCGTACCGCTCGGCCAGGGGCACGCATAATGAACTCACGGGTGTGTCGTCAGCGGCGAGGTCTACATGCGCCTGCGGCGGCTGGAAGCGGTGGCAGCCGCGCGGGACGAGCTCGTACCGCTCGGCCAGGGGCACGCATAATGAACTCACGGGTGTGTCGTCAGCGGCGAGGTCTACATGCGCCTGCGGCGGCTGGAAGCGGTGGCAGCCGCGCGGGACGAGCTCGTACCGCTCGGCCAGGGGCACGCATAATGAACTCACGGGTGTGTCGTCAGCGGCGAGGTCTACATGCGCCTGCGGCGGCTGGAAGCGGTGGCAGCCGCGCGGGACGAGCTCGTACCGCTCGGCCAGGGGCACGCATAATGAACTCACGGGTGTGTCGTCAGCGGCGAGGTCTACATGCGCCTGCGGCGGCTGGAAGCGGTGGCAGCCGCGCGGGACGAGCTCGTACCGCTCGGCCAGGGGCACGCATAATGAACTCACGGGTGTGTCGTCAGCGGCGAGGTCTACATGCGCCTGCGGCGGCTGGAAGCGGTGGCAGCCGCGCGGGACGAGCTCGTACCGCTCGGCCAGAGGCACGCATAATGAACTCACGGGTGTGTCGTCAGCGGCGAGGTCTACATGCGCCTGCGGCGGCTGGAAGCGGTGGCAGCCGCGCGGGACGAGCTCGTACCGCTCGGCCAGGGGCACGCATAATGAACTCACGGGTGTGTCGTCAGCGGCGAGGTCTACATGCGCCTGCGGCGGCTGGAAGCGGTGGCAGCCGCGCGGGACGAGCTCGTACCGCTCGGCCAGGGGCACGCATAATGAACTCACGGGTGTGTCGTCAGCGGCGAGGTCTACATGCGCCTGCGGCGGCTGGAAGCGGTGGCAGCCGCGCGGGACGAGCTCGTACCGCTCGGCCAGGGGCACGCATAATGAACTCACGGGTGTGTCGTCAGCGGCGAGGTCTACATGCGCCTGCGGCGGCTGGAAGCGGTGGCAGCCGCGCGGGACGAGCTCGTACCGCTCGGCCAGGGGCACGCATAATGAACTCACGGGTGTGTCGTCAGCGGCGAGGTCTACATGCGCCTGCGGCGGCTGGAAGCGGTGGCAGCCGCGCGGGACGAGCTCGTACCGCTCGGCCAGGGGCACGCATAATGAACTCACGGGTGTGTCGTCAGCGGCGAGGTCTACATGCGCCTGCGGCGGCTGGAAGCGGTGGCAGCCGCGCGGGACGAGCTCGTACCGCTCGGCCAGGGGCACGCATAATGAACTCACGGGTGTGTCGTCAGCGGCGAGGTCTACATGCGCCTGCGGCGGCTGGAAGCGGTGGCAGCCGCGCGGGACGAGCTCGTACCGCTCGGCCAGGGGCACGCATAATGAACTCACGGGTGTGTCGTCAGCGGCGAGGTCTACATGCGCCTGCGGCGGCTGGAAGCGGTGGCAGCCGCGCGGGACGAGCTCGTACCGCTCGGCCAGGGGCACGCATAATGAACTCACGGGTGTGTCGTCAGCGGCGAGGTCTACATGCGCCTGCGGCGGCTGGAAGCGGTGGCAGCCGCGCGGGACGAGCTCGTACCGCTCGGCCAGGGGCACGCATAATGAACTCACGGGTGTGTCGTCAGCGGCGAGGTCTACATGCGCCTGCGGCGGCTGGAAGCGGTGGCAGCCGCGCGGGACGAGCTCGTACCGCTCGGCCAGGGGCACGCATAATGAACTCACGGGTGTGTCGTCAGCGGCGAGGTCTACATGCGCCTGCGGCGGCTGGAAGCGGTGGCAGCCGCGCGGGACGAGCTCGTACCGCTCGGCCAGGGGCACGCATAATGAACTCACGGGTGTGTCGTCAGCGGCGAGGTCTACATGCGCCTGCGGCGGCTGGAAGCGGTGGCAGCCGCGCGGGACGAGCTCGTACCGCTCGGCCAGGGGCACGCATAATGAACTCACGGGTGTGTCGTCAGCGGCGAGGTCTACATGCGCCTGCGGCGGCTGGAAGCGGTGGCAGCCGCGCGGGACGAGCTCGTACCGCTCGGCCAGGGGCACGCATAATGAACTCACGGGTGTGTCGTCAGCGGCGAGATCTACATGCGCCTGCGGCGGCTGGAAGCGGTGGCAGCCGCGCGGGACGAGCTCGTACCGCTCGGCCAGGGGCACGCATAATGAACTCACGGGTGTGTCGTCAGCGGCGAGGTCTACATGCGCCTGCGGCGGCTGGAAGCGGTGGCAGCCGCGCGGGACGAGCTCGTACCGCTCGGCCAGGGGCACGCATAATGAACTCACGGGTGTGTCGTCAGCGGCGAGGTCTACATGCGCCTGCGGCGGCTGGAAGCGGTGGCAGCCGCGCGGGACGAGCTCGTACCGCTCGGCCAGGGGCACGCATAATGAACTCACGGGTGTGTCGTCAGCGGCGAGGTCTACATGCGCCTGCGGCGGCTGGAAGCGGTGGCAGCCGCGCGGGACGAGCTCGTACCGCTCGGCCAGGGGCACGCATAATGAACTCACGGGTGTGTCGTCAGCGGCGAGGTCTACATGCGCCTGCGGCGGCTGGAAGCGGTGGCAGCCGCGCGGGACGAGCTCGTACCGCTCGGCCAGGGGCACGCATAATGAACTCACGGGTGTGTCGTCAGCGGCGAGGTCTACATGCGCCTGCGGCGGCTGGAAGCGGTGGCAGCCGCGCGGGACGAGCTCGTACCGCTCGGCCAGGGGCACGCATAATAAACTCGCCCCCGCCGCCACGGGCTCCACGCCGCGGGACGAAGCGCTCGTGTACTCGACCTGCACACGCATTGTACTTATACATATACTATTAGTTATATATGAGAAAGTCACATAAATATAATATGAAGTAAAATTTAACAACAAGGGAGAGCGGAAATGCAACAGGTTTACAAATTGTAGACACCACTGAACAATTGAAATTTTATTATATGACTGAATTCGGTCTTATCGGCTAGTTGCGATGTCTGGGAAAAATCAGAACTAGTAATAATACTACCCAAAGTATACCGTTGTGCTTGTGTATAATACACAAGCACAACTGAATATTTTGTAACCATTGAATCGAGAAATAAAGCATTACTGTATTGTATTTAAGAATATGTACTGTTCTATTTGATGTGCAACGAAGAGTTATCTATCTATAAAATTAAAAAATTATACACAATGTGATCATTGGCAATTTCGTACAAAATAGATAAAACCTACACTGGTTTTATGGGTTTTTTTACATAAAATAAACTAGTGCTTGACTGCAATCGCTGCAAAGTATACTAAGGAATTGTAAACGGTTTACGGCACTAACTTTACTATTTATGGCTCGAGCCTTAAATAGAACCAAAAAAAAACATACATTCCTAATCCATCCAGGCTGACGGAATATCCGAAATAGAAGGCATAAATACCATGCCTGTAATCGTTCAATGATAAAAAACAAAAGAGGTATGCATGTATTTCCCGTGTTCATTCCCCTAAATGTGTAAGGGGCACTTAAACGGGCGGACACATTCAGTTCGGCTCGAAGTAATTGCAACAACACACCACGATCGGATTCGTTCAGCATAATTCGGCACCTATTCGGGTGCTAACCCCAAGGTCTTTCGTACGAAACCCGCCAGCACAGGCGGCCTTGTTTTTTATAGCAACATGTAGAAGAAAGGAGAAGAAGAAACATTTATTAGCTCACTGACATTACAAGTTGTACACTAATAATTTTACAATATTAATAGACGTGGCTAAAAGGTCGTGAGCTCAGTATTATGTCAGCAGGCAAGGATAATTGCATACCCTCTGACGCTGGTATTCTGCTGCAACTTAGTCATGAAACCCGCACTATACGGCGGCACAATACCACACAATGTACTATTAGATATACGCTTAAATAAATGGATGTACAGACAAAATAAATGGATGATTACAAAACAAAACAGCAAAAGCAAAACGAGACCATATCGCGAATGAAATGAAGTGTGTTGATTACCTCGACGTCGTGCGATGAGTGTATCCTAATCACGTATCCGGTTTGTTCGAATGTGGGCACGTCCGCGTGCTCCTGGGTGACGGCCACGTTATGCCTCGTCTCGGCCCAACACAGCTTCTCACTAGACACGGAGATCTCCACGCTGCCCGGCAGTACTTCTTCAAATGTGTACTTGCCGTCTGTTACAAATGTAACATACACTTCATAATCGGTTTACTGTGATTCAGACATCATTAGTACATATATGTCGGAATAAGATGATGATAATGAACTGTTCATTATGCTCTATGGAGCTTTTTCAATAAAAGAGAATATTAAGATGGAGTGGGGTGTACACACGGCTACACATGAAGCTCGACACCCTATATAACAATAACTACGCTAATAACAACACAGAGAATTGTTGGAAAGGGACGGGACACATGTGGCGCCGCATGCGCCGAGTGGGATGAAATAACAACAACATATCGCACCCTCTCACACGATTCGTAGCGTTCAACTTCTACTGCGTGACGTAGCCGCCGTCCTGCGAGAGCGGTCGCAGCGTGACCTTGTTATAGTATAGAGACGGTGGTACACTGACCTCGTGCCACTGTATACCGGCCATCGCCGACGTAGCCGCCGTCCTGCGAGAGCGGTCGCAGCGTGACCTTGTTATAGTATAGAGACGGTGGTACACTGACCTCGTGCCACTGTATACCGGCCATCGCCGACGTAGCCGCCGTCCTGCGAGAGCGGTCGCAGCGTGACCTTGTTATAGTATAGAGACGGTGGTACACTGACCTCGTGCCACTGTATACCGGCCATCGCCGACGTAGCCGCCGTCCTGCGAGAGCGGTCGCAGCGTGACCTTGTTATAGTATAGAGACGGTGGTACACTGACCTCGTGCCACTGTATACCGGCCATCGCCGACGTAGCCGCCGTCCTGCGAGAGCGGTCGCAGCGTGACCTTGTTATAGTATAGAGACGGTGGTACACTGACCTCGTGCCACTGTATACCGGCCATCGCCGACGTAGCCGCCGTCCTGCGAGAGCGGTCGCAGCGTGACCTTGTTATAGTATAGAGACGGTGGTACACTGACCTCGTGCCACTGTATACCGGCCATCGCCGACGTAGCCGCCGTCCTGCGAGAGCGGTCGCAGCGTGACCTTGTTATAGTATAGAGACGGTGGTACACTGACCTCGTGCCACTGTATACCGGCCATCGCCGACGTAGCCGCCGTCCTGCGAGAGCGGTCGCAGCGTGACCTTGTTATAGTATAGAGACGGTGGTACACTGACCTCGTGCCACTGTATACCGGCCATCGCCGACGTAGCCGCCGTCCTGCGAGAGCGGTCGCAGCGTGACCTTGTTATAGTATAGAGACGGTGGTACACTGACCTCGTGCCACTGTATACCGGCCATCGCCGACGTAGCCGCCGTCCTGCGAGAGCGGTCGCAGCGTGACCTTGTTATAGTATAGAGACGGTGGTACACTGACCTCGTGCCACTGTATACCGGCCATCGCCGACGTAGCCGCCGTCCTGCGAGAGCGGTCGCAGCGTGACCTTGTTATAGTATAGAGACGGTGGTACACTGACCTCGTGCCACTGTATACCGGCCATCGCCGACGTAGCCGCCGTCCTGCGAGAGCGGTCGCAGCGTGACCTTGTTATAGTATAGAGACGGTGGTACACTGACCTCGTGCCACTGTATACCGGCCATCGCCGACGTAGCCGCCGTCCTGCGAGAGCGGTCGCAGCGTGACCTTGTTATAGTATAGAGACGGTGGTACACTGACCTCGTGCCACTGTATACCGGCCATCGCCGACGTAGCCGCCGTCCTGCGAGAGCGGTCGCAGCGTGACCTTGTTATAGTATAGAGACGGTGGTACACTGACCTCGTGCCACTGTATACCGGCCATCGCCGACGTAGCCGCCGTCCTGCGAGAGCGGTCGCAGCGTGACCTTGTTATAGTATAGAGACGGTGGTACACTGACCTCGTGCCACTGTATACCGGCCATCGCCGACGTAGCCGCCGTCCTGCGAGAGCGGTCGCAGCGTGACCTTGTTATAGTATAGAGACGGTGGTACACTGACCTCGTGCCACTGTATACCGGCCATCGCCGACGTAGCCGCCGTCCTGCGAGAGCGGTCGCAGCGTGACCTTGTTATAGTATAGAGACGGTGGTACACTGACCTCGTGCCACTGTATACCGGCCATCGCCGACGTAGCCGCCGTCCTGCGAGAGCGGTCGCAGCGTGACCTTGTTATAGTATAGAGACGGTGGTACACTGACCTCGTGCCACTGTATACCGGCCATCGCCGACGTAGCCGCCGTCCTGCGAGAGCGGTCGCAGCGTGACCTTGTTATAGTATAGAGACGGTGGTACACTGACCTCGTGCCACTGTATACCGGCCATCGCCGACGTAGCCGCCGTCCTGCGAGAGCGGTCGCAGCGTGACCTTGTTATAGTATAGAGACGGTGGTACACTGACCTCGTGCCACTGTATACCGGCCATCGCCGACGTAGCCGCCGTCCTGCGAGAGCGGTCGCAGCGTGACCTTGTTATAGTATAGAGACGGTGGTACACTGACCTCGTGCCACTGTATACCGGCCATCGCCGACGTAGCCGCCGTCCTGCGAGAGCGGTCGCAGCGTGACCTTGTTATAGTATAGAGACGGTGGTACACTGACCTCGTGCCACTGTATACCGGCCATCGCCGACGTAGCCGCCGTCCTGCGAGAGCGGTCGCAGCGTGACCTTGTTATAGTATAGAGACGGTGGTACACTGACCTCGTGCCACTGTATACCGGCCATCGCCGACGTAGCCGCCGTCCTGCGAGAGCGGTCGCAGCGTGACCTTGTTATAGTATAGAGACGGTGGTACACTGACCTCGTGCCACTGTATACCGGCCATCGCCGACGTAGCCGCCGTCCTGCGAGAGCGGTCGCAGCGTGACCTTGTTATAGTATAGAGACGGTGGTACACTGACCTCGTGCCACTGTATACCGGCCATCGCCGACGTAGCCGCCGTCCTGCGAGAGCGGTCGCAGCGTGACCTTGTTATAGTATAGAGACGGTGGTACACTGACCTCGTGCGACTGTATACCGGCCATCGCCGACGTAGCCGCCGTCCTGCGAGAGCGGTCGCAGCGTGACCTTGTTATAGTATAGAGACGGTGGTACACTGACCTCGTGCCACTGTATACCGGCCATCGCCGACGTAGCCGCCGTCCTGCGAGAGCGGTCGCAGCGTGACCTTGTTATAGTATAGAGACGGTGGTACACTGACCTCGTGCCACTGTATACCGGCCATCGCCGACGTAGCCGCCGTCCTGCGAGAGCGGTCGCAGCGTGACCTTGTTATAGTATAGAGACGGTGGTACACTGACCTCGTGCCACTGTATACCGGCCATCGCCGACGTAGCCGCCGTCCTGCGAGAGCGGTCGCAGCGTGACCTTGTTATAGTATAGAGACGGTGGTACACTGACCTCGTGCCACTGTATACCGGCCATCGCCGACGTAGCCGCCGTCCTGCGAGAGCGGTCGCAGCGTGACCTTGTTATAGTATAGAGACGGTGGTACACTGACCTCGTGCCACTGTATACCGGCCATCGCCGACGTAGCCGCCGTCCTGCGAGAGCGGTCGCAGCGTGACCTTGTTATAGTATAGAGACGGTGGTACACTGACCTCGTGCCACTGTATACCGGCCATCGCCGACGTAGCCGCCGTCCTGCGAGAGCGGTCGCAGCGTGACCTTGTTATAGTATAGAGACGGTGGTACACTGACCTCGTGCCACTGTATACCGGCCATCGCCGACGTAGCCGCCGTCCTGCGAGAGCGGTCGCAGCGTGACCTTGTTATAGTATAGAGACGGTGGTACACTGACCTCGTGCCACTGTATACCGGCCATCGCCGACGTAGCCGCCGTCCTGCGAGAGCGGTCGCAGCGTGACCTTGTTATAGTATAGAGACGGTGGTACACTGACCTCGTGCCACTGTATACCGGCCATCGCCGACGTAGCCGCCGTCCTGCGAGAGCGGTCGCAGCGTGACCTTGTTATAGTATAGAGACGGTGGTACACTGACCTCGTGCCACTGTATACCGGCCATCGCCGACGTAGCCGCCGTCCTGCGAGAGCGGTCGCAGCGTGACCTTGTTATAGTATAGAGACGGTGGTACACTGACCTCGTGCCACTGTATACCGGCCATCGCCGACGTAGCCGCCGTCCTGCGAGAGCGGTCGCAGCGTGACCTTGTTATAGTATAGAGACGGTGGTACACTGACCTCGTGCCACTGTATACCGGCCATCGCCGACGTAGCCGCCGTCCTGCGAGAGCGGTCGCAGCGTGACCTTGTTATAGTATAGAGACGGTGGTACACTGACCTCGTGCCACTGTATACCGGCCATCGCCGACGTAGCCGCCGTCCTGCGAGAGCGGTCGCAGCGTGACCTTGTTATAGTATAGAGACGGTGGTACACTGACCTCGTGCCACTGTATACCGGCCATCGCCGACGTAGCCGCCGTCCTGCGAGAGCGGTCGCAGCGTGACCTTGTTATAGTATAGAGACGGTGGTACACTGACCTCGTGCCACTGTATACCGGCCATCGCCGACGTAGCCGCCGTCCTGCGAGAGCGGTCGCAGCGTGACCCGCAGCCTGGCGCAGGAGGCGGGCTCCTTGCAGCGCAGGCGGCCGCTCAGCGTGCCCTTCAGCTGCGAGAACGCCACGCCCTCCACCGGGGAGGAGGCCACCGACACGCGCTGCGACAACGGGTAGAACCTGCACATGGAGGTGAGTAGAGAAATTTAAAACTTATTTAATTATGAAACATACAATACAAATACTATAGAATAAAGTGTAAATTGTACTCACTGCAGTCCGTCCCTCTGTTCGTGCTCGGCGACGTCGACCCTGGCGTCGTATACTCCAGGCGGCAGGAACGTGCACCAGCGGCCCTCCCCCTCCGGCGTGACCGGCACGCGCTTAGTGAGGCGCCCGTCGGCCGACTTGAGGATGACGTCACGGCGGTCCGCCGGCGTCACCGATCCGCACACGCGCCAGCGCGCCGCGAGACCCCCCGGCACGGAGCGGGGCCCCGCGGGGGTCACCACCAGCTGAGTCTCCTCGAACTCGCACTGTTCTGCTCGCAGTCAAATGCGACATATTAGCGAAAAGACGACACCAACAACAAATCACTCGTGCAATTAATTCCCGTATCCAATTCTGCATACTCCAGAGGTATTCGGGGGTAAAATTAATGTATTGAACACGTATAAAGTCGATCAACCAGGATGTGTGATGAGAGTATCGCAACATGTAGGTACAGGCATCACAGATATAACCAAATCGATTCAGACGCCGCGCCGCGTCGGCGCCACGTAACTTGGATATTCGTTACCTGTTAACACAAGTATGTCTCATCATCATCAGCAGGAAAAAGATGTGCACTGCTGAACAAAAGACATCCCTTTTAAAGAGGAGGCCCTTAGAAGGGGAGTGTTTTTGAAAAAAGTCTAGATCAGCACATACTGTAGATAAATATATCTACAACGCTGATTTTTAGCTAGACCTCAGTGACCCACAGATGAACTAATAAATAGGTAAGTGTATGCTATCTTAGAAATATAATGCTAAGACACTGCTACATATCTTATTTTCCGTCGCATCGTAAGGACACCCAACAGGAGGAAATGGGTGCTATTCTTACCCGGACACTCCACTTATCACACAGGTAGGTTGAATAAAAAAACAATACTAATAGATTCACAATCAAAAACAATTAAGCTAAAAGTTAATATGGTATTCTCACCATGTTCAAAGCTGAGCTTGTATGTGGATGGCTGCAGCGTGGGCAAGGTAAACTTGCCCGCTGCGTCGGTGGCTCCGACCGGCTCGCCGTCCAACGACACTCGCACCCCGGCCAGCCCGGGGCCGCCCGCCGTCCGAGACACCGACCCCACCACTGTGAACCCTGTCACCTGACACATACAGTACATTCTACAATAACACCTTTAGTGTTGGTTAAAGTGGTAACTGATACCAGTTCTTGAAAGAACAAGCCAAGTGATTCCCAAGCTGCCTGCCAAGCAGTGAGCGTCTTGCGGCGGCTGATGATTGTGTTGGTGAGTAGAGATATCAATTATCTCGCTCTCAATAATGGAACATGATTTATGGCACATAGTTTTTGGCTTACAATCAAAAATGTCAAAATAGTATATTTCATTACGAGTGCGGAAAGCCTGTCATTGCAAAGAGTTCCGACAAATGTCTACCCGAGCCGAGGCGCAGCCGAAAGCGAGGGTTGACAGTCGGAACAAGTTGCAATGACGGTTCCGCACGTGTACTGAACAACTATTTTTAATACAGTTGCGAAAAAACGAAGCAACTTAATAAAATAATAAAAATACACAACAAACTCAACTAACTTATCATTTATTTCTTATAAAAGTTTTAATTCACATGTACATTGAAATTGGTACAGTTTTTAATAGTAACTGGGGAAGTTTTATGTTGCATATTTACTGTTTGAGACAAACTATTATTAATTTCGTATGATTGTTCATGTATATTTGTCAAAGGTGTTAAACATTGGCGTTTGCTAGTTGATGGAATAGGATCTGATGAATTATCGTTATCAACGACGGTAGATGGACGAATGTTCTCTTCAGTATTGGCATGTGAAGGAGACGGACTGGACTTTAAATTAATGGATTGTGTGATTTTTTTCCCAGTTTCTAGTTTGTTGTTTAATGAATCAGCAATATAGCCTTCTGCAACTTTGTCTGATTTCCAACCTCCTAGTCGCTTTAAGGACGTCAAATTGGCTCCCGAATCTGCCAATAATGTAGCAGAGGTCCTCCTGAAGCTGTGCCCAGTATAACACTCAGCATCCGGCAGACCAAGAAACGTAGCTATTTCTTTTGGCATATTACCAAATTTGTTTATCCCGATTGCTTGAGTTGTACACTTTCCTTTTTGATAATTTTGGAAAAAACGGTCGGTTTTTGCTTTTTGGGACCGCTGAATCATAAATTTTTGCACTATTCTAAGAAAATCTCCTTCAACAACAAAGCTTCTCGGTATCTTATTTTTTGTATTCGGAATTTTGATTAGTAGCATTTTCCCTGGGTTGCAATATCTTTTAAAGTAATATTGGCTAATGTTACGTAGACAGTACGTTGGACGTTACTGTTACGTTCGCCTGACGGCTAGGTACAAGAATAAAAACAACAAGTAAAATTACAAGTTGTTTATTGAATCGAAAATAAAAACATATACGTTAACCCGGCAGGAATTAAATTTCCACTAATAAAATTAAAACTATAAAGTCTCTAAAAAATCGCACTAGAACCAAACTCTAATGTCTCTAAATAAAGTCAAAACACACGGGTGTGGATTCGCGGCACAGGGAAGTTATCTGGTCGGAATAATAAAAAAAGGTGCTGGGGCTTAACTTTTGGCCGTCCGAGTCCTCGACGCTTGGGGTCTTCGGTAGTGCCTTCAGCCGACACTCTGTTTCTTGAAGGACACCGGTGGCTCGGGTGCCACAGCGCAGCCTGAAGCGTCGCCGCTTGTACAGTCAACCTGTACGGTGAACGCTGGAGTCCCAACGGTAAACGGTGCAACGGGGAACTCCAAGCGGCACGGTGCAGTCCCAACAGTGAATTCCAAGCGGGGAACGGTGAACCCCTAGCGGTGCAATCCTAGCAGTGCAGCCCTAGCGGTGAACTCCAATGGGAACGGTGAACCCCCAATCCTGGAACGCGTCGAAACATCTTCTGTAGCGCGAAAGATCCGATGCCCTGGCACTAGTGTGACCAGATATGGGCGTCGGTATCTTTCGCAAAACAATTAAATATTATGCGGAATGGAGTGGTGTAATGCATTTCTGGTTGAAATGTAATTTAAAGAAAATTAAATATTTAAATGAAATATTTTTACCCAACCCAGAATCAAATCCCAATGTTTATATGCCGGATAATCACCATTCCACAACGCCATGCAGAACAAAGAAAATATTACATTTTACATTAACAATTATAATAAAACATATTGAAGGAACAAAGACTTTTAATATTTGTTTCCCCGATACTTTCCCTTATAATAACCAAAACTAAATATATCTCTCAGCTATGTGATGAACTAATAGAATAAAGAATAATTTATGTAAGCAACTACATTACAGATGGCTTTAACACTTAAAGGGAATTAAGACATTCTTATACTACAATGTACTCATACAAGACTATAAGTTTAATTTACAATGACAAACTTGTAAACAATTTTTAATCTGGAAAATTCTATTAGACTACTAATTATGAAAAACACAATGATTATTCCTTGCAAATATGAACTGATATTATGGAGTTTAATCTATCTGGACATTCTAAAATAACAATTACTCATTAGAATATAGGTTAAAATTACTGGCATAGACTTCACAATGGAATTAGTTATTGAGACTATATTTCACCTGATTCTTGTGATGGCTAAAACTGATTGGGCTTTAATATTAAGATATAGGAATTTATAAGGAAAATACCGTGTCAAAACATATATATGAGTTATTGGAATGAATAGATAAATGAGGTTATAATTGATTGACATTAAAACATCCTGTCACATTCACTACCTAGAAGAAATGAAATTAAGAAATAAAATAGCCATAGCGACGTTAATAATACTATAAAAAGATTGAGATATTACTTGCTAGACTGTAATTGGATTACCTAACATGAAAATTAATTAATTTGGATAATTGTATGAACTTACCAGTGGGTTCCAACCGCCTAATCACAACACTATCACAATTAGATTACATTTTTATATATTTTTTGCAGCACTACACTGAACAAAGAATAAACATGATAATGACCGCTTCCCGGGTCAGCTACACGAATATATATTCAGACGATAACTTACGGCGCGGACGAGGCGATCTAGAATGGAATTCCGATCCATCCCTTCTATCCGCCAACAAAACAAGTGCGACAGAGATACGAAATGGAAAACACTAATGCTTCCGAGCGAGAAGGAGCATACATAGAAGAATCTCGACGGTGAAGGTGTGAGAATTGTAGACATGATTTCTAGACTGTTCCCGATGTTGACACTGAATAGCGCTGTGAGCGCTAATACTAGTTGCGTCGCGCGGGTTCCGTACGATAATAAAAATATTTATTGTAGTTATTTGTTCGTAAATTTTTTATTTTACAATTTTAATGATTTTACGTTGTTACAACGTAACAATACCCCCTCTCCCAGAGAAAGGATTTTACGTAGTAAAATCCGCTGCGGTAAGCGCTTAAGAAGAACAGAACCGCCCAGTAACTGTCTTCACTTTCATACCTCCACATCCAAATACCTACCATGCGACCTAACATACGACCTGTCATAGTTGTCTGAGGAAATTTATAATCCACAGACTACCATACAACTAGAGTACAACTCTATTAAAAGATTGGACTCAAGAACAGCACTGCGTGACAAGGAGCGTCTAAGGGAAAGAATATTGACACGTGAACAATAGACGAATCGGCACTGTGAAATACACTGGTCTTTGATGAATTTGTTACAGTCACGACCCGCTGTAACAAGAAGATTAGTGAAGGCTTATTTAAAGAGTCACAACCCGCTCTAAACGCGCAAAACGCAAAACAAAATACAAAACAGACCCAAACCAAAGGTCACAACGCGCCATAAATGCGCAAAAAAAAACAAAACAATAAACGAATTAGGCCTATATAAGGCTACTAACCCGCTAGAACGCGAAAAACGCAAAAAAACAACAAACTCCCAACTAAACATCAATATCCGTGTAGGCTTAAATGAATTCATCAAAGACAATGTAGACAGAGACCGAAACGCAATAACAGACAATTAAAATTTATTAAAAAAAAATTAAACCAAATTCCGAAAGCTATGTGACAATGAGAACAAGAGTCGGACTGATAACGGTGATGACTATAAGAATATACGAATAAACAAAATTAAATAAAAACAGCAGCAGACGAGTAGACCTATACCAAGAAACTGTCATACTCCGCTAAAACGCAAATAAAACAAAACGTGTGTAGACCTATAACGAAGTCATACAACACACAAAAAAAAACAAAACTCTTAAACAAAACAACAAAATTCGTGTAGGTTTATTTTAACCTTGCTAAAGTCAAATAGAATTAATAAAGATATAAGTAAAACAAAAACATGAGTCGAACCCACGAAACAGAAGGAAAATAAATAACAACAATAACTTGTATAACCTAAGTAAATATACAAAGTAACTTTATACGAGGAAAAAAACACTATAAAAGTGTAACCACATACTACCATAAAGAAAAATGTACAAAGATTTACGAAGAAGAGGAGTGAAGCTTAAAATCCTTGATGTGCCAGTTTCCTAACTTATTACCAGACATGTCTTCGACGGTGTAGACTAACGGGGAGCGCTTAGCTACTATTTTGCACTTCATGAATTTCGGAGCTAGTTTTTTCGCGAAGCGAGCATCCTTATCACTTTGGAAATAGCACCGTTTCCATACTATGTCTCCTACGTTAAAATCTACGGGTTTTCTGCGTAAGTTATAACGACGCGTGCTTTTGACATGGCTGTTATATAGAGACAGTTGCACTTTATCAAATATTTTAGCCAAGCAACCGAGGTTTTCCGCGTATTCATCGCGTGGTGAGAGCACCAGATCACTTGGGTCTATATCTGTAGAATAATGCGACCCGCATGGTACAAGTTCCCTACCGTACACTAGAAACGCCGGTGTAAATTTGGTTACCTCGTTAACGGCACTATTCATCGCAAACTGTATTTTTGGTAAATTTACATCCCAAGTTCTGTGGTCGTCTTCTACAAAAGTTGATATGGAGGTGATTAATGTTCTATTATAACGTTCCACGGAGTTTACTTGTGGCGTATATTTAGGCGTGAATTGTACATTTGGAATTTTATAATATTCGTATAGTTTAGTTAATTCGCGACTAATAAATTGCACTCCATTATCCTGCAAAACCACTTGTGGGATGCCATGCACAAGGAAAACACCTTCCTCTAAACATTTGGCGACATTTACTGCCGTAGCCCTCCTAAGAGGAAATAGTAAACAATATTTAGAAAAGCAACAACAAACTACTAATATGTAAGCGTTCTGTTTACGGGAAACTGGTAAAGGACCTACAAGATCTATGGAGATCATTTGAAATGGTCTGCTACACTCCTTAGGCCTACCTAATGGACCAAGGGTAGTATGGGTAGGAGATTTATATGCAGTACACGTATCACAAGCGGTCACAAATTTAGCAGTATCGGTGTACATACCGGGCCAATAATAGCGTAACTTAAGTCTTTGGTAAGTTTTAAAAATTCCCATGTGTCCTGCAGTGGGGTCGGAATGGTTGTTTTTAAGTATCGTTTCCCGATGTTCTTTAGGGACAATCTCCTTCCACTCGAATTCGGATGTAAGGGAGCTGTTACCCTTCGAGAAACGATACAATTTCCCATTCGTTACCATGTAGTTCGGGAAACTAGTAGGCGAACTTACGCAACCGTTGAGGATGTTAAGATACCAGTCGTCCTTGGTAATGTAACTGTGATCGCTTGTGGCACTAATTTCTGCTACTGGTACTGCTCTAGATAATGCATCTGGAATAATATTATCTTTACCTTTACGGTGTTTAATAACAAAATTAAAGGCAGAAAGCCTAAGACCCCAGCGGGCGAGACGACCCGTAGGATTGGACAAAGTTAAAAACCATTTTAATGCTGAATGGTCAGTGTAAACCGTAAAACACTTGCCATTCTCTAAATAACAGCGCCAGTGTTCGAGAGCGTCTAGCACAGCCAGAGTCTCTCTCTCTGTAACGCTATAGTTACGTTCAGGACCCGTTAAAGATCGGCTCCTGAAAGCTATAGGGCGGTCAACACCATCAATATTTTGGGTGAGCATAGCGCCTAACCCGAAATTACTGGCGTCTGTGTGAACTTCGAAGGGAAGGTCGAAATTAGGGCAGCATAAGACCGGTGCTGAAACCAAACAAGACTTAAGTGTCGTGAAGGCCGCTTCTGCTTCCGCTGACCAACTGAAGGGAGGAGCACACTTCTTGGTTGATGTGAGAGAATTCAGAGGACCCGCAATGGTACTGAAATTGGGTATGAAACGTCTGTACCAAGACGCGGTTCCTAGGAATCTCTTCACGTCTTTTTTCGAGGTTGGTGTTGGGAAATTGAGAATGGCTTCCACCTTCAGCGGATCTGTGCGGAGACCCTCAGCGTCTACCACATAGCCTAAATACTTTAAACTATCCCTAAAAAGTTGACATTTTTCGAAGTTGACTGATAAATTGGCTTTTTTGAGTTTTTCCAAAACGCGCAACAGCAGGGACACGTGATCCTGGAACGATTCGCTCACTATAATGACGTCATCTAAATAGCAGAAGACTTTGTGCTCGAACTCCGGTCCAAACAAGGTATCGACTAATCTTTGCTGTGTAGCTGGCGCGTTGGTCAAACCAAAGGCCATTACATTAAAAACGAAAGTTCCACGACCCGGAACGTAAAAACTAGTCTTCTCTCTATACTTCTCATCCAAAGGAATCTGCCAAAAAGATTTTGACAGATCGATCGAAGACAGGAAGCGTGCGTCCCTAAGGTTGTCTAAGATCTCTGATATATACGGTAGACTATAGGCGTCTTTTTTGGTGACGGAGTTAAGTTTCCTACTATCTAGGCATACTCGATGTTTACCACCTTTTTTCTCAACTACTATGACAGGGGAAGACCACGGACTCTCGCCTGGCGAAATTACACCGAGTTTCAGCATTTCGTCTACCTGCTCCGATACGATTCTTTGTTTTTCCGGCGACAACCTATACGAGCGCTGCCTAATAGGAAGTGCATCTCCTGTATCGATCCTATGGGTAATCAATGATGTTCTACCTAAACCAATACGTTCAAAAGAGATATTTTTAAATTGTTCAATTACGCTATCCGCGATTATTTTTTGTGAAGGCTCTAATGTGTCATAAGAATGAAGACCTAGAGAGGAAGGAGAAGACATTGTAATATTATAAACTTTTGGGTCTGTGTTACTGATAAAATCTAAGTTAGGTAAATATTTAGGACAAATATTAAATTTTTTCCAAAAATCAATGCCAAGAATTAAAAACGAATCTATTTCTGGTATTACATGAATATTTAAAAATTCAACTGTATTTTCGAAAACTATAGGTAACAAAATATTTCCAATAGAATGATAAGACTGACCGCCTGCAGTCGTAACAGATAATATATCGGCAGTGTTCAAAATGAATCCTGCTTTTAAAAGTGGTAAATGGGAATTATTCCCTAAAATGGTAATAGCAGAACCGGAATCTAAGAGACCTAAATATTTTAAATTAGGATGATTAAAAACTGAGACCGTAACATAAGGACGAGGATCGTTAGGAGGTAATTTATTAAAAATAGTAGCGACTTTGAATGAACGGAAGAAATTTTTTATAGTTGCTAGCCAGTTGGCCCAGTCCTCCTGGTCGAAGTTAGACTGACTGCAACTTTCCCTAACTAGTTTTTTGGATTGGAATTAATTTTATTATTATTATTTAGATTATTAGTCTGAGGGACTTTAGAAGGCGGACTATACTTGTCTTTACATTTAGGGCAATCTGTAACTTTATAACCGCGTTCGCATCTATAGCACTGAAAAGGACTCACGAACGGTTTTTTATTGGAATTGCACCTAGGGCAAGTAAAAGTAGTGTGATCCTGAAGGCCACATTTAAAACAAAATTTTTTATTTGAGTTAATAGAGGCTAACCTATTTGCATTAAATTTACTTTTATTTTTAATGGAAAGATAATTAAATTCTGGTGCTAATGAGCAACCAGGGTTACAAGAAGGTTCTTTAAAGTTAGAATACCTAGCGTTAATTCTTTCATAATTCCTACAGACTTCTCGTAATTCAGAAATTGTAGTAATATTCGGATTCGTAGCTAAAACTCCCGCGTAACACGGCCTAATATTATGGAGAATTATCTCTAATTTTTCCGCCTCTGGCACCGGTCCCGAAAGACGCGAAAACATACCATGCATAATCGCTAAATATATTGTGATGCTTTCCTCTTCGCCTTGGCTACGCGAACGGATTTCGTTCATCATTTTATAATCATAATCAAAAATGTCGAAGTCCGTTCTCAGCAACGCTAACAGTTCATGCCATGAACCTACGCTATCCCTTACACTTCTGAGCCAATGCAAGGCATCCCCGGTGAAAATTTCTGGCGCTAAACGCAACATACGTTCGTCCGAAATATTACGTGCTAACTTGAGTTCCTCTAAGCGAGCAATAAAAGCGCGTACGCAGGACTTGCCGTCATATTTAGTTTTTAGGATTTCTGAAAGCGAATTCCTATCGCAAATTACTTCCGTATTTGTGTACGTTATTTCTCTTTTCTCGATCGAACTATTCGGTACATTTGAACTTTCCTGAACAGACGTTATTTCTACTAACGGTTTATTTTTAATTGGAATTTTATTGAATCTAGCCTGGAGATCGTTGTATTGTTCTATAATATCATCAAAAAGTGTTAATACATTTTCGTCTGTAGGTTTTTCTATTCTTTTTAACCGAAAATAAACATGATTAATTAAAGAACGAGTACGATCTAAAACTGGTTTGTTAGCCGGATTAATATCCAAAGCATCTAAATTAGTTATAATTTTGCTAAGAGTTGCGTTAATTTCTCTAAGGTCTGTTTCAATGTCATAGCAAGAGTCATAAATCGCGTCCGCAGGATATTCAGAAACAATTTTATTAATTTGTAACCTAAGATCCTCAACCCTTTCTTTAGGTTCTAAACCGCGTATGGCTACTTCATATATGAGTTCCGGTTTAGTTAAGTGTAAATATTTAATGGTACGGTCCATTTTAAAATGAAATATTTGTGTAATGTAATTAAACTAAAAAAATGAAATATTTTAAATAATATGTAACGAAATGTGACACGATGTGAGCACAGTTAAAAAATAAATTATAATAATAATAATATTAAGAATGAAACAAAATAAT
Source organism: Furcula furcula (assembly GCA_911728495.1). NCBI lineage: Eukaryota > Metazoa > Arthropoda > Insecta > Lepidoptera > Notodontidae > Furcula > Furcula furcula. The sequence continues at coordinate 1,534,062 of OU452244.1, forward strand.
GTACGTAACCACTATTAACTTTTCAGAGCACAAAAAGAAATAAAAAAAAAATGATAAAAAAACACAAAACAATAAATGTTTTGCAACAATAAAAAAAAATAATTAATGCAACAATTGCACCAAAAAAAGAAAAATTAAAATCTCTGAAAAGAACGTTAATTACGCACAACACAAATGCAAATATAAAATGCTAGGAAAAAACACAAAATATAAATACACAAAAATCAGTATGCACAGAAAAAAATAGTAGGAAAGAAATTGACACTAAAATATTGCAAGAGAAAGAAAAAAAAATCAGTCCACTGTGCAGACTATGCCTGTGTGTGGGTAATCCGAGATGGTATTGGATAACCCTGTGGAGCCAGAAAACAATAATCGGCTACCCGTTCCTCTTTAAGGAGAACCGGGTCAGTGGTACTCCCCCGTTCAGCCTCCGTCCACCAAAGGCTTACCACTTGGGGCTGAAAAATACCGACACCACAATAATACACAAAACAAAAAAACTTCCCTGTGCTTTGCCTTTAATATTTGGGCGCCACTGTTACGTAGACAGTACGTTGGACGTTACTGTTACGTTCGCCTGACGGCTAGGTACAAGAATAAAAACAACAAGTAAAATTACAAGTTGTTTATTGAATCGAAAATAAAAACATATACGTTAACCCGGCAGGAATTAAATTTCCACTAATAAAATTAAAACTATAAAGTCTCTAAAAAATCGCACTAGAACCAAACTCTAATGTCTCTAAATAAAGTCAAAACACACGGGTGTGGATTCGCGGCACAGGGAAGTTATCTGGTCGGAATAATAAAAAAAGGTGCTGGGGCTTAACTTTTGGCCGTCCGAGTCCTCGACGCTTGGGGTCTTCGGTAGTGCCTTCAGCCGACACTCTGTTTCTTGAAGGACACCGGTGGCTCGGGTGCCACAGCGCAGCCTGAAGCGTCGCCGCTTGTACAGTCAACCTGTACGGTGAACGCTGGAGTCCCAACGGTAAACGGTGCAACGGGGAACTCCAAGCGGCACGGTGCAGTCCCAACAGTGAATTCCAAGCGGGGAACGGTGAACCCCTAGCGGTGCAATCCTAGCAGTGCAGCCCTAGCGGTGAACTCCAATGGGAACGGTGAACCCCCAATCCTGGAACGCGTCGAAACATCTTCTGTAGCGCGAAAGATCCGATGCCCTGGCACTAGTGTGACCAGATATGGGCGTCGGTATCTTTCGCAAAACAATTAAATATTATGCGGAATGGAGTGGTGTAATGCATTTCTGGTTGAAATGTAATTTAAAGAAAATTAAATATTTAAATGAAATATTTTTACCCAACCCAGAATCAAATCCCAATGTTTATATGCCGGATAATCACCATTCCACAACGCCATGCAGAACAAAGAAAATATTACATTTTACATTAACAATTATAATAAAACATATTGAAGGAACAAAGACTTTTAATATTTGTTTCCCCGATACTTTCCCTTATAATAACCAAAACTAAATATATCTCTCAGCTATGTGATGAACTAATAGAATAAAGAATAATTTATGTAAGCAACTACATTACAGATGGCTTTAACACTTAAAGGGAATTAAGACATTCTTATACTACAATGTACTCATACAAGACTATAAGTTTAATTTACAATGACAAACTTGTAAACAATTTTTAATCTGGAAAATTCTATTAGACTACTAATTATGAAAAACACAATGATTATTCCTTGCAAATATGAACTGATATTATGGAGTTTAATCTATCTGGACATTCTAAAATAACAATTACTCATTAGAATATAGGTTAAAATTACTGGCATAGACTTCACAATGGAATTAGTTATTGAGACTATATTTCACCTGATTCTTGTGATGGCTAAAACTGATTGGGCTTTAATATTAAGATATAGGAATTTATAAGGAAAATACCGTGTCAAAACATATATATGAGTTATTGGAATGAATAGATAAATGAGGTTATAATTGATTGACATTAAAACATCCTGTCACATTCACTACCTAGAAGAAATGAAATTAAGAAATAAAATAGCCATAGCGACGTTAATAATACTATAAAAAGATTGAGATATTACTTGCTAGACTGTAATTGGATTACCTAACATGAAAATTAATTAATTTGGATAATTGTATGAACTTACCAGTGGGTTCCAACCGCCTAATCACAACACTATCACAATTAGATTACATTTTTATATATTTTTTGCAGCACTACACTGAACAAAGAATAAACATGATAATGACCGCTTCCCGGGTCAGCTACACGAATATATATTCAGACGATAACTTACGGCGCGGACGAGGCGATCTAGAATGGAATTCCGATCCATCCCTTCTATCCGCCAACAAAACAAGTGCGACAGAGATACGAAATGGAAAACACTAATGCTTCCGAGCGAGAAGGAGCATACATAGAAGAATCTCGACGGTGAAGGTGTGAGAATTGTAGACATGATTTCTAGACTGTTCCCGATGTTGACACTGAATAGCGCTGTGAGCGCTAATACTAGTTGCGTCGCGCGGGTTCCGTACGATAATAAAAATATTTATTGTAGTTATTTGTTCGTAAATTTTTTATTTTACAATTTTAATGATTTTACGTTGTTACAACGTAACACTAACTCCTCTCTGCGGCAAGCTCCAACAACACCAAAAATCAGCGCAACCTACAAAAGGGATTTGATTAATATTTTTTTAAATAATATATAAAGTGTATTTTGCGATTTCGTAAACTGAATACTAAAGAAAAATATAAGTACTTATTAATAAATTAGGTAAGTACCTTTGTGGCTAAATAACGATCATCGGGAGCTTCGTTCAAAAACCTTTCCACTTCATTAGATGTTAATATTTTCGACTTTTTAGTTGTAAAACCGTCTGATTGTCGTTTTAAGAAAGCATTTAGTTTTGGGTATTCACTTATATCCACGTTGTTCCTTATTTTCAGCATACTTTAAAGGTTGCCTGGAAGAGATCGCTTTTAGCGATAAGGCCGCCCATTGTTGCATTTTTTATTAATTTGTGTCTTATTCTTTTTGTATCTGTTTGTTTGTGCGCAATAAAGAATTGTCTATCTATCTATCTATCTACTTTTTATCATCGAAAACCTCGACCATAACGTAGAAGGTTTTAATTTTGCCGAGAGTTCGGAGAAGTATGCCAACATAACATTTTCTGAAAAACTATTTGCTTTTTTCTCTTCTCTCCACGCAATAAATTCGTCGTATGTAGATATGTAGCGACTTTTTGACTTTTCCGGTAAAATGTTCTCCGAAGCATTTTGTGCAATTATACTGAGTTCGGGTGGTGTTAATTCAAAAAACATATCGTCGAAATTACTCATTTTGTGCAACAAGCAACTAAACTCACAACAAAGTACAAGGAATTTTTTTGGAAAATGGCGCCAACCGTAAAATAATATAAGCAGTTTTTTGTTTTCTTTATCCATTCTGGGTAGGCAAAGGGATATATTGAAACAAATTAGTAGCTGAATCGTAAAAACTTCTATGAATTCTTTTTAGTAAAAACTTCGTGGTTGTTTTTTTTTCTCTTTATAATAGACATTATTTTGACAGTTGGGAAAGAAAACGCACGAGTGCGGGAAAGGTAAAGAAAAAGCACTAGTGCGTAATAGCCTACATCCCGAACGCTATACATCCCTGCAATACGCCACTTTTTGAGCAACTGTATTAAAAAATAAATACTGTTCCTCCCCTTCCCTAATCGATGTTCTAAAGAAAGTGTGGCGAAGCGTCGGCGGTGCTAAAGCGAGGAGTGATGCTCGGTCAGGGCCGAAGCCCCTAACAGTTAATGTTAGCATGTTGTATAAGTGATTGTACTTTGAAACTTCGCTTGCACGATTCAGAAATCGGTGGCGCCATCTGTCTTGTTGTATGTGGTACATCGCTACAATGTTATACAGCACTCACAGCGGATCTTTGTGTCTCTGAAGGTGGGTTTGGCGGACCAGTGTGCAACTACAGTCGTGAATTGTAAACACAAAAATAGCTACTGCGCAGTGTCTTGCAGTCAACTTCAGACACACAAAGATCCGTCGAGAATACTGTACCACATGTGGCGTCATCTCTATAGCGCCATCTCTTTCGTTATGTCGCGTCGCCAAAGGTATGAAACCTTCGGTGCGCGAATCAGACTCGCACTTTTTAAATAAAGTATTTTTCTTTCATCAGTTTTTTTAAATATGCTGTTACATGCATGGCACACATATGATTTATACATTACAGACGTATCGCATTGAATCAATGTTCTACTAAATTAAGTGTTAAGAAGGCTCAATAATCGATAGTGCACATAAACTTACAACTCACCTCAAAAGCATTCTTAATAAAAAGACTGTCATGCCTGACAGTGAATGGCACAGTCTCAGGCCGCACATTGTAGCTGACTGTGACCTGTCCGGGTGGGGTGGACAGAGCCAAGAGCTTATATTCGCCAGCCGGAACCAAGCCAAAATTAAACTCTCCTGAAGCATCAGTTATGCTGTGGCAGATCGGAGAACCTGGTACACCTTGAAGGAGAGCCGTGTTGCATCCTTCTACTCGGAATTTAGGACTTTCCTAAAAAAGGAATACATCAATTAGCTACTCCATCATTGGAAGAAACACGCCATTGATATCTACTTAAATGCCAAAATTGGTAATATAGACATTTTCAGCCAATCAATTTCAATATTTAAAAGTATGGTACTGAAATCATTCACACAAATCTCTTGTGATTTTCATTTTCATTAATGTAAATTTTTTGTTCTTCTTTCAATTAAGTATGTACTTAATATTAACTTAATATTTTTCTAATTTTAAATATTATTTTTGCTAATGTTAGTTGGTATGCTGTGCATACCTGTTATTGGTGTAGATATAGGAATTGTGCTTACTGTAATATTTTTAAATTAATGTTTGATATGTATACTGCTTTAAATCTGCTTTTAATCATAAAAAGAATGTCCTATGGTTACTGATTAAATACTGTAATGATAGTGATCTTCTTAATTAATTAGAACATCCTTATTAAATTAGTTTATTTCATCCTTCTTAATTAGTTTTGAATCTCTTTTCTTAATTGTATCCTCGAAAGTTAAAGATCTTTATGTTTCAAATTGTCAACTGTATATTTCCACTTTTCCACCTGTTCCAATCAGTTGCTTGATGAACTGTGAAATTTACTGCTATCTACTACAGTTGTTGAGATTTCAGATGATGGCCTTTTACATTACTAGACTTTTGTCTAGGTGTATTCAGATCCAGCAATATATATTATTATACATTACTGGATTAGAATACTCCATAGTCAATCCAATGCCCTCTTTAGACATTATTTTGTATAGGCATAACAATGAACCTTGTGCAATATTTGGTCTCGAGGCTAAATACTAAAATGCTAGTGTAGCTGAAGGAATTACTACAGCCAAAAGGAATCTTTCAGATGAGTGCTATACAACTGCCCATGAGTAAGCATGTTAATAAACAAGGTAAACAACCTGCCTAAGAAATAAGGATTATATTATCATATTTTTTCTGTTGTATTAAATGATCCTTACCTCTTTTGAGTATAGTAAAACATAGACACCACTAATGGGACTGCCAAAAGAGTTGACAGAACCAGACACATCATAGCCCTTAACAGCAAGCACTCCAACCGGGAGTGCAGTGTTACCCTCCGTGACCTGTACAACTGCTTGTGACGGATCCAACTTCCATCTAAAATAAAACACTGCGATGACTTATTGAAGCCTTGTAAGTTAAAGTCTTATTAGTATTAAGTCACTAACTAAGTCTCTGTCAGTTTTTATCATCATTTGGGTATTTTCATTAAGGTTTATGTGTGTTTTAGAACCATAAAAATGATAAGCAAAGGTGTTTGTTGATATTTGCTATTGGTTCAGTGCACTGCCCATCTAGACAAAGCATCAATGTGATTTCCACCAATGATAATCATTGAGTAATTGTTTTGTTTTGGTAACAGAAAATAATTTGGATTCTTTTAAGCATTATCAGACAGATCTGCCCAGCAATGAAACATGCCTAAAATCAGTAAGTAGTGGCAATGAGTTTAACAAGACAAACAATCACACTATCTCACTGTACAGAGAAAATAACTAGGTTATAGAAATAGATAACATAATTTTTATATCTTGATATACACATACCTTGGGTGTGACGCCTTGACTGTGTACTTGCCAGGTATAACTGGTGTAAAGTGGAAATCACCACCCACTGTTGTGACAGTGTTCCTCACCTCTCCTCTCTCATTGACTAGTTGTACCGCAATGCCACCAGGACCCTGTTTCTGACCCGCTGTGATGACCCGTCCGGCAATACCGAACCCATTGAACGAAAAATTTATATCCTGCCCTGAGGAACATTGATCTGATACTCCATCCACTGATAGCTCCACTTGGGAAGGCTCAAAACTCCACCCCGCCGGTGGGTGGACCTTCAGAACGTATTCTCCCTTCTCGTAGAGTGGTAGGAAGTAGTAGCCATTTGTAGGAGCGCATTCAGTCTTCTCTTTCAAACTACCTTCTTTAGTATACCTGTTTTACAGAAATTATAAATGATAATGAGGACTACATGTGAAATTAGTTTATAAAATACGGAAGGTACAACATGACGACGCTTAACATCAGAGTAATTTATACAAAAATGTAATGCTAATATGTATTTATAATGTTAGGTTAACTTACAGGCCGATCTCGATTTTAGAGAAATCCAAATTAACGTGGCTTTTAACAAATCCACCGCACCCAAGTATATCGTTTGCATTACATTTTAATATTAATTCAATTAATAATAACCACACAAATAATTTATTGATGTAAGCAAACGCCATTTTCCCAATTGATTTCCCTAAAAAATTAGGATTTTTAATTCGTGTCAGTAAAATGACAGGTATAAGAACTGCCAAGTGCCCATGCCCACAGAACACTATTACCCATGGCGTGGAACGCGGGTCAACTAGTTTTATATAACGGGTATGATATAGAGCATGAAGCTAGTAGGTCAACAATGGAGCCCAAACTCCAAATACTTGATTAAGGCATACGCTATCCCTTTCATTGAGGTCCGATGTGTGGTCCATGTTATAATTGAAATTACCCGAGAAATGGATACCCTAATATAGAAATGCTTTACTTACACATCAAAAGAATGTTTTCCACCCGAAAACTTAAAATACGATGACAATCATGTCTAATAAAAAAATTATTGGTACTGTTCTGCGAGTTCGATTAGAATAATGCTCTATTGTGTTTTCGCCAATTATACTCAAATGCAATTTTAATTACCGATTTTAAGGGTTCGTATTTTGTGGCAACACTGTCGCTTATTGTCAGCATGAAACTGTCTGTCATATAAATCGATCAAACATTTAAATACCATAATTTCACGATAAAGTGAATTAAAATCATAAAAATGGTGATAAAATGTGCAGTACTTGGTTGCAAAAATATGTTGTATCCAGTATTTAATACCGAATATCACTCGTAAGTGCGATTTTGTTCAATAATTACCTACCGATGATCCCTGTGCATTATGCACCATATTTTCGATCAGTTCTTCTTTCGATAGGCACATAACACGTTTTCAGTTCGTTTGTTAGTATTGGGTTTAAGTTTATATTAATTTGTACTTGAATTATTTAATTTTAAAATATTTCACATTATTTTAATAGAGTAACCATGGTAAAGATTTTTTGAAGACTTTCCGTTTTGGGGATTTTTTACCGCCACTTTATGATCAAAAAATAAACGATGTATTTAGTTCAAAGGATTGATATTGAAAACATATTGTATGTTCATTAATTTTACAAGTGTGTAGGTATGTAGGTTAAGTTTAGGTACAGTTAGTTTTGTAACTTATTAGATACATATTATTAAAATCATATTTATTCTTGTCGCCTCCTAATCCTGTCGCGTCTAGTAGCCTCCGTGGCGCAGTGGGAAACCGCTTGCTTGCATACCGGGGGTCGCAGGTTCGAATCCTGCGGGGAGCAACAACTATGTGTAGTTGTTCCTCACTGGCTAGGATAATGCAGGCCGGTCATTGTCTGTAAAGTAAGATGATCCATGCGTCGGATAGGCATGTAAAGTACACTTGTGCACTTGTGTCTACGCAAGCATTTGTGCACTGGATGATGGCTGATCTTGCGAAAGATTAGCCGCTGTGGTTGGATTGTAGAGTACCTATATCATTCCATAAATATCAGTGGCGTGCAGTCCATATAGGCAAAAAGTGTTTGCCTACCCTGTGATTTTCCCAATCAGACATATCAATATAAAGTGTGCATTGTAATATTTCGTTTTCAATTATTTCACCATTGTAAATAAATAAAAGCACGCAAAATTTTTGAAATCAATCACCAATGCGCGACGAACTTAACATAAATGCACTGTACTATACCTATCTACTCATAAATGTAAAGATAGATTTTGCGCGCGGGCCACGCAGACACGATACGGCGTTGTCTCAATTTTCACACATTCAAACAGATTTCTTGCACACAGACTCACACCGATACACGCACCCATAAATAATCTGACATGTATAATAGAAGAAATATCACGCACACAGACAAAGGACAGAGGCACAGAGAGACACTGCCTACCAAAAGTGACATTTCAATACAGTTTAGTCCCGATAGATATTTATGTTACGACATGAATGCTAATTTTACGCACTTAGATATCGCAGCGGCAGATCATTTTGTTAGGCGTTCGGAAGCGAATCACGAGACGCGAGTTCGTATCCTCTTAGAATCGAAGTTTCTTTTTGTAATGTTTTTTAAATTATTTAATAGAATATAAAGCGGTGCGGGTATATAATAAGGAACGAAAAAGAAAAGAGGACGTGTGAGCACGTAGGTTGTACTTTGCGAAAGATAATAATTTAGCTATTATATTTTTCGATAGTAGGTAAGTATGTTTATTTTTTTAACACGGTCTGCGGCATATTAAATTAAAATCCATGGCTGCATGGATTTTAATTAAATATACTTAGGTACTTCCTACATAATCGTAAGATTCGTTTTAGTTTATGGGAGTGAAATAGAATATATTTAGGAATATTTGAGCAATAATGCAATAATGAGTCAACAAAAATATAAATAATTCTGTGTTCACGCCATCTATCTCTTGTTATAGGCCCAGGCGAGACGTTTAAAAAAATGCCCATGTCGGTAATTCAGCTCAGTAAGTTAGTAAAGCTCCATCTAACAAAAAAAATCTTAATTTAGTTTGTCGCCTAGGCCCTATGCTGTGTTAACGCCATCTATCTCTTGTTATACAAGAGATAGATGGCGTTAACACAGAATTATTTATATTTTTGTTGACTCATTATTGCATAGCAGTGCTCATTTATTCAAAAAAACATCAGTAAGTACAAATAAATAGACTTACTTATGTTACAGTGTCAATACGTACAAACAAAAAGACTGTTACCCCTACGACTCTAGAGATCTAAGAAATTTGCTTTTTTGCCTACCCTGATCAAAAAGTCTGTGCACGCCACTGATAAATATACATACTGTTTTATTTACCCCTGGTCAATATTAATACATTTTTTATTTTCTTGTAGATTTCCTAAAAATATTGAGTGAAGGAATGTACCTATGACTATCCATTGTCCCATTGGAAAATAAATTTGATGAAGCTGCAATGATCTGCTGTTGGTCCAATGGAAAACTAAATTTACCGCGAATGCTTTTTCTATCGTCTAATGTGTTGGTTAAAAGGTGTTTTAGTTGTTTGGATATAATGCTAATTGCTATTCAGTATCTTGTGATTAATCGGAGATCGTTAAACGTACTGAATAAATGATTTTATAGCACAATATTTTTTTTAATCATAACTTCATATGCTTTTATTTTCACAACCATTAGCTTATTATTTATCCCTTGATTTTCTGTAAAGTAAGATGCTCCATGCGTAAGATGGGCATGTAAAATGTTGATCCTGCACCTGGTCTCTCCCCGGTCGTGTCGGTTTTTCATCCCATCGTATTTTGAGAGGTAAACGGAAGAGAGAGAGAGAGAGTGCAGTTGTGTCTACGCAAGCACTTGCGCACTATAATATATTTTGCGTAGACTGAGATCTTTCAAAATACCCACTGTGGTCATATCGGCCAGAAGGAGGTCCTTATTTATTTATCATCTGTTTCCCTATCAATCACAGTTTGTTCTTCTTGTACACAGTTCTTCCGTATTTGGGCTGCTCCAACCCATAATCAGACTGATTAAGCAACTAGACATATTTAATCGGTTTAAACTTAAAGCATAATAATAATATAATAATATCCTGGGACAATTCACACACGGTCATCTGATCCCAAACTAGGCAGAGCCTGTACTATGGAAACCAGACAACTGATACTAATACTTATATACTTTTTTTTTGTAAATACATACTTATATAGATAAAACACCCAGACACTTGGTAAACAAGCCAAGTAAGTCGTATTATGCGACGAAGTTAAAAAGATGTCCTGATTTTTCATGAAACATTAAGGTTGCCCTCTTAGAAAGAGAGATCCGACCTCAATGAAAGGGATAGCGTTGACCTCAGGCATGTATTTGGGAGTGTTTCCTCCACTTTGACCCTAATAGCTTCATGATATAGAGTCTTGTACCTTTGACAGAGGGGAATGCCCATGAAGCTATTAGGGAATGCCTGACAGTGCCCTCTCCGGTTGGTTTTGGTTTAAGTGTTTAGCCCAACACAACAGGTAGTATTACATACTCTTTGAACACAACTAGCTGTTTTTTTTTCATTTGTAATTGTTCTATATAACTTGTGTGTTGGTCAAATAAAATTATTCTTCTTCTTCATTTATATGGTTTTTTTTTTTACTTTTTTTATAATGGGGGTTGAAAGCGGTCATCAAAATTTCAAAGTGAGACTACTATATCGAGTGGGGTATCATGTGAAAGGGCTTCATTTGCACTTCTCAAAACAGATTTATGTTTTGGTTAGTTTTTGGCATAAAATAAAAAAAAACAAAAAATACCATTCCCTTAGCTCTGAAGTAGGTGGACGGAAATATCTGAAATAATTACAGATAATACATGCGTACCTATATTTTACAGGAAAAATAAAACGATATTTCCCTAAAAACCTCGTCAAACAAACAGTTTTGTGTATTTTTTTGCTATCTGAGGTGTCAGACACATATTAAAATAACTTAAATACGTCCAAAAATAGTATAGAACCCACGGTGCTCGAGTCCGACTGGCACTTGACCGTTTTTTTAAATATAATTTTAGTGTAATCCTGCATAAATATTATAGGCCGACCGTTTAATTCGCGTATAGCCTGCGCGGTAAGAAGGGAGCGGGGGCGGGTAACGCTACACACGGAGTCAATAATCCAAAGATTTATCTCGAGATAGACATTGTTGGTAAAGAATAACAGCCTTACTTATAAAAATCTACTAATCACCGTCTTATCAACCAAATAACTACTTACTACATAACTCCTTAATAAGCAGTTTTATATTTTCTACTTATAAACGTTGCATAAGAGCGACATAACTAATGAACAGTTAATAAGGCAAAACATATTTTACTCTGTCAATACCGCCACGTGTTGTCAGTATGAAATATTCCGTCTGACCTAAAACTTGGTAAAATGGCAACATTTTGTAATTCAATTCGACAAATAGGAAGCTAGGTTGTCAAATTCAAATTTGGAAGCATAGAACACAAATCAGTACTATAGAATGATTATTTTCAAGAAAGAACCGTAGGCACCGGTAAGAACATCAAAATACATAAATATCAGGTACACGACAATAGGTATTATACCATCAGCTGTATTTATCGACATTTTAAAAGTAACTGTAGGTCTTTTTTATTAGAAAAACAAAAAATAGGCATTCCATCACGTTACCTGTAATGGTTACTGCTGCTAAGCGATTGTCCTACTTCGAATCATCTATTGGAGTCAGAAATTATTTTGTAAATCTATCTGCCTACTCGTAGTTTATTGATTTATCTATTATTATTTATTTCTATATTATTTTTATTTAATTTTTATATTTACCATATTATTGTACACCTACATCTTATAACAGCACCAATCACACTAGTATGTATGTATCGCACATTAATTCACGCATCTGTACCTCCCTTGGCAATAGCTGAAAATCAGTGTTTTTGCTTCTTGAGCAATATCCCCACTGAGCTACTGCCATTTTGCATTGCCACAGCACACACATATATACAAATAATCAAAATGTGTATTTTGTTGTGTATCATTGATAGTTACCATGGATGAATGAACTAAAGGATAAACAACCTCCATAGAAAACAGCGTACAACGTTTTTTAGTTCTCAATTTGTGCATAGATGGCACTAAGAGTCTCAATTTTGTAGAATTTACACAAATTTTACATTTATATTGCAAAATCAGCGCCATCTAGTACATTTATTTACAAATAACTAAAATACTAATTGACTAAAACTTGAGATCGAGTTTGCGGAACTATTCATAATCTTATAAAATTATATACATATGTATTTAATTTAATGTTTCTGATACTTGAAAAAACCGTTTTGTGTCCGTAAAAGGCGACTAAGGGAAAATAAGAAAATGGGCAGCAGCGTCTTTTTATTAGATTACCTACCACCTATACTGCGATCCCCAAGCCGTCTGCAAAACGTGGGGATTATAGCAACCCCTCCCTTCTAAGGGCGAGGCCTTTGTGCTAAACAAAGGTCTCGCCTCGTGGAAGTTTCGGCTGCTGATGATGATGATGAACTAGATAAAACACCCAGACATATGGTGGTCGGTAATCGAACCCAAGACCTATCGGTAGCAGCCAGGGTGACTAACCATTAGACCAAGAGGCCCGCCAAATTAAAACTAAGCGGCTGTCGCATCGGCACATGACCGCCCGGCCACGAACATTTCGCTACGAGCGAAGCGCTCCGGACCAATGGAACAAATGTACAAACAAAAATGTATAAAGCATGTCACGATCTGCCTGCCACTCACAGCGGAAATGCGGGTGAATTTCGACGGGCGACCGGGCGGCGCCGGCGACGCGACCGACGGCGGCGGCCGGCCGGCGGTGCGTACAGAAGGCAAGCTCATACCTCGTTATACCAGTACCTCGCTTTTCATACCTGCGCTCGGCGGTCGCGCTATATTTTCTTATGGGTGAGTGAGTGACCTAGTGGTCCATCGATATACTATCTAAACGTTTAGATAGTATATCGATGTAGTGTGGTCACTCTTTTCCGACTCGAGGTAGGGATATTTTGTATACAATAGACATTTTCCATTACTTCTATTAGTCCGAGAGATCTGAAATTTAGAACATAATTTGTAAATCCGATGATACTAAATAAAATGGTAACCTTCACCAAGGTCTGATGATGATCAGTAAGAAGGTGGTAACAGGATCTCGGCCCCGATAAACGTAGACCCGTCGAGTTTGGGCTCGTTGAATAGGTCTTGACGATGAGTTGCTAAAAAAATGGTGATCAGGGTCTGATGATGGAGTAAGAAGGTGGTCACGGGATCTCTTCACCAATAAAGGTAGGCCCACCGAGTTTGGGCTTGATAGGTAGGTCTCGATGAACAGTTGCTAGAAAAATGGTGATCAGGGTCTGATTATGGAGCAGGAAGGTGGTCACGGCATCTCTGCACCAATAAACGTAGACCCACCGAGTTTGGGCTCGTTGGGTAAGTCTCGACGAGTAGTTACTAGAAAAGTGGTGATCAGGGTCTGATGATGGAGCAGGAAGGTGGTCACGGGATCTCTGCACCAATAACCGTAGACCCACCGAGTTCGGGCTCGTTAGGTAGGTCTCGACGAGCAGTTGCTAGAAAAATGGTGATCAGGGTCTGATTATGGTGCAGGAAGGTGGTCACGGGATCTCTGCACCGATAAACGTAGACCGTATTTGGTTGGAATGTTTTTATACCTATGATACATTCGAAATTAATGTATGTGATAAATGTAATTAAAAAAAAATATGCGTGCGTGGAGTCCCTCCGCGCGGAAGAACTGAAACTTCATTCTCGCTCTGTCTCTTTCTATTCCACCTCCCCGCGACTGAACGACACTGAACGACACTGAACGACACTGATCGACACTGATCGACACTGAACGACACTGAATGACACTGAATGACGGAATGACGGAATGACTGAAGACTGTCACGAAGTCAACGAAGTCAACGAAGTCAACGAAGTCAACGAAGTCAACGAAGTCAACGAAGTCAACGAAGTCAACGAAGTCAACGAAGTCAACGAAGTCAACACGAAGTCAACACGAAGTCAACACGAAGTCAACACGAAGTCAACACGAAGTCAACACGAAGTCAACACGAAGTCAACGAAGTCAACACGAAGTCAACACGAAGTCAACACGAAGTCAACACGAAGTCAACACGAAGTCAACACGAAGTCAACACGAAGTCAACACGAAGTCAACACGAAGTCAACACGAAGTCAACACGAAGTCAACACGAAGTCAACACGAAGTCAACACGAAGTCAACACGAAGTCAACACGAAGTCAACACGAAGTCAACACGAAGTCAACACGAAGTCAACACGAAGTCAACACGAAGTCAACACGAAGTCAACACGAAGTCAACACGAAGTCAACACGAAGTCAACACGAAGTCAACACGAAGTCAACACGAAGTCAACACGAAGTCAACACGAAGTCAACACGAAGTCAACACGAAGTCAACACGAAGTCAACACGAAGTCAACACGAAGTCAACACGAAGTCAACACGAAGTCAACACGAAGTCAACACGAAGTCAAAACGAAGTCAACGAAGTCAACACGAAGTCAACGAAGAACCACACCGAACCACACGTCTAACGCTTAACGTCTAACGCGTTAAGTGATAACATTTTTGGAAGTCGCCTAAGAAGATTCACTTCAAAAAATATATTCGAAAAAATATGATACATTAGAAAAATATGATAAATTAGAATTTCCAAAAATCCTTTCTGGAGTCATACATCATAACTGGAATCTACTGTCCAAATATCATGTTTCTCGGTTCAGCCGTTTGGCCTGTGCGTTTATAGGCGTAGGTATGACTGATAAGTCCACCCGATGTACTCTCCACTCGCGCGCAAATGATGCGCGTATATCCCCCGATTGAGTGTTTGATTACAAGTATATTTTATATGATGTGACCTTGGGTGTAAACGCTATTTTTAAAATATCGCCATCTATTGTTAATCTTGATAAAACTGGTATTCTTTCTAATTTATCTGCTATACTAGCGCTTGCGGAAATTATGGGCAAATTCTAAGGATCAGTGCACAGTGGCGCACCCTGAATCTAAGGATTTTTTTTGCAAAACTTCGAGGTACGCTCGAATGTATAGAGGTTGTTTATCCTTTAGTTCATTTATCCATGATAGTTACCTATGTATATTACTGTGTTGTTTGTATGTGTGTGAGCTTGGTTGCAAATAAATGTTTTATCTATCTATCTATCTACATTTGAAAGAAAGAATAATTTATTTGTGACACACAATTAACAATAGAACAAAAAAATAAATAAATAAAAATAGAC
Organism: Furcula furcula; assembly: GCA_911728495.1. Taxonomy (NCBI): domain Eukaryota; kingdom Metazoa; phylum Arthropoda; class Insecta; order Lepidoptera; family Notodontidae; genus Furcula; species Furcula furcula. The sequence continues at coordinate 1,549,633 of OU452244.1, forward strand.
ACATGTAAGTAGGTAGTTACATACTTTAACAAAAATGTGCGTCACAAAATGGTTCCAACTCAACAAAAATGCTGATCGTACACGCAACCAGCGGTGATCTTCCGTTTCATTGTTTTGTCCGTGTTCTTTTCCGTTCCAGCGCTGATTTGCGATTGTGACAGATCAAACCCATCACTACTTATCACTTACATATCAATATAACTCTTATAATGTAACTTTCAATCAAAGATATTATATATAGAAGATAAACATAGTCCGATAAAAAATGAAACCAAAAAAGAAAAACCTATGTGTGAGTGAATTGTTTATGTGTAAAGGAAAAAAAGTGTTGTTAAAAAGTACTACGTACGTAATTGATATCGATGATATTTTGTGTGAAGATTTACACGATTATCTGTTTAATTTAAAATTGATGTTGATTTATAACAAGTTATTAATAACCTTTAGTATTGCAAATCTTATAATGATAAATTGTCAAAAGTGGTAAAACAGTCGTTGTAAACAAAAAATTTAGTTTCTTTTTGCTTGAAACATCGTAAATTAGATCATGTAAATAAGTTATCGTTACGCATGATAAAATTACTCAAATCAGCATGCATTATAAACAATAATAATTAACGTTTTTTAGTATGGGTGAAGGAGTATCCCCTGAGATCCTTGAGAAGTATGCAATATTTCTAAATAGTATAAAACCAAAACATTTGGCGGACGTGTTGGTCTAACAGTTCAACATCCTGGCTGGCTTATTGGGTAGCCAGCTGGTGGTTCGATTTCCACCAGGTGTCTGGGTTTTATTTATCTATTAAGTATGTATTTACAAATAAAAGTAAGTATATGAGTATGTATTAGTAAAAGTTGTCTGGTTTCCATAGTAAAGGCTCTGCCTTGTTTGGGATCAGATCACCATGTGTGGATCGTACCAGGTTATTATTATAAAGACAAACAATATACTTCTATTGTAAAATACATAAGGTAAGGTCCCCACCTAAGACTGTCACCGGGGTAAGACTGTCACTTTCAAATAACTCGAAAAGATCTGCGTTTTTTTCCAATTTAACTTGTCGATAAAACAGTTATCATGAAATGGTTCTCGGCTCAAAACACAGTTGTCACTTCTGCTGAACTATTTGGTCAATATCACACAATTAAAATGTCAGCTGTAAGAAAAAAAAAGGTTAGTTGGTGGATCTGAAAAAAACATTAAAAAATTGTGATATTAAATGTTAAATTGAGATATCTTTGCTGTAAGTAGCATCATACCAACATAGAGTTTAAAATTATCTTGTTATTATCACATAAAACAGATAAGTTTCCTCAATATTTAACAAAATAAAACCATAATATAGAAATGTCAAAGTGGGGGAAGACTATCAGTTTACCAGGGGCAAGACAAACGTATGTTAGTCTTGCCCCAAGTCAGATATTCTAAACATTTTCAAAGCGGGTATCAGCTTTAACTAGGTGCTAAAAAATAATTATTATTTGCTACCTAGAAAAACTAATTGTAATAACCCTACTAGCGACGTCCCGCGCTTTTACTCACGTATACAATTAAGAAAATTGATGACAACAGAGAGACAGAGATACATACGCATTTATAAATGTGCATATAGCATTCTTTCGAAAGCTTCCTATATTGTTTAAAGGAAAGTTTGTGAGAGTTTGTGTTTGCGCCTTCTTTATACTTTAATAGCTGAACTATTTCATAGTGACAATGAGGTTTTGATGTCGATAAAAAAAAACAATTCAAAGGTTTTACACCCCTGTTTTCGATTGTATATGCAGGGCATAAAAGTAAGTCAGTAAAATACAGTTTGTTTGTCCGACAGTAAAGTATGTTAGCACCTTACCTTACTTATTTCAGCATTCATAAAAATATATTGTAAATATATACTTCAGCTTCTTAGTGACGACAGTAATAGAGCACGTTTTATCTGGTAACATCTTAATATTATTTAAACCACATGAACACGAAGTAAATTATTTGTTGTGAACGATCGAATAAGAAATGTTATCACCAGAGAATCAAACTTGCTGACATAGGTCAACGAATTACCAGACTGGAGTGGCTGGTCATATTGGCTGTAGAACCGATGATATGGATGGATATCACAGACAGAAATCAAAATCTTTATCACAGACACTGGAATATTGTAGGGATTCCACCTATCCTCGTCTTTAATCCGCATCTATTTTTGTCATAACAAAGAATTATTTTGATAATCTGAAAGAATACATTTGAATTATTATTATTATCATATAAATTTACATAAAGAATATAGAGACCGCAAAATATTTTTAGACCGAATAAATATAAACTCCTTGAAACTAAAACAAAAAGACGTAGAATTTATATTTGTTCTATTAAAACTATTTGCTTTATTGTCGATATCGATACTCATGACGTCAGGACTTTTTCAAGCCCTATTGTAAACAAATCGTTTTACATTTTACACAAAATATCCCGCTATTCTTCTTATAGAAGTAATAAATTATGATCAGTTTGAAGAAAAACATGTATTCTACGATATTATTACGATTTTCAACCAAAGTTTCAATCAAAACCATAAAAATATAGCAAGCAAAAATTCAGTCAGGAATAGTAATCAATTACCTGTGAAATGTTTACTTAGTCGTTTTATTACGATTTGTAACATCACATGCACTTATTGCACAAGCCACCCTAATGGAACAATGATATTTCATATTATAAATTTGAGATCGTGCTAAATTATTATGATTTACTTTGACAGTAAACAGACCGCGAGGCAGCGTTGCAGTGGCTAATGTCAAAAGTGATGCAGAATAAAAAAAAAGAATTTTATCTCTGCCTCTGTTGCACTCGTGCAGTTTGTATTTGATTAGAACTTCTTCTTCCCACGCTATGTTCATCTTTTTGAACGTAGTGAAAAAAATCTTAAATCTATGCTTTCAATAGTTCAATTCACCTTCCCTCTCAGAGTAAAATCTGCCTACACTTTGTTTAAGGGGATCATAGACAAACGCGTACTCTATTCTTAATATATAAACTCTATGCATCGATCGATACAAATTACAATGCAAGTGCAACTGACTGAATCAGCTGATAGAGAACCGCCATATTGTTACATAACGTGCTAATAAGCTTCTAAACAAGGGTCGGCCGCTGTTTAATTTGACAGCTACTTTAGCAACAGCGTGACCGTTTTTGGTATATTCGGTACCAAATTGGTATAATTTGGCCTCCACAATTTAGATTTAGTATTTTTTTGGTATAATTTCAAATTTTAGTATATTTTGGTAAAATTGTAATTAAATCCACGTTTTGTAGCATATTTTTTGGTAAATTTCTGGTAGCACCAACATTCATTCATTCAATTTCACTCGTGTAGTTTCGTCTTTGTCTAATGTTTACCGGAACTGTATGATTTGTTTTTTTTGTACCTACAGTTTATATTAATATTTTACTTCTAGTCCTACAGTTCGTAATTCGTTGTGCTATTACTACTTGTATGTTATTTCGGTTAGTTAATGGAACATCATAACATACCAACCAAATAAGTATCATCTATGATACCAACCGATCCCGACTGTTAAGAGATGTATGTATGTAGCAGCTCAGAGTAAATAGCAAGAGTAAAAAGAAGCTATCGATTATAACATCGTTGTTGTAATCTTAATACGATTATTAAATTGCCTGAGAATTTTTAGGCTATAAATAAATAGAAAATAAATCCATGGGTTCTTTTGTGACACCGCTCTCTGAAGACAAAGGTCTATAAAAATATTAGTTTTAATATTATTTCGATATGTACTTACTCACTTGATATTTTTGATATAGGTATTTATAAAAAATGCTGACGAAATTTTTAATTCAACAGTTTTTAACCGGCTTCAAAAAGAAGGTACTCTATTCGACGCGTATGTATGTAATATTAATAAAAATGCGTAAAATTAATATATGTTAGTCTATGTGAGCTTCTAAGCAAATTTACCAAATTTTATGGATGTATGTATGTATGTATGTATGTAAGTATGTATGTATGTATGTAGGTTTGTCCGCGGATTTCTCAGAAACTACAGGTCCGATTTCGAAAATTCTTTTTGCAATAGTTTGAGTATTTTTCAACTTAGGGTAGAGTACAAGTCACATCAAAATCGGTCCAGTAGTTTAAGAGATATAAACTTTTTATGTTTTCAGTAAGTTACTGTAACGTAGACGTTCGAGTTGCGTGATAGTGCTGATACCTATTTTGCTAAAATAAAAGTCACTAAAAAGTGTTAAATAAACTATTTTTCAAAAAATAAAAACCGACTTCAAAGTAAATTATCTAAAAAGCATAAAATAACGAAAATATATTGAAGTCGGTGTCAGCTGGTGCTAGTGTTAGTTAACATGATGTGCTAGCACCGACTCCTATATATTTTCGTTATTTTATGCTTTTTAGATAATTTACTTTGAAGTCGGTTTTTATTTTTTGAAAAATAGTTTATTATGATACTTTTTTTTTTTTTTTTGACGCGGGGGAAATCTTCGAAAGATCCCCGGGAGCTGTGCGGCTCGACCGGGGTATGTGGGATTCTTACCCACAAAAACCCCCGCGGCTGTCGCATCGGCACATGAGAGGGGGGACCCCAGGGCTCTCCGGTGGGATCTGCACCAGGGGCCCCTCAGTGCCTTGCCTTTGAGCCCGCCGCCGGGGGGCGCATTGTAGCCCCCCGGGAACCAGTCACGGTGCTCACGGGGACGGGGGTCGCAACCCCGCTGCCGTCCTCCTCGGAGTCGCCGCCGTACTCAATGGACGCTCAAGGGGCCCACACCCCGAGCGTCCAGCGACTCCGAAGGTTTATTATGATACTTAGCTTAACCTAACTAAACTCTATATGAAACTTCTTTTTATGGTTTCCATACCGAAAAGGTAAAAAAGGAACCGTTATGGTCTGACTTCGTCTGTCGGTCACACCATATTTCTGGAACCACTGATGCTATCGATTTGAAATTTGCAATACTTATAGGTTTTACTTATCCAACCTCATCGCAAATAAATAAAGGCATTTGTTTAATGGGGTCGGAATGGGACTACTATATCGAGTCGGAGGGTTCATTTTCACATTTCAAAACAGATTCTTATTTTGGTTTATATCACGTAGATTTTAGCTGATAATTAAAAATGTCAAAAAAAAACACCGTTACCCCCATATCTCCGAAATTTGTGGAGGAAAAAAATCTGAAATAATTATGCATAATACACGTCTATCTATATTGTGCAGGAAAAATAAAATGATCTTTCTAAGTAGTACAGTTTTTTAGTAATCTTAAGAAAACCTCGACAAACAAACATAGTATTGCGGTTTGTTTTTTTTTTTTGCTATCTGACGTGTTAAACGAATAGAAAAATAACTTTAATACGTCCAAAAATGGTATGGAACCTACGGTGCACGTATCCGACTCGCACTTGACCGGTTTTTTTTTAGTATAATTTTAGTATAATTCTGCATGATTTTTAGTATTTTTTAGTACTGAAAACATAGTGTTTTAGTAGATTACCTTTTTATGAAACGGTCACACTGTTTAGCAAGCTGTTATGCAACGTATTAGTGATAAACATCGTTTTTAAGTAAACAATATTTTTAAATAGCTATTATGTGTTGCATAAAATTTAACCATCGTTTATAAGTAAGACTGTAAAATAATAAGTATCTTTTTTTTTAAGTATTTATTTTTAAGTTTTAAAATTTACATTATTTTGTTCATCTTTCAGTTCATTTCCTTCTTTTATTATTTTACATAATATGGTAGTCACCGAAAGTCCTGTAGCTTTAGCAACAAGTTTGTTTAGGTTTACGTCTTCAAGATACTCTGTAGAATTATGATCTTGTTTTCTGGCTTTAAAAAAGGAATATACATTGTATGCTATTTGTTTAGCTTGCTTGTTAATTTTGTTCGCAAAACTGGAAGAGCGATTCATCTTGAGATTTATCTTGGCAGTCGTATACCTTGTGCGTTTATCTTCAAGCGTCCGTAACAAAAACACCAACCGCGCGCTGCGAGCACAGCCAGCGCACTGCCGCACTTGACGTAAGCTCTCTGCTCCGCGCACCCCTTTCACCCATCCGCTAACATCTCCCCTCGCTCCCTTTTACCCCCTCAGGCGATACGCGAGTTAAACGGTCGGCCTATAGTATTTTTAGTCTTGAAATCATATTTTTTTTGTTGATTACCTTTTTATGAAACGGTCACACTTGTCTGCCAGTTAAGAACTCATTAACTCCAAGCATATATTAGTTATTAGACCTTGCCTGAATTAAATGTTTGAGTTTATTAGAAGCTTGTTTTCTCCTTAAAAATATGTTTATTTTTATATACTTTCCAGTAGGTATACACAATTAATTGACTATACTGAATTTTCAAGATATGTTTGTGAGGCCAGAAACTTTCATCCATAGATAAGAATAGTATATTGCTTTCATCCATATTCATGTACAGCAATCAGCAGTCTTGTAATATTGTTTTCATTGTCAAGAAAACAACAGAAAATGCATCAAAATGTTGTGTGCATTTATTTAGGTGATAAATCACAGTAAAATATTTATATAAAAACAAGGGTGTACATTTTTATATAAAAACAAAAATAAAATAGACTTAAAAATACATTTACTAAGTTAGTGACAGCATAGAATGAATCTTTGAATGTAGAGTTTTAAGTAGCAACAGCTGTTTTTGTTTTATTTTGAATTGGAAGAAACAATTTGAATTCCGCTGGTAACTCATCTTCTGAATACAATCTATCTGAAAAGTATACTCTTCGAATTCGGCAATTAGCATGAATCTGTACCCTCAGGGTTTCAACATAATTGGTACCATAAGCTCGTCGAGTGAAGTCAGCTAAATTGAACTGGATTTGATTCCAACCTTCATCAAGACGCATGGGCATGGTGCATATAAATGGTTTAACCCGAGTTGTTGATTGGTAGTTACTTGCTCGAAACCTCCTTCGTACATTTTTATCATCCAAAACCTGAAATAAAATTTTGAGGTTAGCAATAGATTCTAACCTATATTGGTGATTATTTCCTTTATTAATACAACGTAATTAAAGCACACTAATAGAATGAACTCACCTGAACCTCGAATGTAAAGTATTTTTTTAAATTCTTTATTATCATAACAAGGAACGGCAGCTTGATACCGAGTGTCTTCTTTGGATCGGCTGGGCACGTAATGTAGGTGGTACTAACATTGGTCCCCACTATTTCTAGCACTAGGCTTTGTATATCATTATCCGTAATCCTTTTTATGTGCCCATTTCTTACCTTCTTGTCCCAAATTTGCAAGGGTTTGCTGCCTATGCTGTAAAGGATGGATAGGAAACCGGACTGAAAAGTGTTCTTGAACATTATGCTCAAGCTCCGCCGTAACACACAGTGTACTCTTACATTAATCACGCAATCATAAGGCAAGTTTGATCAATAAATAATACACATTTGCAGTAGCATTATAAATTGACAGATTGACAGTAAACACAGGAATTTTGAAAACAGCCATTGATTGGCCATGAGCGAGTTTGTTTATCATTTGGATTACTTAGAGGAGATACCACTGGAGAGAGCATGATGCGCTAACCCTTCTGCCAAATTTTTGTTCATATGTTCAGGTCATTCTTTATTTGTGTGCGTATCTTTTTGAATGTGTTGAGAGTTTATTATAGTGTGGGTTCATAGAAACATGAAGAGTTTGCATTAGACATTTGCAAGAGTATGCGTGAAATTGTATCTGTGTGTGTTTACTTCGCCTCCCGCACCCCGCAAAAGTGCCACGAAAAATTTGTTCGGGGAATCGACGCGATACTAGCTCCATTCTAATTACTCTGAGTTTGGATTACCATAGCAACCAATGTCACACACACAGATTAGAGAGTTATATGGTCACACATGTCACGCACGTACCGATTCTCAGAGCAATTTGAGCAATTTATCGTATAAATGTTTTTTCTTCTTCAATAAATAGTTTTTTGTTTTTCAACTACAGAACAATTAATATTTATAGTTTATTTCGTTGTTGGGGATCTTGTTAATAGTAATGTATGAAATAACGCCAGTGTTAAGTTTTATCTTTTTTTACTAGTCGGATATGAGTCGGGTAGCAAAAAACTAGAAAATGGAACGGAACGTAAATACCTCGATTGTTTAAAAAAAAATTGTGACAGTGACAGAAAGGACAGATTTCATAAATTTGTGCAGTCTGGTGCTTGGTTGGTCTGTGGTTTTCGCTCGCACGCATTAAAATATTAGCGGTGCATGTGCAGTTCTTGCGTTTATTCTTTCTCATTTTTACAGTTTTTAGCTCTTTATTTTAACATATCACATAAAATGTCCTAAGAAAATATTGCTAGGTGATGTTATATGTATAGTGAATGCATTTTATTAGTGTTTGTTCATGATTGAATTCAGTGATAAAGCAAAAATGACGGAAATGTCATCAAAGAGGTGAGTTTATTTTATTACTAAAACTAAAATAAATCTAGTTACTTTGTAATAATAAACGATAATATTGAACATATTTACCTGATAACGTTCTACGTTATATAACAGATAATAGGCAACGTGGAATACCTATCTATCTAGATCTCTAATCGTATTTTTTTACTTGACGTCTTCAACATTTATCGTTACAAGCGATGTTCAACAAATACTGATGAATATTAAGTACCTAACAAATTATTAACAATTTCATACCATTTTATTAAATTAAATAGGTATTATGCTTTTATTGAGAACTTGTTCACTGACCTTTGACATTATTTCAAACAGAGAATTTCTGGTTGTTGATAGCCAAAGACAAAATCTATCAACTGCTAGAATATCAACCAATACCGTATCATGTAGGTTCACACTCCCTAGTTTTTTTATGTGAACCAAATAGGTTGTATGAGAACTTAAAAAAAAATAATATGGTTAGGCTTCCTGGACATTAGAATCCAGAATTTTCTTTATTGAATAGTAAGTCTAAATGTATTACATTAACTAACAGCTATGAAAGTGTCACTTTTTCTTCTATTCTTGATTTCTTTAAAGATATTATATATATATAAACAAATTTATGTACTGGCTACCCTTATTTTAATATAAATTTATGTAGTTTCATGAATATATTGTTTTATCTTGAAAATCATCAGTTATGTTGACAGTTCCATAATAAACTATGCAAACACAATGTGCTTCCCGTTCAGTATTAGTCATCATCAGCCAGAAGACATCCACTGCTGAACAAAGGCCTTCCCCTTAGACTGCCACAATAAATTATAGTTAGCCATTTGGATCCATTGGTTGCCTGCGAGTGTGCACAATCTCATTGGTCCCCCTAGCAGGAGGCCTGCCTAGCTGGGTCTTCCGGTTCATTGTCACCACTCAATTAGCTTTCTTGCTCATTGGTTAACGATTCTTTAAGTGATTTGGCCTGCCCACTGCCTCTTCAACTTAGATTCTAAGAGCTATGTCAATGATACAGACATATTCACTTACATTTAAAAATGTAATATTAATACATGTTGATACTTAGATTTGTTTAAATTGTGATAATTCAGAGAAGTTGTGTAGTAGGCAAAGACTTTTTGTCTGTATGGAATGTCTGAATACTCTTATTACAGTTTTTAAATGAATAATTATAAATGTCTATAGTATTTGCTTACTTATATTTGGATACATAAACATATTAAAGCTTAAACAACAATTTACAGACTGCTGTTGCTTACCACTGCATGCAGTTGCGGTTTGGTTGTCATGACACACACATATCCCTGTCCTGAGCCATCTCAGACCAGTCCTTCTCAAATTTGTCTAAGTCGTCACACCAACGCTTTTTAGGCCTTCCACGACGACAATGTCCATTCTTCGGCACCCATTGTGTGACAACCTTGGCCCATCTGTCTGCCTTCATGCGACAATGCTTTTTAAGTTTAGTACTTATTTAATTTTTTTTCTAAATTTATTTTATTTTCATGGTGAAGCACCTTATACATATACTATGTAAACAATAGATCATTCAGCATAGTTTGTGCAGCTGCAGTTAACATGTTAATACATGTTAACTTTATGAATGTGTCACTAAAATATATCAAACAATGGTTATAAATAAAATATGAAGGGACAGATGGCACCAACAAATGAATTTCCGTTACTATCGCCGCAGCTGTGGGAATAGTGATATATTATTATTATATTTTTGTAATACTGATATAAATTCCGAAGTTATTGATTACACCTATAATGACATCCATCAAAGTGCGGCACATATAATCATCTATTTCATAATTCCAGAAACTTATTTGAGGGAATGGAATGTAAGATGTAATTTTCCTTTTTTAAATATTAATATTTAAAAAAGTAAATTAATTTACTAGCTACAGTTTCCCCACGACTCCATCTGAGGGCAAGCAGTTAAGCAGTGGTGTATGGAAAAGCTCACTGAGACATCACAATTAACAGAGAAACAAAATTGACATACATGTTATTGTGAAGGGAACAAGAGATGCCTCATCTAGATCACATTGTGCAAGTAGCATTGCTTGCATTGTGTATTGGTATAGATAACAAATAAAAAAATATTGTGAACTTAAATTAAATGTATACAGCAAAATAAAATGACATTATGCAATAGTTAAAAACTGTGTCGCAGTGCCGACGCCCACCACCTAAAAGTTAAATAGTTCCAACTTACAAAATAAGAACTTATTTAAAGTAATACAATTTAAAAGCGAAAAATTCCTATAGACTATGGTATATATACGAGGTGTGTGTAAGATTGTGTGTGAGTGTGTGAGTGGAACATATAGTAGATAAGTGTAAGTAAAATATACCTGTCAATTAGCCATAACATTTAAGGAGCTCTTCGGTATTATCATAGGTTAAGGTCAAAAGCCATTCAAACATTTGAGTTTGCCTAAATGGAAGAGGATAGATTTCTAGGTCTTTATTAACTCTATTATACAGGAGGCAGCTGAGATAGAAGTAATAATGGCCCTCAGCAACCATTCTGCTAGGCTCCGAAGGACATACTCGATTTGCGCGACTTTTTTCGTTGTTCATATTGGGGTTGTACTAAAGCTGGGTATGCTTTCTTAAGATCGAAGATAATATATAGAGCTGTTCTACTTTAATATATATTTTTATATTTTTAAATTAATGTTTTATATGTATACTGGTGGTGTGCCTTAATAATAAATAAAGTAAAGCTGTAGGGAAGCGTATCGGTTTATTTATCATTACTTTCAGAACTGATTGCTGTGCTCTCTATTTTTAGCATTAGAGTTTTAACTGAACCACCCCATGATGTAATGCAATAGCTTAGTATTGATTGGGTCAGTGCGAAGTATATCAATTTAAGGCATGTGAGATCAGTAGATTTTCTTAAAAGTTTAAATGTGTATATCAATTTTCTGATCCTAGTGACTAAACATTCAATATGGGTCTTCCATGAAAGTTAAGTATGGAAGACCCATATTGAATGCTTGAAAAAGTACCAATTAGGCAAAAACCCACGCAACACAAAGATGTGTATCTTGGCAACTAATCTCCCAATAGTATAAAACAAAGTAGCTATCCATGATATCTGTTGGTTCGCGAAACGTTTACCTTTAACTAAGTTTCACGAACAGACCACGTAAATAAATTTAAAAAGGTTATAGACACGAAGCCGCGGCCTGCCCACACTTGACCAAATTCGGACGCTCGCGATTGAGTTGCAAGCGTCGGAATGCGCCCGTGCCTCCGTAAATGGAGAGGACGAGCGGATGATTAGAGCACAATGTCTTGGTTGGTAGGTACGGAAACACCTTTGTCTTAAAATTCATTGTATTAGAAAAAAGCAAATAATTTAGGACGCCTTTAACTACAAGTATGTATAACCACTCGCCACCCCCACCCTTCTGATTTGACAGATTTTACTATCCCGACGTTTCGAATGCTTTGCAGCACCCATGGTCACGGGAAGACAGAGATGTTGAATCTAAAATACACCGCGATAAAATCCGTAAAAGTAGTTTGATTTCAATGTGTAGTATTCGCGTAAATAAAAGACAACATTAAGCCGAAATGTGCTCATCTGGTGGAACTACTATTTCCATCTGTAGTTCTTTGACATTACCCCTCTTCTCTCGAAGAGACGTGATGATATTTCATATCCTAATCTCCTAAACATCTTTTATAGATTCCAATTAACTTAAATGACCATTTTTGTACAGTTTAGACGGTAACGTAACAGCCAAAATGTCGAAAAAAGAAGCAAGCAGACTACTAGACTCGAGCTGTCTGGATTAAGTACCTATTCAATAAAAATAATCCTTTACAATATGCATTTGCAAGTTTAACGGGTAAGTTTTAATTAGAAATTATCTGTGTTCAGATATTGCTCGGAACCAGATTTTTGCGATAGCAATAAACTGCGGTGTTTTATTAGGCGGCCATGTGTTTCTTTTTATTCCACTCTCGATGAATGGGTCGCGGAGTCTCCGCTTTGATTTAGGTTCGCTTTGAGGTCGCTCAACCCTCAGCCTTTTACGGGTTTATTCTGAAGAATTTTAACATTATGTTGAATGAGCCAAAGCACGCCTGCAGGCCTAGCATGAATTGCAATCTTGACAGATCGGTGTGGAGTATGACGTAGTTTTCAACACCGAAACGTCATTTCTCCATGCAAAAATGCGAAATACTACGTCATAGTGACGTCATTCTCACACTTGTCTGTCAAGATTTGCATATCGTGCTAAGCCTGCTGGAAACACTGAAAAAGCAAGTAGACCTATTTGACTGCGACATCTATGAACTATTAGCGCAGCTTTCTCCTATTCATCTTGTCTTGTATTAATTATTATAGATCAATATGGATTAGGATCGATAAGAGTATAACAAATTTTTACCATAGTATCATTACAAATTATAATCCGATATCAAATAAACCATTTGGGATGTTAGTGAGATATCAGATTCCTGCAACCACCGTTACGCATTTCATGAAACAGCGTCTATAAGTTAGACTAAATTGTTTTACTGATTTATTCCGTCAAATCTATAATTCAAATTCCCTTCCACGTGTTATTTTGTAGAATAAACCCTCTCAATTCCCGCACACAAATATGTCTGCTGTATCTACGTATCTTTGCTATTGTTCTCAAATTTCAGTTTTTTTCTGTACAAACTAAGTATAATTAAAATCCTCAGTTCTTTAACCATAATTAAATACCAATTGTGGCCGTGTACACTTTCTGGAAAGTTCATATACTCGTTTGTTTAAACGGTAGATATAATATCATTTCATTGTTTTATAGTTCCAATTAAATTCATGATTGTATTATGTATTTCTGATACCATTCTTTAATTATTTATTTATTTGGCTAAGCCCATTTGAAGTAGATCTTCTACAATCAATAAAAATCCACCTAGAAATGCCAAATTGCATTGTGTCAATCATTTCATATTCTGATACATCAATCACTTTTCTGCAGTCAACAAAACATATATTAATATCTAACCAATTAACATGTTCCTCATCCTGTGGTGTGGTGTGGTCGACACATGGTTTACCAATTACGCATAAGTATTCTGCATTATTTATGGGCTGCATACATATTGTTGGATCATACCAGGGCGCTTTGAATGCCGGCTGTGACTCAGAATGCCGACTTGACACCGCAGTGTCTTGGTAGCCTAGATAAGTGGCTATTGTTACGTTCACTGACTGACTCTTCAATATTTAGTTAAACCAGGCTGGTTTTTAGGTTAAAGGTTGCAAAGTGTATTTGACGAAATGTTTTAACATCTAAAATGATGCTTACTGTTTTTTTTAGTTCAAAATAACAAATTTGAAGTGTTTTAAATTCTGTTATTACCTACCTGGCAGAAGTCATTACCTACCTATTTTGTTGTTAGAATAGTATGTTTTTCGATATAGTCAAGGTCAAGGTTCTTGATTAAGAAAACGGACCAGATCAGTCATAGATGCTGAAAAATATTGTAAAACTAAAAATGTGTGATCTATGTGTTTGTTTGTTTTAACTTGCTTTGATATCTATACTTATCTTACTTATATCACAGTATTACCGTACTGTATCATCATCAATTGCATTATATGGATTATTTTACCAGTGCCCTGGTGAAACTGGTTTACGCGCGAATAGTTTGCAAAACGCGTGGGGGTATATCGAAAAGCGGGATTATAAACGGCTGTATTAGTTCGGTTTCTGGGTCGTCGATCTTGGCTGACCTCTCGTCTCGTTTCACCGAGAATTTGCTCTCTTTTTGAAATAGGTCTCTCACGTTTTGCATTTTTTTTTAATTATTTTCTGCTGGCTGTCTTTATTTCCGAATTTGGTACGACTACCAAGGTGATATATTGTAATTGAATTAATAGCAGTTGCCACACTTCGTATAATTGGCAACGCATCGGTAGACTGTCTGTCTTCAGCCAGTTCATCGTACTTTGAATTTCGGCCGCAAAAATAACACAAACGGAAACACAAATGTGTCAAATGTAAACCGTACGCAGTGACATCTTCCTGCAAATATGTAGTGTTTTGTAGTCTAATTAGAAGAAAGATATCGTCTTGCAGAATATTCTAAGCATTTTGCACTAAAGCTGACCATTTATTAAAAGAAATTTTAGTGACATTTGTCGTGAGACCTCGCTAGCTCTGGAACAGTTTTAAATAATCACAAGTGAATCGTTACGCTCGATAAAAGAGCAAAGTCACACATGCCAGGAAGCAACGGACGACATACCAAAAGGGCAAAATGAATTCAAGATCTTAGTAAATATAAACACAATTACGAATACCAACAGGTAAACAGTGGATTATAAATGCGCGTGAATGAGGAAACACGACGTTCGAATAACAGTAATAATACCACAATGTGTGTGTAATGCAGACTAATGAACGTTAACTGTATACTAATAAAAAGGTCACAGTGTCGATGTAACGAGCAGGATCTGTGTATTATTTATAGATAGACCAACACACCGTTTTATTTATCTAGAGCCGCCCACCCGACCCGACCGAGGCAGCTTGTTCGCTCTTCGAGCCCGCGACATGCGCTCTCTTAAAAAACTTAATGTTTTTGCATGATTTATGGATATTCCGTAAATTTTGTTCAAGAAGAAACAGTTCCTAATTATGGTATTTATCATAACTCGGCTGAGTCATTGCAACGACGGAGAAACAAAGCGTTTTTATTGAATTAGCGACTTCTGGCATGTTGCTAGGCACGATTGTAAAAAGCACCCAAATGTACTTTCGATACACTCTTTTTTTATTTGTTGTTGTTGCTTTTATTTTTGACTTATTTAGGGCAGCTCTATTTACCACCAAGCAACTGCTAGCTTTCTGCGAAAATTCCTGCCACAATAGATTGTCCTGATCTCTTGATGAACTTGAGTGTTAGTTTGTAGTATGTGAGACATCAAAAGCACAGTTTCAAAGAAGCTAACGGGGAGGATAGACGCGTTGTCGCCCGCCTCCGCGACGCTTATAGCCTATAAAGGATACGTGCGTTTATTTCGGTACTCAAGTTTTGTTGCTTGCTTTTGGATGACTGCCGTGGACTTTGTTACGTAAATGGTGGGATGTGTGTGCATTCACCGAGTCAGAAAGCTCTGAAAATCCGTATTGTAGAGCCTTATGATCAGTGCGTAGCAACGGTCGATCCCGATAACTTTATCTAGGGATCACCACATGGATCGTAACCCCGTTTTGGATGTAAAAATGTGGTAACTGTTTAGTCAACAAACAAAGTTTGAAACGTTTTTGTGAATCAATGTTAGAGGATTGGTAATGGATAATCTTTCGAACTGGAATTTGAAAACTATTCGAGGTTAAGGAAGGATTAAGGCGAACGTGGGGATGGTTTCAAGACGGTAACAATGCATACCCCTCATGGATAGTGAGGGTAGACTGGTGTTTTGGAAAAGCGGGCTGTGGGAGGGTGGTGCGCCCACTCTCAATTGTAACACCTGCAAGAAACGACGCGCCGACAGAATGAGCGCTAATCAACGCTCGCAAGGGTGGGTATTATTTAACGTCTGGAGCTAATAAAGATAATGATTTTTAGAAACATTGAACCTGTTCTACAATACAGGACGCGAACTCTAAAGTAGACTTCTCTGCTCGTATATACATATATCAATGTGAAAACTGTATTGTATCGACTCCAGCAACCATGTTGATCAAAACAAATGCATAGCACCATGCAGTCTGCACGTTCAGCCGTTTCTCTTATGATTATTATTGGAATCAAAAACAAACATCGCATGTACTATGCAATAACATCGTGAGAGGGAACTACAAACTAAGGTGTGTTTACTCCAACTTATGCTAGTGCATTCGTTCTTGAGATGACTTAAATTACAGATTTAGTCTCCAAGCAGTCTCAGTATTATGGTTTCATATAAAACAAAGAAACGAGTAAAGATGACATGTTTTATTTAATACTGATATAATAAACTACTTTTAATTTAGCTATTTTTGCTTTAAACATTTTAATATCCAAATAAACTTTCCTTAGTTTTAATAAATCACGTGTTTAAAGTAAGCCCCCTGTAGTAGATGCAATTGCAGATGGTATCCTAACATAAATCTCAGTGAGCCCTGGCTTATTCATGCCAATTAAACTGCATTACTGTGGAAATACTTCAAGTGCTTATCTGCACAGTGTTTAAGGCACAAATAGATTGTTATTCTTAACCGAATTCCCAACATTGTGTGCCGTTGTTTTCGCTTTGCATATAAGGGAAAATAGCTTTACCATGAATCACGTATTCACCGTAAATAATCGCCTGTAAGAACCTGTTTTCCTCATGGTCCTTATTCGCTTATTATTTTTTATTTGGTAATTGATGTTTTACTGCTTGTCGATATATTTACTTCAGAGAACAATGGGGATGAGACGACGGATGTTTTGATTATCATTATCTTCCATTGCTACCGTAATACTAACTGATAACGCAACTTTGGATGCAAGAGGATGTCCGGAGATTACATATACACAGTAAATCGATCCGAAAGTTTATTTTTTAGCGATGGATTATTCTATGATTATGGTTTTGGTATTGCTTTGGTTCCCGTAATTATATGCGTCAAGAAATTATTTTATGTGTGTAACACGTCTGTGGGCTTAGCACAGTTCTTGAAATATGGTCCTGCAACATTAGTAGTAATTTTTGTGTGTCATTGACATTTTATTTTACCTCAATTCCATTGCCCAGTATTGTGTAAGGCCCAAGCCGATCGAGGGTAGGGTTTTAAGGCAGAATAACTACTGCGCACAGGTACAATAATAGAGCAATACTGAGATATAACTATTGTTCATTGATATAAAGTTAGTAATATTGAGTATCTACTTCTAATGGTAATACAAAATAAATATTATAGCTAATAGGGTGTATAGGTAAGAATAGCATCCACCCATCTTCTCCGGTTGGGTGTCGTAAGAGGCGACTAAGGGAAAACAAGAATACGGGCAGCACCGTATTTCTGTTAGATTGCCTACCACTTATACTGCGATCCCCAAGACGCCTGCTGCCACGCTATGTGAGGATTATGGCAACACCTGCCGTCTAAGGGAGAGCCCTTTGTTCAGCAGTGTACGTCTTGCGGCTGATAATGATGATGAAGTGCTGTAGCAAATCAACAAAAAAAAAAAAACATTTTTTTTAATAGCCCATAACTTGGTCGTAAGTATTACCTATATATGCAGTACACAACCTTTAAGTCTGAGATGACGGTGTTATGTGTTTTGTTCAGACCACAACATTTTACGACTTGTCGACTTCATAACATTCAACCAGTAAGGCTCTTCGCACCAGGCTCATGATGAAACCAGTAATTGTGTTCTCTAGCAGCGTCTGTAGGTATAGTCACCGTATCCAGACACCCTCGCTGCCACCCAAACTGTTGTGGGTTCTATTACCACCCGGGACAAACATTTGTGTTGTCATTGATATCGTTAATCAACTGCCATCAATCATAGTTTGTTCATCTGTTCAAATATTTACCACTGAACAGGAATATTGACATTACATAGATACAACAGATAATCATAATTACGATAATGAATCAATGCATATAGAATTGCTGTGTGTATTTCTTTACTTCAGCTCATACGTTTTATTTATTGTTTTGCGTTGCGGTAATAGTCTTGAATGATCTTCTAGTAATTTGTAAACAGGACCAAAAATAATCGCTGGCAGCAAAAGAGACGAACAATTTTTTATCAGCCCCTACGTCCCTTCAGCGACTTTTTATAGAACAGTACTGGAAAGGACATGAAATAAAGTTTGGAAATAAAATCTTGACCATAGCTAAAAATACACTTTTAAATCAAACCAACAAAACACATTTTACTATGCATCATGCAGATGTTGCTAGCTGCTGCTGACGAAGTGTCATAAACCTGCATACGTGCCCCCCAACATAAATAATGTTCATAAATCATCACAAATATATGATAATTAGCGTACCGGACGAACATTCCACGTACCGTTTTAGCTTTAACTACTATGAGATGTCTTTCACGTTTAGAAATATTTCGAGTATCTAAAGTTAATGTTTTTTTTATGACACTTATTTTACGTTTACGGCTTTCTAAATAAAATGTTCCTTATAGAATCAAATTTGCCCTGAACTTCAAACTTCAAGACTTCAAAAGTGGAAAAACATCTTGAAAATGCTGAATTTCAGACATTGGTAGGTAAATCAAACAAAAATTCCATTTCACGCGTAACCATCGTGTCTCCCTTTTTATGTTGGACGTATTGCATTTTTTTTGACAGCTGGTGTAAACGGGATGTTTTCTAGCTGAGCAGTATGTTGGAATTCTGCTTAGCTGTAATAATCGGCATAAATAATAACTTATCACAAAGCAAAACTTAAATTGCAATTCAATGTAAAAGTAGATTAAAGGGATTTACTGTAATAACCCAATCCAAAAGAAGCTGTATCTTATTACTTGGAGCTTGCAGCTGTAAAGGCAGCTTTAGCTGTACACCGGGAAAGTTTATGTAGTTATGGTATGACTACGATCCTCTTTCAGAGGATGAGAATGCGTGGTGTAGAGGGTAAGGGAAGGAGGTGAGGCCTGCATATTGTAAAGTCGACCACAAATCCTGATGAGGCTTAGAATAATAATCATTCTAAACCTTAACACGTTCTCTGCCGGTAGTATAAAAAATAAAAAACACAAAAAAACTTTTTGGTGGAAATATAAGCGTAGGATCAAAATATACATTTTTATATATGAAGTGTTTTGATTCGACACTGGATTCCGTAGATATTTCAAAAAAACTTTGTGAGGTCATAATTGACCTACGCGGCGCTGTAATACTTATAAGTGAATATTCGTTATGGTGGCGCCGTGTAGGGCACGCCTCCGGTCACCCCCACACCTCAGAGGGCCTAGACAAGATGCAATCGCTTCACAGCGAATCTATTTCTTCATTCGCTAACGGTGTCAATTCCCTATAATTTGTCACGTGATTTTTCGATGACATATGTCATACTCATACATTTTTATACTTTCTATTAGCGATAACGATTGTAGAATGTTACATTGTCTAGGGGGGCAGTTGTCCGTAAGCGCTTGCGCCGAGCGGTTGAGTTTGTGTCTGTGAACGTTTTTACTTACTATAAACTATTTTTCAAAAAAATAAAAACCGACTTCAAAGTAAATAAAAAATTATCTAAAAAGCATAAAATAACGAAAATATATTGAAGTCGGTGCTAGCAGATCATGTTTAACTAAGACTAGCACGAGCTGACGCCGACTTCAATATATTTTCGTTAGTTTATGCTTTTTAGATAATTTTTTATTTACTTTGAAGTTTTTTTAAAATAATTTAGTAGCTAACTATTTAATAATTAATACAAATAAACACGATTTATAATGGATGCCTTTATTTTTTCTTAATTGCTTTGCAATTTCACCCATATTTTCATCAAATTTACGATTACTCAGAAACCATACTAAAGGATTGGTCTACAGCGCCATTCCGGTCACCTGCTATAGAGAAATGTTCAGTAAATATGGCCTACGGCTCACAAATCAGTTTCAAACTTAGGCCTACCTTGAGGTCACTGATGCCCTACGCGGCGTCTCGATCTAGTTCAGGTGAGGTCACCGATGACCTAGGCGGCAGAGAACGTGTTAAAGAATTAAACCATATTGTTATGTATTTTTTTTTTAAATATTGTTTCAGTGAGCTAAAGAAGCTCTCAGAGGAGAGTCTCACGAGGCAGCCGGAGGAGGTGTTCGACATTATATGCAAGCTGGGCGAGGGGTCATATGGCAGCGTTTATAAGGTGAGCTCGTAAAATACCAATGGATTTGCCAATTAGCAATTATGTACTTGCCAATCCAACCTTGAAACCTAGACTTACTTAACTAAAGGCATATTCTTACTTTGAGCATCAGCAGTCACTATAGCAACTACCTTCTTATCGTGTCCGTCCACATGAATACCACAAATGAGTTATTTGATTGATCATTCTGCAAGATGCTGATTCTCCAGGGAGCCTTCGGTGAAATAGTATTCGAGGAGACTTTCCCATGCATAAAATAATCACCGATTTTAGGCCGCAAGAATGTTACACTGCTAAAAACTTGATTTACTGAGATTTTCTCAGTAAATCAGTGTAATGCTAAAAGTGTGCGGATTTAGGGCTCAGTCGGTACATCAACTAAGCTGAACTCTGATGGTGTTATAAACCGCTGATCGCGGTGACGTGTTGTATAGCCCTAATACACTCTGTCTGTGGTTTGATGGGTTCTGTACTTTATGTAGACGTTTGTAATAACTAGTCTAGAATTTTTTAGGATGGTTCTATTAATAGTTAGCTATTATTTTTATCAGGAGTCATGCATCAGGAGTGATGTCTCCTTGAATTAATGTAATTATTTAAATGATCAATGAAATTTCTAGGCGCTACACAAGGAGAGCGGGCAGGTGCTCGCAATCAAGCAGGTTCCCGTCGACACGGACCTGCAGGAGATCATCAAAGAGATCTCCATCATGCAGCAGTGTGACAGCCCCTACGTGGTTAAATACTACGGTAGCTACTTCAAAAACACGGACCTATGGGTGAGGAGGATTTTCAAATGTTTTGTTTTTTACTTCAGCAGTTTCAAACTTTTAGACTTATGTGAATATTTTTAACCATATTTTTTTTCATTGTTGTTGTCCCAACTTTTGTAGTTGGCCGACCACAGTCCTTCACACACGCGAGATAGTTTATCTTCGTTATGTAAAGCAAGTTCATATACTTTATTTATTTATTCTTATTGTACACAAAGAAACACAGATACAGACACAGATACTTCATACAAGATAAAATAAAACACTTAAGTTAATGTAGACACACTAATTGTTACATTAGCTTTACAATTCCACTTATTAAGTCGCACATTGGGAAGCAAACTCCCGCTGGAATATACGTATGTTTACCCTGTGTTTCTTTACAAGATCAAAAATTGAACAATAAATATATGACCACAGGCGTGAAGGCTGACCGGTCAGCCAAAAACAACTGGTAGGGTTGAACATGTCATATTCGTTTGAATATGTTATGTTATGTCATATTAGTCCTATTTGGCTGGCCAGGCAAGAAAAAAGGGTATTGTCTGATATACCTACCATTAACCTGATTCTTTGATCGAGGATAACCTTTATTTACTTTTATAGTCATTTTCTTTTAAACATTATCTTTTTTCTCAATGACTCATCGTTAGAAGCGATTGTGAAATTGACTTCGAAAACCAATTATCAAAAACCTTCAGATAGAAAAGACAGACGGTTCATTGGACGTATTTTTCAACTGAACCTTCACGTCTAGCCTGATCGATCGGTATACGATAAAGGGTTCGTATTTTTATTTAATTATTTCGTTTTGTACACAAAGAAAATAATAAATCAATAGCACCATTCATCAATAGTACCATATTATGGTTTGAACTTGACTTTGGTATGCGATACGTAGACCAATAAAGCTATAGAACAAACAATCGGATTTGTATACTATATTTTGTTGGACGCCCTAGTCTCTTTACTAATAGGTCATTTACTGGTGGTTTATCACTATTATTATGAAAATACTAGCTGCCCCGCGCAGTTCCACTCGCGTAATTTTCTAATTTTCTGTGCAACTTCTTAAATTTTTGTCCGCAGGGACCTTTTGCTGGCATTAACAAACACAAATAAAGAATTATCCAATTTCATACAGTCGTTCGGAAGTTATGCGCGTACATACATACATTTCAGCGTTTTATTATGAATATTATATACAGATTACAGATCAATGCAAGTCTGTTATTTTTATTACCCGACTAAACTTAGTTTTGGAGGTACGATATTTTTTTCTGATTGATTTTAAATATTTTTTCAACCTTTTTTTCAGATCGTAATGGAATACTGCGGCGCGGGCTCCGTATCAGACATAATGCGGCTTCGCAAGAAAACCCTTTCCGAGGACGAGATCGCCACCATACTGTGCGACACGCTCAAAGGGCTCGAGTACCTACACCGGCGGCGGAAAATACACCGAGACATCAAGGCGGGCAACATCCTCCTGAACACGGAGGGCCACGCCAAGCTCGCGGACTTTGGTGTCGCCGGACAGTTGACGGTGAGTTGACTCATCTTTGGTGTCGCCGGACAGTTGACGGTGAGTTGACTCATCTTTGGTGTCGCCGGACAGTTGACGGTGAGTTGACTCATCTTTGGTGTCGCCGGACAGTTGACGGTGAGTTGACTCATCTTTGGTGTCGCCGGACAGTTGACGGTGAGTTGACTCATCTTTGGTGTCGCCGGACAGTTGACGGTGAGTTGACTCATCTTTGGTGTCGCCGGACAGTTGACGGTGAGTTGACTCATCTTTGGTGTCGCCGGACAGTTGACGGTGAGTTGACTCATCTTTGGTGTCGCCGGACAGTTGACGGTGAGTTGACTCATCTTTGGTGTCGCCGGACAGTTGACGGTGAGTTGACTCATCTTTGGTGTCGCCGGACAGTTGACGGTGAGTTGACTCATCTTTGGTGTCGCCGGACAGTTGACGGTGAGTTGACTCATCTTTGGTGTCGCCGGACAGTTGACGGTGAGTTGACTCATCTTTGGTGTCGCCGGACAGTTGACGGTGAGTTGACTCATCTTTGGTGTCGCCGGACAGTTGACGGTGAGTTGACTCATCTTTGGTGTCGCCGGACAGTTGACGGTGAGTTGACTCATCTTTGGTGTCGCCGGACAGTTGACGGTGAGTTGACTCATCTTTGGTGTCGCCGGACAGTTGACGGTGAGTTGACTCATCTTTGGTGTCGCCGGACAGTTGACGGTGAGTTGACTCATCTTTGGTGTCGCCGGACAGTTGACGGTGAGTTGACTCATCTTTGGTGTCGCCGGACAGTTGACGGTGAGTTGACTCATCTTTGGTGTCGCCGGACAGTTGACGGTGAGTTGACTCATCTTTGGTGTCGCCGGACAGTTGACGGTGAGTTGACTCATCTTTGGTGTCGCCGGACAGTTGACGGTGAGTTGACTCATCTTTGGTGTCGCCGGACAGTTGACGGTGAGTTGACTCATCTTTGGTGTCGCCGGACAGTTGACGGTGAGTTGACTCATCTTTGGTGTCGCCGGACAGTTGACGGTGAGTTGACTCATCTTTGGTGTCGCCGGACAGTTGACGGTGAGTTGACTCATCTTTGGTGTCGCCGGACAGTTGACGGTGAGTTGACTCATCTTTGGTGTCGCCGGACAGTTGACGGTGAGTTGACTCATCTTTGGTGTCGCCGGACAGTTGACGGTGAGTTGACTCATCTTTGGTGTCGCCGGACAGTTGACGGTGAGTTGACTCATCTTTGGTGTCGCCGGACAGTTGACGGTGAGTTGACTCATCTTTGGTGTCGCCGGACAGTTGACGGTGAGTTGACTCATCTTTGGTGTCGCCGGACAGTTGACGGTGAGTTGACTCATCTTTGGTGTCGCCGGACAGTTGACGGTGAGTTGACTCATCTTTGGTGTCGCCGGACAGTTGACGGTGAGTTGACTCATCTTTGGTGTCGCCGGACAGTTGACGGTGAGTTGACTCATCTTTGGTGTCGCCGGACAGTTGACGGTGAGTTGACTCATCTTTGGTGTCGCCGGACAGTTGACGGTGAGTTGACTCATCTTTGGTGTCGCCGGACAGTTGACGGTGAGTTGACTCATCTTTGGTGTCGCCGGACAGTTGACGGTGAGTTGACTCATCTTTGGTGTCGCCGGACAGTTGACGGTGAGTTGACTCATCTTTGGTGTCGCCGGACAGTTGACGGTGAGTTGACTCATCTTTGGTGTCGCCGGACAGTTGACGGTGAGTTGACTCATCTTTGGTGTCGCCGGACAGTTGACGGTGAGTTGACTCATCTTTGGTGTCGCCGGACAGTTGACGGTGAGTTGACTCATCTTTGGTGTCGCCGGACAGTTGACGGTGAGTTGACTCATCTTTGGTGTCGCCGGACAGTTGACGGTGAGTTGACTCATCTTTGGTGTCGCCGGACAGTTGACGGTGAGTTGACTCATCTTTGGTGTCGCCGGACAGTTGACGGTGAGTTGACTCATCTTTGGTGTCGCCGGACAGTTGACGGTGAGTTGACTCATCTTTGGTGTCGCCGGACAGTTGACGGTGAGTTGACTCATCTTTGGTGTCGCCGGACAGTTGACGGTGAGTTGACTCATCTTTGGTGTCGCCGGACAGTTGACGGTGAGTTGACTCATCTTTGGTGTCGCCGGACAGTTGACGGTGAGTTGACTCATCTTTGGTGTCGCCGGACAGTTGACGGTGAGTTGACTCATCTTTGGTGTCGCCGGACAGTTGACGGTGAGTTGACTCATCTTTGGTGTCGCCGGACAGTTGACGGTGAGTTGACTCATCTTTGGTGTCGCCGGACAGTTGACGGTGAGTTGACTCATCTTTGGTGTCGCCGGACAGTTGACGGTGAGTTGACTCATCTTTGGTGTCGCCGGACAGTTGACGGTGAGTTGACTCATCTTTGGTGTCGCCGGACAGTTGACGGTGAGTTGACTCATCTTTGGTGTCGCCGGACAGTTGACGGTGAGTTGACTCATCTTTGGTGTCGCCGGACAGTTGACGGTGAGTTGACTCATCTTTGGTGTCGCCGGACAGTTGACGGTGAGTTGACTCATCGTTGTGTTTGTTTAGTTAAAAAGATATGAAAGAATACCACAGCTTGCATCTGATGTTTATTAAAAAGTATGTAAACTCAATTTATTATTTCATAATTTTTTTCTCACGTTCTGTCGTTTAAGGAAGGAGTTAAAAGAATGGTTTGGAATCTATTCCAAACCATCTCTTTTATCTCGTAAATGATCAATCAATAATTGCTCTGACAAGAGATAATATTTTCAGAGAGAGGGAATTACATTTTACTGAAGGCAGTTTTTAACCTTTAGGCTACCTGTCCACTGGAGTGGAAACGACCGAAGCTGTGCCAATATTAACCAATAGAATTAAAGCTCCGCTCCGTATCAGTGAACATGGATATGCTGATTTATTATTTTATATATTTTAATGTGGAACGGAGAAGCGGGTAAGCGGATCGGGGTAACGGAGCTCATTCCCATTCGCCAGTGCGTACGTGACTCGTAGCCTAACTCCGCACAGTATCCAACCTGACTCCGCGTACTTTCCTCACCGCTCCGCTCTCCGCGTCAATGGACAAACATAGTTCGCAACTTCGCTCCGCATCACTCCCTCGCTCCACACCGCTCACTCGCTTCACTCCAGTAGACGGGTCAGCCTTAGTGCACGCTTTGACATCGCGGCATTCAAGTGCATTCAAACCAATTCGAACATACATAACCCACAAATATTTACACCAACAATTTTCATCATCATCATCATCATCAGCCGGAAGACGTCCACTGCTGAACATAGGCCTCCCCCTTCGAACGCCACAATGAACGACAATTGGCTATTTGCATCCACCGGTTACCTGCGACGCGCACAATGTCGTCTGTCCACCTAGTGGGAGGCCTGCCAACGCTGCGTCTTCCGGTTCGTGGTCGCCACTCGAGAACCATTTTTCCCCAACGGTTATCGGTTCTTCGAGCGATGTGGCCTGCCCATTGCCACTTCAACTTGCAGATTCTGAGAGCTATGTCGGTGACCTTAGTTCTTCGGCGAATCTCCACATTTCGGATTCTGTCGCGCAAAGAAACTCCGAGCATAGCTCTCTCCATGGCTCGTTGTGTGACTCTGAACTTTTCTAAAAGGCCAGCCGTTAGAGACCAACAATTTTAGTATTAGATATTACTCTTTTGGTTAAAACATTTGAGTATAGAAGTTCCTCAAACCTAATACTGCCGCACTCAAAACATCAATTAACATTAAGCCATTTTGTTAAATCTGATCATTTCGTATCTTCAAGTCTCACGCTTATGTCGCATTATTAAAAACGAGATACTCGAGAACTCTACTCACTAACATAGTATCAAGTATTAATTCACTTCGAGTCTCAAAATAATCCGATCACAAGAATTGTATTAATGCCAAGTGACTTTAATTAACGTCTGTGAGTGCGGCAGTAAGCGTACAAGTTAGAGTGTACGGGGTGGTCGCGGTGGGCGTGTGCAGGACACGATGGCGAAGCGCAACACGGTGATCGGCACGCCGTTCTGGATGGCGCCCGAGGTGATCCAGGAGATCGGCTACGACTGCGTGGCCGACATCTGGTCGCTCGGCATCACGGCGCTCGAGATGGCCGAGGGCAAGCCGCCCTACGGGGACATCCACCCCATGCGCGCCATCTTCATGATCCCCACCAAGCCGCCGCCCTCCTTCAGGTACCGAGCGGACCGCGCGTATATATGTGCCCCCTTCTTACACGAGACGGTCGGACTCCTTGACAAAATAAGAATAGCACCCTTCCATTTCCTGTATCCGTAAGAGGCGACTAAGGGAAAGCAAGAAGACGGGCAGCAGCGTCTTTCTATTAGATTACGTACTGCGATCCCCGAGCTGCTTGAGAAGTCTAGGGATTATGGCGACCCCTACCTTCTAAGGGGGAGTCCGAAAGACGTCCACGTGCCGTGCAGTCAATGATCACAGAATATTGCCGTCAAAATATTTGTTCCTATAGGTGACGTTGCCGTATTCATTGCGATGGCGTCGGCGAGAGCCGTTTGATTTCTTCTTGCTGCCAGCGTAGCAATTGATCTTATTAATATGTTAGTGTCCTTTCAAATCAATAGCTGCGTGAGCGTTTATAGCCATAAAATTATGAATTATAGCCATGATTGTAGTCAAAAAATTATCTAGAATAAACAGCAACTGTGTGCGAAAATAGAACAGGTGTAGAAAATTCACAAAATGTTTCATATGCAAGACATTAGGATACTATCTAATATGTTGATATTTTCTCAAAGGGTAATAATAAAAATATGTCGCCTGAAATCTTATTGCGTGCCTAATAATGTCTCCATCTCGCAAACGAGCCGTTAGTTGTTCTGTGGCAGGCATATTTTACATAAAGTTGCTTGTATGTACAAATCAAGCTAATAGTGAACTATTTGAAAGAAGTGTACTAATAGGGGGTAGAAAAAGTACGGGAAAATGTCTGAGTATGTATAGTGTTGATAACAGTTAGAATTAAATAGCAAATTTTAGTCATAGTAACTGTATTTGTTAATTAATCTAGAAATAGGTTGAATGAATATGTATTCTTGCTTCGCAATCTTACATGTTTTGTTTTCCTCTAGTATACGTTTGTTCCAGAGAGCCAGATCAATGGTCTCCGGAATTCATCGATTTCGTAAGTCAGTGCCTTGTGAAGAACCCTGGCGAGAGAGCCACCGCTGAGTATTTGTTAAACCATGAGTTTATTGGTAAGTGAATATGTTTAGTTAATATTTTACTTGTTTTTTTTTTCGCGAAAGCTACACGCGAGGATAACCCATTATTGTCAGAATCGCCTATGGTTGCCCTGTTGATCTCGGCGTAGTTATAATTAAGTAAATATGCGTTTAAAATTATCACATCGTGTTATTTTTTATGTGGCTCTACGTCGAAGGAGTCTTCTAGTAAACGTGACTAATATATACTTTTAGACTTTCGCGTTCCATTGTTAAACTTTATTTTTATCGGGAATTATTATTTATTTATTATTTTATTATTAATATAAGGTAAATCGCGTTAATTCCCGATAAAAATAAAGTTTAACGTGACTAATCCTATGGAAGTTTGTTATAGAAGTCTATGAGCGACTTTCCCTTCTGTGGAGACACTTGGCATGCACAACAAGAATGTGTTTGTTCCGAGTATTAATATTATGAATAACACTATACTTTCATGAACTGATATTTTTTCTTAATATAAACTAAATTTCCAAATATAAATTGTGAAACATCTGTTAATATATCACCCGTTAATGAATCGGTAGGAGCCAGATTATAAATGGCTCTCACATCTATTTTCTGCATCCTTATGGTAATATCCTATAGTAATATACCATAAGACCATAGAAATGGGTCTAATATTGAACCTTGAAGGACGCCCAGAGAAACCACTGATCCTGAAGAACTCTTACGGTTTATATCGACCTTCTGAATTCTATTCAAATATCAAGTCAGAAGGTCTAGAGATCTGTTCCCTACACCATAGTGACGTAATTTCCTGACCAACGTGTCGTGATCAAAAGCCAAATCAAAAGCCTTGGATAAATCACAGAATAAACCAAGAACATCCTGCGATTCCCCCCAAGATATGTTTCAATAACTCGACCCCCGCGTAAGCTGTTGAGCAATTCTTTCTAAAGACGTTGAAATTGAGTATATTATATTACTTTCTAAAGCATTTGAAATGGAGTATATACAAAAGTTGAGGCAGTGGCGCAACCTTTATGACAGGCTAGGCAAAATTATTTTGTTTTTTTCGTGTCGATAACAGACCCAATCATATCATGTCCGCCTAGTACTTTGCCACTCGCACTGCGTTTTCGGTTTGTTTCTATTATTATTTAGTAATAACTTTTTAATCATTGAGAGAAGTCTTAGGGTATGCCAAGTATTTTTGCCTGTATGGACTGCACGCCATTCGGTGGAGGTGGTCCCGGTCTCGCTCGGCCTGGTGCTCGGTATACAGGTGGTCATGTCCCCGCAGGCAACGCGAAGCAGGCGAGCATCCTGAGCGCGTTGATCGCGGAGGCGCGCGACATACGCGAGACGCAGGCCTCGCGGGCCGCGCCGCACGCACTCGCCGCGGTACGTACACACCGACCGACGACTGCCATCATCTGTCACGTAGACAACTATCACGCACCACTTATCACCAACCACGTTTCACCTATCATCTAACACAGCCGTACTCAACCTTTTTACCCCTGGGCCACATAGTCGCTTCTGCGGGCTGCATAGTCGCTGCTGCTTTAGTCTGCGGGCCGCAATAATCTAGCCTAAATTATATGTTTAGTTATAACTACCCTAAGTGTATTAAATTACAATAAATCGCTTATATGAAATATAGCATTTATTTAAAAATTAAGGGATTTTTCACTAATTGAAGACATTTCTCTACTTAAATTCTGTGTGCGCGCTATTTTATGAGAGAAAGCGAGAGAAATGAATATTTATTCATTCGAACATTATTCGAACGACATTTTTTGGATTACTTTTGTACACATATCAATAAATTACTACTGTTAGTATAAAAGTAATAAGTAGTGGTAGTAGTAAGTGTCTGGGTGTTTTATCTATATAAGTATGTATTTACAAAAAAAAAGTATATATGTATTAGTATCAGTAATCTGGTTTCCATAGTACAGGCTCTGCCTAGTTTGGGATCAGATGACTGTGTGTGAATTGT
The DNA here is from genome assembly GCA_911728495.1 of Furcula furcula. Lineage (NCBI taxonomy): Eukaryota > Metazoa > Arthropoda > Insecta > Lepidoptera > Notodontidae > Furcula > Furcula furcula. The sequence continues at coordinate 1,579,497 of OU452244.1, forward strand.
CTCAGGATATTATTATTATTAAAAATACTGTACTAGACTTCGGGCCGCATAGAAAAGGTTAGCGGGCCGCAGGTTGAGTATGGCTGATCTAACACGTATCATCGCCTTTTATGTTTCTCCTACCACCTAGCACTCAGTGTTCGTTCAGCATCCGTAAAGAACGGCTGCGTTGCCTTTGCCCTAGTCCGTACTCGGGTAAAGCGCTTACGCAGCAGAAACACTGTCGCGCGTAATCGTCACCGGCCGCCGCGATGACCCAGATTTTTACATACCGCACCTTTGGTACGATATGTTGTGTATCATAATAATATTATGCGTAAATATTAGTAAGGTGAAGTTCTACATAAATAAAAATGGCTTCGCAAAATACTGTAAGGCTCCAAACGGAAACCGAACATCTTCTCTATCAACGTTTTACCGAGCAACAAGCAGAGTGTAAGGAGTTACAAAGTCTAGTTAAAGACTTACACCACCAAATTGAAGAGCTCCAGCGACAACTGGAGCACTACCAGCAGAAGCAGAAACCTGCACCTTCAGCTAAAGAGACCACGACTGAAAAGACCTCTGAACAAGTCCAGTATGAGACTGATGAAGAGGAACTCGCTAAGGAAACGGAGTGGATTCGTCAACAGAGCCGAAAGAAAAGGAAGCTGAACCAAACACCTTCACCACAACAACAAGGAGCAAGCTCCAGTGAGAAAGAAGAAAAGACGTCGAAAGCTAAAAAGGCTCCTCAGCCGCCTCCTATAATCGTAGAACATGTTAAGAACTACCAAAAGTTCTACGATTTTTTAACAACAACTGTATCCAATGACTCATTTTTAATTAAAATGCGAAACGGAGACAGTGTTAAGATTAATGCCAACAATGATGAATCTTATAGAGCAATTACAAAGTTGCTATTGGACAGCGAAGCTCAATGGCATTCTTATGAGAACAAACAGGACCGGCCAGTCCGGGTAATGGCAAAAAATTTGCATTTCTCATGCAACCCCGAAAGAATAGTCGAAGATCTAACATCCAAAGGTTACAAGATCGAAGATGCTACGAACAAGCTGAATTGGAGGACTAAAGAACCTCTTAACATGTTTGTGCTATCATTTGGTAAGAGTGAAGATATTAATAAAATTTACAATATCAAGTCTATCCTTGGTTGCAAAGTAGACATGCAACCGATCAAAGCGTCGAAATTGATCCCTCAGTGCAAAAGGTGTCAAGCATACGGCCATACACAGAAATATTGTTCTAAGGAGCCCAGGTGTGTCAAATGTACAGGTAAGCACCTAACAAAAGACTGCAATAAACCCGCAGACACTAAGCCAAAATGTGTCCACTGTGGCGAAGCACATCCTGCTAGCTATCGGGGATGCATAGTAGCAAAAGAACTGCAAAGTTTAAAAAATAAGGCAGTTAAGAAACAAAAAGTCCCTACTCACCAGACCCCAAGCATTAATATCAGTAAAAAGGTACAGAGCCAGCCTGTTACAAAAAACCTGTCTTTTGCTCAAATAACAAAAGGTATTCAGGCGCAACCACAGCCACAGCAACATCTACAAACACAGAAAACTTTAAACTTAGATGATAAATTAAATAAAATCCTAAGCGTCATAACATCATTTGACGCACGGCTCAAAAAATTGGAAGCTAGCACTAAATTGGCTGGTACTACCCATAAATGATGGTTAACTCGCTGAAAATTATGGCATGGAATGCTAATGGACTACGTCAGCATCAACATGAGCTGCTAGTAGTCCTAAATACAGAAAACATCGACGTGTGCCTTATATCCGAATCACACTTTACGACTGAATCCTACATACAAATGAAAGGATACAAAATATATCACGCATTGCACCCGGACAATAAAGCGAGAGGAGGCAGCGCCGTCATAATAAAGGAAAATATTTATCATTATGAGTTATTAAAGCACGAAGACCGTGAAATACAAGCTGTGGCTGTATGTGTCAAAACAAAACGTTTTCCAGTTACAGTATCTGCTATATACTGCCCACCAAGGTACTCGATAAAAGCAACGCAATATGAAAGTCTCTTGAAAAAACTCGGCAACAGATTCATTCTCGGAGGTGATTTTAATGCAAAAAATATCTACTGGGGATCTAGGCTAACCACAACTAAAGGGAAAGAACTCTTAGATGCAATCAGAAATATAAAATGTGACGTCATATCAACGGGTAAGCCTACCTATTGGCCCACTGACCCACATAAAATTCCGGACTTGATCGATTTTTTCATATACAAAAACATCTCGTCGAACTTTCTTTCTATTGAAGAGGGTTTCGATATGAGTTCAGACCATTCACCAATTACACTTAGTATTAATGAAGACATATTATACAGAAAAAGACTCCCAACTTTGGTCAATAAAAATACAGATTGGGATAGCTTTAAGCATGATTTGGACTCCCTAGTAATTCTGAAAGTTCCTTTAAAGAAACCAGAGCAAATAGAATTAGAAATAAGAAAATTTATAACCGATATCCAACAATGTGCTTGGAAAAACACGCCTGATTTAAAAATGAAATCTAGTTCCAGAAACTACCCTATGGAAATTCGTAATCTTATATCTGAGAAAAGAAGACAGAGACAAAGATGGCAACGAACCAGATACCCACCCGACAAAACACTGCTGAATAATCTTACGAAGCAGTTAAGCAGGGAAATAAAAAAGTTCCGTGATGAATCTATGCACACTTACCTAACACAGTTAACTAGTGATCGCGCAACAGATTATTCATTATGGAAAGCTACAAAAAACTTAAAAAAACCCATTACCCAAATTCCTCCTCTAAAAGAAGTGAACGGAAAATGGGCTGTAAATAATGAGCAAAAGGCAATCAGATTTGCACATCATTTGGAAAACACATTTCAACCAAATAAACTTGACACTGAAGAGATCATATTTGAAGAAATAATACAAGACGAAATGGATATAAAACTCGCTACACCAAAAGAGGTTCATACAGAAATTCAACATTTAAACAAGAAAAAATCCCCTGGCTATGATCTCATTACCGGAGAAGTCCTCAGTAATCTGCCACATAAAGCTATAGTGAAACTTACGACACTTATAAATGCTTCGTTCAGATTAAAATTCGTACCTGATATGTGGAAAGTTGCTGAAGTTATAATGATACCAAAACCTGGTAAACCACCTTATGAAGTAACTTCATATAGACCGATATCGCTGTTACCAATAATATCTAAATTATTTGAAAAGATCCTATTGAAGCGTTTGAAACCTATCATAGAAGCTAGAAATCTTATCCCTGACTATCAGTTTGGTTTTAGGGAACGACACTCTACAATAGATCAAGTTCACAGAATTACAAATATAATTGAAAAAGCATTAGAAGAGAAGAAAGTGTGCTCCACAGTTTTCCTGGACGTTGCCCAGGCTTTCGATAAGGTGTGGCATCAGGGCCTCATACATAAACTAAGGAAAATGTTGCCCAAACAATTCTCAGATATTTTGGAGTCCTACATTACAGATAGAATGTTCAGAGTAAGGCAGGAAGATGCTTATTCTGATCTCAAGCAAATCAAAGCTGGAGTACCACAAGGAAGTGTTCTAGGTCCGGTCCTGTATCTATTATACACCTGCGATATTCCAGAATTAGAAAACAATACTATCGCAACCTTCGCTGATGACACGGCCATTATGGCTACAGGGGTCACTCACGCAGAAGCTGTGGAGAATGTACAAAGCGCCGTTAATACCATTTATAATTGGACAAGAAAGTGGCGAATAAAATTAAATGAATCGAAGTCTGTTCATATTGATTTCACCAACAAAAGGTCTAACTATCATCCGGTATACATAAATAATCAACCTATACCCTACGAGAATACTGCTAAATACCTTGGCATGACACTTGACGCAAAGCTTCGCTGGAAGGCCCATGTCAAAAAGAAACGCGAAGAGTTAGGTCTTCGCTACAAGAAACTGCACTGGCTTCTTGGAAAACATTCCATGTTGTCTGTGCAAAACAAAATACTTTTATACAAGCAAGTTCTGATGCCAGTATGGACTTATGGTATACAGTTGTGGGGCTGTACCAAACAAAGTAACGTACAGACAATACAACGATTCCAGAACAAAGTACTCAGAGGTATTGTAAATGCACCCTGGTACATAAGAATTAACGACCTCCATCGGGACCTCAAAGTGGACCTTGTTGCCAAAATTATTAAAGATTATGCTGAAGCTCATCAATATCGGCTTCATCACCATGTGAATGTCGAGGCTATCCAGCTCCTCGATAACACGGACATAGTGAGAAGACTGAAAAGGACAAAACCTTTTGAGTTAGTTTAAATATTAAATTAGTGCAGTGTGTAGTGCAGTGTAGAACACAATAACAAAGTGTCTTCACCATAATAGAGACAATAAGAAAAGTGCCATTGGACACATTCTTAAACTATTTTTAATTTATTCGTTTAGGTCAAATTAATATTACTCATTAGTCTTTAGGCTAGATTGTAATTTATATGGTGTTACCATAAGGTAGCAGCATTCATAAAAAAAAAAAAAAAAAAAACCTAGCACTCAGTACCGCATCACGTTTACGTTGTCAACTTGGTGTTCCGACAAATACAAGTTTGTATTACCGAGCCGTGTTTGTTGTCGCGTTGCAATCTCAATATGCGGTTGGCGTGATTTTTTGGCGCATAATAAAGTGTAATCGTAACCAAATTTATTCAAACTGTTGTTTAACACTATTTATCTTTCGTTATACAAGTGGAATAGGCATGGATTTTGGCAAATTGTCCCTCTATGGAGAGACTTTTTTGTTCAGCAATGGTGATGAAGGGGAAAGTTTTCATTTAGTAGTGGACGCATTCTGGCGGATGACGATGATACAAGTGGAAAATTCGGAGTACAGTTCAGAACATTATAGTTCGCTTGACTATCCTTAAGTTTGCTGTCTATTCGTCGACCTTGCGTGCTGACGACTGTGCTGGATCCCGCGTGGGCCTTGAGTTCACGCCACGAATCATTCAAACACAAGATGCGCTAGCTCGAATAGTCGATCACAGACCGACCACGTTGTTCACTCGATTGCGGACTCGCAGTCGTCTAGTCAATATTTGGTCCCGGTCTGGACGCCGAATTGAAGGTTTCGTGAGGGTGAAGTCGAGTCGGTATTGAGTCAATGCGGTGTTCAGAAATGTGGTATTCATCGCGATTCATTTGAACGGACACGATCGCAGATATCATTAAACGGTTTAACATGACCTAATGAATATTCGACCGCATATGTAAATATACTAGGTATATCTTGACGTTGATAGTGAGATGGTATCGGTTCAGTATAGGCATGTGTTGGTTTGATACGCAGGGAGCGGGCGCGGGCGCGGAGTACTCGCAGGCCACCATGGTGGGGCGCGCGGACGGCACGCTGGTGCCCAGCCGCGACGAGCTGGCCGCCGACCTGGGCACCATGGTCATCAACGAGCCCGACGCTGACCCCGACCTCGCCACCATGAAGCGTGCGTGACACGAGACCCGACTTAACAACTAACACGGCCTATATTTTATGCACATTTCAAACTTAACCCTTTACGAAGTTGTAGGTCCCCCGTATAAGAGAGACCGTTCAGGTAGAATCCACAGTTATTCTCCGTTAAGCAGCGATTTGTAAGCTTTGCAGTGTCCCAGTATGGCGGCGGGCTTTAGCAGACTAGCTGATGAAATTACCGGGCTTGTGTAACTTATTTCTCGTTTTTCTGGCAGTGCACTGCAGCTATCTTTTATGAAGGCGGAGGCACTTCCTCATCCAGAATGTCTGTTGAACGAACTTTACTGTTAAATATTAAAACCAGTGTGTGACACACGGCACCGTACCTTGTAATTGTACGAATATTAATGAAATAAACATTATTGCCAGATATTTAAACTTCAACTAATCAAACTAAACTTACAACAACTGTACAAATGTAACGGACTGCACCTCAAACGGTCCTTCGAGCCGGATTCATAATATCTGAAATAAATAAATAATGTTCTAGAAACTGTCACAACATCACACATATTTATCATGTAACGATATAATGGCCAGGTCACGACACGGACCCCATGGACACCAACCGGCCGAAGTACCGGCCGCTGTTCTTGGAGCACTTCGAGAAGAAGGAGGTGAACCACCTGAACGTGGGCCTCGCCAACGGCACGCTCACCGGGCCCCTGCCCCTACCGGACGATACCGGCAGGTGTGTGGAACCTTTGTAGAACCACCTAGGTAACTATTGTTGAGTTTGCATTATTTATAGACGTGGTCCCGTACTGCTGGCATTTTAGAGATGCTCAGAGTCACACAACGACTTATGGAGAGAGCTCGGAGTATCTTTTTGCGATTAACTCCGGAATAAGGAGATTCGGTGAAGAACTAAAGTCACTTACATAGTTCTCACAATTTGCAAGTTGAAGTGGCGACAGGCCACATCACTCGAAGAACCGATAACCGTTGGGGAAGAAAATTTCTCGAGTGGCGACCACGAACAGGAAGACTCAGTGTAGCTAGGCCTCCTATTAGATAAACTGATGACATTGTGCGTGCCGCAGGTAACCGGTGGATGCAAATGGCCAATTGTCGTTTATTGTGGCGTTCGAAGGGGCCTACCTATATTCAGCATGGATGTTTTCCAGCTAGTAGTGATTATGATGAATGTTTATTGATTGAGCCTCTTTCAAGAGACCGACCAGTTAGGTACCATCACAGTGTGTAAATATTGTTGAGTTCTGGTGTAAAGGACACTGTAGCTAGGGAAATTACTGTGCGCAATATATTTAATTATTGTAACTTAAACTATATGTGCACTAGCTGACCCGCGCAGCTCCGCCCGCGCTTTTATTGTTTTTCTCAACTGTTTTTATGAATTTTCTCAATAATGTTGTCTTTTTCTTACGCGAATATTACACACTGAAATTAAACTACTTTTACAGATTTTATCGCGGTTTATTTATTGATTTTACTATCCCGACGTTTCGAATGCTTTGCAGCACCCATGGTCACGGGAGGACTGAGATGTTGAACGTCCTTATGTCATAATTATGCCGGTGTACCCTCAGGTCTTCTTAGTTATTATTGTTGGTCCGATCTACGCAGTAAGAGCTTACAGTATCTTGAGGCCGTGCAGTGTTTTGATTGATATTGGATTTAATTATATTTATCACAGGATCCCAAGCCGGTGGTAACACCCAACCATCATCTCTATTGACCAAAAAAATAAAAATCGGATAAAATCCGTAAAAGTAGTTTAATTTCAATTTTCTCAATGTTTATATTTTAATGTAGTATGGAAGTATGGATGGATAGGGAAACAGGGATGTAAAATAGTCTTTTCTTTAACAATGACGAAATTCCATACTAACTTTCCTTCCCTATTCCAACTCCTTTTGGGATAAAAAGTAGCTGATGTCCTTCCTTGAGGTCTAATCTATCTCTGTACCAAATTTCATCAAAATCGGTACAGTGGCTTAGGCGTTATAGAGTAACAGACAGACAGACAGAGTTACTTTCGCATTTATAATATTAGTATGGATGGATGTAGTATGGAAGTATGTATGGATAGGGAAGTAGGGATGTAAAAAATAGTCTTTTCTTTAACAATGACGAAATTCCATACTAACTTTCCTTCCCTATTCCAACCCCTTTCATCTTTTTTTAACCGACTTCAAAAAAGGAGGTTCTGTATTCGACGCGTATGTATGTAATATTAATAAAAATGCGTAATATTCATATATGTTAGTCTATGTGGGCTTCTAAACGAATTTACCAAATTTCACGAGTGTATGTATGTATGTATGTAGGTTTGTCCGCGGATTTCTCAGAAACTACAAGTCCGATTTCGAAAATTCTTTTTGCAATAGTTAGAGTATCTTTCAACTTAGGGTAGAGTACAAATTTCATCAAAATCGGTCCAGTAGTTTAAGAGATATAAACTTTTTATGTTTTCAGTAAGTTACTGTAATGTAGACGTTCGAGTTGCGTGATAGTGCTGGGAGGCGATTCTCGCACTTTCGAATCAATCACGAATTCGAAAAAATATTCGAATTCGAACTATTGGCGACTAAAAATCACGTAATTGTATTCTCGACATGTCGAGCCCAACCTATTTCGAACGCTAGCCGCTCGAACTGCTTCGACTGGTCAAGACCATTCGAATCGTCATCTCGAGTTCGAATCACAACAAATGTCAAACCTTGCCGTATAATATGATTATAATTTTAAGATGAGTACCGTATTCCTAGATTATTTTATTCAACATAACATTATTGGATAGTTTATTAAAGTACAACTACACTTTACGAAGTCCTCACACTTGATTAAAACTTAATTCATTACCAAACAAACAATCAACAACATAGACTATTAATTAAGAGATACTGCGATCGACAGCCAATTAAGATAAAATCATTATGCCGACAAGATTATATACACCTAAACATCACATAAACGCCTTTAAGAATACGGACAACAATAATAAAACTTATCTTTTTATAAATAACCTTTCGGGCATACTAAAACAAAATCGTAAACATAAATACATAAACATATGGTATTTTTGTTTTAATTTTTACTTCACCGAAAGACAGGCAAAGGTACTAGGATCATACAGCCACAGACTACTAAGTAAGAACCATAGATTTATAAAAATCTATGGTAAGAACACACAGCTTTGTGTATTTGTTACTCATTAATTTGTGATAAATGATGTGAAAAATCGTACAAAATGTCGTTCTACCACTTTATAGACGTCAACCACTTTAAAGATATGCTTTTCTACTAAAAACATCCCATCCGGTAAAAAAACCGTATCAACTACTTGAACGGAGTGACTCGCGGGACATTTATCTTTCATAATGGCAACAATTTCCTCATTCGAATAGAGATTATTTCGAAGTTTACTTCGATTGTTGCCCAGAATACAAGATTCGAGAAAATCACTTCGAGTTACGAGATTTCTTAGTAGAGATAGGCTTCGTATTGCAAATTCGAAATCGAAGTCAATTCGAAGTAAGCGAGAATCGCCCCCCTGATACCTATCTTGGTAAAATAAATCACTAAAAAGTGTTAAATAAACTATTTAAAAAAAAAAAAACCGACTTCAAAGTAAATTATCTAAAAAGCATAAAATAGCGAAAATATTATTGAAGTTGGTGCAGAATATACACAGCAGGTACGCTAACACCAACTTCAATAATATTTTCGTTATTTTATGCTTTTTAGATAATTTACTTTGAAGTCGGTTTTTTTTTTAAATAGTTTTTTTGGGATAAAAAGTAGCTGATGTCCTTCCTTGAGGTCTAATCTATCTCTGTACCAAATTTCATCAAAATCGGTTCAGTGGCTTGGGCGTTATAGAGTAACAGACAGACAGACAGACAGGGTTACTTTCGCATTTATAATATTAGTATGGATATGGATGGATAACATGGTGAACGTTTCAAGTGGGCGTGCTAGTTAGATTTTGCCTACTGATTATAATAGAAACAATCTTAAACATTTAGTTGTTTTTATATAATTAAATTAAAATATGCCAATATTCATATTTTAGGCGACACACTAAGAAAATTGCAGAGCCTAAGAAGTTGTAGATGAAAAAGCAAGGCGGGCTTACTCTCCGCCTTGTACTTTATGTGCATTATGTTTTTTTATTTATTTATGTTAAACAGCCGACCCGTGCAGCTCCGCTCGCGCTCTTTTTATGTTAGCCAAATTTTAATAGCATCCATTTGCGTTGATTACATGACCTTTGTTTGAAGTCGGTTAAAAACTGGGGCCTACTTTTTACTTGCCCTCCAAAGCACGGAGGCGCATTAAACGGTCACCCACCTATGTAATGACTGCCCACCGTTGCTTAACCTGATCGATTTTCACATATTGATATCAACTGTCATGAGTGTCTCCATTATTTATTATTATAATGAAAAATTGATAATATAGGACCACGCGTATAACCAAGTACCATTATGACTAATCTGTTTTCCCAAGAGCTGAATAACGGGATAAAAAATATCCTATGTTCTACCTCGTAGTATTAACTCAAATCATGCCAAGTTTCGTTTAAATCCATTCAGTAGTTTCGGCGTGATACTCGGCCATGATACAGACAGACAGACAAAAATGAAAAAAGAAATATAGTTTTGGCTTTAGTATCGGTTATAGAATGCCCTCCAAATATAATTTTCAAAATATCTTCAATGTACAGAAACGGACCTGTTACAGTTTTATTATAAGTATAGAAGATAATTGGCTATTTTGCGTACCCTGTATAAACATATCGATGTGTTGTGTGTGTCAGCGCGACAGGCGAGGCCGTCGCAGTGGGCGAGGGCGCGGGTGGTGCGGGGGGAGTGGGGGGCGCGGCGGGCGAGGGCGTGGAGGGGGGCGCGGGCGCGCTGCAGTTGCTGGTGGAGGAGGGCAACTTCGAATTCGTAAGTCAACTGCACGTCGTCACGCTGCTCGCGCTGCACCCGCCGCGTAAGTTACCACACACACACCGCGACACTGCGTGTACACACACACATGCGCATGCACACACACAGGATGCGCGATACTGCATGCTCGACTTGCTCGCACGTACCGAACAGACACAGTTCCACATTTTTGTAAATACACTAGTTCAGCATCCTGCTAAACTTGCTTATAATGTGAACATGCGATTCAGTCTGATCAGCCCGCCTATTACGTATCTCATTTGACAGCTGAAGTGATGATCACTATCGATAGAGAGTGACCACCAAATAACTGTCAAATGATTCATCCGGTATTGTCTAACTTGAGTGACCAAGAAATAATTGGTATTTATTGGCTGAGACGCTTTCAGTTGACATCAAAGTTCGGTGGACGACTGAAGCTTGATAGTCACTTGGGTGGCTAAAGATACGCAATAGCTCTGCTGATACTATTGAAATCGCTCTTCAGACCTTTTTAATTTTGACTCATTTCGAGCCATAGACTATTGTCTAACGATATTTGTTTTGATAATTTACTGAAAATTATGATTGACCTAATAAAAGATGCGGAAGCTGAAAAAGCTATAACCATCTAGAACTCATCAAGCAGTCGGCTAACAAAATCAGCCAACCACGGGCAAGTTTTAATAAATGTAGCTCATTTGGAAGAGTGATTCAATGTTGATTTAACTGAACATTATATTTATATTATGTTGAAACTCTACTGTTTATGTGACTACTAATACCTAGTTTATAACACTGAACTTGGCGTGACTAAACATTGCGGATGGATTGTTGAGTTAACGGAAATAAAATTAAGTTTTGTTTCCTATCTTTTGTTGTTGAAACTATGCTTACAACCAGTACATATATTTGCTAATAAGACCAAATGAAATATTATTATTGAACACTAATTCACATAACGTTTGATTTATATATTGGTTAACAGATTTTCATTTTATGTAAGTTGATATTTTAATTGGATTTTTAGCAGCTAAGTCTATGTTATCCTCAACATAACACAACCACTAATGCACGCTTGCAACTTATCTGTGTTATAAATATAGCTTTATATGTTTGCACAATAACTAATGCTGTCCCTACATGGAGCGCGGTGTGTTGGTTTTAAACTTACGAGGCGTGAGATTACCGTGTGTGGCTCATGTATCAATTGATTTATGATAATTGTCACTAATAATTATAATTTAACAGTAATAGAGTAAAGCAGTTGTATTTTTTAAGTTAAAACTATGCTTAATTAAGCAACGAACTTGTTCTTCATTAGCGATTAGAACACGTTAAATAGTTGAGGATATCGATGAAACTGCCAGTTTCCTCCCGTACATTTCACACCAGCGCCTCTAGCAGTGACTATCGGAAACTAGTAAAATGTACGGGAGTAAACTAACAGACAAAACCTGTACTAGACCCTGAGGCCCGTGGGGTGTCCGGGTAGGATTAGCATCCACCCATCTCCCGTCTGGTGTCCAAAGAGGCGACTAAGGGAGAACCAGAAGACGGGCAGCAGCGTCTTTCAATTGGATTATCTACCACTTTACGGGTACGTCGGTCTTGTGGTTGGACACCCTAGCAGCTACTTAATTGGTCGTGGGTTCGATTCCCACCTAGAGCCTGTGTGTTATTTATCTTATTAAAGCTGTTCATTCTGTCTGTGTACGGCCCCCTATGGGCCTTAGTATAGACGGGTCCGTCGGTTTGGTGGTTAGGCCGTGGGTTCGATTCCCACCTTGCGTCTGGGATAAATATGCATTATTATATAAGTATTTGTATCAGTAACGTAGTACAGGCCTAGTTTGGCATCAGATGACCGTGTGTGGATCGTCCCAGGATACCATTATTATTATAACCGATACTGCAGTGCCCAAGACGCTTGCAAAGCGTTAGGATCATGGTGAACCTCCATAGGCCATTGTTCAGCTGTGGACGTCTCCCGACTCATGATGATGATGATTACCCAAGGCAGCAGTGGTCGGGAGGTCCTGCGATGTGTGTGTGTGTGTGTGGTCGCAGCTGGGGTACCTGTCGGTGGGGGAGCTGGAGGGCCGCATGGCGCGGCTGGACGCCGAGATGGAGGCCGAGATCGACCTGCTGCGCGCGCGGTACACACGCAAGCGACAACCCATCCTCGACGCCATACACCTCAAGCGCAAGCGACAACAGAACTTCTAGCGCCCGCGGTCCAGCCCTGACCGCCGCCATACTGCCTGTCTCCGGGCGCCGGGGAGCTAGCCTGCCCGCAGTATTAGCCTTCGAGGAGTACCTACACGTGAGTGATTGTACTCCACTACTGGTATATTACTGAGTGGCTCAAATTTTTGAACGTATTGTGTGGCATACGAGACATAGATTGTTTAACGTTGATCTTGTATCCTCAATCTTTATGTTATTTACTGTGATTTAAAAAATATTGTACCTACATCAATATTGATAATGAATTTACAATTCAAATCAAAACACAAGACGGTAAATCTGTGACTAGGCTCTGATGAGTCTGAAAAAAAGTAATTAGTATACATAAGTATACTCAGTATAATATGATAGAAGTCAATTGTAAAAGTGAGCCCTTATGGCTGAAATGACATGAAATATACATCGAACAAATTATATCATTTTTATATGGAACAATTTAAGTTAAGAATAAAATTGACTTGGTTGACTTCGAGTGTCAGGTGCTTTTTAGTAGAGGTGCCAAAAATGGACGCGTATTATAATTATTATTGTCCTACTAACGTTCCTATTTTCATTTTCGTATTTAAATGTCTATGATTCGGCCTAAAACATTTTGAAAAATCTCAATTGAAGTGTGTTAGATTGGCCAAACACTGTGCCACATGCTCATTATTGAATTAGTTTCACGTGAGATATATTTCATGTTTCTCAATTCGCATTCTCGCATTCATAGTTTTTTCTGATTTGTGTTCCAACACCGAAGCACGTTAATGGCTGGAACAAATTAAAATATTTATTTATGCATTATTGTGTCAAATTTAAAACCGAAGTTAACATTTTATCTCATCTAATACAAGTGTGTTCAGTCACAATTATTAACAAGAACATTTTTTTTTATTAAATGGACACAAGGAGTGGCTCATATGATTTACGCTAGTTTGTTAATATGGATTTTATAGTATGTAAAGTAGCGTTTAACTATTGTATAAGGTCACGTAAGGTTGCTGAAACATATCCCTGTAGTGTGTAGACATTTCTAGATGGTGTCAGAGTACTCTCATAGTTCCTCAAATAGGGAATACTCATTATGTAGGGCGTCTAGAAGGGTGTGTTTTCATTCATGATGGACAAACATAAATTGTTTACTTTCACTAAAAAATAATCAAAAAATCCTTTGCTATTTTCTTTTATTATTATTTTTTATATGTTTTTTCCCTTGGACCAAGTGTGGTATTATTATCTACTGCTAATAAAGTTTTAATTCATTGACTAATGCATTACTGTTTCGAACAATTGTGCTCAGATTTAATCAAATAAACCGGAGCTCAAATGAATTCTTCTTGTATTTCGATTATACATCGCCCCATGGCGTAGCCAATAAATTAACTGGCATTTTAGTTTGAACTATGTAATTGATTACATAATTTAGTTCAGATTATTCAACAAATTATTATTTTTACAATTTCTATCTGAATGAAAGTAACACCCAGTCCACCATGTAGAATACTGTATTAAAATTCATGACAATATTAATTTGTAGATAATTATATTATTAATTGTAACAAATCTATAATTTGTATTATGACTACTTTGTGTTTCGATGTGATTACGTTCAACTGTTCATGTTAAGTTCCTTATGTGTTAGATCTCACTCGTATCTCGCATACATACTGTATAATTGTACGTACATTATTTGTAATTAGTTTATTTTCACTATATTTGTACATTGTTTACGACATGTAGTGGGTTGTGAGATGAATTTATTGACATATTTATATGTATTATATACATTACATTGGGGACTCTGTGGAGATTACAACCAAATTTGGAAATATTAAATACATATGCGGTGATCTATGTATATATGTTTAGGTCTTTGCGTTATGTGCTAGACAATTATTTTTTCTAATGTTTAATGTGTCTTAATCTATTCCCATAAACTCACTTCATCATATTAATTCAACACCTAAACCTAATCTATTCTTATTAAATGTACAGATTTGTAGCGAATTATTTAATGGGATGCAATTATGCATTAGAACTGGAGATTTCATGCATTTCTATATTGTTTGTTTAGTCATTTGTTGTGCGCATGAACGTGTCAGTTTATTATAATTAGCGATGAAATTTCTATGTGTAAGGGTCTTGCGTGACGCGAATTTGACGTCAATTCTACATTTCCTTTTTTTTTTTTTTAGAAATTATTGACATTTTTCGCGCACACAAATGATTAATTCTTGCAGTGAAATATTCGTTGGTGCCCTTGTAAAATACGCCCTCGGCCATATGATTATAAAGCATATTTTGCTATTATTATCAATCTCATCGTCGGTTTAAATCAAAATATTAGAAGTGCCATTAATAATAATAAAGAAATCATAATATTTTCGTACTTGGGACAATGATTGTAATGTAAAGTTGCTTTATATGAATTTGTAAAGATCGCGGTTTTTTTTCTTTTCGTGCCATTGACAATTTGATGAGAATCAGAATAGACTTTTTTATTAGCCTTTATTCGCAAAGTTTGATTATATATAGCAATGTAATTTAGCTGCCGGAGCTCGTGTTTAGTTGAAAATATTGTCGCCTAGTGGTAGGCTTTTGGAACGGTGCATTGTATTATCTAATATGATAAATATATTGTATATCTTATGGCTTATTATAAGGAACTAAGATAGCGAGAGTTTTAGTATTTACTAACTGCGAAACGACGTGTATTCATTTTGTAACAATTAGATACTTGTGGCGAAGTATTCATGGACGCAACTATAGGCATGTGGTAACCTAGCCAGATTTGAAAAGTTATTACCAAAATGTGGTAGTGCTACAAAAAAATAGACAAATTATACCACGTACGCTATGTAACATATATGTATTCTATCACTCCTTCGTTGGCGACAAGAACATTTCCTTGTCAAGTCCATGGATATTTTGGTCCCAGTTACTTATCGTCGGCCAAACCGTGAATACGTTGTAAACCGATAGGTAATAATTAATTAGGAGTCAGCCAGAAAATAAGCAATTGTCTATTTCCATTCATCTCAAAGAAAATTGAATATTGTATTTTTATACAACCATGAACTAAATTATAAGCTGTTTCGGCCAATTTATATTTTTATAGAAATTAAAAATATTTCCAGGAAAATTAACTAGAATGTTAGGGCGTGGACGTGTGCCACTTATGATAAACGTCTTCACATTTTGGTTGCATGTTGATGGTCACCGAAGTTTTGTCGATGGGCTAGCGGGATGTTTAGGACATATGCAAATACCGCATAGCCCTCTGGCTATTTATTTATTCCTCTGAATAAAAGGAAAGGGTGTTCAGAAATGAGACACTTTGACAAGATACAAAGGGTTATATAATCAATTTACTTTTATTTTCCTCTTTTGAAAATAATTAATTAAAGATTTACTAATCGACTCCAGCCGGCCTATATTATCGGTAAAAAAATAATTTGTAATCTACAGGGTAAATTATTATGGAAATTAGCTTGAGCTGCATTTCAAACACTTTGTTACATTCTTTCGTCCTGTATTAATGAATTTAGTTTATAATATTAGTTAGAACATGCTATATTTAATTTGTTTTATATAATGTAGCGTGTAAATAGGCAGAATTGTTAATGACGGAAACGTTTAGACATGTTTTTGATATTTTGTGTGTAAATAAACCTTTGAAAGTGCTGTAAGGTTCAATGATACTTTAATGACTTCTTCGCGGTTGAATCTTTTAAAGCAGGGACATTATTTAATTTACTATGATCAGGGGACTAGTAAATCGACACGAAATTAATGAATTGTACGTTCGCATGACCGTTACAAACGATGTCATTATAATGAACCTTACAAAGCTGCCAATAAGGTGTAAAATGATCAAACCAGAATAGCTTTGTTGACGTGTATCGTTGAGTGTTTTAGTGGCGAGTTTATTGTTGAAAGGAAATACCGACCGCTTTGGACTGTGTTTATCGCGGACTATAATGGGGATATGTGCGCGCAATATCCCGTGGACCTTGACAAGGTTGTTTTTAATGATCAAATTATAAGCTCATATATCTTGTAGGTGAGGCAGTGTGGTGCCATACAGCTAAGCACAGTATACGCTATTAAATACCATGTAAATAATGATGCGCAACAAGACTTTCCCTGCAAGAAGACTAGAACGTCAGTAGGATCGCGCGGCTTTCCCTGTGGCAGGCATAGTAAGCGATCTCATTGGTGGATGTTTCGTCAGCTTCCACAGCATTGGTGGATTAAGATATTGCGCGCACGTGTACCGCATCATGTAATATAGTTTGTTGTAGCCTACGAAGAAAAGTGCACTTTTTCAGTAGCCTGTTGACAAGTGTTAAATAGCTGCGCGTAAGCATTATATTTTTGGACGGACGACACTAAATAAAAAGATAAAATACTTTATAAAATGTTTTTTATTTAACTGAGATATACATTATAACAGGTCGCAACCAGCTGTGCCTTGGACCTCAAACTTATCACTTTTAGTGCAATATAATTTATTTGAGACGAGACCCTTAAACATTCGATGTTCACAGAGATTCAGAACCTGTTTCTCAAAGTTTTTTAAATAATATATTGAATCAATTTAACAAATAACTTCGACACAAGATTACCTTTGTGATAAGTACGTTTTAACAACAATATCTACATTACTATATTTCTAAATTACTATACAAAAAATATTTTCAACTCAAACCAATTATTGTGAAAATACAAAATTCCACAAAATTAGGTATATATTTTACTTAACGCCAATAAGAACAAAAATATCTAGGTAAAACCTCAAAGACCAGCATTCTAGTACATAGTTGCGTGGTTTAGAGATTGGTCCAGAGATCTATATGAGCGGTGAATAACTTATTTCTAGGAAAGGATTAATCACAGACTAAATAAATAGTAAATTTAAGCTAAAATAATCGTTAATACTTTACAAGTAAACATTGTGACACAGTGCAGAGTAGATATCGGTGGGAAGATCTGTAGTACAGGTGTGGACGACGAACACTTCCCTAGAAGGTACCGTTGTATCGGACTTGTACCTCTTCCAGAGAAGCTCCAATTAGCACTATTAGAATAGTGAGCAATTAGTCGAAATGCATAGAGTTAGGTTATGGAACGAACTGTAACGCATTTCTTATCCAAGGAGATCCACACCAAGCATTGTAATAATATTAGACTTATAACTACATAATAAATACTTTCACGAAATTATTATAAACATATCGTAAATCAAACAAGGAATGGAGTGGGCGATTCATCCTAATATAATTTGGTAATAGTTCCCGACAATAACGCAGTCAAATTAATGAAAATGCTATAAACATTTTACCTAGTATTAATACGAATCACAGCTACAATGGAGTGTGCCTATGTAAATTACAAGGCTTATGGAGTCTGCCCAGTACACCGGGACATACCATAGCGCGCTATGAACGTATCACAAACCACTATGCACTCATAATGTAACAGCCTGGACTGTCATCCATCGATATAATATATAAACTAGATTTGGTGTCACGGTTCAAAAAGTGGTAGCGAGAAATAGCGCCCTTGTGTCGCTATTTCTTTACAAGCCACATCCTGACAAATTTATTTTTGCCGATAGGAGTGTCGCTACTGTCTATATGAAACTGTCAAACTACAAGTCATTATCATTATAAAATCGTTAGTTCACGTTTCCGCCACCAGCACAGATAAGTTTGCAACCTCCGCGACCACATTTTATTTATTTATTTAATATATTGATGCTGTCATCTGTATAAATGTATTAGTTATAATGCGTCGGGCGGTGCGCAGCGAAGCGGCAACCTTGCGTGCCACGCACGAGACATTTATTGTATTTTGACAGAAACTTTCATCAAGTATTGTATGGATACGCGACAGTCTAGTTGGGCGTTGCTTCACTGTTTCATACAAATAATATTTATATTTGTCTGATAAGTTCATACCACGGTTATAGTATGGTATGGTCCGGTGTTGTGGGCATTCCCCATTATATCTATACATATTCTATACAAAGTGTAGCCAGTGTCGCTCGGTCAACAATTATAACTAAATTATTTATTTGTATTAAAACATAATAACAACGTAATTATAAATTCGTAAATTTCAATTATGAGCAACTAATAAACGACCTGGCGACACTGACTATGCAGGATTTTGCGAAGATAATGTAGTTTTTAATGAGTGAAAATGTAGTCAATGATTTCCATTTTAATATCTATGTTTGATAACAGGTTTTAGTTACCAGTGATAATGACAGAAATTATTACTCAATATTTTCGCAAAACCCTCAAACAATAAAAAACAGAGGGAAAGCCTCTTCCCCTCTGATATAAAAGCATTGAAATCTTTTTACAAGATTATAAAATTCTTCCGAAATCAATAAAAAATACGTTGTGAGTGCCTCTTACTCTAGATAGCCTCTACTACGACGAAAAATCACATCTATTAACATGAAAACATAGTTGAAATTAACAGTGCACGCGACTACTTACATTTGTTTAGTGACTTAAATTTTCGCATATCTTTACTCAGGGCTAATGTCACGTACAACCGTATCTTGGAGATTTAAAGGAGTCTGCCCAGTAGACCGGCCCGTACCATGTCCGAGCTATGAACGCTCAAGCACGGAAAAAGAAATGACGAAGACTAGTATGCAATCAAACACTTATCATGCCCTGTCTTATCGTTTCCAGCACCCAGACTGTCGACTGTACCACAGTGAAAATAATATACTATGATGAACAAACGGCTCTAATTACACACACACACACACAGTATTATTTATACTGTGGCAGTGCGTAGCGGAAAGGCAACTTCGCCGGCCATGCAGAATTGTTCTTTTGAATTTTGACAGCAACGTGCATGGTACGGCCGGTTTAGGACGGGTGTCGCTTTATACATTTTTTTGTATGCAGGCATACAAAAAAACGTACCAGGGTACGTTCGCGGTCATATTGCGGCCGTCGTATGATCCGGTCATGTGGGCAGACACTTCAACAGGTTGAGTGGGCCTTATTGGTCGAGCTGAGGCGGATTGTTTTGTCCATAATTCACGACGCGGACTAAGTCTCGGTAGATAAGACGAGATATGCCGTTCCAATAAATAGCCATGTTTAAGATCATTGTTTCCTAACGTTAGCCAGTAGAAATCACATTTTCAGCTGGGAATCGAACTAGCGTCAAAACTGGCTTCTTTAGTCACTCGGCAACTAGCACATTGTAATATTTTTTTTACAAAAAGACGTTAATAGTGACACAAAGACGACTTTTTATTCTTCTAACCTAACGGCGGATGGCTCAATATTTATTTTTAGCTAATTATTGCTTCGCTTTTTATGAGATCAGACATAAGTTATAGGTAAGCAATGTTACATATTACTAGACGTGATTATATAACAACTAAACCTTTGCCGTGTACTAGTGTCTGAGTATCATTTGACAGTAGAGAAAGCTGTCCAACACTGCAAAGAAAAAAAAACAACTTCAGTATCTCACCCACACATTACATTATCCTGGTATTAAAGACAATAATAATATCTTGGGACAATCCACACACAACTTGTCTTGGGACAATGTACGAGAATGATACGTGAGGCTAATGAAATAAAAAAAAAACCTAATTTCAATAGATGGTTGGGTGTCCTGATCCTGTATTAATAATACCAGCCCTTGTTTATGTCGCACTGTTGGGCACGGGCCGTAAGATAAAGTGCCTTCGGCCATAGTCCACCACGCTGGCCAAGTGCTGGTTGGCCGTCTTCACTCGTCATTCGAAAGCTAGTTAGGCTTTCAAAGACATCCAGGTTTCCTCACGATGTTTGTCCTGATTTAGGATCCTGTGATAAATATAATTAAATCCAAAACCGTTACTTCTTACTACGTAGATAGAACTAAGAATAATAACTAAGAAGACCTGAGGGTGCACCGGCATAATTGTGACACAAGGACGTTCAACATCACAGTCCTCCCGTGACCATGTATGCTGCAAAGCATTCGAAACGTCAAATCTAAAATAAACCGCGACATAATCCGTAAAAGTAGTTTTATTTCAATGTGTAGTATAATAATAATAATAATACCAGCCCTTGTTTATGTCCCACTGCTGGGCACGGGCCTCCCCTCAAGATGAGGGGGTTTAGGCCATAGTCCACCACGCTGGCCAAGTGCGGGTTGGCGGACTTCACACGTCATTCGAGAGCTAGTTAGGCTTTCTCAGACATGCAGGTTTCCTCACGATGTTTTCCTTCACCGAAAGCTAGTAACAATCGCACAAAGACGATTCGCACATGATTCATAGAAGAAATCAGAGGTGTGAGCCGGGGTTCGAACCTGCGCACCTTGTTTCCAAGGCAAGCGGTCGCCCACTGAGCTGTGTAGTATTCGCGTAAATATTAGACACCATTATGAAAACCAATAAGTTCTCAAAATACATTGCTAGTAACACCACCAATTTCCATAGATAAAAATATAACTCACAGTACTGCGCGGCGCTGATCAGTAGCTCGTAGAACTGAACGGGTCCTTTCCCCTTCAGCACGATCTCGCAGACGAACACGTATATGACCCTGGTGGTCTCGAACAGGGAGTCGAGCAGCAACCACACCGTGATGTTCCTGCCGGCGTTGTGGCTGGAGCTGCGGTTCATCACGACCACGCTGTTCAGGAACCCGATCGCGCTGGTCAATATCATCAGGCCTGAGATGAAATAGTGTATGCCTGCGAAGATATTTGGATTCTAAGCTGCGTGTCGTCACCTCGTGTTTGGCTGTGTACACCAGTCAAAAACATCAAAACATTTTGCATGCGCACTGGCGACTAGAGATGGGTTTGTGTAGTATGAGACTACACATTGTTTTGTGGAGGTAGATGTTTTGAGTAGTCATCATCAGGCAAATGACGTCCACTGTTGAACAAAGGTATCCCCCTGGGGGGGGGGGGGGGGGGGGGGGGGGGGGTCAGGCGCAGGATCGACTTTTTAGAAGCCCATCCGACGCATAGATCATATTACTTACAATCAGGTGATCAGCCTGCATTGTCCTAGCCAGTTTGAACAACTACAAAAAGTCGTTGCTCCCCGCGGGATTCGAACCCGCGACCGGTTTGTAAAGCAAGCAGTTTCCAACTGCGCCACGGAGGCTATAAATACTAATAAATATGGCCACAGCGGCCAATATCGGCCAATTTTTTACATACATACATGTCCATTCGACGAATGATTTATGGTTCATATAACAACGCAAAACTAATCGAATTGTACACTCGCGGCCACAACCGGTGTATCACCTTTGGGTCGATAATCGCTTGCACGAGCCGGTCAAAAATACGTGCGGACGAGGTAAGCGCACGTATGACGTAACGTCGTTCAAACGATGTTGATGTCCGCGATAGTATGTATTAGAACAGCACTTTAGATTTGAGCAGGTACCACACAGATGCCACAGAGAGTGCCCTCATATGTTAAACCTAACAAAAAGAGAATTACCTATATCACTCCCCTCCAATGGAGATAAATAGAATAATTCCTGGTTCAGGAGGCGCACCAGTGCCATTACGAAGGCGGTCGCTGATGATATCTGAAATAAACAACATCTCAATATCTGATACAATTGCATTCTACGCAATGAATAATAGAACTACGTAAGAATCGAGACATCATCTTGTTATTGCGCATCGCATAGACGAGCCCGTTGACGTTGGTCTAGAGACTCTAGAGGTTGACACTCTTCGAAGTCGATGGACGTTTGGGGTGTGGGCCCTTAGGACGTCCATGAGTACGGCGGCGACTCCGAGCAGGACGGCGGCGGGGTTGCCACCTCCGTCCCCGTGAGCACCGTGTCAGGTTCCCGGGGGGCTACAATGCGCCCCCCGGCGGCGGGCTCAAAGGCAAGGCACTGAGCGGCCCCTGTTATTATATGTATTCTGTGCCCTGGTGCAGATCCCAACGGTGAGACCTGGGTCCCCTCTCGTGTCGATGCGACAGCCGCGGGAGTTTTAGTGGGTAAGAATCCCACATACCCCGGTCGAGCCCCACAGCACCCGGGGACCTTTTGAAGATTTCCCCCACGTCAAAAATAAAAGGACTGATTAGTTTAGGATCAGATGACCGTGTGTGGATTGTCACAGGATATTATTATAATTTTTGCAGCGCGCGATTTAAAGTTGGAATGTTTTTTTTTTAATTGGGAATGATAGACGCTGTTGGCCGCAGATGGCCATTACAGCTTCACCGGACAATAGGAGGCGAGCGCTTGAAGCGCTCTAGCCTTTACGGCAGAAGTAGCGACGAGCTCAAGGGCACCTCAGGGAGGCACGGCCTCGGCTTGGGCTGTCGCTTAAGAGAGGGCTGAGTTTACCACCGGTTCACAACGCGCCCCCACTGAGAAGAACCGGCAAGAAACTCAGTGGGGTGATGCACGTCGTTGCGGTCGCATACGTACGACCCTTCGGCCTCGCCGGCGAGACCGGTGTCTGATAACTAGTGTAGCATACGGTTGTCGGGGAGGGGTCGGCGCATCCCGGTCCAATAGGACCGTCATGGGGTCAGGAGGGTCGAGCAGTACGTGCCGTGGTATGCGGCGCGAGTCAGAAGGACTAGGGGCGTAATCGGCGGCGGCGCGGAGTGACGGGACGCGGATTCAATGTAGCGTTTCGACGCTTCTTTGAGGAACTTTAAAGTTGGAATGGTGCACGCTGTCCTTTTTAGGGATTCGTACCCAAATGGTAACAATGGAACCCTTATGGTGGAAGCGCGCTATGGTGCTAAAATTCACTTAATTAAAATGGAAAATAAATTTTTGGAACATAATATAACAGGCTGGAAAAAAAGGAATAATTAATTATTTGATACCGGTGCGGTGGGGTGTCGGGTTAAGAATAGCACCCTCCCATCTCCTCCCATTGGGTGTTTGTAAGAGGAAACTAAGGGAAAACAGGAAGACAGGCAGCAGCGTCTTTCTATTGGATTACTTAACACCTATTACCACCATACTGCGATCCCCAAGCCGCCTGTCATGCGTGGGGATTATGACAACCCCCGCTCCCTTTTAAGGGGGAGGCCTATACTGATTGGTATAGTCATATAATAAATTATTTAAGAGAATTTCAATCCAATGACAGACATTTGTCTATGTAATTTCATTTAAATTGAACACAAGGATATAGTTTAAAGTTAATAATTTTAACAAATATGTTAATGCATGTGATTGTAGGCTGAAGCTCAGAATTAACCAACAAACAAGTGATTATTTAATTTATTTTATTTAGGTGTGCACAAGATAGGCAGTATCAACAGAGACAGTTGTACTACTGTTTGCTGAGCTAATGTACAATAGATGGTAATGTTTATTTTATAGCATTACAGAGGAATAAACAGTGATTATAATGCTGTAGGTAGGCGGTACAGACCTATACATACCTATCTACCTATCAATGAATCTATGTCATACATAGAATAGCAGGCCTGCTGGAAGAAATTTCTTTAGAAATAAGCTGTGCCATTTGTACTATTCTTTCTTAATTTCTTGTTGCCTTTAATGTTATTGTGTGTACATAAATAATAAAATAAATAAATAATACATAGGGTCTTCTAAAACACACAAGTACCTACTGTAAATTAGTTTTCTATTCAAATATTATTATTTTTCCCCCAAATGATCTCATAATAAACTGCCTTTGAGTTTTTTTTTAATGAATAATAAATAGGTAACCAGATTTTCATCAACGTAATCAAACGTAACCATCCTTCGATAAAAAATAGATTTAAATTCATCCATATTCATTTGGGAGCTTATTTATTTATTTATTGGTAGGAAGACCTACAGATACTGTAAACCGGGGTCCCAAGCTTGTCTCCTGTCCAGAAGTCCTGCTATAAACAATTAGTATGTAGTTACAAGCGAAATATAATTTACAAGTATTATCCGTGAAGTTGTCTTCACGGCTGATGTAACATAATTATAGACATTAATAACACTTATGTATATGGTGTTATGAAATTGTACAAGGTGTACTGTTATTTCTTGTACGAAACAATTAAACTAACAAAGGTTCCTGCTTTTAATCAATCCCTGATAGATGTAGAAAGCATTAAAGGATATTGCAGATTTACTGCTACGATCCTGGAATATTAAATATTTTTGTAGGTATAATAAGTATTACAAATTTAAATAAGTATCTTAACTCATTAAATAATTGCTCAAAAACGCATAATGATTCTTTTATTATTAAATATTTGGTACAATAATTTAACATTATGACCATCGTTTATTGGCTTTTATTTATAGTGATAATAAAATTAACACCACTTGCGAAACTGAATTTTCTTAAGCTCCCAGTAACTTATATTGTGTGCGATAACCAGCTTGAGGGTACATTCTAGTACGTAACTTAGACTGTCAAGAAAAAATACGAATATCAAAACATTTTTTTTTCTTATGTAAATATGAATTAAACGTTACTTTGTACTTTATTTCTAAGATAATATTATGTACTTACAGAGAAAACAGCGGCTACCACTCTCACATACATTTTCAGATCTAACATCGGCATTGTTTTGGACTGCGTGGACATCGAGACGTGACAAATGTTGTTATCAACAGCTCACTTATATATAAAGCATTTAGTATATACAAGAAAGAACAGACGTTTGTTTTTAATTAATAACTGTTTAAATTTCGATTTTTTAATATTCTGTATTTACGCGCTCAATCAATCACAACACCGCACGCACGCACACACGCATAAAAAAAAATACGCCCCGTTCGTTTCCCCAATGTTGCCAGGTCAGGTGCAACTTGAAAATATCAGGGAAAGTTATGCTAATTTTCGTAATTGGTACCTATTCTCGGTAGTATATACGTAATAACATCATTTTTTTAAATTTTAATTTAAACATTACCTATAACATGCATGCATGAATTTTCATAGTACGTTTATTTTGATTAAACTTTGTTAAACCAATGTTGATTCCAGCACAGAGTACTTTTGTATAAAACTAGGATTCCTGCCACAGCTTTCAGAATGACAAGCCTAGAACTAAGATTCTGTCGATATATTTATCGATATTCCAATAATATTAGGTAGGTAACTGAATGTCTCAATAAAACAGCCAGCCTAAAACGTAGTGATTATAATCAGGGGCGTATATCAGCCGCTTCAATGATACAGGGCCCCCGGGGTACAGGGGCCCCGAACGTCTGTAATCAAAAATTCGTAAAACGTTATCCATAATCACTTAAACACTTAGGCTGTACTTCCAGGGAAAAAAAAACATATCTATTTGTAAAATATTGTCTTTTACTTACGCGAATATTAGGTACACATTGAAATCAAACTACTTTTACGGATTTTATCGCGCTTTATTATAGATTTTACTATCCCGACGTTTCGAATGATTTGCAGCACCCATGGTCACGGGAGGACTCAGATGTTGAATATCCAAGTCACAATTATGCCGGTGTGATTTTGTTTCTTTTGTGAAAAACCTTTACCCTTCACTATGGCCCCCCCACCAGATTTTGATACAGGGCCCCGCTAAGGTAAGCTATGCCACTGATTATAATACTCATTGAGCCAGCCCTCATGTAACCAGTCGTGGAGAAATCTGTTGAAAGAAGTTTACTGTCGTAATATTACAGCTGCGATTTTTTTTACTGCAAGTATAAGAAACTGTAGATCAACATTTTTATGAATGAAACTATGATTTATCATCATTATCAGCCCACATCAGTCTACTGCTGGACATAGGCCTCCCGCAATACACGCCATTGAGCCCGGTCTTCGGGTCTCCTCATCCAAAGACACAAAGACAAAGACATTTATTTGGCCATCCAGTCACTGCCAACTGCTTTTCGTATGTCGTCACTCCACCTGGTCACAGGGCGTCCTACGCTACGTTTCCCGGTTCGTGGTCTCCACTCTAGAAACAGTCTTCTCCAACGATTGATTTAAAGAGGATATAAATTAATTTTAGTCATAGTCATAGTCATGTAATTTTTTTAAGTTAAAAAACACAATGTTTTTTTTTTCTAACATAATCCTTAAATTCCGTAGTTAAATTCACTCAATTTATTACCGTGCCAATGTATTTTAAGTGGAAAATTGGGAGCAAACAGTGGCAACAATGATTTAACGTGAATGCGATTACACTGCCCTCTCTCGGCGCTAGTAAAAAATACTAATATTTCCTACTCGCACAACGAATCAACTAGATGGCAGTAGTTCGCAGGAAGTTGCGATTTCAGTTGCGATATACTATCTATATAACGATAAACAGAAGGAAAAGAAAAGAGTCAGAGGTTGGTATCATTATGCATAACTCGGGTTCACAGAGTAAGCTCTGGTTTCCCTTCAAAACGCAGCAAACAGGGTCAAATCTAACGATGCATGGTCTTTCAACCGTCAGCTGAAAGACAGCGACTCAGTCCCCATAGAGCACCCCATTCCACTACTCAGGTCTGGAGACTTTACAGTGGCCTGTCTCTCACTTAATGCTGTAGCCTACGTGGCATTGTGGAGAACCACTTGCTTCGCAAACCGGAAGTCACTGGTTCAAATCCCGCGGAGAGCAACAACTTCTACAGGTTCTCCTTATTCTACAGGTTACATTTTGGAGTGTGCGCGGGAATTACATGACTTGCTTCCACCATCCCCTCCCTTTCTATCATCGGACGTCGAGACGCACGGCATCTACGCACCCTTACGTTGTGAATGTCCCATCAGACCGTACTTAGCGAATTGCTTCGTCATTTTATGCTTAATAGTTTGCCTGCGTCGGTTATCCTATCCGATAATAATGTGGATGTCTTCAAGACTAGAGTGAAAAGGTTTGTAATAAGCTAGTGTGCTTTACCATCTTCGATTGCGTCGTCGCTTTCCATCAGGTGGGACAGCAGTCAAGCACTAGCTTAAATTGACAAAAAAAACTTTATGTAGCTGTTTGTTCCTTACAGGTAGGACAATACAGGCCAATCACCTAATTAGACAATTAGGCCATTGGAAAGTAAGATGATCCATGCGTCGGATGGCATGAAAAACATTGGTCCCCTGCTTTTTTCGGGGGAAACCTTCGATAGGTCCCCAGGTCCTGTAGGGGTCAACCAGGTTATGTGGGAGTCTTACCCGCTAAAACCCCCGCGGCTGTCGCGAGACCTGCGCTCTCTAGTGGGATCTGCACTAGGATCCCTTCAGTGCCTTGCCCTTGAGCCCGCCTCCGGGGGTGCATTAAAGCTCCCGGGAACCATAAGCGGTGCTCACGGGGACGGGGGTCGCAACCCCGCAGCCGTCCTCCTCGGAGTCGAACCCGAACGTCCAGCGATTCTGAAGGGACCGGTCCTGTGCCAGACCTATCTCCGGTCGTATATTCCGGCCCATGCGGATTTAAAAGTAAACTAAGACAGAGCGCACTTGTGTCTACGCAAGCACTTGTGCACTATATCTTCTGCGTAGATGGCTGATCTTGTGAAAGATTAGTCGATCCTGTCCTCGCTGTGGTCGATCACACAACCACAGCGAGGACATTATTTAAGACTATCACATA
Source organism: Furcula furcula (assembly GCA_911728495.1). Classification (NCBI taxonomy): domain Eukaryota; kingdom Metazoa; phylum Arthropoda; class Insecta; order Lepidoptera; family Notodontidae; genus Furcula; species Furcula furcula. The sequence continues at coordinate 1,607,726 of OU452244.1, forward strand.
TTGCTATTTCTGAATAAAATAATATAGTATGGCTGCTGCTCGAGTCAACTCGTGCGCGGGTGCTGCTTGGGGGGACTGGTCCGACTACTATCCCTTTGGCTTTTTACTTTGTTGTACTTTCGTCGTATTTTTTTTTTCTGTCTTATTTGATCTTTTGAACGGCAAGACACACTGTTGCTCTGATCTAATTGTAACATTACACACTATTTAAAAAAAAAGTGAAAAAATGACAAGCCCGCTGAGTTTCTTGCCGGATCTTCTTAGTTGAGGCCGCGTTGTGATCCGGTGGTAGCTTTTTTTTTTTTAAAAAACATGACCTTTCAAAAGTGCTAGCGTTAAGCCTATTTGAAATAAACTATTTTTGAGTTTGAGTAGATTAATATCATTTGATACAGCCATCTGAACTCGTCACGAGTACAAATGTGTAAATTATTTAAAAGCTAAAGCAATTAAAACTATTTTAATAGTTTGTTTACGGTTGTCAACAGTGCAGTCATACGCGGGACAGGCGTCATCGAATTTGCATAGGGTGAATGAAATCTATAATGAAATTAAATGCACATTTGAGTGGGTACATTACATTTCTAGTCAAATGAATAAATAATGTAAAACGTACATTTTTTTTGCTACAATTACTTTTACAAATACTTTGTATTTTTTCGTAGATTAGGTACTTATTAGAAAATAAATACCTAATGATAAATTTGCAGGTAGGTACATAAAGGGTACATACATTACAAGATATAGGTAAGTAGGTACTTCAATACCAAAATTATATATATTTTTAGAATAGGGAAGGCCGGGTAATCACGAACGCTGGGTAATCCCGAACGCAGCGATTTTACTATGTTAAAAAGACATTCCAGCTTTTGACTCTTAGCCAACTTAGAAATGACGCTGTTACTCTATATCTAGATATAGAGCAAATAAGAATGTGTTTAGAGCTAGCTCTAAACCGTGACTTAGTACTCAATGCAAACCATTATCTTAAATTTTTGAGCCAAGATGTTCTTCGTCGTGTAAACCAACAAAATATAAGAAATAATATTTTGTTGTTTGTTTTTATTTTTTAAATTTAAATGTTTTTCCTGACACTGAAAATGACAATGAGAATACAGGAAAATTAATTTTTATTCAATTTTTTGAATTAAAATATACGAGAAGAAATGAAACTTCTTTAGGCGGGGGCCTAAAGAAGCTATTGAAGTGAGCGAGTGCTATTATTATGAAAAGTAGGCCCATCAAAAATGCACAGACGGCCAATTGTTTTCCTTAGGTTACCGTTGTGATCTTTGTCGCACAATACGATCTCAAATTTAGGAAAAATCTTGACTAGTCGTACATGATCTAATTCTTAACCTAGTCTGGGTCAATGATGAACGATTGCAATTGCCCCACTAGGTGTTCGTGATTGCCCGACCAGTGTCGGGTAAACACGAACACTAAAGGTTTTGTTTTTGTTAAAAAAATTGATTAAATAAAAATAAATTAATAATTTTGATTGTTATAGCCTAAAATATGATAATCTACCTTACAGAAAATCTTATTAAAGTTAACCTACATCTAGTATCTTTTGAGATATTTTAAAACTCCCATAAGTGTTCGTAATTACCCTGCCTTCCCCTATAATGTGTTGCCTATATGATGCATATGTGTAGATACTGATGTTTCAACATAAAGAAAATAGAAAGAGAACCTTATCAACCTACAAAATTTTGGACTAACTGATTCATAAACTGATTACAATTTAGTGATGGGGCGTTTCGCAATAATGGCAGACGCATGGTTATCATTAGTCGCCATTCATCGGTTGAACCAGCAGCGCTCAATTCGATTATCGATTCCACACCAATTATTAATCTGATTACAAATTTACGACTTGTTGGCTGTTATAAATTTTGTTGAATACGCCATTGCATATTATATTGTGTGCATCTGATTTATTATTTGGTTACAGCTTGTATATTTTATGATAACAGTTTTATGGCTGCCATTGGTTTAATTTACAATCGAATGGGATTCAGTGAACATGGGTGCTGATGCTAAAATAAATAATTTTAATTACTTAATTCTGTTGCGATTTCTCTTATCAGTCCATGTTAGCTTAATTCTTTCTTAACGGTACCTACAATGACTTATACTTACTCACTATTAGTTTATTTGTTATCATCACTATTAGAATTTAGAAAAATGTCTTTCAGAACAATAATGTGTAACACTATATTTATGTACCCATGCTACGTGTGTCACGTGAAACCGCGACAGGTTATAATTAACAATATACATTCATGTGAAAAAAAAATGCGCAGGAATATAGTGGCATTATTTTTAAAGCTTTGAACATGTCTATGTGGGGTTGAGCATATCGGTGGCGACCCGACTGAAAATGAACGCAACCGTCGAATGGGTTTCGAAGAAAGAGTCTCCTTACAGGCGGGCGAGAGACGCTAATGTATCCAATGCCAATACTGCCCTTCTCTTGATTAATAAGATCTTCTCCTTCTACCGACCATCATATGGGATTATGGTTCAGCATGAGCACAAGTTACTTTAAAAAAACCTAAGTATAAGTAAGTATATACTTATACTTACTTAAAAGCTACATACGTATAAGAAAATACTATACTTACTTACCAACAATCTAAAAAGTGTATTTTAATTCTATTATAACAAGTGCCTACCGTCTGCAGTATTGCACAGTTCACTTTCAATATTACACACACTTCCTCGCTATGATAATTGTTTTTCTTGTCCAGTTGCTGAGGTCAGTAGTGTGGTCAATGTTATTGTAACACGACACTAGATTTGGGTATCAAACTAGACTTTATCCCATTGCAATAGGGGGTAGACAGTGTGGGTATATTACAATTAAAACGGACCCCATCCCGGTAACTAATTGTTAAGCAATAAAACGGTATGGTCAGTTAGTGTTACATGACGGGGGAACATTTGATGCAATCTACTTTATTAAATAATTGTTAATTTCAGTAATCTTGATCCTTTTATTGTGGCACCAAGTACGTAATGATTATTTTGACTTTACTCTTAGTTCAATGTTCAATTTAGTCTGCATAGCTCTAGCCGCAGGTGCGGGATTTTTTTATACCTACATAATTTTGAAACTCTACTATGTGTGTCTATAGCATTATAGCTCCCAAATTAATGGATTGAAAACTGTTTTAATCAGGATAGTTCTTTGATAAAAATCTATTCAGACGATTAATATGAATTTGTCTTCCTTTGAAATGAAATGAAATTTAATTTATCAGTTTCAACGCATTTTACACGTATAGTCAATAGCAATGCAAGTAGATTCTTCCTTTTTTCCTCTAGGATCTTCAATAGATCATCGGGACCTGTCGGGGTCAACCGGGGTATAATATGTGGGATACTGACCCACTATACCCTCGCGGCTCACATCAGCATGTGAGAGGGAAAGCCTGGTCTCCAGTATGATCTGCACCAGGAGACTCTCAGTGCCCTGCCTTTGAGCATGCGCCGGGGGCGCATTGTAGCCTTCCGGGAACCAGACAGGTGCTCACGGACACGGGGGTCTCAACCCCGCCGCCCTCCTCGGAGTCGCGCCCTACTCAATAGACATCCTCGGGCCCACACCCCGAACGTCCAGCGACTACAAAGACGGTTCCAACTGAACCTAACCAACCTGAATATTGTCCGTTCACACTATATCAACAGTTTTTAATCTCACTAGATTAATTATAAACTATCGTTTCGCACCATTGACATAAGCCTATAAAAAATAGTCTAAGCACAAGCTGGAAAAAATAATGTACTTCCTACTTCTGACTGTACGAAATACCTACTTATCCTGAAAATAATATTTCCATTCATTGATCGCAAACTAAAATAATCTGTGTATCTAATCTCAAATATCAAACAGAGCTCATTAATCCTCATTCATTGTATATGTAATGGCATCGTTTCGTAACTATCAATATCAAACCTACTTAGTCCAGTTATAATCCGGTGCCCACTGTCCACTGTCCACCGCAGATATGTCAATACGAGATGAATAGAGTTGCCCAATGGGCTCACAATGTTTGCGGACATAACTCATGCGTGCTCAATGTGGCGTGCGCGATGTTCAGCAAATGTCAATAATGCGATGACAAATATTGTGTTTATTATACAGATAAGATTGAACCTATTGGACAATAAAGATTAGGTAATATCGATACGCGTATCCCATATTATTTAGTATGCTAGTTTGAGAAAGTGGGAAACATAATTATGTTCTTCGTTTGTTAGCGCGCCTTGTTTTTTTTTTATGTACAGTTATGGTTAGTGACAGACATACAGACAACTCTTTATTGCACACCAAAAAGTGTAGGAAATAGAAATACATATTTTTTATAGAATATTACATTGGGCGGTCGTATCGCTAGTTGCCATTTCTTCTAGACAACCTTAGGATGGAGAGGAACGATCACTTAGCGAAATAAGGTAGCTAATGGTGTACCTACAGAAAACAAAATAAATTAAAATGAGATAAACTAAGTGGGCAACCTGGTGTCAGCGTTGCGAACAACTCTAACGCCAGGTTGGCCTATAGACCAGAGACTTAACACTTGCCTTGGTGATAACAACGGGGACTGACTTTAACATGCTCTCCAAAGTACGGAGATGCTCAGTAGGTACAAATGCCACTAAACGGTCACCCATCTAAGGACTGACCTTGACTGACGTTGTTTAACGAACTGATTGTTTACTGAACAGTGATGACAAATGGTCTCACCATGACACTGCCATGCTATTACATGCTAGTAGTGTGTCACTAGAATTAAGCAAGACCTATATTCTCTTCTCGCAGACCAGCGTCTGATATTGCCCTGCACTGAAATAATTGCCCAACAAAAGTTTAACCCCCTGGGTTGGCAAATTGCTGGGAGTTCGACAGACCATGCAAAAAGTTTTAAGAAATTTTTTTAACAATGAAATATGGTTGTTACTACGTTCCAAGATATTAAGGGAAATATGCTGACTTTTAACATTTCCGCAGTAGGTACCTAGTTACTAATTACCTGTTGCCTTTGGTTTATGCAAAATCAGATTAGATCTCCTTTCGTAATCGCTTACGACCCGAACACTAACCATGATAGTTGTTTTTTTTTATGTCATTAGGTAGTACCTATATCGCTGCATCTAAGTAAGTAAGTACTAGCGAATAAATAAATAGTTTATAAAACTAAAAAGTGCTTACACACTATAAACTATCAAACTCGTCAGCCGAAAAATATCCACTACTGGACAAAGGCTTCCCCCTTGGAAGGGTTCCCATAATCCTCACGCTTAGCAGGCGTCTTGAGGATCGCGGTAGGTAAATGTGGCAGGTAAGTCAAATAGAAAGAAGCTGCTTCCAGTCTTTTTGTGTCACCTTCTAAAACACCTAACGGGTAGGAAATGGGTGGGTGCTTCTTACCTGACCACCCCACGGACATAAGCATAATTAATACACATAACTTATTCCTTTTCTTGTTTGTTCCTTAGAATAAACGTGGAACGATTTTCCGTACTTTGTACGGTGTATTCGACTAATTCGTGTGTGGATTGTCCCAAGATATTATTATTATTATAATTAAATACATATTTAAATCCAACAGATTGTTAATTTCCTCTTGTTTGACAGGCATTTTAAGCTTTTGTTACGAAAAAGCGCCTTACGCTTTTATACAGTACGCAAAGGACAAGTTTGATAATTTTGTGTACAACTAATAAAATTGTGTATTTTTAGTTTCTCAAACTTTAAAGTAGATACCATTAAATACATTTATATATTGAATCTCTTTGACCTTATTGCAGCATTTACTTATCGAGAGTTTTTCGAGAGTATATTTATTGGAAGTCTACTGTACAAAAAAATTGTATAGCCCATTTGGTAGTCTGTCATTTCAATTGTGGGAGGGTGATAAATTCCACTCTTCTAATTTAATAAAATTTTAATAATTCGGTCAGTGTTCGTCCGAATATCTTCCTATTCGATTGTACGTCAAAATAAATGATCGATGGTAACAAATTGGCAAAAATAATTGATTATAATATAACGATTGACATCCGTAATCAAGGGCTACTATTCTCGATACAAAACCATGCACCCAATACTTCATTTTATTTTTTAAATAGTTTCGATAATTTCACGCGGTTTTATATTAGGTGTATTTTATTGCTTATAACAGACCTTCCATTTTTTAATATTAATGTGTTTTTTTAGTTTTTTTAACATGTCTTTAGCTCAATTAATTATATTTGGCACTGTATGTAACTCATCAAATCATTAATTAAACACTTCGAACGGCAGTTACAACTGTGGGGCTAATTATAATTCAGATTCTCGAACTATTTTAAGTAGAATTAGAAGCCAAAATTTTGCGTTGCTTTCAGCGGTTCCATGGTGTAATGGTTAGCACTCTGGACTCTGAATCCAGCGATCCGAGTTCAAATCTCGGTGGGACCTGCTTTTTGTTCATCATCATCAGCAATTCAGTATAATTTGCATCAAAATAAATATTAATGGATGCACATAGTAGGTATAAGGTAATGTCGGTAGTAGGTATTTAATAGTTAAAGCTTAGGTCACAAAAACGTGTGCGTATTCTTGATATATTTTTACTAATGATTCGACGTCGACGACGATAGCAAAAGAAATACTTACAAAATATTTATTTCAGGTACGGAGTCTAGTAGTAGTTTTACCGGTTATTTAGACTAGATTATTTTTTTAAATACATTTCTTTAATATTAGTTACATATTTTTAGTTTAATTTCCTATATTGTATACCTACTTACTTATGTATAAAAATCTATAATCCAGAAAGAGTGTACTATGGTTCATTCTTCGTTCAACAGCACAGAGCGCGGCCGGCGGCCGGCACGTGTCTCCCAGGCCGGCACGCGACCTGCGCGCGGCATTCTTATTTATTTTTTGTGTAATGAGCAAAAATATTTAATTGCACTTTTAAGCCATTGTGCTCGCTGAAAGACGCTAATCTCGTCGAGTGCTTGTTAACTGGAATGAATATTGACGTTGTCCGTACAGTGAGATGAGATATGCTTTTTGGAGCTTTTGTTGGTACCTACCCTAAATTAAGTGTTTTGCCTAAATTCCACTTTTGTAAGCACTTGAATAATCACATAATAAGAGGCTTAAAGCATTGTACAATTCGCTTCTAAGCGCAAGATCTGGCGGAGTTAGGTAGGTATCTATTAAGTTACAGTCTCTTAGATTTACAATCTTCAGCAATCATGAAATACTGCGCGTCCAAAGCTCCCGTTGGCGTGCATTTCGATCTTCTATTTTTCAGAATTTGTCTTTAAGAAGCATTGGTATAGTCTGTCAGTGTATTACCTATAGTATTATTGATGAATATCGGCACCCTTTCAATCCGTTTCCCTATCATTTCGAGATAACGGAATAACTTATCGAAACACACAATAAATATTCATTCTGCAATAACTGCACCTTATTCACAGAAATAAATGTCGTAATCGCATAGTTGCGAATTTATTTTTAAATGCACCCTATTTCGGTTACAAATAGTCGGTATTCGCATCAAACCCTGTAGGGTAGGGGGTGGTAATCGTATAGTGATTGCCAGGCACGCGCGTGGCGCACCCTCGTGAGAGCGACGCGCGCGCCAGTTCCCACGTCGCCTCACTTTACATGGGGAAAATGTTTTATTTGTTTTATCTAAATAATGTATTTTATAATTCACTGGTTGTTTGATAGCTCGGGAAATGCATACAATGACACACGTCTGATGTTAACGACATTTCGGCAAACCTAAAACTGCGAGAAATACAAAAAATTGCAAAATACTTTTTTTGTAAGTGCAAACATTACGATTACACTAGAACCGAAATGAAATTATTTATTTCAAATAGGCCAGCACTTTTGATCAGTATTATTTTAAAGCTACCACCGGATCGCAAGGCAAATCCGGCAAGGAAATCAGCGGGCTTGTAGTATTTTTCCTTTTTTTATCCTTATTGCAATCATATCATCAGTGACAGTGTGTTTTCCGTTGGAAGAATAATACGAAGAAAAAAGATACGAGGGAAACACAACAAAACTATAAGGGCCAAGGGATAGAAGTCGGACCAGTCTCCTCAAGCAGCACCCGCGCACGAGTATGACTCGAGCAGCAATCACTCCTCTCAACCTCATGGGAGGGAAAGGGGTGACTCGCCACACGAAGCCGTCACAAGCAAAGACTTTTCGATGGCGAGCATGACCCGCTTCGGCCGTCTACAGAACCGGAGTTTCGGAACTGGTTCCGATCGAGGCTTTTTATTTCCTTGTATGGAACTGGTTCCGATCGAGGCTTTTTATTTACTTGTATGGAACTGGTTCCGATCGAGGCTTTTTATTTACTTTTACGTAACCAGTGGACCCAGTTCACCCAAAAATGGATATTTTTTGTTAATTAGCAAAATTTGAAACTTAACTAATATGATTCATTTGTTTCTTTTCACCTTTTTTTTTTAATGTGGTACTAGGTAATTGCTAATTGGAAGTAACCCTATATAGGTATACTAACTGACACGCGCAGCTTCCTTACCTGCACTACAATTTTTAGTTTCTGGTATTTTTTTATATATTCTTCTCCCCCCTCTTCTCTCTCTCTATTCCTGTCCCCATCTATGCTCGTAACTTTGATAAAGACTTCCGTTGTTTTTGATGATCGTGCAAATAGTGTAATATTTTTTTCCATACAAACTTGACTAACCTCTAGCGCAACCGCGCGCGGGATATCTTTCTTTATTTTGTTCGGAAAATATTTTCAGTGAGCTTCGATTCAACCGACTCGTAAAGTTTCGAATACGATGACACCCTATTTAACCCAATTAAGGATTAAATTTCCAAAAATCACGTCACTCATGGAATCCTCCTTTATATTTAAATATAAGATATAGATTAGAAGATTTGATTTCCTGGTTAATAACTTGGTAAGATCAAATGTTAAAACAGAAATAAATGTTCATGTTTACTTTATAGTTGTATGATTATTTCTAATATACAATGGGGTTAAGTACCTACCTAGTTATTGGTTAAATCCGTTTTATAATTTTTGCGCGAAACAAGCTTAAACATCTATCTATCCAAACTTTAACGTTTATTATATTAGTAGGAGTAGGATTATACCTTCTGTTATAGACCTGTCTGTGTCTCTACTTCAGTTATGATCACGGCTGGTGGAATACGATAATTACTTGATCGGAACCAGTTCCATACAAGTAAATAAAAAGCCTCGATCGGAACCAGTTCCATACAAGGAAATAAAAAGCCTCGATCGGAACCAGTTCCGAAACTCCGGTTCCGTAGACGGCCGAAGCGGCATGACCGAACCAAAATCCCAGTGGCTCACAATTAATCTCTGCTGTTTAGCAGTGCCTCGTCAGGCAAGGCACAAAGCACTAATACACTACACATACACTATAGGTAACATTATTATTTAAGAAGAAGAAGGATAAGAATAGCGCCCCCACATGCACGTTGTGTGTCCGTAAGAGGCGACTAAGGGTAAACAAGAAGACGGGCAGCAGCGTCTTTCTATTGGATTACCTACCACCTATACTGCGTTCCCCAAAACGCCTGCCAAGCGTGGGAATTATGGCAACCCCTCCCTTCCAAGGCTTTTCTTTAGCAGTGGTTGTCTGCTGATGATGATGATGATGTTGAAACATAAAGGTCTCTAAAGGAAAAAAATATAACAAATATCTACCGGGTTAAGTGTACGACCGAGTGACTGGTACCTACCGAATTCTTTGTTTTACCTACTATTAGTTTCAGTTTTTTCTAAGAACACTTTCTTGTTACATTTTTGATATGCCTATATCATATTCAAATTACGTGATATTCGTCACTGCTAGACATGTGTCTCAAATAAAACCAGCCTCATACGGTATAATTTCACGCTTCGCTTGAAAAACCAGTTATACTCTTATTTACTTTCGAGAACTCTCGTGAACATTATGAGATACGTCTCAATTTATTCAAGTCGGTATTGGAAAATATTGCTACATATTTAGGTAATAAGGAATATTGCATAATAATATCAGATACTTACAGAAAAATATATTCTGTCTATTTATAAACAACGTGTATTCTCCAAGGGAAAGGGCAAAGGTGTACACACGTGTTTAACAATAGAAAATATACATAAACAATAATAATAATTTTCTCCTGACCGATCAGCAATTTATGCCGAAGATAATATAGTGCACAAGTGCTTGCAAATACACAAGTGCACTCTCTCTTCCTTTAATCTTAAAATCCGATGGGGTGGAAGACCAATACGCACAACAGAGAAGATGTAAGGCGCGATGTAAGGGACCTTGTTTCCTAAGCGGCAGCCCAAGCCGAGGCCGTGCCTCCCTGAGGTGCCCTTATGCTAGTCGCTACCCCAACCCTTCTGGCTGGAGCGCTTTAAGAGCTTGTCCTCTTGTCCGGTGAAGCTGTCATGGCCATCTGTGGCCAACAGTACTACTCCTACAAAAAAACCTTCAATGTTATTGTGTGTATATAAATTATCAAATAAATAAATAAATACCTACACCTGCAAACATGTCCATTGCTTAAAGAACATGTTTGCACTTGCTTATCGTTTCCATAGAATCGTTAGATGCATTGCATTCGCCCTGTTTAACTCTAGACTGACCTGGTTCACGTCTTCCACAGGTGTACGTCACACTGATATCTTATCAACAGTGGAAAAATCTTGAGTTAGTTGTAATAGCTGGATGTGACTCGCAAATATTTTTTTAATGTGCAGTCTTTAAAAGGAAGGTAATTAATATTATAATAGAAACTGTTGTTACGATGGCTCTTTAGTGAGATCCTCTATTAAAACCACTTTTTTAATGGATTAATGCCATAGTTCATTTCCGCCACTGTAACGCCTGCCATCGAATCCTATGGCGGTGATTAACATACTCCAATGTAATCCAATTTTATTTTATGGCTTAAGCGATTGAACGTTGCGATCGTTCAATCAATCAATTTTCTTTTTCTTCTTGTACTTGTTTAGTCAGAATCTCTTAACTCACACTCTAAAAATAAAAAGATACAAAAAATGTTGGTGTGTTCATAACACAAACCGTTAATGCACTAGTGTTGCCATTATTATGTACATATAAAATAATATTAAAAATATAACGAGTCATATCTAGATCGCCTGTTCTGTGTTCTGCGTGGTCGCACGAGGCTGGTAGCGTGTCTTTTCTTTCGTTTTATTCTTTTAAAACAAGACTCGTCACGTGCCCCCATCGGTGGTCGGAGCTAAGTCCCTACACTGCATGATATTGATACGATTTTCTATTCGGCCATCTCATTGAAGCCTGATAAAGAAAGAACATCTATTAACAGTTGATCGTTAAACTATCTATTAAAAGTTGGACCTTCAACCGTAATTAACCACACCATCATAAAGTTTAGGAGAGATTGTATAATAGTGTCGTGTTATAAGAATTTTACAGACACTACAATTTCTTTAGTCAGATTGGGTTGGGCAAAAATTAAGAATCTATGGGTAGGCCCGAGTCCAATGCTTATTTTTTTTATTGTATGTTTTCATTTTCGTTTCCTTTGACTTCACATGGAATTTTATATTATTTTTAGAGGAAAATATTATATGGCTAGACATTACTTATGTGTAGGTATGTTTCAGGCGTCAGGCGCTACATTAGTATCGTAGCGTCCGTCGTCATCCCGTAGCACGTCTACGATATTTGCTACGCCGCCTACGCATAATTGAACATATTCAATGTATCGGACGGTATTATGTAATAAATAACCAATACCCATAACTGTTTTATTATTTACCAATATAGCAAAATTAATTAATAATGATTTTTAGATAATAATTAATTAAGTATTCATTTATTTGTTAATCAGTTAATTAAAGCTAGTGCTTAGCGACAATACTACTTTATGATAAGCGGTGATAGATCGAGGATGGTAGTGATGCACAGAAACACCGCCGCAGTGACCGAAAATAGTGATGGCCCACGCATTAACCATCGATGAAACGAGACCGTTTATCGTCAACGATAAACTGCTTTATAAAACAGTCTAAAGTTTAGTCTAGTTTATACTGTTGATGAGTAGTTTAGTAGTCGACGTTCAGAGGCCAATTACGTGTTGCATTGAGTTCCCGGATAAACTAGTCTATCATTAGACTCTAAAACTAGTTTATTCGTCAAAGTCATAACAGTCGTAAGAACAGTTTGTTCGTTCATTGTCCAGGGATCCGAAAAAGGGATATAGCAGCCAACGGTGCAAAATACATAAAACAAGCACTCGTATATACAGACGTTGGTTTCTAGAGATATATTTCGACCTAGATCTGTTATCAGTATTAAGGTATACAATTAGCACGGCCGGACAAATCAGGGCCACGACCTTCCCCGAGTGCTATCAGCCATATGAATAATCTGCCTTTAGTTAATAAATGGACCCGTTCATATCACGGTGACCTACATTTTAACATCAAAAATGTACCTTTAAAAATCAGAAAACATTTGACACCTACTAGGGATACTATGAGACGCTCATAGCCAGTTGTAACCACTGTTCGGTAAACGATCAGTTGGGTAAGCAACGTCAGGCAAGGTCAGTCCTTAGATGGGTGATCGTTTAGTGGCATTTGAACTGAGCGTCTCCGTGCTTCGGAGGGCACGTTTAGAGTCGGTCCCGACTATTGTCATCTAGACAGCAGTCGTTAAGCTAAGTCCATGCTAAGTCCGAGGCCTGAGGGCAGCTTGAAAACTTCTGACACCAGGTTGGCTACAAACCATACGACAAAAAAAAGGGATACTATAAAAAATATGTAGTGGCTGTTGAGATAAATGGTACGGGGAAAAGTTTAAATAAAGTTAAAGTTCAAATAAGTAAGTTCGAAAATGTTTTCAGCCTGCACTCCTTGCACCTCCTTCGCTGCCGTCGTAAATGCATATTATTATTCCAGTGGTAAAACACTTTCCTTCGGTAATTAGGGTTCCATATCTAAAAGGTAATAAAGGAAACCTTATAGTAAGACCTCGTCCGTCTGTCTGTCTGTCACACCTATATATTTCAGGAACTACTAACGCTATCGATTTGAAACTTGGAATAGTTTTAGATCTTACTTACCCAATCTCACCGCGAATGAAAAAAAAATATTTTCTTCTTTTGTGTTTTTAATAAACGGGTCATAAAAATTTCAAAATGAGACTACTACTATAATAGTTCCCGTCCCGTTATGTCCGAAGTTTGTGGAGGGAAAAATATGAAATAATTATGGGTAATACATATCTTTATATATTTTACAGGAAAAATAAAAAGATCTTCATTCGCCGATCGCTCAGTAAACAACTAACACCGCGCACTTCGCGTTCTATCATTTATTTATTAATTTACGAATTAAGTGATCGTACGATCTTCAAAACATTCCTCGTGTCATTAATAGTGTAGTGGAAGCATTATAACAGGTTTTATATCAGTCTAACGTTCGTCTTTTATGTGTTATTACATTAACATAGTTACCAAACTTAACAGTGTGACGTTTATTATCGGCCGTCGCCATACCGGTCGCACGCATACTACCCCCAGCCAGCAGTGATTAGTGCATGGACAGTGTATGTAAACAAACGCATTATTAAGAATTTATAAGTGGTGCTTGTTTATTTGCTTATATTGGTTACACGGCGTCGAGCGTCTGTTAACTATGTCTTACTCATGTTGTCGTGGATCGGCGGTTGGAGATGAGGATCCGTTAATATGTGTCAATTGTGGTGGAAGATACCATCTACAATGTATAGCCCCGTCAATCAATAAGGGTCATACTGTAGTTAACATTGTAGATTGGATATGTCCGACTTGTGCGGTTAAGAAACCGAGAGATGTTAAAAGCGACAACACACCTGTGCGTGCGATTGCACGCAAGCAGACTGATTGTGATAATGTTACGCAAAGAACCAAAAAAAAGGGTAGCGCCCCCAGCTCTGCAGATAATAGAGAGACGTCCGACGAGTCAGCTGTTGCACACCAGGGGTTGCGTGAGTTTATTAAACAGGAATTTCAGGAATTGAAAAGGGATTTGGAATCCAGTTTTAAGACTCTTATTAACACAGAGTTAAAATTGATTAAGGATGACGTGCAAGAGATAAAGAAATCAATTACTTTTATGGATGAGAAATATAATGACTTTAAAGAACAATTGGATGCTCAGGCATGCTCTCTTAAATCTATCGATACTCTGCAATCAGACACAACCCTTTTGAAATCTTCTATGGCTAAATTGGAAAATGATAATAATGCCCGAGACCAATGGGCTAGGCGTTCTAACATTGAGATATGTGGCATACCCGAGCGCAACAATGAAAATCTTGTTCAACTTATTGACATCATTGCAAAGCATGCAAATATCACATTGAACACTGCTGTAGATATCGATTTTATAACCCGTGTGGCCTCAAAGACCAAAGATAATAAGAAACCTAAGAATATAATTGTGCGATTTATGTCACGGTATCGGAAGGATGATTTCTTAACTAAAGTGAAACAGCTGAAACATTTAAAAGCCGCTGATATCGGATACCCCGGGAACCAGTCTATAATATTCTTTAACGACCATCTTACGAGTTTGAATAAGTCTTTACTACAGCAAGTAAAAATAAAAGCAAAAGAATGCGGTTATAAGTTTGTTTGGGTTAAAAATTGCAGTATTATGGTACGTCAATGTGAGACTAGTCCAGTGTTACACATTAACTCAGGAAATGATTTATTCAAAATAAAATAAGAATTGGTCTAATGTTCTACTGGAACTTGTTAGCAGTAAGTCATAGATTTAATCAATTGTTTTTTGTTTATTTTCTCTGTTACTTATTTTTACTAGCTGGTAATCATACTTATACTCTTTCGGTAATAATTCTGCTTTATTCCTTGCACGATATTGATTTAGCGTATAGCTATAGATACAATTGTTTCACTACTATATTGCAATGTCATTTATTGGACATTTCTTGTACCATATATTTCTACAGAGCATTTATTGTGTACCTATATTTAGAGCATTTAATATATACTGTTTTGAATTTTTTACGTGTGTACTTAAGTGATTTATATTTTGTTATTAAAATTCCATCGTAAATTGACTGTTTATTACCAAAACGTAAGAGGTTTAAGAACCAAAACGAATTTATTATATAAAAATGTTTTACTGAATAGTTATGACATTATATGTCTCACTGAGACCTGGTTACTGCCCGGAATATTTGATTCGGAACTGTTTGATTCGCGGTACAATGTGTATCGGTGTGATAGAAACTATAGTGCTAGAGGTGATAAAATGGGTGGAGGGGTTCTAATAGCTGTACATAGAGACTTAATAATTTCTCATTTCACGTCTATACCGACTACCGGCTCAGCTGCTGATATAGTATCAGTTACTCTGTCTCTTGGTAATACTACAAAGTATAGTTATCAATTTTACTGTGGCTATTTCCCTCAGTGCAACGCTCATAAAGAAGTTCTATGTGAATTTTATGAATATGTTTCAGCTAATGTACTGAGATGTCCTAATGATAGTTTTTTTATTCTAGGTGACTTTAATATTCCCAGTGCCGTATGGACTTCTTCCCCTAGTGGGACTGCGGTTTCCCTTCAAGGTGACTTTAATATTGACACTGTTAATGAGCTATCTAATTTTCTGTCTTTTAATAATTTTCACCAATTTAATACTCGTTCTAATGTTAACGGTCGCATACTCGATCTCTTGATATCCAATGAAGACTGTCATGTTATTGTATCGAAAGAACCTCTAATCTCAGAAGATAGTCATCATCCCGCATTTCTTTGTGAAATCTCAGCAGTGGAACAAAATAGGTTGCGGTTGCCATCATTGAGCATAAAAATGTTTAAAAATGCTAATTACGATCAAATAAATCAAGCTTTAGCTAATATTGATTGGGATATATGCTTATCGTCCAATGATATAACAGAGTGTGTCAATAAATTTTATGAAATCATTAATGAGGTTATCATAAAATTTGTCCCTATTAAATTAGTATCCAATAACGGTAAATATCCAGTTTGGTTTACACCTGCGTTAATAAAAATAGTTAATGAAAAACTAAAATATCACCGGAAATGGAAGACATACGGCCATATCAGCGATTATTTTACTTTTAAACTGTTGCGAGACAGACTTAAGGTTTTACAAACACAATGTTATAATAATTTCATAGCTAAAACTGAGGAAAAGATTGCCATTAATAGCAAGTATTTTTGGTCCTATGTAAAGTCAAAAAGACATGGCAATAATGACTTACCAGACACTATGTTTATTGGTGACCAAATTTCTTCCGATGGAAAAGAAATTTGTGATATGTTTAATGCACATTTTAATTCAGTATTTGAAACTAGTGATAACGATAGCTATGTTGTATCTGGTTCTAATTACTTGACTAGTGTGAAATCTGTTGAATTCGATGTATCTAAAATAGAAGCATACCTAAAAAAAATTGATATTAATAAGGGAGCTGGGCCGGACGGTGTTCCTCCAGTATTTTTGTACAACTGTCGCAAATATATCTCGAAACCATTGTGTATAATGTTTAATCTTTCCCTGAGAACAGGCAGTATGCCAAAAATTTGGAAACGTTCGTATATTACACCAATTTTCAAATCTGGTAATAGCCGTGATATTGTTAATTATCGACCAATCTCCAAACTTAGTACCATTCCAAAGTTGTTGGAAAAAATCGTCAACGAATCAATTTTTCCCATTATTAGGCCTATATTAATTACTCAACAACACGGGTTTGTAACTAAGAGGTCGACAGAAAGCAATCTTTGTGAGTATCTTGACTTTCTGTATAGAGCTCTAGATACTGGCAACCAGGTAGACGCAGTATATACCGATTATTCAAAAGCATTCGACAAAATATCACATTCCATCGTAATTTGTAAACTATCGCATATCGGTATACACGGTGATCTCCTACGTTGGCTGATCTCATATTTGCGTGATCGTAGTCAAGCTGTTACAACTAAGGGTTTCTGTTCGTCTTTCCTACCAGTAACTTCAGGGGTTCCGCAGGGCTCTCATCTTGGTCCTCTCATGTTTAATATTTTTATTAATGATATTTTATCAGAATTTTATCACTCTAATATACTGTTATTTGCAGATGATATGAAAATTTTTAAAGTCATTAAAGATGAACGTGACTGTATATTACTGCAACAGGATTTGGATAGATTTAATTTGTACTGTAAAAAAAATCGTCTACATTTGAATATTGATAAGTGTAATGTTATAACTTTCAGCAGGAAAAATAGTCCTTTACTTTTTGGTTATAAAATAAATAATAAACCAATTTCCAGAGTAACTGAATTGCGTGACCTGGGTGTACAACTTGATAGTAAGTTACTGTTTAAATCTCACATACATAAGATTACCGATAAGGCGTATAAGATGCTTGGTTTTGTTTTACGCACCACCAAAGATTTTAATAAGCCGTCTACCTCGATACTTCTATACAATTCTTTGGTTCGGTCAATTTTGGAATATTGTTCAACGATATGGAATCCTCAATATAAGGTTTATATTAATTTGATAGAACGAATCCATAAGAAATTTGTAAAGAACATGTGTTATAGAACGTTAGGAAACGTCACAGTAATGTCTCAATTAAAATATACACTTCAAGGTCGTCGAATGGTTAGAGATCAAATGCTCTTGTATAAAATTATTCATAATTCTGTTGACTCGATGTTATTGCTCAGCAAAATTAATTTTAAGTGTCAAAGACCTAGTGCAAGGAATAAATTACTTTTCCAGAATCGTTGTTTAAGAACAAAGTACTGTAACAATAATTTTATTTTGCGCGTATGTAAATGCTATAATGATATATTTTCCAATATTGATATTTTTGGTTTAACTCCCAAACAATTTAAAAGGCGGATTCTGGAAGTATCTTCTATTTCTTCTACATCTTGAACAATCATTTTCTAAATAGGTTATGATTTTCACTTGCTCCTCTACCTTTTCTAAGTGCTTGGTGTTATGTAGTTGTAGTTTTGTAAGTGTAAGTTATCTGTGGAAACTTTATTGGTTTATGTATTACCTACCATATTTAATTGTCTAAAAGTACAATGGATTGTATGTTTCCCTTGAAAATAAAATAAAATAAAAAAAAAAAAAATCTTTCTAAATATGTAGTACAGTTTTTTTTAGAAATCCTAAAAAGAACTCTACAAACAAACTTAGTTTTGCGGCACTAGACCGGTTTTATTTTTTTATTTAAAACATTGCCGGTGATGACTTGTAAACTCTATTTACGAATCCATCAACTAAAAATTTTAACAATAGTTTTTGGTATGATGATATTATATCATAGAAACTATTAAATTTACGGACATCCTGTTTATGTCCGTTCCGCCGCCATTTTGCCGAAAAAGTTAACATCGGATTTGTTACGGTTTCCGAATGTTGTGATTGGCCCTAACAGCGTGGGTGCGTTGTCGTGGTGCAGCGACAGCTGATGTAGACCGGGTTTTATTTATAAACAATTGAACAAAAAAATAACAAAAATATTTTATGAAGTTAAAATAATAAGGAAAATCCTGCTTTTGCCCATTGATCAGCGGTACTGTACTGGTAGTAATCCTCCTGGCTGGTACGACCACGGCAGCCAATCTTTCACAAGATTAGCCTTCTACGCGGGAGATATTATAGTGCCTTAGATCATAGTATTCTATAGTCTAAGTATAGTGCACAAGTGCTTGCGTAAGACACAAGTGCACTCTCTCTTCCTTTACTCTTATAATCCCATGGGACGGAAGATCGACGCGACTGGTGAGAGGTCAGGTGCAGAACAGACATTTTACTTGGCCATCCGAAGCATTGATCTTCGAACTTTCCACAAAGTCAAGGTATCGTCGATTTATTTGTACAAAAAAAAATATGTATAATGTCTACTTTGATTTACCCATCAGCACTTCCAGTCGGTTGGATGACGTCTGCTACTTTAGGCCGAAGGTCCCTGATGACGCACGCATTCTCATATAATGCGGAGACGGCGATTCTGCCTACACCTCCGCCATCCGCGCGTCTTCCGCGTTTCACATAATATTTGCACTCGCGCCACAATGTAAGTACACTTAAGATATTTACAATCGAGTTGGAGGCTGTGTGTAATAATAAGGAACAGAAAGAAATGCCAGTTTTGATATGGCGTCCGTCATATATGCCAGATAAATAAATCCATTAGTTACATTGAACTACACAAGGTCATAAGGTTGCCGTATTGACAGAGTCCGGAGCAAAACGTGGAGATGAATTTTTATTTTTTTTTGTCCATTATTTTATTATCTGTGGCTGTCCACAGCATACAATCTAATTAACAATTTATGTTGTTCTCAAAATAAACAATGTCCAGATAAGATGTAGAATGAACTATGCCATTACTGGAACTGGTTCCTTGTCGGAGCTTAAAGTGTGCGACCTTTGTGCGACATATTATCAGAGTTTTTAAACGACTTCAAAAAAGATGGAGTGCTTATGTAATTCATAATATATATTGGCAATTTTCTAGTTAACCCACAATGTACAAAATATCCCATGCATTTGTTATGCAATGTGTGCGCAAAACTTATAATGAGAGCAAACTTGAGGAAACCTGCATTAAGAGAGGAATTTAATTAGTAGGTACCCGGACGGAAGGTCGAATTCTATTAACCCTGGTTAGGTCAGGTATGTGCAGAATTGGAATGTATATTTGATATTTATTCACTACTAGCTGACCAGCGCAGCTCTGTCTGCGTTTTTTATGTTAACACGCATTTTTTTAATTTAAACCACCCCTGGAATCGAGTGAACAAAACAAAACAAAAATGGTTCAAATCAGTCAAGCCGTTCCTGAGTTATAGCGACACTAACGGACAGCTATACAGTATTATGTTTACAGATAAGTATGTAATATGTATTATACTAACACAATATAGACTTTGATAAGTATTTACTTATCAAACTATACAATATTTGGAGTGATAATATTTCTTTAATTTATTTATTTTATAAACACAGGTAGATATTTAAAATATATAAATATATTTAAGCATACATACATAGTTAGTCTCATAGGCAAGCACGTGATTTAGTTAAATATTAAATTGATTTTTAAATTAAATCGTAAACATTAACAAACTATACATGTGAAATAAGATAAAATAATATAAAATTTATTCGAAATGTCGAATTACAATAGATACATGAATTCAGTCAATGACAGTAAATACACGGCTTTCTATCGTTGTGTGTACTGAGAGACTGTCTCTACTAGTATGTAGCGATTATGTCGCCGTTTCTACCAAACTTTATATAAAATATTATGCAAATATTGTTGTCGCTGTCCCAACTCCTCCCGCTGGGTGTCCGTAAGCGGTGACTAGGGAAAACAAGAAAACGGGCAGCAGCGTCTTTCTATTGGGTTACCTACCACCTGTACTGCGACCCCCAAGACGCCTGCCAAGCGTGGGGATGACAGCGACCCCCTAAGGGGCCTTTGTTCAGAAGTAGACGTCTTTCGTCTGCTACTGATAATGATGATTGTTGTTGTAGGCTCAGCAAAAAAAAACTATTATAAAAATTAGGTGATGTCTATAAGTATAAAATTAAATTATAATAACAATTTAAATCAATAAATAATGAATTCTAATTTTATTTTTATGGTAAAACAGGACAATGACATCGATATTATAAATTACGTTCGCGTTTCACAAGATTAGAAATTCATGTTATTCGGGTCACGCCTGGTTGGGCGCCGCCCCGTCCTGGAAACTGCTGGGAATAGTCTTCGTTGTCGAAAGTGGGAAATCAATCAGTAGTCTATAGTCTACGCAGATACGCAGTCATCCTATGTTAGTATTGTTTAACGAGTGTACTCTCTGTCCACACCACGCGGCCGCGGTTCTGTCCACTTTTTTAAAGTAAGTATATATATTGTTACGTGCGGGTGGGTAATTAAATGCCGATTAACGTAAAAGAAGATTTTATTACACGTACACTCACACTGTATACACACAAGGCACAGTATACACACAAGGCACAGTAGTCCGAGTAGCACAGTACTTCACAGTAGTCCAAAGTCTTCGCAAGGGTCGCTGGTACAATTCTCTTCGATCGCTTCCTTAAGATGCTTCCACTGTCGCTTGTAAACACAAACTGTCTGGGCGCCTCTATGCGTCGGCTTATATACCTAAATTAACAGAGGGGTGGAAACTTCTAGATCATTCACGTATATACCTACTTCTAGTGTTTTCGCGAGCGGATACAATAGCGCACTTGTTCGAGAAAACGAACAATAGGCGGGGTCAGTGAACCGAGAGCGAGCGAGTGGTAGGTACTTACACAAGTACTTGCCGAATTTGAGGGAACTACTTTCTATTGAGAATTCCAGATTTTTCGGTACGAATCGATAGTAGACCTTTAAACTAACAATGCGTTTTGAGATCATTGCAATTAAGTAATAATTAACAGAGTAATTAACATTTTTATGTCGCGGTCGTAACACTAGTCTTAGTTATGCTCGTCCCGAGCATCATTAGCTCCATGATAACGTGCCAATCTATCCAGGTGAACTATCTTAGGTTTGCCTCGGGGTCCCTTCTTGATGCGGTAGGTGACGTCGTTGATCCTTGTAATAACAGTAAAGGGTCCTTCCCAACGGGCTTGTAGTTTCGGAGACTTCCTTATTTAGATCACACAATTTGTATAATATTTTCTTTGAGCCAACTAGGATAACCTCTTTTAGTGCAACATGCATTGACAACATTTTTACAAGTTTGAAACCCACACACAAAGAAATTATTAGTAAACTGGATTCCGACCACTGTGGTCTAGTTGTTACATTTCCTAGTAAAATCATCAAATTTCAACGAAACATAACATTTGTTCCTATAAATAAACACCGCTTATGTCAGTTTAAAGCCGCCTTGACTGACAGCCTACCTGTGTTGCCCTGTCATGGCGATCCGAATATATTATACAATTCTTTGTTCCGAGAAATCGATAATCGATTTGTAAAAATTTTTAAGCCCAAAACTGTATCGATTAATAATTGTGTATCGTTTAATGACTGGGCGACTGTTGGTATACATACCAGTCGGAGAAAACTGTATGAGCTTTATAATGAAAAATCTGTTAATTCCTCTCAGCTCTTTAAAGAATATGTAAAAAAATACTCAAAAGTTTTCAAGCGAGTCTGTTCGATAGCTAAGTCGAATTTTTTAAAAAATAAAATCCGAAATGCGGATAATAAGATTAAAACTACATGGAATATTATAAATAGCGAGACTGGTAGGTCATCAGTAAGAAATAATGATTTTTGTCTACATGTTAACAATAAAGATGTAACAGCGGATTTAGATGTAGCGACAGAGTTTGAAAGGTTTTTTAGTGATGTTCCTATTAATATAACGAAAACTCTGAATTCCTCGTCCACTTCCGCTGAAATAATATTAAATGAAAATGTACCACAGTGTGAAACAGCTTTTAAATACTCTTTTGTGACTGCTAAAGA
The DNA here is from genome assembly GCA_911728495.1 of Furcula furcula. Classification (NCBI taxonomy): domain Eukaryota; kingdom Metazoa; phylum Arthropoda; class Insecta; order Lepidoptera; family Notodontidae; genus Furcula; species Furcula furcula. The sequence goes on from OU452244.1 coordinate 1,630,304, forward strand.
CATCATAAAAACTTTTAAACAACTTAACCAGAAAAAGACGGCTGATGTATGGGGGCTTTCTGTCCAAATAATAGCTTATATAATTGACATTATTGCTCCTCAATTAGCAGTTATATTTAATAGCTGTGTCAAGAATGGAGAGTTTCCTGACCTCATGAAGCACAGTAAAATAATACCTTTATTCAAGTCTGGTAGTACCACTGAACCTACGAATTTCAGACCAATTTCGGTGTTGCCAGCCTTGAGTAAAATTTTTGAAAAGCTTCTTTTGGATCAAATGTTAGGTCATTTCAATAAATATAACTTGTTTCATGATAAACAGTTCGGCTTTAGAAAGAATCGGTCCACCACTGACGCGGGAGTCGAATTAATAAAATATGTATATGAGGCTTGGGAGGAATCACAGAACGCCCTTGGTGTATTCTGTGATTTATCCAAAGCTTTTGATTGTGTAGATCATGATACGATGGTCAGGAAATTACGCCACTATGGTATAAGGGACAGAGCTCTTGACCTTTTAACTTCATATTTGCATAATAGAATTCAGAAGGTTGACATTAACGGTAAGAGATCTCCTGGTTCTGTGGTCTCCATGGGCGTCCCTCAAGGTTCAATATTAGGCCCATTTCTGTTTTTAATATATATTAATGACTTACCCTACTACGTAGGGGACAAACTAAATGTTGTATTGTTCGCTGATGATACCTCTCTTTTATTTAAAGTCAGGCGTAAACTCTATGAATACGACGAAGTAAACAATGTACTTTCTAAAGTTGTCCATTGGTTCAATGTTAATAATTTGAAACTTAATGAGAGCAAAACCAAATGTGTGAAATTTGTAACACCAAATGTAAGACAGGTGGCAACCAATGTGGAAATTAATGGAGCGAAGTTGGACCTTGAGGAGTCGACTGTGTTCTTAGGTATAACAATTGACGCTAAACTACAATGGGGCCCCCACATTAAGAAATTGTCAGGTAGACTGAGTTCCGCGGCTTATGCAGTTAAAAAAATAAGACGTTTAACTGATATTGAAACCGCTAGAATTGTTTATTTCAGCTATTTCCACAGTATTATGTCTTATGGTTTATTACTGTGGGGATCTTCTGCAGAACTTAATACCATTTTTATTCTGCAGAAAAGAGCTGTGAGAGCCATTTACAATCTGGCTCCTACTGATTCACTAAGGGAAAAATTCAAAGAAATAGATATTCTAACGGTTGTTTCGCAATTCATATTTGAAAATTTAGTTTATATTCAGAAAAATAGTGTATCTTTTAAAAAGTACAGTGCGATTCATAGTGTTGATACCCGGAACAAACACAATCTTGTTTTACATTCCACACGTCTCCACAGAACAAGCAAATCGTTTATGGGCCAAAGTATACGCTTCTATAACAAACTGCCACAGGATATCCGAGATCTTCCACTGAATAAATTTAAACCTTTGATAAGAAGCCGGTTGTCGAAAAAGGCTTATTACAAAATCTCGGATTACCTAGAGGATAAAGCTGCGTGGGCTTGAACTGCTCAACTCATGCAAGCTTAGAATTGTAGGCTTACAGTTTGTAACACCTCTTAATCTGGTGGATTACTGATGGCTGTTTCACAAGTCAATTGATTGATAATATAAAGATTATGTGAAAGTGTTTTGTGTCTTGCCTGTCGAGGTACTACTTAACAGCAGAAGTTAAATGTGAGCCACTGTGATTTTGGTTCGGTCATGCTCGCCATCGAAAAGTCTTTGCTTGTGGCGGCTTCGTGTGGCGGGTCACCCCCTTCCCTCTAATATGGTTGAGGGGAGTGATGGCTGCTGCTCGAGTCAACTCGTGCGCGGGTGCTGCTTGGGGGGACTGGTCCGACTTCTATCCATTTGGCCTTTTAGTTTGTCTTAATTTATTGTTTTCTTCTTTTCTCCCTTGCTTTATGTTTCGAATGGCAGGACACAATATCGCTAATGTCGATTCATTTGTAACAAAACAATGATTAAAAAAAAAAAAAGTGAAAAAATGACAAGCCCGCTGAGTTTCTTGCCGGATCTTCTCAGTTGAGGCCGCGTTGTGATCCGGTGGTAGCTTCTAAAAAATGACGATTCAAAAGTGCTAGCGTTAAGCCTATTTGAAATAAAGATTTTTGAGTTTGAGTTTGAGTTTCCCTTTTCTGCGAAGCGGATTGTGAAACCACACTAGCGTTCCTTCATCGAAACCGTTGATATTGGCGTTCCAATCGTCGCTGGTCTTCATCCTTTCCCTGGTCACCAGGCTATTTTCCCGTGCCCTGTTGTGCACTCCATCCGGCACAACATTTTGCGACTTAAGTTTTCCTTTACTTCCGGTTTGTGATCTATTTGCGGCACACGCCAAACATTCACGGCACCAGTCTTCGACATCTTTACGGCATCGTAGCCAGTAAAACCGCTGTCTCACTTTCACCAGGGTTTTCTTGACTCCAAGATGCTTACCAGATACCAGATATCACCACTTGCATGACTATTTCTTTTCCATTGCTGGACTCCCATTTCCTGTACAGTAAATGGTCTTCTAAGACTAAGCTGTCCCACTGAGCCCAATAACTTTTAGTAGTCGCGCTATAAGCAGACACATCCTTCCATTGGGGTTTGTTTCCACTTTCCTTCCAGCGCAGTATAGGTCCAAGGTCGTCATCTTCTTCTTGGGCCTTCCTCATATTGGGTCCAGTCCACTCATCGTCTGAGCCATGCGTCCTTATAATCCTGACTTCTTCTTGGACTTCATTCTTAGAACAGTGCTTGCTGGCACAAGGTCTTCGCATAACATCTTCCACGTTGCTATGTTCATTCCCATTGCGATGTTCCGTTACATGGTAGACATTCTGCGGTTGCTCTTGCCATCGTACTACTCGACAGTCATCCCCTTAGGGTGCCGCATATAAGGCACTTTTCTTTTTCCGGTTCGGGTACTCCAGCTGTATATGTCCCCTTTTCCCGCAGGTATAACACAGGGGCCCAAAACTCGGACGTCGCGAGATACCGAGTCGACGGACGGCTACAACCTCACTTACCCTATGTGCCTGCGTATCTTGCTTCACAGGTTCGACCTGTATCCCAATACTTGAACAACTTTTGGTCTTCTCTACAAGGCAACTCTGCTTTATGTGCCCCATTGCTCCAAAGCCATAACAAGTGGGGACATACTGGGGCCTTGTCTCATCCGGCTCCACTTCCTGGATCTTATATAGCCGAGTGTCCCGTCGTACAGCTTCCACCTCGAGAGCATGGGCCAGAGCGCTTTTCAAAGTCGAATGATGGCCCAGACAAACAGCAGCTCTGACTTCCGCGTCCCGTATGCCGTCGACGAATGCTTGCAACAGCGTCACTTCAACTGTCGCTGGTGCCGAAGAGTACGCACGACGAACCAGCCTTTCCACTTCAAGCGCCCACTGTTGAAGGCTTTCACCAACCTTCTGTGTACGCTCGCGGAGTTGTGCTCGGTATACGTGTTCCAGGTGACCCTCACCATAACGCGTATCTAATGCTTCTAATAGAGCATCCAACGTCCGATCTTCATGTGACAGGTTTTCCAGTATGAGCAGAGCGTCACCTCGTAGGGCAAGCACCAGAGCCATGAAGGATTGGTCATCACTCCATCCATTCCACTTGGCCAGTATTTCGAACTGGTAGCGGAAAGCTGTCCACGACGAAGACCCGTTAAAGTGCGGAAGGTCGAGTTTCGCTGCTGATGGTGATGGTGAGGCCACGGTTAGTGGTTGGCGAGTCTCTAGTTTCGTTACCTTATTAGTCAGTAAATGAATACGACTATCATGTTCATCAATGCGGCCTTCCAGGTTTTCCGTCTTAAGAGTAACCTCTTTGACGTCCACTTCCAGTTTTGTGACTTTCTCGCCGAGTACAGAAATGCCGGCGTCAATCTTGCACAGAACAGCCTCTTGGTTGGCCTGAATCTCGCGGCGGGTAGCCTCTTGGGTAGCCTGGATGTCACGGCGGGTAGCCTCCTGGATAGCCTCTTGGGTAGCCTGGATGTCACGGCGGGTTGCCTCCTGGATAGCCTCTTGGGTAGCCTGGATTTCACGGCGGGTGGCCTCTTGGATAGCTTCTTCGGTAGCCTGGATGTCACGGCGGGTAGCCTCCTGGTTTGCCTGAATAGCCTGTATAGCAGCCAAGAGGGTTGTCAGATTCAGCTCTGTTGAGTTTCCCCCCGATGCAGTACCAGACGAAGTAGCAGTCTCAGGCTGGGACTCCACCTCAAGACCACGCTGACGTGCAGCATCCATCTCCACTTGTCTCCTTGTTCGCGGAGTACGCGCTTCTTCTTCTCGCGGCAGAATCGGCATTCCGCTTCTGACACCAATTGTTACGTGCGGGTGGGTAATTAAATGCCGATTAACGTAAAAGAAGATTTTATTACACGTACACTCACACTGTATACACACAAGGCACAGTATACACACAAGGCACAGTAGTCCGAGTCGCACAGTACTTCACAGTAGTCCAAAGTCTTCGCAAGGGTCGTTGGTACAATTCTCTTCGATCGCTTCCTTAAGATGTTTCCACTGTCGCTTGTAAACACAAACTGTCTGGGCGCCTCTATGCGTCGGCTTATATACCAAAATTAACAGAGGGGTGGAAACTTCTAGATCATTCACGTATATACCTACTTCTAGTGTTTTCGCGAGCGGATACAATAGCGCACTTGTTCGAGAAAACGAACAATAGGCGGGGTCAGTGAACCGAGAGCGAGCGAGTGGTAGGTACTTACACAAGTACTTGCCGAATTTGAGGGAACTACTTTCTATTGAGAATTCCAGATTTTTCGGTACGAATCGATACCTACCTATAGACCTATAGACTAACAATGCGTTTTGAGATTATTGCAATTAAGTAATAATTAACCGAGTAATTAACATTTTTATGTCGCGGTCGTAACAATATGTATATTACAATAAAACCTTGCGGAATAAATTAATAAATGATTACCCCAGAGGATAGTGAAAACTGCGTTAAAATCTGTTGTTTATTTTAAGAGAAGTAAGCCAATAAACAGACAGAAACATCTCCATGACTAGGGTGTAGGAGTGAATACATGCCGCACGCCTGGTCAACCATTGATATCAATATGACCGATTGGGCCCGGTAACCACCAGAACGCACTTCCACCCAGCTGGATCCATTGTGCTTTTCAGGGGAAACCTTCAAAAGGTCCCGGGGAGCCGTGGGGCTCGACCGGGATATGTGGGATTCTTACCCACTTAAACCCCCACGGCTGTCGCATCAGCACATGAGAGCGGACCCCCGGGCTCTCTGGCGGGATCTGCACCAGCAGTCCCTTAATGCCTTGCCTTTGAGTTCGCCACCGGGAGTTCATTGTAGCCCCCACGAACCTGACACGGTGCTCACGGGGACGGGGGTCGCAACCCCGCCACCGTCCTCCTCGGAGTCGCCGCCGTACTCATTGGACGTCCTAGGGCCGGATCAATTGTGCCTACCCTAGCCCTTACTCTGTTGCTGACTTATAGAAGAGTTCCTTAAGGTCCCTACGATTGCGACAGATTCGAGCTGTACATAATCATCTGGTGTACGATAGGCTAATCTAAATGACTGATAAACGGATGTTGGAAGCAAGTCCACACTGTCTACAGTGTATAGTGCGGAATACCAAGTACCTACCAGTTTATGTTATTCAAATATAATGCACACGTATGGTATCGGTTAAGTGTGCAAAACACCTTCCTATGGTAAGTAGATCGCATAAGATTCTTAGAACTTGTGAACTTGACCTAATTATGCGTTAAGAGCAGCCAAAGCAACACTCATGTGTACAATTAGAATCGCCAAGGCTAACCTGTGGGTGTTATTAGTCAATGATTGGTTAGACGTAATAGGTACATTTCTCTTCAACCCACATAATTTATTATGCAAAGGTATAAAGTAATATTGATGCATCCTACACACCAGTAGTTTGTAGACACAATGCTGCGTCAGCCATTGATGTAGACTGACACTGTTGTAGAGTCATGCCACGCGTCTCCACAGAACAGGCAAATCGTTTATGGGCCAAAGTATACGCTTTTATAACAAACTACCACAGGATATCCGAGATCTTCCAATAAAGAAATTTAAACCTTTGATAAAAAGCCGATTGTCAAAAAAGGCTTATTATAAAATCTCAGATTACCTGGAGGACAAAGCTGCGTGGGCTTGAACTGCTCAACTCATGCAAGCTTAGAATTTGTGAAACTGTTTTAAAAAAAAAAATATAAAAAAAGACAAGCCCGCTGAGTTTCTTGCCGGATCTTCTCAGTAGCGGCCGCGTTACGATCCGGTGGTAGTTTGTAAAAATGATTTTTGTGTAAGTGCCTCCGTGGGGCCTATACATAATAAAGATTTTGACTTAACTTGACTTTGAGTCAAAGGATTTCGCTATCTGTTTGCACTCTTTGTGGTACGAACCAGAGGAGATTTGGTCTATCAGACATATAGTTGATTGGTGAAAGAAATTGTATCCGTATGGAAGCTTTTATGAATAGCCGTCGAAAAGCATATTATGCCAGTTTTTAAGGTATCGGTCTAGTGTAAATATTTATATTTGTTTTTGTTGTGGAAATAAAGTGATCCAAATTTATAAAACATACGATGCGATGGGAGCTTTGCGGCTCATGTCATGGCTTTACAGTGGTAAAAGCGGTGAGTTGCAGGCTTGAAATTACCTCCAACCTGGCATTAATGTGATTTAAGTGAACGCTAACAAAAGAGAAAATATCGCTACGAGAACTGGTCCTTGCATTGCTGTCTACCGGTGTGCAGGGCAGGCTTAAGACACCGAACAAAATGTATCGGGTGACGCGCGGTTTAGTGCAGCCTTGCACGGGCAGGCATGTTGCCTTCCATCAGGCGTTTAGGCGTAGTATTTTCCAAAATGCTTGTAAAAATATTTCGCAAATTTCAGTTTAGTGTTTACCTAGGTTAGAGAAATATGTGTAAGTATATATATTTCTCTCTACATACATAACACCATATGTTTCATTATACAGAATGATATACAGAATTATGTTAATTTATGTATAGATATTAATTCATCTATGGTAACATCCGTACTTATCTTTTACAGGCTCAGACAAATTTATACAGGCCCTTTGACCTTTCAAATTAAGACATATACAAATAATGAATGTACTAGATTTATTTACAACAGGTGTCCCTGTACAGGGACACTGGTACAGGGTCAGGGACTCATGAGATACTTCGCTTTTTAGTCCCGATACAGTCTCGTAGCTTAGTGGCGTATCTTTCTGGCTTACTATATTAAGGATGCGTATAAAAATTAATATATTTATTTGGTTTATAAAGAAAAACATCGGATCGTATCGGGGTGGAGAAGCCACTGAAAAAAAAACTTTTAATCACAGGATATAACATTTAAATAAAACTACTTTTACGGATTATATCGTGGTTTATTTTACTTCCCCAACGTGCCCATGGTCACGGGTGGACCAGGCCCATATCCAGTAAAATCTTATTTCAATGTGTATTCGCGTAAATTAAAGATAACAAATAATAATTACAGGTGGAACAGTTTTTTAATTTAAAAAATAGCACCAATGGTGGAGGTTTTTTGAAGTGTAAACTTTTTTAGCGGCGCTGTGCACTTTTCGGATGGGGAAAAATGTTAAATTCGCGTCAGGACACGTGACTTAAAGACCTGATCGAAAAATCGCAACGCAAGGTAAGACGAGGCGCTTTTTTTTGGATGGGGAAAAAATGTTAAAATCGCGTCAGGACACGTGACTTAAAGACTTGATCGAAACATTGCATCACAAGGTAAGACAGGGCAGGGCACTTGCGCGAATGTTCGTGAACTTCTTTAGAGGCGCTGTGCACTTTTTCGGAAGGGGAAAAAATTTTAAATTCGCAATGCAAGGTAACTTTCTTCTATATGTGGATGTGTAAAACAGCGCCATCTGCTAACTTTACTTATCACGTCGTATCATCAACAAGTTATAATAATATTTGCTCATTTATATTACACGTTGTACTAAAAATTCTAGACGGGAAATAGTAACATTCAGCCTGTTGATGTGTTCAAGTTAAATGTGAATATCCAAGTTTTCAATTCTGCCGGCACTCCCGGAGTGCAACACGTTGTTTTTTTTTAATAGCGTAATAATGAGTCCCGTGAGGCCTTTCCCTGATCGTAAGCGACACACCCATGGACAATGGATTGCCAACTATCTAAGTTCCTTAGAATAGTTACCAGAAATTTCTATGTAGAGATGATAACTATATAATAATAGACTTTAGTTGACGCACTTAGCTCTCTTGGGAGAGTGAGTGCGTCAACTTTGATGGTTTAAGCACTTTAAGTTAAGTAAACTATAAGTGCTAAATACATAATATATAGTAGTAGCAGTAGTATATACTTAAGTCTAATGTGAAAACAACGTGCAATTTGGTGCAATTATGAATTTTATAAATTGTCACATTATTAAATTTACAATTATAGAAAAAAAGCTCCCCCTTTCGCGGTAAATTACATGAAAGGACGTTCAAAAATTAAAAAAAAAGTCAACCCTTCAAAATGTATTAACTTGATTGTGTTTTTAGTTCTTTTTTAATTCGATTATTAAGCAATCAGAAATACCACAGACGGGTCCTGTGGGCCGTGGGGCTATGTGGGGGCGCATGGGGGCGCGTGGGGGAGGTTCGGGCCCTCTCGGCCGGCGAGCAGCGAGGGCGGGCGCTGGGCTAGCATTCCCTCACTGAGTTCCGCGAGGCACGCACGTCGCTCACAACGCGAACTTCGTCCGCACACGCGTCCTTTACGAAATATTTTTACATCAGTGACTTAAGATGGTACTGGCTGATTTTTTAACGGAGACCAGAAGGAGGTGGTTAAAAGTAAGTTTTTTACATTTATTTATTTTTGTAATTAAGTGCTTATATTATTATCAATTTGTGATTTGTTTTTAAGTATTTTTCTTGTTACTTATTTACGTCTGTACGTGTGTGTCTTAATTGTATATATGGCTAATGTGTGTTTTATGGTTAGTAGCGGGTTGTTTATTATTGTCAAAAATGTTTTATCTGCATAAGGCTGAATAGCCAAAAGATTTATACAGTGTAGTCTTCAGTTTTTTCGTGAAAATGATTCCTGTAAAAATATTTAGCCTATAGGAATTAGTGATTTAACGTTAATTATGAATCCTCAAATGGTTTAACCATACATGGATGTTTTTTCAACCGATGTTCTTTACATTGTAGAGTTTCAGCATGTATTAATAGTGAATAGATCAGTTTGTACATTTTATAATCCTTACTGCCTGTTCTATTGTGACCTTTCAGTAAAGCTAAGTGAACCGTTTAAGTGCGCCGTTCTAAAACCGTCGTTAAACAGGTCACGTCTTTATCAACCTTTCTATTATATCTCTGACACTCATAACACTTACTTTAAGATAATGAGCACAAAACTGACGAGTACCATACCGGCCCCGGCTGGCCACCATTAGGCCGGCACGTAGGCCTGCTTATCACTGCTGATAGTGAGCACTGTAAATAAATCATTACGAGCGGACCACCGAACTAGGCCCGCTGCGCACGCGCACGCCGCATTGAAGGCAAGGAAAGAACTATATTGCAAAATGAGTGCAATTATCCATACTTATATGGTAAAGAATAAAAAAAGATATAATCAATTAACAAAATAAACACGGCACTATCTTAGGCGGAAATCTGACATTAAGTTGGTGTCGTTTGTTTATTTAATAATCAAAAATTTTTCAGTAAAGAATTTAAATAATTCCACATTTATAACAAACGACGACTACAGCTTTTTGCGTAAACACGTGTGTTGCCGCGTTTGTTGCTTGGAACCAAAACGATTTTGCTTTTAAAAAGTTATGATGTGTCTTAGTAGAGCCATGGTAGAGCAAAGCTTTCAGAAATATTACAATGTAATGAAAAAAAAATAACTCTAGCCAATGATATTATGAACCATAGATATGTTATAACCCTACTAATGCGCGCCAAAAATTGTGACTCATGTAATTAAAATATTTTCTCATAGTTAAGGTTTCCTTTCCTTATTATTTACTTTTGTTTAGTACTTTGTGCATCCTTAATACGCATGAAGGCGTTTTACTTGATTTTCAAAGGCACACGTCGCGTTCGTTACATTTTACCGACCGACGCGTGACTTACCGCTAGTTCACCCAATATGGGTGAATTTCCTTGTTTCACTTTTCGTGCGCCAATGGCATATCTATTGTATAAAATACTATCATTGACTTAAGCATTGAGAAAAATTAAGAGACAATGACAATAATTGACAATTTATTTTTTATTGAGTGCAGGCAAAAGGCAAATGGTCGCCCTTGACTCATCAACATACAGATTTATTCATTTTTATGACATTTAAAAAATGATAAAGTATTTGCTACATTATTAACCCTTACGATAGCTAGTTGTTTTTTTTTATAATAAATCCCATGTATCCAGGTTTTGAGGACATAATGATATGGCACAAAGGCAACAAATATATGGGAATGATATCACATATTTATCGCTAAGTCACATGAAGGGATATGTAAACCCATACATTTGTTTTCAATTCACTAGCGTTTCGTATTGTAGTATAACGAGTTGGCTACGGCCGCAGATTACAATGCTAGATAGTCATTATAATGATGTGAGAAGTAATGATTTATTGGATGTTCATGTCAAACAATAGCCGGAGCGTCGATAATTAGACGAGAGATATGTAACTGCTTCCAAGAAGTCTGTTTGTATACTATCACGGTGCTTATTATCATAGAGGGTGACAGCGGTGTACATAACGGACACAAAATAATGAGTTTGAAAGTTAAAACAAAGTATTATATGTGAACATACCATGGTATAACGAAAAAAAACTTGTTTTTAAATGAGGACAATTAACTGCCGTTTTATTTATTACTTGATAGTAAGTGGCAATGCACTCAACATCCATATAGTAACTGCCCATTAGTTCATTATCAATATAATTTGATCACAAATAAAAGGTGCACTAATTTTACTGTGTGCACTTGACCTAAGTTTTTTTTATACTACCAAGGTGGCAGGCAAGCGTGCGCCCCGCCTGATGGTAAGCAGCCACCGCAGCCTGTACACGCTAGCAACACCAGAAGAATCACTAGCGCATTCCGACCCTTAAGACATTAGATATTAAGTCTTTGTGTCCGGTAATTTCATCAGCCACAGTGCCCTTCTCGCCGGAACTTGCCGGCTTGGCGGCAGAATGTCTGACATTGCGGTGGTACCTACCTGGACAGTCTCCCGCACAGGGGACCTACTAGTCATCAGCAGCCGAAAAATGTCTACTGCTGAACAAAGGCCTCCTCCTTAGAAGGGAGGGGTTGCATTATCCTCACGCTTGGCAGGCGTCTTGGGGATCGCAGTATAGGTGGTAGGTACCTAATAGAAAGACGCTGCTGCTCGTGTTCTAGTTTTCTCTTACTGCACCCAAGAGGAGGGATGGGTGGTTGCTATTCTTACCCGGACACCCCACGGGGCGGATTTACTAGTAGTATTAGGATTTTTTTTAAATTGGTAATCTGCCGTGTGTTGTGACCTATATAGTATCTTTAAGCATTATTCCACCATGTCCCACTGTATCATACAATGTTGTTTTGACAATGGACGACATTTGAAGATATACGCAAATATTGTCTCCAGCACACTAACTCGTAAAACATACCACAGTATTTCAAACTTTATTGCTCTAGCATTAAAGTGTAAAATTTAAAATATCGGTAAAAATACAATTCCTAGTTATGTCTTGGTGAAGGAATGCAGTCCATCTGAATACACCAATCTTATCACATTGTAAATTTACTTTTTGGATAAGTGATATTAATTGTTTCGTAATTATGAAATAAACATAGGTAGTTGTATAACTGGTAAATATTGCGATTTTTAGAAGGAGTTTAATCTCGACTTACTCACTATTAAATTACAGATAATAAAGCCTAGGGCCTAGGGCATAAATGGGCTTATTGTTCTAGCAGTTAAATACCTTGGTGACCCTGGCTGCTACCCTACTGCTGCTAATAGGTCGTGGGTTCAATTCCCACCTATCATTGTACAGGCTCTGTCTAGTTTGGGATCAGATGACCGTGTGTGGATTATCCCAGGATATTATATTATTTTATATATAAAAAAACATAGGTTTTACATAGTCACTAGGAACGGATAGTTACCTCACATTTTTATTTACGCCCCGTCAAAAATCAGCTTCTCATGGACCTAGGCCTAAATCGTTCTTCAACGGTCACGCATAGACGACTCTAACCTTGTAGCATTGGTTAAAGCTACTTATAAAATCTGTAACTATAGAAAAAATTGGTATTAAAGCACAAACAGTTAAAACCAGATTTGGTAAAATCAAAGGAACACGAAGTAGGACGTCTACAGTTATACTAAATTCATTATTACTGAAAGTTAAGGTAACATACCTTTGATTTATTTATTACCTTAAACTACAATTCGTTAAGTCATAGTTCCAGCACTTTATAATTTATCATAAAACTTCAAAACTGATTGCAATCCCAAATAAACTCAAATACGGAATCAAACTGTTAGGCGTGTCAATACCGAAAATCTAGTCATAGCGTCCGTTGGATGTCCAGCTAAGAACACCTCCCCCCCCTCCCTATGGCAAGGGGAGCCTTTGTTGTTGTTCAGCAGTAGACGTCTTCCGGCTGACGATGATACCGCTATGTTTTTAATTTCTTTGGTCTTCCTTCCTGTTTCTGTCTTGTCTCTACAGCCAATGAAAAATAGAGATACTCCAATTTTTTCAATCACTTAAATTATCCTACTGTAGTCTATACTTATAATAAAACTGTAACAGGTCCAATTCTGTACATTGAAGATATTTTGAAAATTATATTTGGAGGGCATTCTATAACCGATACTGAGGCCGAAAATGTATTTTTTTTAATTTTTGTCTGTCTGTCTGTCTGTCTGTCTGTCTGTATCACGGCTGAGCATCACGCCGAAACTACTGAATGGATTCAAATGAAACTTGGCATGATTTGAGATCTTACTACGAGGTAGGACATAGGATACTTTTTATCCCGTAATCTACCACGGTTCTTTTGGGAGAGGGGATTAAAGTCAAAATGGGTACTTGGTTATACGCTTGGTCCGATTTTATCAATTTTTCTTTATAATATAATAAATATTAGTAAGGGAACACTCATAGAGAGTTGTTATCAAGGTTTTGTAATCGATCGGGTTAAGCAACGTTAGGTAAGGTCAATAAATAGATGGATGACCGTTTAACGCCTTTTTGAACTAAACGGGTCCGTGCTTCGGAGAGCAAGTAAAAAGTGGGTCCCTGTTTTAAACCGACTATAAAAAAGGAGGTTATGTATTCAATGCGAATGTCTGTTATTGAAAGTTTAGTTAATGTAAAAATAGCGCAGGCGGAGCTGCGTGGGTCAGCTAGTAGGTAATATATTTGCAAACACCTGCAGTATTCAACGTAATCAGTTTATCGTGCACAATAATTCATTTTTAGTATCGAACTGTTCTAAATACTATGTCCTAGGTTCAAAGTTGAGTAGGCAACCAGATTACAATACATTCGCCAGCCATTCGGTCGCTATCTGCGGTGATTTATGCAACTCTGCCTACCCGATGTGTGCGTGTGTGTGAATGTACCAGGACAATGGCGATTGCATTCAGTTGATAATGGACGCAGATAGCTTTGTTATTGTTGTTATTGTATTGATATGGCAGAGTTGTATGGCAGCAAAGTATACAATGGGAGGGCGATGTTTAAACTAACTGTGAGACGCATGTCTACTTGGGAGGAGGACCTACTCATTATATTATAATATATTATATAGTATGTCAGATGTACTTATATATATATATATATATATATATAATAAGCAGTGCAGCTTCACTCGTTCTTTTTTTCAGCTGTTTTTATAGACTCCCTATTTTATTCCTTTAAATGGATTGGATTAGAGCAAATAAAATAAAATAAAAATTTGTCAAATCGGTCAAGCCATTTCTCAATTTTAGCAAGACTAACGAACAGCTATTCATTTGTATATAGATTTGCGATACTAAAGAAATTATATTAGTTTAAATGCTTTTCAATAAAATTAAATTTAAAAAAGTACAATTAATTTTTTTTTTTTTTTTTTTTTTTTTTATACCACCAAGGTGGCAATCAGGCATGCGGCCCGCCTGATGGGAAGCAGTTACCGCAGCCTATGGACGCTAGCAACACCAGTAGGATCACAAGCGCGTTGCCGACCCCGTAAAAATTTGTTAACTCCCTTTTTAAAAAAACCCATGCTGTAATTATTCGGGAAAACCTCGGCAGGCAATTCATTCCACAACTTCAAAGTGCGGGGAAGAAAACTTCTTTGAAACCGCAAAGTGCGGGATGACATTGTTTTTAAGATGTGAGGATGAACTCCCTGCCGATGGCGAGAGGTGCGATGGTAAAAAGATGGTAATTATTTTAAACAAGGAAATGTGAACAAATAGACTCAAAAATCCGGCAATACATGCCTACATACATGCGTACACATAAGCACACACACACGCTACGTGTTTACGTAACACGTACCTACTGTGTTTATTATTTTTACTATGTAGTCGCTGATCTTAAATTGTTTTTTTTCCTGTTACCTACGACCAAAAAATAGGTGTTTTGTTGGACGCAACCTTCGAAGCGTAGGGTCCTAGTCCTACGGTTGTTACTTTTATTATTAACAACCTGTTAGGTACGATTTTCTATTCATATCTGGCTAGCAGCATATTACAGTATCAGTATATTACATTATACTATTGTATACTAGAACTGCGGCCAAAAATGTAATATACTGCATCATTATTTCTACAATACCACCTGGAAGTAAGCGTCGCTGCTAGCCAGAACAATTTGCAATAGCAAATAAAGAAACAGAAACAAGTGGAAAAATATTACTTAAAAGTCCAGTTACGCCAATAAGCCTTACTTTTGAATTATTTGGAGCGTCTATAGAATTGGGAAATAATGATATTCTAATAATAAATAAGAAGATTTTAATCTTGTTTATAGCTTTCCAAATAACATTATAAATTGATCTTATTTCAATACGACATCAAATTGGATAAAACAAATTACAAATTGGTAACAAATTATTGGGTTCAACGATTCCACAACAATCTTCACGGCATGTCTCGTCGTCGACAGCAACTACAAACAACTCCAAGTAATTACTTATTTCTCTACACAATTACCAGTATGTTTATGAAAAATTGATAATGTAGGTAAATAGAACATAATATAAAGACTAATATGTGCTATCAAAAGAAACGTACATATAAAAAGAAACGATTGTATTTCAACGTTTTGTTTCAACAAATCTGTAGAGCAATTAGATTCTTTGAGACGCCTACGCGAGTCCAAGGGGGCTATAGGCTTGTCGGAATCCCTTAAAAATATCGATAGTATCGTATCATTATTTTTAAAATATATCATAATCAGTTTCAATATATTGAAGAAAAGATATCGATATCTATCGGTAAGACGTTTATGTATTTTGGAAGCATGCTTTTTGACCAAAAAATAAATAAAAAAATATCGCTCTTAAGAAAAAAATATCGTAATCTAGAAAAAATATCGTTTATACGATTTCGATACTATCATACATACTATTATATATTAAAAAAAATTGCAATCTATCCAATTTTGCTAAAAAATAAATCGATACACTAGGTCCGCGGAAAGAGATTTCTTTTGAAATAAACTATGCCTATGTACATGTTTTAACCTATAAAATGCCTGTATAATTTGTCCGTGTGTACATAAAGAGATAAAATAAAAGTATCGATATTTTTTGTACAAGCCTAGAAGGGTGTACTTCACTTCGATATTTGATCCTACATATACATATATACTCGAAGAATTTAAAGTACTCGTAAATGCAGTATGTATATTTTGTATTACCGTTACCTATTCCGTGTCCGTCTGATCGTAAGCCACCTGATTAACAATGAACTTGTTTCATGATATGGAACTTCTCTGCTTCATTTCTTTCCTCTTTGATATCTGACGAATGGGATACCAATCTTCGATCTTAAGAATGTTATCAATAGGTCTGTTATCAGTAGGTCTGTTATCAAAAGTCAAACTCAAAATATCTTTATTATGTATAGGCCCTACGGAGGCACGTACACAAAAATCATTTTTACAAACTATCGCTACGTAGTTACTTGTGTATGTAGTATATGTATATATATAGTAGAAACACAAACTTTGTTTAGGTGTGGCTAAACGAATTGTGTTTATCCGGTGATAGCGAAGGACATTCACTCACGTCGTGTGCTACGCTGAAGCTTGGACAACAAACAAGTAACACAATTGTGTAAGAATTAGATAAAAGAACAAAAGCCTTCTTATTTGGGTTCAAATCGTTTTATGAATTTAATAAAATATATATTTAATAGTAGGTATATTCTATTATAATCTATTTTAAATATGAGTAAAAATAAATCTTATTGTTATCATACATTGGTGCGTGCATGTAGGTACACTTTTATATCTCATGGCTAATACAATTATAGAAATGAGGAGGATATATGAAAATGTCCCTTATATATACAGTTTATTGCTCGTGCCTGGAAATTCTGAAAACAGCAAATATTCCGCAAATTGCTACAATGACCCAAATATATGAAATCAATTTTGCTAGAGCAAAAAAAGGAAGAAAAAGTATTCCTGATAGCCTTTTACTTACTTATTCCATTTACTTTGATGTTTGAGTGGGGATCTGCTTAATATTTTGTCTAAATAACATATCTCTAAAACATTTTTAAGCTTAGATTACTGTACCTTCGAGGTTTATAATCCCTGTCTTCAAAGGGTTCTCATATTTACTAGAAAATCGAAATATCAGCCCTCAATACTGTAAATAAAACCGAAATTGCTAGCAGTGGCAACCACAATCGTCTTATCTATTAGGTATAAAGAGTTTTGAACATTAGAAAGGGATTTGTACTAAGGTCGTAGGTTTTGTTTACTGGAGTAGGTATGTGACCTTTGCTTTAGACGTGGTTACGTAAATTTTAAGTTCAAGAGACGTTAGAGGAGTGGGGGGGGGGGGGGATTAATCGTTTATGTATTCGCTATTATGGCGAGCTTTTCAGTTTTGTTGTTTTGAAAGTAGAGTGGTTTGTATCATTCATGATATAAATTGTTATAGGTTTCATCTGTGAGTAATTATGTAAAGTATTATTAGTTCTCTAATTAGAATTTTGGACGGCGTTCAGGTTTTTTTATAGAAATCAGAGCTGTTGGTAACTGATACGTCTGTCAATAGACTGTAACCACCATATAAGTTTTAAAATATTTTGTGCATTGTAGATAATTATCCTACCAGCTACAGTGTCTTACTCACCGACGGAGCATGATTACACACTGTCGTTTCGCGGCAGAACATGAACATGTCACACTATGGATAGTGTGACATGTTCTGAGAGCGGGTAGAGCGGGGTGGGTAGAGCGTGCGGTGGAATGCAATGCTAATTATAATGAGTTCAATAAATTGTATGCAATTATTTAATAAATAGCTTCAATCAAAGGTCAAATCGTGCAGTTCAAGAGAAACCCCGTCATGGTACTTGGCCACCCCATGCAATAAAAGTTTATAAAAATTGCAAAAAGAACTGCTTATATTAAAAATTGCAGTTGCGTTGCAAAAACACTTACGAATTCGGACCGTGACACTGAAATGATAGTGGTACCTACTGGTTCCTACCTATTACACTTTTGCTCGTAATTTGGTAAATCCCTGAACTGTGACATGGTAATTAGTAAAGGAGCTTTCCAACGTTCGTTATAAACTCGTTGTAGTGAAATAAACGTTTAATTGTGTACATATTTATCAGACACTGTCTAACGTGGTTCTTTCTTATTATCGTACTAGCCGTTCCGCGCAGCTCCGCCCGCGTAATTTCCTAATTTTCTGCGCAACTTTCTTTATTTTTTTTGTGCAATAAGAACCTGCTCCTGACAATAACGAACACAAAAATATAATTATCCAATTTGGTGCAGTCGTTCCGAAGTTATGCGCGCATATTTCAGAGATATATTTTTATTAATTTAACAAAAGTGATTTCTGTCGAGAGGAAATTTTGTAAATTCTAGCGGAGCGTCTACCATTATCTATTCGAGCAGTATTATTGTATGTAATCCAACTTTCGTGAGGATTTTTTTTATTCCGTTCTCTACATCTACGCGGTTTTTATTAGTAGAGCAGTAACGGTATGCAAATGGTTTCAGTAGCCGCACACATGGAGCGGGCAGGTGCACTGCCGGGGTGTCCCTGCGTTCCCACGGGGCACGCAAACACACTACACCACACGTTATAATTCGCTACCCCTATAATATTGAGTGATAGCATTTGCCGGCCTACAAGATAATAAAGCTATAGATAGTTTTGTTAACATCAATTTACGTTTCGTGCCTAATATAATATTGCCTCAGTTCTTTATATTGCGATGTAATTACATACATGATTAAATTTCTTTATTAAAATGCACTTGAAATATATTGAAAATTCGAAATCAATACTCTGTTCAAAGGGCATTTACTTTTAAGGCATGTTTATAATAATAGTACAAATAATATCTCTAAGGTATATTAGCTCTAAAATTATTTAGTAAACCGATTCTAAAGTGTTTTTTGTGTGTTGATAAAATATTATTATGACTTGATTTTCTTGTATAAGGGGTTTAAAAAATAACAATTTATACGTCAATTGAACACAAGATTATAAACAATAAATTACTGTATTTTTATCCAGAACTGCGTTCCATATTGTGACGGTATGCGAATAACTGTAGGGCGGGCAGGTGCGCGGTCGCATCGTCCGCGTTCCCACGGGCGCGCGCCACTACCCGCGCTGCGATGCGCTGTCCGCACGTGCGCGCTCAACCGGAAACGCAATTACTATCGCCAACTGTGTGACATAGCTTTATTGGGGTCACATCATCAAGTTATATAAACAATAGGCAACTTTGAACTATTATTTTTTATGCAAATGAGTGGCGAGTAGTGTGTAAGCCTGATGTTAAGTCCCAAACCTGGATAGTAACTTTGAGCGGCCGATCGTGACATGATACATTAGTCTTTAAGTCTTTTGAGACTAGTAAGTTCTCTGGCTACAGTACCTTAATTACCCAGAATGTTTAATATATATTTTAGATACTTCCTGAATAGGCTGAAACTTCAGTAGTATTTTCCGTAGTAGAGTTTTAAATAGTAGTTAAGTAGAGTCCTACTTCGTTCGGGTTTGAAGATGTATTGTATATTTGTTCATGTGTTCCACCAGTCCGTCACAAGCTCGCAGGCTGTGATATGGACTAAAATCAAAAAGCTTATACCGTAGAGCTTTTGGGAGTTATTTTATTCACCGAAAATTTTGTTTTATTCAGTAATTTAATCATAGAAATTAGGCTTATTTTCTTCAGAAATATTATTTCTCCTAGAATTTGTACGTGTTGAATATTTTTGATGAAAATTTGGTGTGCTAAGGCCGGTCTAGTAACTGTCCTAAGTAGTTATAAATCTTTGCCTAAAATCTAATCAGCTTTGAGACAACATGTCCAGCAATGATTGTTCGGCTTGTATAAATTACATTATTTGTTAATACATACAAATTATTGATATTCACCGATACACTAACGATTTCCACGTGGCAGGCTCGCGGCGTTCATAGGGTAAAGGTTCACCAGGTAACGAGTACCTAGACAATGACGTAGGCACCATTTATCCAGTGGCCCTGACATTTGACGGGATGACTACGTAATATTCGCAAATTGCCAATAACTCCGATAAATGGTCAGTCTATTTACCGGTAAACGCATTAGTTCGATGAAGAAAGACTGTGGAATGTAGAATGATATCATACTTTTTACAAAAAAGGTATTTATTTTTTAAATTAGTTTCCTCAGGCGGTCACAGTCAGTTACTGATTGGTAAACTATTAGTTGGTTAAGTAACGTCAGGAAAGGTCAGTCCTTAGATAAGTGGCCTTTAGTGGCATTTGAACTGAACTCCCCCATGCTGGGGCCTTTGACTTGGCTTAACGACTGCTGTGTAACAACAACCGCGACTAACGTATGTGCGCTCCCTATCATGGACACAGTCCATACGGCCTCCAATCTATAGACCGACCTTGCCTCACGTTGTTAACCAACTTTAAAAAAATAATACCATAACATTCATAATCACAGCGTTTTCTCGTATATTGCGACCCGGCTTCACACGGGTGTAATTTAGAAGACTTGGTTGCAAAATATAGTTTTCTTTTCTACTTAATTAAAAACTAAAGCTTTCAGTGAAAAATTATCTAACTGATAGTGATATATAGGCAGACAGACGCGGAGAGAGATTTTGTTTTACACTATGTAATAATCTTTACGTAGTATAAAACGAATTCGCACTCGCTGTTTGCACGCTTAGATGTTTTAAACTACGCAACGGATTTTTATGCAGTTTTTAGCAATAGATAGAGTGATTCAAGAGGAAGGTTTATATGTAGTATGCTAAGGTGGAGCTGCACGGGACTGCTAGTAAAGAAAATATGACCTAGAAAAGTAATATTACGATCAATTTGTGTTATCGATATGATTATCATCGTTTATCTTGGCGTTGCAATAAGGCCTCGACCTCATTTCAGCATATTTGGCGGAAAATTAACGCATGGACTTGTTTTATTGGCGCTAATACTTCAGCGAGACTGATACGTCATACGTGATACTATCATTTGGAAAAATGGTTCGGTTTGTAGGTCGTGGTTTAATTCTTATTGAAGGACATCTTATGAAGATGTTTTAGCTGCATTTATTATGTAAATGCGATCGGCTTAAATTGTATTTATTTGTTTTTGCTAGGAGCTTGGTAAGTAATATGATAAATGGAATTTTTACCAATTTGCCTAATGCGATGATTATGATAATCATTTTGGCACCCATTTAATAATATTTACGTCTGAGGTGCTTTGAAATATTATTATCATTTCGTACTAAGATTAGCATAATTATATTGCATAAAAAGTCACTTAGACGGCGGTTTGTTTTTTGAAATAAGAAAGAAAAGAATATGCAATCATTTATTAGTCAGCCACCTGCCCTGGCAACTGGCAACATTCTCGACATTGACGTCATTTAATAATAATTTCTCGGAGCACCTTTGTCAAAAAATAAAAATAAATAGACAGACCCGTACCTACCATACCGTGTCCATAGTAAAAATAAAGACCTTTTTACAACCTTACAAGGCAGCACGGAAAAGAAATGACTGAGACTACTATGCACACTAAAACGTGGTTTAACGGAGCGGTCTAGTGTTTTATATTAATTCATACAACAAATATTTTTCGCTCATGGCATATTAAAATGGATGGATGGCTTTACGGCCCTGCGACAATGGCGAATGAGAGCTGAAAATCAGTGTAGGTATTATCAATGATACAGTTTCAAATATATTCTTGCAACTTAGTGACGACACGAGGCGACTACTAACCGACCTTTTGGTTGGTCGCCTGATGGCAAGCAACACGCCCACCTATACAGTTTCACTGCACTGCTGCTCGTCTGAGATGGTATTAATGTCTCCAGCTACAGTGCCACACCGGAAAACATTCATGAACAGTGTGAGCGAACATCCCCGCTGTATCCTACTGATTTTGACAATAATAAACACTAGTATTTGCCTACATAATCCATTATTATATAATAATTAACCATTATATTCTATATAAATTATTATTACATAGTAATACCTACTTACCTATTTTACACATTAGTCCAATAAGCAATGTATGTTCTAGTCATATTCGATGAATAATTGAACACATCATCTTTGTTCAGGCACAATAACCATTGCTATTATGTTTTCACAAAAGCAATCGGTTGTTTATTAATTTGAAGCGTCAAGACAATTACGTTTGAAATAACTTTGCTCCTAAGAATAATGATTCACTTATTTCGAATGGGCACTTACGACAATTTTCTTCTTTCGCAGGCCTTCAAACTGTTCAAGGGCAATAAGAGCCGCAAGGCTCCTCGGAACCGCATATCTCCTGCCCTGGTTCGCTCACCCTCGTACAGTGGGACGGTGGACGCGCGCGCCGAGATTGACGTCCAGAACTTCTGCGCGTGCCGTACGTCCCTCCCGCCCCTCCACATCAACGAGACGTACGAGAACAACTCCTGCGACAGCTACAACAGCTACAACTCCAGGATCGACAGCATGGAGAGCTACGGAACTAATGAGTCGAACAGGTCCGACTCCGCGTACGACTCCGCCAGGTCCAGTCCGGCCCAGGCCAGGGTCTGCTACGCCACCGTCACGTATTTCAACGTGAATGACAGCGAAGACAGCAGCAGCATACGAACTGAGTACACGTTGCTGGATGACACGGACCTAGAGAGAGACGATGAAGACCAAGACGAAAGAACGCAGAATATGATCAATGAAAGCATCGAGTTAGTTAGCACGTTATGAATTTGCTGTGTATCGTAACTTGAATGGTAGTACGTAATCTAGATATTAATTGTAAATAATGAACAGTATGTGTGATATTGGATGGGTGGCTCATTAGACGTTAGATTTTTAGATTAGATTTAATACATTTTAATTAATAGATGTAGATAAAACTAGGATTTAAGTCATTATAGATATCACTAAAGTTTCGCAAAATGCTATTAAAAGAGCAAAGAATTATTACATTTCATATGCGTTTATTATTTGAGATTTATAGGACAATGACCCCCGAAAGCAAATTACCCTCAAATTATATTCGAAGGAAATCGAGACCCACTGTACAATTTCTATATTATTCAAAAATATTAAGTTTAACTTTATCTTACTTAGGTATACTTATAGAACAAACATTGAAAGAAAACGAAAAATCTGCCAAATTTAAGGCTCCGTTCTTAGGACTTTAAATTCTTTCAACAGATTTACCGGAACGGGTCATTCAAACTGCTAATGACCCATATTTGACCAATCAGCGAGGTATTTGACGCAGCCATTTGTACGGCGCGGCGTTCGTTTGGTTGGTTAAACATTTTCTATAGTGGATGAGCACTGATTGTTCTGAGCGTTTTAGATAAACGAATTTCAATGTATTCCATTAGTATTGATGGAGGAAATTTTACTATGTTCCTCAGTGTTGTTGAATGTGTAAATTCTATTTCAAGGTGTAGCTGTTAAAAGAGTATTTTCCTTAACCCAAATGCGAGATAGAAAGTGTAAATAGATTTTTGTTGACGTCAGCGTCGAGCTATAAAGTCAAGCGCTGTTATGCGTCAGTCGTTGTCACGGTAAATGTATTGAGAGTATTTCATCCAACCCACACTATACTTGACGGTGATTTAGAATAGTTTTATTGGAAAGAAAAACTAAGTATTTACAAAAAAAAATTGTATTTGTATGTATTTATTTTTAAATTAGAAAGCTACCCTAAGCTACCTAAGCTTCTAGAGTTTGTCATCTTTGTTTCATACTTACAATATACACTAATTAATTTATTATAAAGAGGAAAGATTTGTATTTCTGGATGTTTGTAACGAATAAACTCACTGAGATGAATAAACTTCTGGACCAATTTCAAAAATTCTTTTACCATTACGATGTTAAATTATCCCTAAGTAACATAGGCTATATTTATTACTAGAAAAAAAAATCTACCCGTGCAACGCGACACTAAGATGGGCCGCTAGCTTAAAATAAAATGAGATTTATTGTATCTATATATCTATACTTATAAGAAAACTGTAACATGTCCATTTCTGTACATTGAAGATATTTTGAAAATTATATTTGGAGGGCATTCTATAACTGATACTAAAGCCAAAACTGTACTTTTTTTCATTTTTGTCTGTCTGTCTGTCCGTCTGTCTGTCTGTCTGTATCACGGCTGCGCATCACGGCGAAACTACTGAATGGATTTAAACGAAACTTGGCATGATTTGAGGTAATAATAGTACGAGGAAGGACATAGGATACTTTTTATCCCGTAATCCAGCACGGTTCCCTCGGGAGACGAGATTAAAGTCATATTGGCAGTTGGTTATACGCGTGGCCCGATTTTTTCCTTTTGACATTAATAATAATAATATCCTGGGACAATTCACACACGGTCATCTGATCCCAAACTAGGCAGAACCTGTACTATGGGAACCAGACAACTGATACTAATACATACATATATATACTTTATTTTTTGTAAATACATACTTACATAGATAAAACACCCAGACACTTGGTGGGAATCGAACCCACGACCTGTTGGGTAGCAGATAGGGTCACTAACCACTAGACCAACGGGCCCGTCCATTGTAATTATAATCTATACATTTATAGTAACTTGTCCTGACTGACTGACTGACTGACTGCTGACTGACTGACTGATTCATCAACGCACAGGCCAAACCGATGGACCTAGAAAGCTGAAATTTAGACAGTAGGTTCTTCTTATGACGTAAGCATCCACTAAGAAAGGATTTCTGAAAATTCGACTCCTAAAGGGGTTAAATGGGGTGTTTTCTTTTGTATGAAACTTTTTATTGTATGGTTCGATTGACTTGAAATTTACTCAAAAGATTCTCTAAATAAAATAAATCAATACGTGTTTCACGAATTTTCAAAAAAACCCTTTGGGGGTGCATAAGGGGTTGGTAAACTCGGAAAAAAAATTAGCGGGTGAAGCCGCAGGAAATTGCTAGTAAATAATAATAAGGAAACACTCATAGACAGTTACTGTTATTATTGATGTTTGACAATCGATCAAGTTAAGCAACGTTAGGTATGGTCATTACATAGATGGGTGACCGTTTAATTCTATTTGAACTGAGCATCTGCGTGCTTCGGAGGGCATGTAAAATGTGAATCCCAGTTTTTACCGACAAAAAAAAAAGGAGGTTATGTATTCGCCGCGAATGTATCTAATACTATTAAAAAATAAGGAGACACTCATAGACAGTTGTTTTCAATGGCAATCAATCAGTTTAAGCAACGGTAGGCAAGGTCATTACATAGATGGGTGACCGTTTACTCAGTCAATGTGCCAGTTTTTAAGCGAATTTAAACAAAGGTTATGCATTCAACGTAAACGGATGCTATTCAAAATTTAACGTAAAAAGAGCGCGGGCGGAGCTGCGCGGGTCGGCTAGTATAATATATAAAGATGATTGTTAGTCTTTATTGCTATCTTTTTAAAGGGTCCTAAAACGTGAACGTTATAATTAAAAATATATATATTAATGGAGATGTAACACTTAAATTATAAGTATAGAGAAACAAGCGAGTGGTAATAGTAGTTTATGCACCAAGGGGATAAAGCAGTATCTTATGTCACGGGCGTGAAATTGAATCGCGAGCATAACGAAGAGTACAGCGAGAGATTCAAGCTCGCCCAAGACAAAGACACCTTTATCCCCGAGGAGAATATACTAATTTTCACACCTACTGCGAGGTAATGAAATACAAGTACTAGGAAGAGATTGCTTAGGTTATCTGGAAGAGATTGCTTTTTAGCGATAAGGCCACCTTTTTACATCATCAACGTATTGTTCAATTTACATGTAATTTTTGGTGTAAAATCTCAATGGTACAATGAAGTGTATTTATTATTATTATTATTAAATACATACTTACTGCTAGAAATAAAATAACATCAATACACCGATTTCCAACGTTCGCGCCCACATCTACTGCGAGGCGAGACAGTAAAATACAAACATTCTAGACTTAAAATAATATCAACAGCGTTAGCGCCTTCTTTTTATCTATTTTTTTTTTCTTTTCTAGAACCTAGAACAAGGTTCGGCTCCAATTCGGCTCCTGGCGCTGGTTCGATTTTCAAATGTATTTTTTCGTGCAAGCCTCTGCTTAGAGAGAGTGGTTTATATACCTACTGTAAAGAGTCTCCGTGGTAAAAAAATATTTGACGTTCGTAATTCAAATTACATTTTAATGAAGAATTGGCTTCGGCCTGAAAACATGAATGGAAAATGACAGCAATATAATGAAGAATTGGCTTAGGCCTAGCTACAAATTGATTTATTACGAGATTACTTATGACGAGGCTGTATGAGCTAGAACCTTTTGCCTTCCCAATTAGGGAGAAGGACAAGAAAATACAAATCACATTATTACCAATTATTACCCAAGGGAGTTTAGTACAACATTATTACCCGGCTAGACTATAGGGATATAATGACCTACTTTATGTCAAGTTTATATGACACATAATGGAACATTATCGAGCAGGTGTGAAAAATGCTTTACCTCAGAAACTTAGGCTTATTTTTTCTCTCTTTATCTCGCGCTACATTTAATTTTATCTATTGCTAGTGATCTTAATTTATATTCTATTTAATTTAACAAACCGTTTACGTATTTTTTTCTTTTATTTACGCGAATACTTACACATTTAAATCAAACTACTTTTTTCACATTATATCCGTAAAAATAAACCAACCCATTTCATGGTTTTGAAGAGAATTAATTAGAGATTTATGATATTGGTTAACTAAATATAAATATATTATAATCTACATAATAATGGAATTGTGATCACCACTAGATTTCTGAGCATTATCCTTTAATTTTGGTTAATTTTAATTTAGTACCTACTGACCTAACACGATAATTAATAGTAGGTAATCTTTGTACCTGTATTTAGGCGCAATCACACAGAAAGCATTTACTAAACTGTATATTGTCTATATAACACTTAAACATAGATTTATGTAATGTTTGCATGTTGATCTCATTCGTGTAGATGGTATATCAATAAGTAATAAGTGCGTCACTGATTTTAAGTGCGCTGTTTTTGATGGGGAATTTAAATTTGCGACCGGTTTCTATTGACGCAAGAGCAAATTTATGTACTGGATACATTTCCATAAATTATAATAAAAAATATGTTTTTTTTCGATAACAGTTGTTTTATTACATTCTTTTGAGAGCTAAAATATGACACCCTATCTCTGAAGATGTCAACCGAAAGTTTGAACATGAACGAATAATCGAAAAGCTTTTTCTTCTTAGGTTTGATGGTTTTCCTGTGGTGAGGAAATGTTTGGAAAAATCCTTGCATTTTAACGACTAGTTAGTAGTAGTTAACTCTAACAAATCAATATAACGTAAACAAAAGCCAAGGTTTATTCCACGTCACCGCACTCCATGCAGGCTGAAGTGCGCGGATGAGACGGGGATCCCTCGGGAGTGGCTGCAAGGGCCGGCCGTAGTGACGGAGGCACGTCGTGAAGGGCCCTCCCACCCCCTTGTACTTACGTCTAGCCCGACTGCAAATACTTGACATAATATGGCTGAGCCGATACTTTTCACATGGTCCCTATAATTAGAAACATAGCTTATATAACGTATAGAGAATAATTCTGGCCAATAGGTATTGGTGCTCCCAGATTGCTGAAATGTGTACAATGAAAATGTTATCATGATAGGTTGGTGATAGTATTTTTTCTTAAATAAAATAACAAGTTGTAACAAATAAAACATTGACACTTCGGAACGTAAATCCAAACTGCGAGCCGGTGTCCAGTTTACAAAGGGAAAAAAAATATTCAAAAAAGGGTTTTTTGATTATTTTTTTCCTCTTAATATACTTTGGCATAACAAGTTGGGCATATTAATACTTTACCGTAAGTAGCGGCCGGCGAGCACCACCTCAAATTTATGCTATAGAATTTTATGCGTAAACAATAATATTATGCTTAGAGAAATTATGCTTAAAAAAATAATTCATAAGTTGTAACAAAAAAATGCCACGTTATATCGTAATTTATGCAAATGGATAGGGAATTGTTTTTTAATGTTATAAATGTTCGTAAACATTTTCCATCGGTGTAGAACATCGATATATAATAAGTAACTATATCGATGGTGTAGAAGCACCTACAACATTTCTTCTTTTTGAGAAGAAATCACTCTCTCATTTAGTTCCTTTTACTGCCCCCGTAGCAACTACTATGTTGCTAATAAGCTTACCAAAACGATTACAATATACGATTAAGGGGGGGGGCAAGAAATAGTTTACATAATAGATTAAATATTACTTAAGTAACAGGAATGTTGGTCACAGTGGCTATGTATTGGTCTTTATGCGGCTCGGAGATAAGCTTCTGTCCTTTGTGTCCGGTAACTTCACTAGCTACAGTGCCCTTCACACCGGAACATAGCAATGTTTACACACTGCTGCTTGGCCTACTACCTGGTGGACGGTTCCTTGTACACAGTGGCGTGCACGCAATTTTTTTACAGGGTAGGCAGAAAAGCAAATTTCTTTGATTATTTACTATATTTTGATCATTCAGCTCGCTCGAATCGCTCGAAGAACCAATAACCGTTGGGGAAGAAAGGTTCTCGAGTGGCGACCACGAACCGGAAGACGCAGCGTTGGCAGGCCTCCCACTAGGTGGACAGACGACATTGTGCTCGTCGCAGGTAACCGGTGGATGCAAATAGCCAATTGTCGTTCATTGTGGCGTTCTAAGGGCCTATGTTGCCTAGGCCAGTGGACGTCTTCCGGCTGATGATGATGTATGCAATATCTGTTTGCCTATATGGACTGCACGCCACTGCTTGCACAAGGAACCTACCACCGAGTAAAAATTAATTAATACTTTGTTATTAATATAGAAATCACAGCTAGATTATTTCAAACAGGAAGCTCCGGGGCAGAAACACAATATATATATATCTACGAGTATGTGACGTAGAGTTTGTGGAGACTTTGAGAGTTGAGGTCGTGTGCCGGTACACTTTGATCTTGGTTGGAAATAATTCAATTGTAATATCTCATCTTGTAACTAGTGCTTAATACCTCATTAATACATCTATGACCTTGAGGCCTAACAGCATGATCAACGTAGTCTATAATACTTAATACTCTACGTTTTGGATCCCAGAAAGCCCTCTAGTAATTTCAATAGGGTTTCCGAAAATTGCATTACATACAAAACATTCGCACCACAATATATTTTAACAATAACTGATGTCTATAAGAGACCATTGAATACGCGTTCAGGAATCAGGTTAAACCGGTCGCTAAATGGTCATTATGTGTGTTTTTGTGAACACAGATCACAATATGGTTAGTGTGAGCTAAGGATTGGCTATTCAGTTCAAATAATCATTCATTGTAGAATTTTTCAACAAAATTAAATACTTACATAATTATTGATTTCCCTTCATATATTATCGTCTTTAGAAAAAAAATATCAAATAACGTAATGTAGGATTTAGCATAAGTTTCAAATTATCAGCTCAAGCAAGTCCTTAGAGTGTATGTATGTCTATACACGACCTGGCGGCTAAACCCCTTAAGAACTTTAATGTGTTACATTTATCTAATATATATACTCCGAATTATGTAACCTCCGAGGCGAAGTGGGAAATCAACTGCTTTGCAAACCGAAAGTCGCGGGTTCGAATCCCGCTGGCAACAAATTTACGTAGTTGTTCCTTATTGTCTAGGACAATGCAGGCCGATCACCTGATTGTCTGTAAAGTAAGATGATCCATGCTTCGGATGGGCATGTAAAAATTCGATCCAGCGCCCGACCTCACCTCGGTCGTGTCAGCCTTCCATCTCATCAGATTGTGTGTGAGAGGTGAAGGGAGAGAGAGAGAGAGAGCACTCTTGTGCACTATAATAACTCCCGCGTAGATGGCTGATCTTGTGAAAGATTGGCTGCTGTGGTCATATCGACCAGGAGGAGTTTGCAACCCTACAACAAAGCTTCGTTTATCTCCGGTACTCGCATTATAATAGGAGAACTAACAAGTTATTTTGGGGAAAAAGTTTGCGACATTCCTTACTATTTTATGAATGAATTTAATAAACTATACACTTCAAAGCTTATTTTAGTTTCTATTTTGTTATAAATAACAAACTCAAATAACTTCTCAATTTTTATGAGAGAGTGGGTGCAACAGGTTCAGCCTCTTAAAAACTGCAGCCCAAGTTCACTTGTGAACAAGTAGGATCAATTAATAACACCATAACCTGTTCCTACGGTACACTATAAGGAGGCACTGTACTGGTAGCTTTAAAGGTTCGCAGAGCTGTAGCAGTGCTATTGCCTATTATCAGGCATCAAGCGAGCCACCTGCTCTTTTACTTTGTTAAAAACAATAATAAAAGTTGAATGCCCCCAGTTGAAAAACATTTGGGAAACATATAAATTATAATTATGACATTATTATGGAAGCCTACGAAACTTTTAAGTTATTCAACAGGAACGCCACCCCCCCCCCCCCCCCCCCCCCCGGAGGACCATGGTGAAACTTCTAAAGATTGCGAATAAGTAGAGCATGTATTTTTGCGTTACTTGAACCAGGTCAGGAATATACTTTGTTGTTATAGCCTCGATTTTACTAAGCCTGGTATTCCACTCGTCAAATTTCTTGTCCAATGTTTGTCAACGTTTGGTCAAAGAAATTAGATTTCTTCATCCAATTTACTAGGAACACTGATATTTGATCAAACATTTAGACATTTCAATCAAAATGGCTGCGAATAATATTTCGTGACCAATTCCAGTGATATAATTGTAGATAAATGCTTATAAAACCAATGACTGTCTTTGATAGTGTCTATGATACTTTGATAGTATATTTGTGTATAGATTTTTTCTTTTTTAATATTAATCGCATCGGTTCCTCCATTTTCTCAACTACCTAAACACTACGTAAATTATAAAGAAATCTTGGACAAAGATGTTTGAGTGGTATCCGTCAGAAAAAATTGATCAAATATCTATATATATAATATGTATTAGTATCAGTAATCTGGTTTCCATAGTACAGGCGCTACCTAGTTTGGGATCAGATGACTGTGTGTGAATTGTCCCAGGATATTATTATTATTATAAAAGAAAGTCGTGTTAGTTACTTCACTTATAACTCAAGAACGGCTGAACCGATTTAGCTGAAAATTGGCAGGGAGGTAGTTTAGAGCCAGGAAAAGGACATAGGATACTTTTTATCCCGGTAGGTTAAGGTTAAGCAACGTTAGGTAAGGTCATTAAATAGATGGGTGAACCGATTTGTATGATTTTTTTTTGTGCATATCGGGTAGGTCTGAGAATAGGTCATAAAGTATATTTCATACCACTAGGTTAAGCAACATAAGGCTAGGTCATTAAATTGATGGGTGAACTGATTTGTATGAAATTTTGTGTGCATTTCGGGTACGTCTGAGAATAGGTCGTAAAGTATATTTCATGCCGCTAGGTTAAGGTTAAGCAACATAAGGCAAGGTCTTTAAATAGATGGTATGAACCGATATGTATGAAATTTTGCGGGTAGGTCTGACTGTCTGAGAATAGGTTATAAAGTATATTTTATGCCGCTGATACCATGATTGACGAGGATATATAGAACGAGAGGAGGGTGCAAGAGAGGGAGAGGGGAGGGGAGGGGGATGGAGTGAGTGATCGGAGGAGTTAGGTGGAGCAAGGGGGGGAGTGAGAGGGAGCAAGTTGGGAGAAGAGAGAGGAGGGAGAGGGTTCAGAGAGGATAACGGGGAGAGGAAGAGGGGAAGTGTGACGGGGACCGAAGCGGGATGGGAGAGAAAGAGCATAGAATTAGATTTTTCTTATAAGAGAGACAGATGGACAGAGATAAATCAAGGGAGTAGGGATAAAAGGGGAGCAAAATGTAATTAAAGCGCGGGCGGAGCTGCGCGGGTAAGCTAGTTCAGTGGCGTGCACAGAAAGCAGGCAAAAATATCTGCGAGTTGTTTTTGCTTTATGCTACTTGTTCGTGTTCCAGCACAAATATCCTTAAATCAATCAATATTACCAACACCTCCATTTACTTAAAAAAAAAATATTTTAATTCATGTTCGAACTAAGATTTTTTTAAATTAAGAATGTTTATACAAATTCTAGGGTAGGCAAAGTATATTTTGTTAGTATGGAGCCGCTGAATAAACTTATTAATGTTTTGAAATGCAAATTAATATGTCTATAGTATTTGCTTGCTTATGGATATTTGAAATGGTATAATAACATACTTAAAATAGGTTAAACAAGCCGAATACTTTTTTTTGCCTACCCTCTGTGCACGCCACTGAGCTAGTTGGACATAAAAATTGGACAAAGAAATTTAACGAGTGGAATTAACTGTCAATTTGTAAGGTTCACTGGTTTGTAAGGATTTAGCTTGAATCCTGCGATGACCGTATTATTTCAGTATTATTACCAGGTCCTCTAATAGCAGTATAATTATCATTTTATTTGTGGTAGATACGTCTATAAACGTAGCTCCTGACACTTTCTATCGAGAGACTAAGGGGAAAATAATATTGGTCTAAGAGGTTGTGGATCTCAATACAGATGTCTTCGGTTAATGCCAACGAACGCTTCTCAGAATCGTTATTATTCTGATTTCTATGAATAAGCTTACCAGGTTTCTTACTGGTATTTTATAACAAAGGCCGAATTCTTATTCGTCTCTTGTTATAATAAATCTCATTGTGGTTGCGTCCGTGGGTTTTATTTTTTAAAAAAATACATAGAAAATTATTTACGAGATCCAATATAATAAATACAAATTTTAAACAGTATGTATCTTATATAATCTTTTTTGCTTCATTGTATGATTGTAATCAAGTGATATAAAAATAGCTACCTACATCCAAAGACATATAACTACTTAGGACTAGACCGGCCTTAGCAAGAATTAATAAAAATCTTGTTACATACACCTGTAACAAGTCAGAAGAATAGCATGTTGGGTGTCCGCAAGAGGCGACTAAGGGAAAACAAGAAGACGGGCAGCAGTGTCTTTTTATTAGATTACCTACTACCTATACTGCGATCCCCAAGCCGCCTGCCAAGCGTGGGGATTATAGCAACCCCTCCCCTCTAAAGGAGAGGCCTTTGTTCAGCAGTGGACTTTTCAGCCGCTGATGATTTTGTATATTTAATAAAGAATTTAATAACAACATTATCATGAAATCATTTGTAAGAAAAAATCCCATCCCCTCTAAGGCCTATATGTATTTAAACTCTTTCATGTGTGTGTAATGCATACCTATAATTAAAAATGTTGTTTTGTTTGCTAAGAAATAAATCTGCTATTAATTTCATATTGATTAATCTTTCTGTACAAAACAAAATTTAAAAAATCACACATTTCTAAATGGATAACAAATCACAGCTATCTAAATTAATTCTAGAATATTACTTTAAAAAAACTCCTATAATTACAAAAACTCCATTCTGCGTCACTGCATGTTTACGAGTATAATTTCCGATAAAAATGTGATAGCTATGCATATTTCTGATCTATATCTGTGTTAGGTATTGACAGTATAGTGCACAGATTACACAATGTTTTTACCAAAATGATAAAACTACTATAATTCCTTCCATTAATGGTGTCCAGTAGACTCCTGCAACTCAGTGGACCGCAGCGTCCATTATCCCGTAACAAGTAATTCGGGTTTCCTTTCAGCAAAACCACAATACTGGGACCGGTATTCGGATTATATTTGGCGATAATTATTTATGGATTTAGCGGCATTATAATCGGGAATGGATGAGTTAAGTATAATAATTTAAACTTTGAGAGGACTTTTTTGGTCTCTGCCAAATACCCAGGTGCATAGGTATAAATCACAGAACAGAAGAAATCAGAAGTTTTTTTTTATACTTTATACTTAGTACGCTTTTTCGTTGATGTAGCTAAACTAAATAAAGAATGTAATAATAAAATAATATCTTGGGACAATCCACACACGGTCATCCGATCCCAAACTAGGCAGAGCCTGTACTATGGAAACCAGACAACTGATACTAATACTTACACAGGGTGTCCCAGAAATGGGGTATCAAGCCGGTAATGACGCGTTGTGTAACCCACAAGCAATCAATTTGTGAAAGAAAATAATGAAAAAGTCAACAGCTTCAGTGCAGCGGGTAAAACATTTTTTTCGTTATTTACCACCAAAAATGCATGAATTTTTTAATAAACCGGATAGGCACGCAATCAATATAAATTAGTCTCTCCATAGGAGCAGGCACGATGGCACAGGGTTGCTTGGCAAACGGTTTTAAGACGATACAAATATTTTTTTATGTAATTCAAAATATCAATTTTTGCCGTATTTGACATCTTTTTCGGGGTCTTTACTATCAATACTATACATACCTTTTGGCTTGATATACCCTGTCCGGGACACCCAGTATACATTTTTTTTTGTAAATACATACTTACTTAAATAGATAAATAACACCCAGACACTTGGTGGTAATCGAACCCACGACCCATCGGTTAGCGGACAGGGTGTCCAACCACTTGACCAACGGGCCCGTCAAAATAAAGAATGTCGAGCATATTTTCATTCTATGATAAGTCTTCCATATTTTGGGTGACTTCGATGTGATTTGTAGCGAGGCTGCAGCGTTGCAGGCGCGCTACACAATTGAAGTCACCCTTACTGCGATTACGGGTTGGTCAATTAGTAATAATAATAATAATAATCTATCATCACAGATAGGACTATTGTCGCCAATAGGCCTGATATTGTGCTGATAGATAGCACCGAGCGTCGTGCAATGATTGTAGACGTCACTGTCCCCCAGTGGCGTGCACAGAGGGTAGGCAAAAAAATGTATTCGGGTTGTTTCACCTATTTTAAGTATGTTATTATACTATTTCAAATATCCATATACAAGCAAATACTATAGACATATTAATTTGCATTTGAAAACATTAATAAGTTTATTCAGCGGCTCCATACTGACAAAAATACTTTGCCTATCCTAGGATTTCTCTAAACGGTCTTAATTTAAAAAAATCTTAGTTTGGACATGAATTAACGTAATTTTTTTTTTATGTAAATGGGTATGTTGTTAATACTGATTAATTTAAGGATATTTGTGCTGGAACACGAACAAATAGCATAAAGCATAAACAACTTGCAAATATTTTTGCCTGCTTTCAGTGCACGCCACTGCTGTCCCCCATGACGAGAACCTCGTGAAAGCGGAAAAAGATAAAGAATGCAAATATCTTGATCTCGCGCACGAGGTTGTCGACATGTGGGACATTGATAGGGCAGTCATTGTACCTATAGTCGTTTCCGCCCATGGCCTAATGGCCAAGAGCCTCGATAAACACCTCAAGAGGCTCGCGTTAGACGGCTGGATCAAGGGCCAGATGCAGAAGGCAGTGCTCCTGGAGACGGCACGCATTGTGAGGAAGTTCCTCTCTCTGGAGCCTTAACCACCGTGTGCTAGGACCCTGTTCCCGCAGCCGGTTGGAAGGTGTTTTTTATATTTTTAAATGTATTTGTGTTTTATATTTATATTTAAAAATGTAAAGAATAGTTTTAAAAAATAAATAAATGGAATAATAATAATATCTTGGTACAATCCACACACGGTCATCCGATCCCAAACTAGGCAGAGCCTGTACTATGGAAACCAGACAACTGATACTAATACTTATATACTTTTTTTTTGTAAATACATACTTAAATAGATAAACAACACTCAGACACTTGGCGGAAATCGAACCCACGACCCATCGGTTAGCAGGCAGGGTGTCGGACCACTAGACCAACGGGCCCGACAATTAGTGAACAGGGGGTTGTCCAAAAATTGGTAAAATCGGGAAAATCTACTGCATTTCACATATAATTTGTTAGCAGTTTAAGCCATGATAACTTATTAAATATAGACAATATATACAAACTACAACTCTCCCTTGTGCTATTATTGTGCAATTTATAAACTTACCTACTGTAAATGTACATAAGTATTACCTACTACTAGTATTACTACTTTAAACAAAGAAACTGGTGTCGTTGAGGTTCATCTCTGTTGACACGGGAGTACCACTTACGGCGCTAATATTTGTACTTTAAGCGAAAGAGTAAACGCTCTACAATAACGAAGCTAGCCATAGCTGAGAGACAAACTGAATGAGACGTAGGGATTTGACGAAAGTAATAGAGAGAGTATTGATTAAAATTGTTAATGTTGCTATTTATGATGAATACTATGATAATTCAGAAACGTTGAGCAAAAACAAGAACTTTTGGTCAAGGGTCCAAGAAATATAGTATATTCTAGCATCTTTCGAAGCAGCTCCTTTCTTGCTACTCCTGGTTTTTATATCGTAGTAAGCAAACTAACGCTATCAAAATTATTGCGATCGAGTTTTCATAATAATATCGCCACGTACTAAGGGCTCCAGGGACCGACCGTTTCTTATCTGTGACGTGGAAAAGAAGCAGACTAATAGCCTACTCATTAGGACCCTGCGTATGGCGTCCAATAAATAAGATAATTGTCCTTTAATTTGTTTACGATATCTTGGCGTAATAGATAAACGTCAGCCCTTTGGTACACATGAGATCGTCAATCGAATGTTCTTTCTACGTGCCTCATTACATGCTTTGCTTCTTAGAAATTATTTTAACTTGAAATTATGCACGTATATTAAATAATTTGTGGTGTTTTCACCAAAACGATAGATTTTTGAGTTCATATTCGCGTTTTCTTTTAAATTTTTATTACATGACAATTGACGAAGTAATACACGTACCTTTGAACTCGTACACAACCGGTTTCTCTTACCTAATTATACTTGATAATATCGCATGTATGTTTCATAACCACATCGTAAAACACGCAGGTTGCGGTACGAAACTACTGGCGCGACGTCATCCAATGACGTCAACTATACACCAACTAGTCGTCAAACTAGTCGTCAAACTAGTCGTCAAACTAGTCGTCAAACTAGTCGTCAAACTAGTCGCTCCAACCAAGACTAATAACTCTTTTACATATGAATATAACCAATTAATGATTAGTCGAAACAGTTTAGTTAGCAATATTAGTGAATATTGGTTCATTGGAAATTGCTAGTACCAAACTGAATTCTCTAAAATGTATGGAATGCCGAAACAGTAGACTCCTGCAAGCAGCCTTGATATTACTTTAAACATTATGAGAATTAAATCTAAAGAAAAAGCATCAATTATTTACCTTTACTAGGCCTAGCTGTGTTCTAGTGAAGGGTAGACTAGGGTAGTATCTGACCCTGCCATGCTACCTACCTGCTCGGACTCTATCTACCACAATGGACCATTTTTTTTTGGTATTGGAGAGGAACCACTAGGTACCTACTCAAATTTATATTGTTGTTACCACAGTACTACCTGATAATCGTAAGGTTTGTAACCAAACACTACTGTCATTAAAAACAATTTTAAATGTATTCAAAAAAGGAGGTTCTGGATAAAAATGCATAATATTCACATAATGCTAGTCATACTTCTTAGCATAATATACGTGTATGCATGTAGATTTGTCCATGTATTTCTCAGAAACTATAAATCCAATTGCGGTAATTCTTTTTGTAGTTCTTTAGTCTCTTAAAACTTAAGAAAGAGTATATTTCATAGAGATCGGTTCTGTAATTTAAAAGATATGGACAATTAATGTTTCCAGTAAAATTTGGTAAGACCCACGTACTGCGATCTTAGTAACATAAGTCACTAAACAGTGTTAAATAAAATGATCTAAAAAACATTCAATAACAAAAATATATTTAAGTGTCGGTTCCAGCTGATGCTGCTTCTTGTGTTAGTTATCACGCTGTGTTTAGCACCGACCGACCATTTACATATTTTTTTTATTTAATGCATTTTATTTGAAGCCGGTTTTTATTTATTCTAAAAATACGATAAGTTCTTACATGTAATACATTTGATTGAATCCTAATGGTTACTCCCAAGTAACGGTCCCAGGCTAGGATCTCTAGACAGCAACAGCAAATACCACGTAAACAAAGTTCACAGATCTCGGCAAAGCTTTTAGCGTCAGCCATAATCTGGTAATATTCTCGCAAACTTGTAACAGCAAAATGAAATAATGTAGATTATAAATAAACCACTTTGTCGTTATCCCTATTTAAAGTTCACAAGAGAGTTTTGAATGAAATTAATTATCGCGGGGCCTTGCACTGTTCGCTCCTTTATGATAATTATATAATTCATTTCAAATAATCCTAACAATGGGTATAAAAATAACTCCATTAAGAGTTATTTTTAAAGTTCCGTGTCGAATAGGTATTCATAATGTCTGTTTGGCTGTAGTGACTATGGAGTGACCTTCACAAATATTTTCATACAAAATACTGTTTCTCACTGCTTGCTTATAATATGGGATAATCCCGCGCTGTAACCAGACAACTGATACTAAATACTTATATAAGTACGTTTTTTCTTGAAAATACAAACTACTTAATTGAAATCAAACTACTTTTACGGATTTTATCGCGGTTTATTTTTTGAATTTACTATCCCGACGTTTCGAATGCTTTGCAGCACCCATGGTCACGGGAGGACTGAGATGTTGAACGTCCTTATGTCACAATTATGCCGGTGTACCCTCAGGTCTTCTTAGTTATTATTGTTGGTCCGATCTACGCAGTAAGAGCTTACAGTATCTTGAGGCCGTGCAGTGTTTTGATTGATATTGGATTTAATTATATTTATCACAGGATCCCAAGCCGGTGGTAACACCCAACCATCTTCTCTATTGAAATTAGGATGTTTTTTGATTTCAATTGCCTCACGAATCATCCTAGGTAGGAATCGGTGTTCTTTTGCGAGGATTTGTGGTTTATCAAATCTAATATAATGGTGGGTGCGATCCTGAACGTGTTCACATGCTGCAGACTTCTTACAGCGTCGGTGTTTCACATCAGCTATGTGTTCTTTAACGCTAGTTTTTATTGCACGCTTTGTTTGCCCAATGTAGGAGAGCCAACAGTCACAATCGAGTTTATAAACTCCTGCATCTTGTAGAGGTATATGGCACTTGACAGGTGGTAAAAACTGACTAATCTTCCTTGGTGGCTTAAAATAAGTTTTGATCGAAGCTCGCTTTAAGATAAATAGCGCTAATTTCAATAGAGAAGATGGTTGGGTGTTACCACCGGCTTGGGATCCTGTGATAAATATAATTAAATCCAATATCAATCAAAACACTGCACGGCATCAAGATACTGTAAGCTCTTACTGCGTAGATCGGACCAACAATAATAACTAAGAAGACCTGAGGGTACACCGGCATAATTGTGACATAAGGACGTTCAACATCTCAGTCCTCCCGTGACCATGGGTGTTGCAAAGCATTCAAAACGTCGGGATAGTAAAATCAAAAAATAAACCGCGATAAAATCCGTAAAAGTAGTTTGATTTCAATGTGTAATATTCGCGTAAGTAAAAGACAAAATTATGTAATACAAACTAATATATATAAACAACATCCAACCACTTGGTGGGAACCGAACCCACGACCCATTAGGTAGCGGACAGGGTGTACAACTTCTAGACCAACGGGCGCGTCAACTAATAACTACAATATTCTTTGAAAATAAACTATATCTTGTCTCATTCAGTCATTTTATCATAATGAGTTTTTCGTCACATGGAATTAGACATATTTCCTTCAACCCTATAACCATATTAACGTCTTAGTGCATAAGGGCGACACACAAGACTGAATAGGTTATTACCACTAGTAATAAGTTTTGAGTTTTGCTGTTTAAGGCCGGTCTATAATAATAATAACAATACCAGCCCTTGTTAATGTCCCACTGCTGGGCACGGGCCTCCCTTCTAGATGAAGGGGCTTAGGCCATAGTCCACCACGCTGGCCAAGTGCGGGTTGGCGGACTTCAGACGTCATTCGAAAGCTAGTTAGGCTTTTTCAGACATGCAGGTTTCCTCACGATGTTTTCCTTCACCGAAAGCTAGTAACAATCGCACAAAGACGATTCGCACATAGGTGCGAGCCGGGGTTCGAACCTGCGCACCTTGTTTCCAAGGCAAGCGCTCGCCCACTGAGCTGTTACAGCTAGTTAAGGCCAGTCTATTACTAAGTATTTAAATGCCTTATTTTGCGGGTTTATTCCCCCGCGTCCTTGTATCGATTTTAATGAAATGTCGTGTAAACCACCATTGAATTCTGAAACACGTTATTTTATTATAATTATTCAAGTGCAGTACTACTATAATTATTCAAGGGCATAGTGAAATACTAAATAGTATTTACGAAAGAAACGCAAGTAAGTATATAAGTATTTGGATCAGTTGTCTGGTTACCATAGTACAGGCATATTAGGTTTATATTAAGTCTTTGGAGTCGTTGGACGTTGGGGGTGTGGTGTGGTGTGTATACGTACATCGAGTACGGCGGCGACACCGAGGAAGACTGCGGCGGGTTTGCAACCCCCGTCCTCGAAAGCACCGTGACAGGTTTCCGGGGGCTATAATGGCGGTGGGCTCAATGGCAAGGCACTGGGTGCAGATTCCGGTCCAGGTCTCCCCCCTCATATGCCGATGAGACAGCCGCGGGGGTTTTAGTGGATAAGAATCCCCCACACCCACACCCTACCCCCTACCCTGGTTGATCCCCCACAGGTCCCGGGACCTACCCCTGTTTTTCTTTTGTTCCCCTGAAAAATTTAACCAAAGGCAACTGGTTGGACCTATTTGGCTGGCCACCGATCAGCCATCACGCCTGCGTTCATACATTTCTTGTTCAGTTTTCGTTTTTGTAAAGAAAAACAGGGTAAGTATATAAACGGTTACCCTCAGGTCAACAAAAAAAAAGTTATATTAAGTACAAACAAACCTTTTTGCAATCAAATAAAACCACAATGCCAGTCATTGCACACGTATTCCCAAAAAAATTACGACACACGGCACACACGAGAACTTGTAAAAACTTGACGTTTTTGCACCCTCCTCTTCCTACGGAAGTAGAGCGTGCGAGCGGGATAGCGCTAGTCCAATCGTGTGCATGAGCGAGACAGTAATCGTGGGAACCATAGGGGTGGCGATATCCCATACGATCATTGAGGTGGGACGTATTGAATATATTCGGTTTGACCCTGCCGGTGCAGACTGCCCTCCGCGGACATCTGGGAGTGCAGACGGGGGACTCTTAATGTTGCTATAATAGTTTCTAGAAAAATTTCAAACTGCTAAATACAGTACACGAAGCAACTCGTGTATGCAACTGTGTCACTATCAAATTGTGTCCTTACATGTGAAAAATAAAAATTAAGATTGATGACATAAAATACTTTAACTACATTAGTCCTTACTTGGAAACCTGCTATTGATATATGGATCTAAGGTCCATGTTGACAGACTAGTTTCAATTCATTTGTAGATTGATGGAATTATTTTTATCATTTTTTTTTAATATGTTTATTCTATAATATGAAATTACCATTCGATTATCGTGTAAAAGCTGCGACCGCAACCGATCGCTCGTCTGCACCCCATTAACTGCGACCAGTAGTGACACCTGTGTGATGTTTATCATTTAATTTATGGTATTCGGCAAATGGCAAGCTCGTTATAGGTACTCATGCTAACAGGTGGGTTAGGGAAAGTTACAAAAACAGTGATAGGTGTAAAATAATTTAATTCTCTTTCATTTCACATACCGCTCTGATGATATCTGTACATATTAATATGTACAAACGACATCAATTTGTATCAACAAATAAAATTTCATTGATCCTTTTGATCTTGAGGTATCTTTATTTGTATTTTAATAACTTAATTGTAAATCATAAAAAATACATAACCAGCAATTGCAACTACATTGCTAAAAATGACCGCAATATTTCTTACGAAAAATGACAAGATCATTAGCAATTGCTTTTAAATAACAAGCATAGCTATATTTATCTCAATAAACTCACAAACATGTGATATGTACAAAGCTGTATTTGTATAAATTCTTTTTTATTACGTCAAAGGAATCTTTGAACTTGAACATCAAAGCGACTCGACGCAAAAGGCATTTATTCGAGACGTATTAAAGCTCTATTTTGGCCCACTTGTTATGACTCGATAGACTTAGAAATATAATAATTATCACACAACTTATAAAAATATTTTATATAATATTTATATCTAAACAACAGCATAATTACCTAGCCATGAGTTTACGGAATGATCATGCATGAGTGATATGTTTATTGTAAGACTTTTTTATTCTAAAAAAATATGTAAAATGTACACTGTCTTACTTACTAATTGAACCTAAAATCTATTTTATTATTAATTTAAAATTATACATACCTATCATAATAGGTAGATTCTGATTAAACTTTTATTTTACTTTAATTTTCA
The DNA here is from genome assembly GCA_911728495.1 of Furcula furcula. Lineage (NCBI taxonomy): Eukaryota > Metazoa > Arthropoda > Insecta > Lepidoptera > Notodontidae > Furcula > Furcula furcula. The sequence goes on from OU452244.1 coordinate 1,672,562, forward strand.
TGACAAACAATTATTAGTCAGGCATAGGTTTAATTCCTAGTTTCCTTAAATAACGCGTTAATCATTTGGTTATAGCCATCGATCTAGGGTTACATCACTATTTTAGCGGTACGTTACTTTTATAGAAAATATGGGGCACTAGATTTTATATTTATCTACAGGTATATCTAGTTCAGTGAAAATTCAGTAAACTCATGGGTAAGGTCATTTCCAAAAATATATTTTTAGTCGTAGGTTAAACTCTGAGATCGTACAACAGCGCCCCGCTGCGCAGCATCCCGGAAAATTAAAACAAGTGAAGCTACACTTTTATACCATTAAGAATCTTTTGTTTTTCTTTCAACTGACGTAATGGCCTTCGTTATATTTGATACATTGCCTTTTGTATGGTAAATAATCTGGCATGCTAATGTCGGAAAAGATTTCCCTCAAGTCACTGACGAATTAATTTGTCGTGATAAATTTGGATAAGTTTGTCAGTAAACATTGTTATGAAACTATGAAATACAGTTTTTATTTAGTTATATACTGTTGTCAGGCAACTAAGCATGAATATAAATTAAACAACGATTTTACAGTCTTTCTACCGGTACCTACCTAAACTATGTTACTTGTCAAATTGGATACAAAGAGATTTCGTACTCTGATAATGACCATTTTCGAACCAAACCAATTCCAGCCGAGCACACATTACCTAATTTTCTCAAAAGTACAAACATAGCAGAATTCAAATTAATTGAAATTCGATTAGAATCAGTTTACCACTGTGAGCCTACTGGTTTAAAAATTAATCACAAATACCCAACAGTCTATTTGGTTAATTCAACCACATAATACGTGACCATCTACAGCATCGATATAATATATAAACTAGATTTGGTGTCACGGTTCAAAAAGTGGTAGCGAGTAATAGCGCCCTTGTGTCGCTATTTCTTTACAAGCCACATCCTGACAAATTTATTTTTGCCGATAGGAGTGTCGCTACTGTCTATATGAAACTGTCAAACTACAAGTCATTATCATTATAAAATCGTTACTTCACGTTTCCGCCACCAGCACAGATAAGTTTGCAACCTCCGCGTCCACATTTTAGATGTAATTTTGTTCGTGAATGTTTATCTAGTGTATATATAATATCGATGATCTACAGCGAGGTGAGCACATACCTTATCGCTTGTCGTTTGCGAATCTTATAATATAGTCAGATTCTACCATCTATCCGCAAACGTTTGCATGTGGTCGTTAAAATATATCCAATTGTGAACGGTGGTAGGTGTGTTGCTGTAGACATAGGCCCAGAAGTTACAAACGGAAAACAAAGCGGAAAAGTATAAACATTGCTGTGATCTGGTTTAAATGGCACTGCAGCTGTAGAGGCAAATGAATAAGTGTGCGCTGGTAAAACAAAAATATAAGTCAGGTATTGTGTGATCTCTATAAATATTTATATTTGTAATTTTGTTATTAATTCTTGCTTAATAAATACGGGCGAAGTTTTGCTAAGTAATTAATAAGGTAGGTATACAAAAAGTAAACCTCAATATATGTAGTCACAACCATAAGTAAATATTTTTATATGTTATACTTACTAACATATACCTATTTACATTTTATTAATATGTAATTCACTTTTTCTAATTTCCGGCCACTGTACAACGAGGCGAATAATCCTAGTTTCAATACGCTAATTCCGCGCCCCAGGGTCTGTAAGGCTTTGAACTGTTCTGTGAGTACTGATGATGTGGTGGGTGATGAGGGTACGGCGCGGGGTAGTGGGGCGCTGGCGGGGCGGGGTGAGGGCCCGGCGGGCCGGGGGGTCCCGGCGGCGCGGGGGGATAGTGGGGATAACTTGGGGCCGCTGTCAACGGTGCTGCTATCGCTGTAGGTGTCGCCACCGTCGCTGACGCTGTGGTACTAGGGACGTCTTGTCTATGCCCCAACTCCGTATACCCGTGTTGTTGGGGTACCGGGGCGGTCGGGTACTGTGGATACCCCCAGTTTGCGGATTTCGCGGCCAGCTCCCTCTGCGCCGCGAAGCATTGGAGGTGGCTCATGAGCCGGAGCCTCAGGGGGTCCTGGATGTCGAGGCCCTCGCAGCTGACGAGGTATCTGGCGACTTCCGCGGCGCACTCCCTGAAGCCTATGCTGTGGTAGTCCATGGCGTATCGCTGCGGGTCGTACGCGAATGTGTCCAGTCCTGGAAAGATGGAGATCGAGTTCAGTCTAATGGCAATCATCACAGTAATCTTGGTGTTGGTGGTTTTTTTTCTACAGGTTTTTGTATGGCGCGCAGCGAGAAATCGCATGCTTTGCAAACCAGAGGTCGAGGTTTCAATTCCCGCGGGGAGCAACAATTTGTATAGTTGGTCCAGCCCAATCACCTGATTGCCTGGAAAGTGAGATGATCCATGCGTCGGAATGGCATGTAAAAGTCGGTCCAACGTCTAATTTCTCCCTGGTATTGTCGGTTTTGCGTCCCATCGGATTGGCAGAGTAAAGGAACAGAGAGTGCACCTATGTCTACGCAAGACATGTGGACTAAAATATGCACTCGTACCTACACTAAAATATCCGCGTAGATGGCTACTCTTATGAAAGATTGGTCACTGTGGTCATATCAGCCAGGAGGATATTATTATATATACTTATTGTTCTTCTAAAGCAGTCGTCTCCAAACAATAGTAAAATAAAGAAAAAAATAAGATACAATCATAACCTTTGCCCTATATTTCAATATGACGCAAGTCTGCAGAGTTATTAAATAAGCTCAGGCATATTTACTTTTCAATTCAAATTCCCAGCCAAGCAGTATAAGTTAAACGAGGCGTGTTTACTGTTGAATAAATTAACGTCGTTTCACTATAGCTACTGTACAAAAGAGTTGCAAAATAATTGCTTTTAAGAGAGTACCGATTGCATTTTGTGAAAGCAGTTTCAAGCAAATTGGTATATTGTATGACAGGGTTTAAGACAGGAAGGACACATGGAGAACTACTTATCAAAATTGAAACAGCCCGACTCGAGAAGTAAGTATAAGTACATCTTACAGATCGCAGCCAATATCATCTTGGAGTGAGATTTAAAGCGCTGTGGTGAATAAGATTGCAAACAAGTGCTCTATCAAGAGTTGCTGTGGCGAGTTTGGGGCCACAGTTCTTCCCTCTTGATACCGGCACAACGATTATTTCGATACAAACTACTTGTCCTTCTATTGCCTAAAATAGGCTAGTACTTAGCTAACTATTTATGAGGTTTTTATATTACGTAAGTAAAGTGATTTAAACCTTAATATATACAATCAGGGTTTATGGATTACCCAATACGTATTTTCTAAGAAAGTTCGCTGAAATTGCACAACGGTAAATTTTCAGGCAATCAAGCAAGATTTGATTCCGACAGAATTGCTTCTGCAGAATTTTAATTACGAAATGCAACTACCTAAGTATAACATATTTTAAAATTATTCTTATTTCGCTTAATTTCATTTTCTTCGTAACTCTGTAATAATAAAAGATATCCGACACTGTCCAGATGTGCTACATAATTTACGTATCAATAAGAATCAGACAATTCGTGCCAAGGAAACAAAAAGAACTGCAAGCTATTCAAAGAACAACCCTCGATTTGAGCTCCCAGGAAGAGATAGATAATAGCTGCCTCCTTAGGAAGGAAGAGGATGGAAAATCATGACGTTTGTAACGGGAACCCTAAGTTTCCGGATGTCTTCCGACAAGGTAGGCACCGGCTAGCATATGTTGAACTATTACTCCCTTGAGTATATTTGAAAAGGCTGTTTGAAAAAGCGGATTCATTGATGAGTCAGGGGTCTTGATGTTTTGGTGAATTCACTGGGCCACCGGGCCAAGGGAAGGGTGAAAGGAAGCAAGTATTTTTTATTACTACGGAGAGGGTTTAAAGTACTTTTTAAATCATTTTTTTAATCGTAGTATGTTGTTATTATTTTCATTTTGAAGAGACAATGTTTTCCTTATTCCATAATATCGGCGTATGATTTAATATTTTTTCTTTTACATGACGAGTTTTTCTTCTGTGTTTTTGTTCATACCGTCAAATGATTGGTTTAAATATGAAATACTGCCATAAAAGCTTTGTGTGAACTTTGCTGAAACAACAATATTACCGTAAGATCGTAGCTTGGTTGTAAATGTTAGTCTGTCTTCAATCATTGCGTTATATTTCAAAAACAGCGTTATCTTTCTTTTACTAAACATAAGCAGGTACTTGTTGACTGTGGATTTAGGCTTTAATTATTCAAATGCTCGCAATAACACAACAAATGATGACTAATTTATTTTATAGATAACATTTTAGTCAAATAATATGTACCTAATGTACCTCCTTTTTGCCATCAGGGTTTCAGATTCTGGTGAGAGAATCTGTTTATGAGATTAATATATTGACCTTGACATAATCGGCAAAATTTCACGTTAATCGGATATCAAGAAACTGATAAAACTACTAATTGGGATTCCACGACACTCATACGATATAGGTATTAAAGTTATCTTTAGCATCGTAATAATGTTTTACTATCAAAACCTTCAATTTCCTCTTAACCAAGTGTTTAATTAGTCAATCCAAATCCACTAATCAATTAAAATGTTTTTAAAAGTTGTCCTGCATATTTCATTCCATAGACTTTTTAACACTCGGCTCTCTAAGGAATGATTGCGTTCTTTTCCTTCCGTCATGCAGTTGTGGGGTTAACTTAGTTTTTTTGTGGCACAGGTGGGACAACCCTTCTCCTTCCGACTGCCACAAGGGGCACAATGGACCCGTGATTTGGGGACGCGAATGTAGATTTAGAATTCTAAGATATACGATTTCTTTTTTGTATTGAACTTTTGAGTACAATTACACGTACTTAAGCCAGTACCTACCTGTAGTTTTTTAACTTATTACCTTTTTAGTATACTATTTATACCTATTATTTACCTTGGCATATGGTACTGAGACGTGTTCCATAACTGCTGGCCTTTTAGAGAAGCTCAGTGTCACACAACGAGCTATAGAGAGAGCTATGCTTGGAGTTTCTTTGCGCGACAGAATCCGTGATGAGGAGATTCACCGAAGAACCAAGGTCACCGACTCTTAGCTCTTAGAATCTACAAGTTGAAGTGGAAGTGTGCAGGCCATATCGCTCAAAGAAGCGATAAGCGACGGGGAAGAAAGGTTCTCGAGTGGCGACCACGAACTGGAAGACGCAGCGTAGACAGGCCTCCCACTAGGTGGACAGACGACATTGTTCGCGTCGCAGGCAACCGGTGGATGCAAATGGCTATTTGTCGTTCATTGTGGCGGTCTAAGGGGCGTTCCCATTTGTTCAGTAGTGGACGTCTTCCGGCTGATGATGATGGTGAGTAATAGGTAGGTACTTAGAAAACATTGTATAATTTAAAATAAATAAGTTTTCATCTACGCACACGGCTGTGTGTCGCCCAAGTTAGCGACGAAGGTACAAAATTTTTCTTTCAATAAAAATCCCATGGGGTTCAAACTATAAACACTCCCGTTACTTAATTCATTGCACAGATAGCCATAATCTCTTAATTCGGCAGTCAACTGAAGGGTTCCCTATCCCCGCAGCCCAGTGGCGTGGGGGCGGGTTGGGACTCGCGTGGGCAGTGGGTTCCCACGGCGCACCCCTACGCAGTGCAAATACCGGCCGATTTGAAATGTATGGGTAGTAAGTGATTTGAAATGTATGGGTAATGATGATTTGTCTTTATGAATTAATTCTGGGGTTTTGTGGGGTGTGGCGAGTAAAGCCGAAAATTGACTACTTTATTTATTTGTAATAAACTAGCTTACACACCCGTAGCTCCTCAGCTCGAGCTTTTTTACGTATGCCAAAATAAAAATATTATATTCCTTTTTAGCAGTGAAAGAATTTTCAAAATCGGATCTGTAGTACCGTCCGGTATTACGCCGTACATCCAAACTCACAAACTTTACCTCTTTATAATATTAGTATACTTAGATAGATAAAAGTAAGATATAAAAATATCGATTTTTTTATCATGGTAAATTGAAATATTCGTGTATACCTACCTAAAAAAAAAAATCTTAATTAAGCTGCAGGCTAAGATTTTATTGATTAAGTTTTGTTATTTTTTATTACAAGGATACTATCAGAAAACCAAAAAAAGTTTCTTAAAAGAAGTGTAATTCCGATTTCTGAGACACTATATCAAATAACCATTACGGATGATTGATTTTAAACACTAAATAAAACGAAAAAAATAACAATAGCCGAGGCTGACCAACACCATAAGGCGCCTGCGCGGGCCGCGGGCGCGCATATCGCTTACAAACTACGGCTACGCACAGACAAACGGACACACACCTGGCACGCACAAAAACACAACAGGAAGCGATAAGTGGCTGCCCGGCTAGTCTATTTTTTGTCTCTGTTACACTTGCGATGTGTAAAAGAGAGGTATTTGATATCGATATGGTATTTTTTTGTTGTAAATAGTGGTAATGAATCGAGAAGATAAGTCGTAAAGCGATCCTTGATGGCCAGTTGTGATACAAATATTGTTTTGTGTCAAAAAAAAATGTATTAATGGTGGTTTCCGGGATCGTTATTTATAATTTGGCTTGCACCCAGTTTCTGAGAATTTTAACGGTATTTATTTATATTGCACTACAGAGATTATTTCCCTTGGTAGTAAGTATAAAAAAATGACAAATGTGATTATATCGCTAGCAAAAAATATGTAACATCTACGGTAATGTTCAAAGCATTTATATATATTACAGAAAGGAAACTATTCGCATCATAACATCGTTACGATAATGATAATACCGACATTGACCTTTCGCTGACCGGAAGTGGCGTCGGACGCGACAGGAACTGTCGGCTCGGCTGACATAATGTCGGTTTTCCGTCTGCTAAACACATCGGCTAAACACGAGCAATGAACGGAACGACTCTTAATTTGTTTCGTATGATTCTTTAGTGGGTGACCGCAAATTGAGTGCATAGCGAGCGACCATACACTCTGTTATAGGAAGAGGCACATTAAACATTTTTGTTTAATAAGACTCAGAAGTTTATACATTCCGTTTTTTTGGAACCAGGGAGGTATAGATCGATTGCCACATTTCCCATGTAACTAGGAGGACTCCTCGTCACGTGTCCAAACCATCTCACCCTACTTTCCTGAAGCTTATCAGCGATACATAGATACTCTCGAAGAACATAGCCTTCTTCCTGGGGTATTCGGGCAAAAGACTAACATTTACCTAACTTAATTACTTTGTATTGAACGAAGACCGACAGGTCACCACACAACTTTAATTAAAATTAGCATCAGCCCTTTAACCTTAGATAAAAGTTCGAAAGTCCAAATACTAGCGGCGTTATGGGCAAATATAAGTCAATAGATTAAAATCCCCGCTACGCACGGAGCGCCGCGTGGCTAACAAAAAACCGGGGGGTGGTCTGTCCACCTGCCACCACCCGGAAGCCAGACGTGGGAACGCGAAACGTGAAACACGCCCGTTCCGTGATATTGTGATAACGACGGCGCACGAGGTCTCGTGGGCTGATGCTGTGAGGACTTGTTTATCTGTATTGAAAATATACCTAATTTTCGCATATACCTACACATATTTTAATAACTGTACCTTATTAAGAAATTTTCAACACGTATCTAAGTAATTTGTTCACTTCTAAAGATGCTTTGAGGTAATGAAGCTTGATGAACGAAATCTAACCACGACGGGCTTAGAAATTAATTAATGATACCCTTGTCAGAAACACTGTATTCTTTTGAGTGTGTTTAGGTACAGATTAACATTTTAATAATTACCATTTTTCGATTATTCCCAGTCGTCACCACTGGCAACGTTCCCACTGGTGACAAACGGGAAAAAAAATCCCATTTGTCGCCAGTGGTGACGAATGAAACATTAAATTCCCAGTTGTTACCAGTGGCGACAATTGAGACTTTTAATTCCCAATTGTCGCCACTGAAATAAAAAAAAAACAATCACCATCATCAATCAGATCGTCAGAGTTTATTTTTGGCATAGCAACATGCTGAGGCAGCATCTTTTTGGACCCGACACCTTTGGAATTTTTTTACTATGAATTTTTACCTACTTTGTTATTTTGAGTGTCAAATAAATGTATTTTCTTTCTTTCGTCGGAAGACGTCCACTGCTGAATATAGGCGTCTATTCCCAGTAGTTTTAAATTTTGTTCTACATGTATGATTACGAGGGAAAAAAATCCTACTAGTTCTACATGACTGAATGTGGAATGCATTAATTATTTTTTTTTATTCCTAGTAGTTCTACACGATGACGTATTAGAAAATTGGAACTTTATTAGTGAGCAGAATACTTTTATTTTGTTCTAGTGGGGGTAACCTTCGATAAGTTCACCCGGTGGTAGTCAGCCAGGGTATATCGGATTAGTATCCACTAAAACTTTCGCGGCTGTTGCATCGGCACCTGAGAGACCATTATTCATGAGGCTTCCTTATGTGCTATGCTACCCTGGTACTTCTGGTATAAATTGAAGGTCACAATTGGATATCAAACACCAGACCTCACTTATGTGGTAAAACCTTCTAATTACCTGTCCTGCTCTAGTAGTAGGTACTTCTGGTATATACGAACCACAGGTACAAACTGATAACTAGGTACTTGATATCACAAAAGAGATGAAGCCTCTTTGTGCCCTCTGTTGTCCTAGTACTTCTGGTACAATATTTCTGGTACAATAACGTCGTTGAGGTCGCTGGTAAAATTCTCTTCGATCGATTTCCTGAGATCTTTTCATTTTCGCTTCTGAGATAAAACTTCTAAGATATATCTAGTATTACATTCGCGAGTCCACACAATAGACGCGACCGTAAAAAAATATGGAAAAGATACCACGTAACAGGTAAAGTGGACGTCTTCCCTCTGATGATGACTTCCTTTATCCGATTGTTACCACTGGTGACAACTGGGATTTCATTTTCCCATTCGTCACCACTGGCGACAAATGGGAATTTTTTTCCCGTTTGTCACCAGTGGGAACGTTGCCAGTGGTGACGACTGGGAATAATCGCCATTTTTATGTAACAATGTTTTAGGCTAAGTACGATGTTGACACATAGACGACCTGACCTACTTATTACTTTCTTTAAAGTACTTTTGTAAAAACTATCTAAGGGAAACTATTAAATGACGTCGTTAAATATTAATTAATTTATTTATGTGCCATAAGTACGTATTTTAATTTTAAAGCTATGAAAATTCTGGATTAATTTTTGCTCCAGTAAGACTGAGTCGCTCTTGTTTTTTACACATAACAGAAAACTTGAGTACCTACTTCAAGATTAATGAGTATTTGATAATTAAAGAAAAAAGCTACCAGTTTACTTCACTACTACTTTACTAATATTTCTATGTTTTCTCAGTAATCTTCAACCGCTAGCATATCCTATTCTGCCATTTATAATCAATCAGAGCTCAAAAGATCTTTCGTCCGTCATCCAAGAAGAAGAAGATTATTATTATTATTCCGAAGCATTGTTCCTATATTTAGCAAGTTTTTTTAACTACCTCGCACTCTTACATACTCTCGCATATTCATCCAAAAGAAAAGTAAGAATTTCAAAATAAAAGTAACAGTTGGCAAGATAGCGGCAAGATAGCGGTAAATACTAAAACCCAGCAACAAAAGACAGGAAAAGCGAAACGAATGACTAAAGCAATTTGTAAAGCTTTTTAAACATTTTTACGTTTTTAGCGAACAACCGTTAGGGCAACCTTTAATTGGAAACGGAAACATGTTCTATGGAGACAGGTTTTCACGATATAATTGTGAACGTAACGGGCAAGTTTTTATTATACTTAATCGTACGACTTTTTCACATAGTATGAGGAATAGTGTAAGTTAGGTGTTATATCGCCAAGCAGCAGTGTCTAAAGTGTGTCCACTGCAGCTGCGGATTCTCCTGGGCCCAAGAGGTTTAATTGTTTCAAGTATTAGAGGTTCCGGTAATACAATGGTAGAACAATACTAAGTCAAATGGGGATTTTCAGCGCAAGCATCAAATGAAGATTTGGTTATTACTTGTATACATGTAAGATTAAGATGTAAGAATCTCGTAACTTCGTTAAAAACTGAATTAAACACTTGTTTACGCAAACAGTTTGTGCATAAAATTGCACAAAATCTGAAAGGCATTATCTCAAAATCGATTTGGTTATGTAACTTACAAGGGTTACAGCAAACAGATTAAATAAAGGACAGTTTATTTGTTAAAAGGTTTGCGCACGCATACTCATAATACTATGTACGTGTAGGTACATACTTGTTCATATTAGAATTTATGCAAATATGCTTAAGCGTCTGCCCGGACCGTTTTCATGATTTACAACATATATAAAATCCAAATAATTATTTAATCCAATCCATCCAAATACTAATCTTGAGTTTTATTTTGAAGAACCGCGTTGTATTTACTATGTGATATCTAGGCGACTGGGTCCTTTGTCCAGGTAAAAACTACTGTTGTGTCAGATACATTCACAGAAAGCGGCAGTGTGTAAATATGTCTGTGTGTCTTGTAAAGTAAACTGCAGTCGCAGCTGAATTGCTAGAATCGAGAGAAATAATAAACAATATCTCATGTGACAAGCGGAAATGTAGTTTAACCGAACTTGGGCTGGCGTGTGCTTTACCTCCAGGTACAACATTCTGTTCGTTTAGTTTCTGTTGGAAACAATTGTCACTACTTGCAGATTAGGATATAACACTTGGTGTATAATGAATTACTGTAAAGACTTGTATCGAAAAGAGTCTGATCGTCTAATTCTGCGCTTTTAACATAATACGATTTGTGTAAATACCCCGCTAATAGATTCAATTAGATAGATTTTAATTAAAAATTAAAGTTATGTTCTTGTGACGTATGCAGGATCAAAATTACGAAGGTTTAACATTGCAAGTTTAAACTTTTTGATTAAAGATTCGGAGCCACTCGCAGTCGTGTAACTTATTAACACTTACTTTATATGAGGTTTATACTATTAATAAAAGGTATAAACTTACACTATTAATATGAGGCTTATTCGGGGTAAGCAACCGCGTTAAAATTGAACTTAGAAAGGCTCTATACTGAAATAAATAAATGTTTTTGTAAAATCACTTTCTTATTTTGTTGTAGATTAATGATACTACTAGAGTAGAAAATAGTTTATTAGCAACGTCTAAAAAAGTCGTCTAATGAAGTTGTAGACTTCGAAAAAGAGATTCCTGAATTAATTAGTTTTTAGCATATTTTTCATGGCTTCGTTAACTTTAGAGCAAAATTCAAGTTTGAAACTATACTTTCTTTGACAGCTCATATCTCAATAATTATCTTGACAAATAAACCTCGAAATTCTTTTCAAGACTTACCTTTACCGAGAAATTAAACAAAGGAATATAAAACTAACCTTTAGAGTGTAGCATCTTCAAGTGGTCTACAGTGAGCTGAAGGATCTCGGCCTTCTCGAGCTTGGCGCTGCCTTGCTTCTCGCAAGCTGCGGGCACCAGCCTCTTCAGCTCGGTCAGGGAGGTGTTGATGCGGTCCCTGCGCTTCTTCTCAATGACCCCACGACGACGCTTGCGTGTCATCAGCTGACAGGAGTCACCGCCTGGAGACCTGCCGATTCATTTTGATATCATTAACTATTGGAATTTAGGAATATGATGGTTTTTAAATAAACTAGTTTCCTCCATTTCAAATGATCTGCAGCATCTATGGTTATGGGAGAATGGAATTTCAGGTGCGATGGTATTTTAAAAACAACGATATTTGCAACATAATTGCAAATATCGTTGTTGTTATTAAAGTGATAGATGTGCTGGCTTTTTTAGAATATTACGTGTAAAGTTCAAAAGACTATTATTCAAAACCTTACAAAAAAATTAGGTTTACATATTAGTTAAAGTTTACATATAATGTCGTTACTATAGTTTTTTAAAATTCATGTGAAACTTTAGAGCTAATTATTACTGTTTCATACTCTAGTACACAGTACAGTGAAATGCCAGTATTACAGCACTAATGAACGGTACATAATTTAAAAACCAATCACATTAAACTATATTTACAAATTTTGTAAACTCCCTATAGCTGCAGTAAGAATTATAATACAACCGATCGATATTCCACGTCGCGTAGTCATACAGCTACGGCGTAGCACATGCTACGAAAGCTCCATTTACGTTACGCCGTTCGACGTAGCAAATAAAAGTAAATTCAACAAAAGATATTACTGTAAAATGAAGAAGTGTTTATTTTAGGGCCTACATCAAAATTATGCACATGAAATTTCAAAAAAATTATGTCGTCATGTACTTTACTCTATGCAGTGTCTATATAAAAAAGACTTTTAAAATAACTACTAAATATAAAGTCTTTTCCATTATATCATTTGGTAACTAATCAATATTTATATCTAAAATCGATTACTTACGTGGCGTCTTTACTGCTTTCTTCTGAGAACGCGTCATCCTCGCTCTCGGAGTGCGTCCTCTTGCTGCGTGGCGCCGGCGCAGGCGGTGCTGGGGCCGGGGCCGGCGGGCCCCAGGCACCGTAGCCCCACTGTGGGGCCTGCCCTTGCACCGGGGGACCGGATTCCATATGCCTATGATGGTATTCCATGATCACAAAATGTTAGAACACTTGTATTTTTCGATGATATTCAAAGTCACACACGATTTTGCAAAAAAATAATCTATTTAAAAAAAAAAACGCGCTCGTATTCTTAAAATATCTTCGAAGTTAAGTTAATAGTCACTTGAAAGTATAACTTATCATTTTTATTGTAACACAGAAGCTTCACGTAATTAACGATTGTGAAAAATGTCCGTTCACTTTATCAGATAATTTTGTCGTGATAGTGCAGAGGTAAGGCGCAGTGCACAAGGTCGTGTCTGCAGGCGACGCGTGCGCACGCGGCGGTCGTCCGCCACGGAGTGTGTGGCCGCGTGGCGCCCCGTGTGTCGCCGCCCTTACGACACTCGTCGCCCTATGGTAACTGGCCTTTATCTAACTTCAACCCTGTCTATCACCTATCCCACCACATTATAGACCTTATTCCTTCGAAACAACGATGTGATCAGTCGATAAACAAAATTGTAATCGATTTGACACAGCAACTTTTATTTTACAGTTTTGCTGTGCAGTTGTGTGTATTATTGCGAAGTGAATAGAGCTTTTTTCATTAGTTTTATGGGTCACATAACAATATTAAAAATTCATAAATGTGAATTAAGCTGAGCGGTATACGAAATTATGATCTATGTTAAAAATTATAAGGGTTGTAATCCACTGATCGGAATGTTTGGGGTGTATATGATGGCCGCGTGTCCGGCGCGCGGTGGGAAACAGCGGGACAATTAGGTGACGCAATTTTATTCGCTCGAATGTCGGTGCGAACCCATTCTGTGGGGGAGATGTTAAGGGGCGCAATGAGAAGCGTGGGACGGCAAAAGGATCAGATATTAAATTCTTACATTATGTACACACTATCTATATAAATAATATGTTTCTTTACGAGTAGGTATATAAAAAAAATAGGTGCATGTTTCATTTCATTTTCAGTAATAAGTTGCGACTCAGTAATATATATGCTGGCAAAGTTAAATGGGTTGGAAACTAAGGTTCAGTATTAACTCATGGATTGATTCCGTATTAATACACAATTATTTCCTTACAGTTGCTTATAGTTATTAACTCATTCTCTAAGCAAGTATCCATCTTCGATGTATGACTTGTGCAAGTTGTTTTCTTAATTTAATTAAAACACACGCCCTAAAGTTGGTATGTAATCACTGCCTTCCGATGCCGCACGCGTCGGCGGTCGCCGCCGCATAGCACGCGCGCTCGACCGCCGCCCGTCACACGCACGACAGCCGCGCGGCGCAGTGCCGGACATTGCTGAAGTGTGTTCACACCTTTAATGTTTCATAGCTGCACTTAATCTTAGCTAATTTGAGGAAAGAATGTGGATGCAACAAGTGGCAAAGATTGAGTAGGTTTTAGATTCATAATACAGAGAAAGGTTTAGATTACATTGAGTTTTAAAGATTAATATGGGCACACTGACGTGTTTTCATTGTCAGGACCAGCCAGAGTTTATTGTTACAATTTCAGATTTTGAGAACACGCCGATGCTTACCGTGGTTAACATTATGCGGCAACAATATCAGAGTGTTTTTTATTACTTTCGCATTCTAATTAATATGAAGTTGACAGCACTATCCAGCCCTTGTTTTTTAGGTTAGGAGGTAAACCTGACTCCCAACCTGAGACATCCCAAGTCACAGGTTATACCCGCCCGATTATAATGTGGGTATCTTCAAGACTAGAGTGAATACAATTGCGTCGCCGCTTTCCATCAGGTGGGACTGCAGTCAAGCACTGGTTTATTATGTATGGCTGGATTGTTATGGATTATTATGTACGATCACTTAAATCTTGACGTCCTTTTAAATTCTTTCATCATCATTATCAGCGGCCGAAGGATGTCCACTGCTAAACAAAGGCTTCCCCCTTAAAAGGGAAGAGTAGCCATAATCCTCGCTTGGGGATCGCAGTATATATAGCTGACAGATAATACAATAGAAAGACGCTGCTACCCGTCTTCTTGTTTTCCCTTAGTCGCCTCTTACGGACCCTCAATGGGAGGAGATGGGTGGGTGCTTAACCGGATACCCCACTGGTTAAATTAATTTAGATTAATTCTGGATTTAAGGTAATAAGCTCAGTTTTGAGTAATTTGTCCTTTGTTGTAGTACCTATATATATCCAAAGAGATCCAAAATTAAATCCACTGATATGGTAATAAGCTCAGTTTAGAGTAATTAGTCCTTTGTTGTAGTATACATATCCAAAGAGATCCAAAATGAAATCCACTGATATGGTAATAAGCTCAGTTTAGAGTAATTAGTCCTTTGTTGTAGTATACATATCCAAAGAGATCCAAAATGAAATCCACTGATATTGGCTGCATTATACACAGCTGCTGCCACAGGTAACATCTCGCGCTTGAGGTGTACACAATCCGATGATGAGAGATATTGCTCCGCAGAGCATGCAACTGGAAAATACTCTTGATTGTTCGCGACACGCACCGCATCTCACATGGCTTTTAAGTGTGTGTATGATAAGAAGAAGTTGGAGCTCAAAATACAAGCAACTATTATAAATTTGAAAAACAAGCAACAGTAACATTAAACTTTGCAGAACACTATTCGTTGCCGTCGTGGTTAGGTATTATCAGGTTGTAGGTTGTAAGTTCCATTCCCACCCAAACATTTGTGTGCTATGTCTATTTGTCAACAGTCTGGGTGTTCATTAGCTGTGCGAATTGGCCTAGGACCTAGGATATTGAAAAAAACCTAATCATAGGACAACTTTCATATCAGACATAAAACTATCCCCTGTTTTTCTGTTCAAGATCAAAAATGTATGAAATGCTGACCGGTGGCCAGCCAAAGACAATTGGTAGGTTTAAATATGTCACATTCTTTGATTATATTATATACGCTTAGATACCTATTAGTCTTGTAACGTTACGTTACTAAGCATCGCAACCTCATAATTCGTGTGTGCGTGCAGGCCTCGTTGTACACTCGCGTCATCTGTGGTTGTGTGCGTGTTTGGGGATCTCCAGTTATCAATATTTTTCCCATAAATAGCGATAGCGTTGTTGGCTATGCATTGATATGTACTGTGTAAATGTGTAATTCCTTTTTTTGTAAAATATAATGTATAGCTGTTTGTTGTCCAAATAAAATAAAATAAAATTTAATTAAATTTTTTTTTTTTTAAATAATGTAAAATTAAATGGCGTGTCCGTTACCATCAGGTGAACGTCTTATTTGCCTCATGACCAGGAAGAAAAAAAATACTTCTAAGTAAGTGTTTACCTTTAGAAAAGTAATTAATTTATAAAATAAAAAATAAAATAATTAAAATTATTTTAATTGATTTATTTAATGTTTTGGTCAAAAAGAAAAATTACCCCAGACTTAAGATATATTCCCCCATTATTACCTAGCAACACCAGTCTAGTCGGACAATGTACAAATTGTCGTAAAAAACAATCGAGTTATTAATAATCCTTCACAGAATTTTAAGACTTATGAATGGAAAATTAAGTTAGGATCTTTATTAATTTTACTTAGTTAATATTTTCACGGTTTGATTACACAATTCGGCATAATGTTTTTTTTTTCGAGCACAAACCATCGGTACAGTTCAAGTGATACTATACAACCAAGTATGCCAATTTTATGTTTTGGTGTACCTGATATTGTCAAGTGTTTGAACATCGAACATGCTATCTAGACGTATATATAATCAAAGGTCACATTCAACCCTAATCACCCACCACCACACCATCCGGTCAGCCATCACTCCAGTGTTCATACATTTATTGGTACATTTTTGATCTTGAAAAGAAAAACAGAGTATCCTGTGATAATGATGTGTATTTTGACAGTTACATGCAGACAGTAGTGACACTCCTATAGGCAAAAATAATTTTGTCAGCATGTGGGTCAGCCGAAAAGAAATAGCGGCACAAGTGCGCTATTTTTGTGTGCCACTTTTCGGACCACACCTAATCTAGTTGAAATATTATATCGTTATGTAATCAGGAATAAATCATACATTTCCATTTTACAAATTAGAGTTTAGAGCCAGCAAGTATCGTCAGCTCCTACAGCGTAGCTGCCACATGCATAGATGTTATCATTGTTTGCTAACAAAACGCGGGTGTCGCAGGCTCGAGTATCTTTAATCAGATCAGATTTATGTCACCAGCAGTCAGTTCTTACGAGCCGCCATTGTTGCTCGTAATCCGTTTTGAAAAATAAAAAACGTCTTTGTTGACATCAAGGACGGTTTTGTGTTTTTTTAGCTACAGCGTCTTTCGGCTTAATATTTTGTGAGAATAAGGCTATTTCTACTTGTGCTGTTATCAGTATATGCCGCACCGCCGTTTTGTTAGGTACGCAGTACGCTGTTTTGGTACAGTAAACTTAAACCTTAGCCCATTCACTTATTACTAGTGAACTATGAGTGACGGGCTCTTTGGTCTAGTGGTTAGACACCCTGGCTGCTACCCAATGGATCGTGGGTTCGATTCCCAGCATGTCTCTGGGTATTATGTGTGTATTTCCAAAAAAAAGTACTTACATAAGTATTAGTATCAGTTGTCTGGTTTCCATAGTACAAGCTCTGCCTAGTTTGGGATCGGATGACCGTGTGTAGATTGTCCCTAGATATTATTATTATTAAAAAAGGACTTTTTTTGAAAAGGAAGGTTATCAATTCGGTTGTATTTTTTTTTTATTTTTTTTTTATTTTTTATGTTTCTTACCTCAGTAGTCTGTCGTTTATTAACCGATTTAGAGAATTCTTTTTTTATTCGAATCCTTTCGAATAAAAAAAGAATATCTAAATCGGCATCTCCTGATGCTTCCAGATTGGTCCCATTTTTTTCAAAATCAAGTTCTGATGATGGGATCAATGAGTAGGTAATTGAGGGAACTCCTTAAATATTATATATATGTATACATATAGCGTTTTTGGTATTTTTAGAAACAAGTCAAGTATTTTCATTCAAAAAGCATCATTTGGTGAAGTGGATCTGATGAAGAAGGCCATAGATGGCCACCGGAACTCCGTAATAAAACAGTATATCCTAGCCGTGCCTACTAAATGTAGACCTAACGAATTTACACTCGTTGGATAGGTCTCGACGATTAGTTGCTAGAAAAATGGCGATCAGGGTTTGATGATGGAGCAGGAAGGTGGTCACGGGATCTCGGCACCAATAAACGTAGACCCACCGAGTTTGGGCTCATTGCGTAACTCTCGACGAGGAGTTGCTAGAAAAATGGTGATCAGGGCCTGATGATGGAGCAAGAAGGTGGTCATATGATCTCTGCACCAATAAACATAGTCCCACCAAATTAGTGCTCGATGGGTAGGTCTCGACGAGTAGTTGCTAGAAAAATGATGATCAGAGTCTGGTGGTAGAGCAGGAAGGTGGTCACGGGATCTCTGCACTAATAAAGGTAGACCTACCGAGTTTGGGCTCGTCGGGAAGGTCTCGACGAGTAGTTACTAGAAAAATGGTGATCAGGGTCTGATGATGGAGCAGGAAGGTGGTCACGGGATGTCGGCATCAATAAACGTAAACCCACCGAATTTGGACTCGTTGGATAGGTTGCGACAAGATTTAGGTAGAAAAACGATGATCAGAGTCTGGCAATGGGAGCAGGAAGGTGGTAACAGGAACTCTGCTCCATTAAACGTAGGTCCGACCGAGTTTTAAATCGATGGTTAAATCTTGATAAGTGGTTAGTAAGAATAAAATATAAGTTGTTAAAAGTTAACCTAATAACACACCATGGGAACCACTAAAAATAATAAAATAAAAATAATTTCTACAAAAAAAAGAACCGCCTTCAAAATGTAACTAAAAAGCCTGAAATAATATCTTAGGATCAGTGGTTTTTACATCTACATAGTTGGACGTGGATTACAACATATATAAATTAATTTTATTATCGAAGTCGGCGCCAAACCTGCAAAGACTCACAACGACAGTAGGTACCTAATTGTTTTCCAGTTTGGCGCCGTCTTTGATAATAAGATGTATTTATATATGTTGTAATCCACGTCCAACTATGTAGATGTAAAAACCACTGATCCTAAGATATTATTTCAGGCTTTTTAGTTACATTTTGAAGGCGGTTCTTTTTTTGTAGAAATTATTTTTATTATCTATTAGTTCTGACGGCTTAAGACAAAAGAGATTTCAATAAAAAGTACTTACCTAACAAAAATGAAATCAGGTAATCTAATTCTTTTTCTAGCAAGGAGACGAGGAATTTGGTAGCAGTTATCAAAAATGTTTTATACCCTTAATGTATGTTTATAATACGTACTATTATTTTGTATAAATTGCCAAAGAGGAGAACGTTCATCTATGCGATTTTACACCCAACGACCGTAGAGAGCGGAAGCACATTTTGGAGAGACTTTACTGTGCTTTAGAGCTAAATATTTGCGAGCTAAGTGCACTATTATTGAGCGCTACCTTTAATAAATAAATTACTTTGGCTGCTCTAGTCATTTTGTTTTATGATATCTTACGATTTTATTCTCAATAAATAAAGCTTAGTGATATAGAATGTGGCACAAAGACCGATACTTACCCGCTATCATAAATAGAAAAAGCATCAATAGCAAAAACCATGGGAGTCATTTTTTCAATCTTGGTTAACCCGTTTTTTGTAGGCGTGAGAAGAGGCTATGGGATTTTTTGACAGGTGCTGGCCGCCTATTGTAGTGTCTTGTACACCATTGTCGCAAATACACCCCCTGGCAACTTAGTTCTACTATGAGAGTTTGATTGACTATATTTTTGTGATTGTTGGTCCAATTTGTAGGTTTGCAAAATCAATATTTATCAGAAGTATTCCTGTACAATCGTTTCTTTCTTCTTTATATCATGTCAGTGGTATTTAGTGGCAATGTATTTGTATTTAAATAGTCGACATCTTCACATATTTAACAAAGTAAGTATTATTGGCGGGTAAGCCTAAACCAATATAACAACTTGTCCATCTTGATGATGATGATGTCCATTTATGATGCGAGTTTAGAGAACAAGGTGGCAAGCAAGCATGCGGCCTGCCTGACGGTACGCACACACTCACTGCACCCTATGGACGCTAACAATACCAGAAGAACCACTAGCGCGGTGCCGAACCTAAAACATTAGATAAATCTTTTGGGTCCGGTAATTTTAAGCTACATACAATACCTTTCACACCGAAACACAGCAATGTTTACACACTGCTGCTTGGCAGCAGAATATCTGACACTGCGGTGGTATCTACCTGGACGGTTCCTTGCACAAGGAACCTATCATCTAGTATATTAATACCACCTAGTAATTTTCTAATTAAGTAAGATTTAATCTCGAAGGCTATTTGTTTCCGCTGCAGTTCTCGGCGAACAGGCAGCGTTGTACTCTCGCGCGGTCACAAGCGGTAGCGGTCACCACCTTTAGGCTTCCCCCTCGAATTTTGCGGGCAGTGGGGTGGCGGTAGAGGCAGCGCGGGCGGACACCGGCCGCGCTGCTGCCGCGCCGCTTTTTTCGAGAACCGGTCCATTTGATTTTACGCATAAGATCCTGCTGCTCCCGCGCCACCGCCGCCGCCGCCCCGCTGCCCGCAAGATTTGAGGCAGAGGCCTTAGGACGACAATCGCTTGCACGCGCCGGCCAGAATACGTGCGGGCGGGGTAAGCGCACATGACGTAGTTCAAACGATTTTGATTGAAAACTGGTACAGCGTTCTTATCCGCGATAGTACCTAGGGGCTAGCTAGGCGCATAAATAAAAATAAATAAATATGCATTTATTTCAGACCAAAAATGTCCATATCCACATTATACAATTTGAAGCATTTACTAAAATTATTACAATAAATTTAGAAAACAATAAAACAAAATTTTGCAAATAAAATAAAATTCTGAAAAATAATAATAATATAAAAATTATAAATAATTCATTTAAATATTAAAAATTTACAGCATAAGAAAACCACATCAAAGCAGCTACTGGGGTACAACATGCAGTATCCTCCAGTGCTCCATGAATGGACAATCTGAGTCCATTCTGCGTGCTATAAGTTTCAGGATGCTGTTGGAGCTACCACGTATTCTACTCATCAAGGAAGCTGTTCTCTTTCGGAGTATGGCTCCAAACCCATCAACTTTTGCCTCTGCAAACATAGTTAGTTAGTTAATCTGCATAGTTGCCAGGGGCGCAACCTTCCTTCGGTCGCACTTTGCAGACACAGCCTGTAGACCCAGTCACAAATATTTTCAAATTTGTCAAAGCTATTGTTTATTTTTTTTTCCTAGAAAATAATCGGGTTGGTGAAAATAAGTGGGGGTGACTAACTACACTACAGGGGGCTGAATAAATTACAAGATTGTCAGAGGTGCTCATGCTAGAAGCACGACGAGTTACAACGCTGCGAGTGGCAGTCACGGCAGTAGGAATGAGTAGTATTCCCACTACCTCGTCGTATGTTGCTAAGTACTACTGCTTAGGATATCCAGTCTTGGAGAAAACCAAGTCAATATCCAAAACATAAAATAAATTGTTTCAATAATTATTAGTTGGTACGTTATATCGATGCTATACCTACGCTTGGAAAGCTCAAAGCATACTTAGCTAGTCCTAAACCGACATGTTACCAATAGAACTTCAGATCAATATAAGCCACGAGACTATATTAATAGGTAGCTATTAATTTAATTAAATGCTGGTATCGTATCAGGTCTTGTTATCCAATATAAAACGATATTGGTCGCTGAAAATTGTTGTCTTAGTCAATGTTCCATATAATATGCTTCGATTGCCTTAACTTAAACGGAAAATGGGAATTTAATTTATTAAAATAAGTCTATATTGTTTGAGGAATTTATTTGTTCTCGTTCTTTTTTTAGGAATTTATTACGCTGAAAATGTTAATTGTATGAAGGGTGGGCCTTATTGGTTCTTTCACAAGGTTCATTGAAAATTAAGTAATTTAATTAAAACAGGCTTATCGAAGACATTTGGGAATTTCCATATTTTTACTTCGATCTATCAAATTGTGTTGTTTTCAATCAAATATTGAAGCTATAAAGTCGGTGCTTTTTCTGTTTTGTGTGTGTGGTGTGATTGAAGGGAGCATTGACTTGCTACTCAGGTTGTTGCAACGTACGTACTTACCTGCTGGGTGCTGCAAGGTGTGTAGTGTTCATTAAAGTTAAAGTTACGTAGGGTCAAACACAAGTTAGTTTAATTAAGATAATTTGGAAGATAGGCACGGCATAAGTAGTTTGAGGTAAGTTGAATTAGTTATAATTATATTATATTCTGGTATCATGCGTGTGAGATGGGTTAGGAGCAAAGACATTTCAGTATTCGCTCAGAAATTCAGGAATAGGTAAACCAAAGCGAATAAAATTATATCCTAAAATCTTCTTACCAAGTGGTAATAAGTGATTCAGTCTTGTCTGGTACACTAATACGTTTGCACTGTACTAAAACAATAAATGATATTTTTAATAGACTAAGTTCGTGTTGCAATATTTGAATAAGAGTTTTATTCCCCTTACACTACACAAACTTGTGGTGTGTGGCTGTATAACGCCTTTTACTTACGAGTCGACGACGGTTACGGTGAACCAGGCTTCCGTATGCTAGGCACTTTGTGGAGTAAGGTTTTTACTTTTATACATACTATGATTATGATATTATATTATGATTTTGGCGCCCCCTGAAACTGTCACCCGAGGACGGTTTGGTCACAATTAAATCTCTAAATATAGTAGATAACATTGAATTTAAATCATTTATTTCAAATAGGCTTGCTTATTGGATCACAACGCGGCATCAATTGAGAAGATCCGGCAACAAACTCAGCGGGAATGTAAGTTTTTTCTAAACCTTTTTTTCTTGCTAATTTAGCAAGAAAAAACACTTTAAAAAAAAAATCATCAGCGACAGTGTGTCCTGCAGATTGAAAGATACAATGAGACAAAAAAAATACGAGGAAATACAACAATCTAAAAACTAAAAAGGCCAAAGAGATACTAGTCTGATAGTTCGCTCATTTCTTACTCAATACACAATTGATTTTGATTCGGTTTTCACCATTCTGAGACTCTTATGTGCATACTTACCAAGATTTAGATTTTTTTTTATAAACAACGTTTAGTTTTGAAATCTCAAAAGATAAAAAGTCGGGTAAAACAGTAGCGACTCGCTAGCAAATTACCGTGCGTGCTCCTGTCATCAAAAGCATAGTTTTACCGAGCCTACTTTTATGAAACAAAAACGAAATTCATTGTTATGATTGATCTCCCCTCGTGATTTGCAGTCAAGTGATAATTTAGGCGGCGCGTGCGCGTGCGACCACCGCCGCGCGCTCGATCACACGACGTGAGCGCACGCGTGCGCATTGGGAAGCGAGGGACGCGCATCAATGGATATCGGGAAGCAAGGGCATTGACGGGCAGGTTCATTTTAATTATGGGAAAGGGGGATCAATGTGATTGTGCATACACCTTCATAAAAATGTTATTTTCTTAAAACATCTCTGTAGTACCTATTTTTAATTTTATGAGTAGGATAAAAATTTTAATAACCGGCAGTCATGAATAACTAGAACGTGGAATTACGGAACAATCAAATAATTAACCTTTCGCTTGTAAAAAATACAGTACCTACTTTATTATTGGGGCTCTATATATCTATCCATTTGCTATCTTGCTCTTTGATATTTTAAGCCACGTGAGACAGTCAACGAAAAGAGCACAATCACTCCGACCATATTCGTATCAAGCAGTATTTTCGGTGCATCAGCAGCGAAGCGGCCGTTTGTATTCGACGGGGCCACGGAGTAGCCTTAAAACTTATTTCCGCCGGGCGAAATCTATGAATACGTTCTTTCGTCTAGGAGGAAACCAATAGGTACCCAGTCTCCGTAGGGGCGGAGGACGGGGTATATGGAATTTTGACCCACTAAAACCTCCCCGGTGGTCTTTATGGATGCTATGGAGTGACTCTGGGCTTTCCGTTCGGACCTCGCCAGTCTCTCCAGCGGCAGACGCTGGCTAGAGCACGTCCCCGGGAGGACCAGAAATTCACGCTCCCCCCGGCACCCTTGCGGTGCTCGCGATGACGCGGGGCCTACACCGCGCCGCGGCGCCGTCGCCCTCCTCGGGATACAATCAACACCGCTACTACTCAGACTATTCAACACCTAAAAGATCTTGCTGCTTGACCAGTTTTTAAGTACAACATAAATAATCGCGCAATATTTAAATGAAAATTAAAATCAAATGTCTTACCAGGTTTTTTTTGGATGAGTAGTACTGGCCGGCTAATAGGGATTTGACACCGTTAGCGAATGAAGAAATAGATTCGCTATGAAGCGATTGAATCTTGTCTAGGCCCTCTGTTGGCCGTAGATGGCCATAACAGCTTCACTTCACATGGCAGGAGGGCGAGTGCTTAAAGCGCTGCAGCCAGAAGCGTTGCGGTCTTACCAGGTTGTGTATATAGACCGTCCAGCCAGATCAGTAGGTACCACATTCTTCAGTAAACTCGCGCCGCCACGCCGCCGACTGCGACCTGAGGCGACGACATGTATCGGCGCAGATTAGAAAAGATGTGACCGTGTATACACGGTCGGTCATCACCCAAGTACGAATACGGACTCTCTCACGATCATACATTGCAACCCTACAAAAGAGACCTCTACAAGATGGGATAAGCTACCGACTCTGGCATGGTGATATTGTTGTTTCTATTAATTTTTAAAGCATAACAGCCTATGAACCCTAAGAACGCAGCCTACGCATATTTATTGTTTATTAATTGAAACAACTGCTAATTAATGTTTCAATTGAAATTTAAAAATATACAAGCTATCTGCATACCTATATTGAGAACTGCGTGTATATTTATGTATGTGCATGTTATTCTCTCTATGTGTATGTGGTGTGTGCGTGTGTCCATGTCAGTTTGTGCAAATTGCTAATATTTGTAGGAAGCGCTTAATCTCATCATCCCACACGTTTATTGATTGACCTCTTCGATCATATAGTCTAAAACTGACCTCTTCAGTGGGAGCGTGTTGTAATCCGATGCTAGTGTCAGCCCACATAAAAAGAGATAGCCCAAGCCGAGGCTGTGCCTCCATGGTCAGGTGCCTTTGACTTCGACACACAATTGACCTTTGAGCTGGTGAGATTTTATGTCCATCTGCGGCAGAAGAAAATCTGTACCACTCAAATTTTGATTTTTCTTCACTAAGAACATCGAATATCTTTGGTAGATACCACTGCAGTGTCAAATATGTATAGGTAGGTACCCAATGACAACAAGCAAACTTAAACCTTGTTATGGCGCAAGCTTGTTGTAGTCACGAAAGTGTGGCTCGTCCACATCATAAAATATTTATTGGATCACCTATACCTACTGCTATCCCCAAGACGCCTGCTAAGCGTGGGGATTATGTCAACCCCTCCCTTCTAAGGGGGAGGCCTTTCCTCAGCTGTGGACGTCTTTGGCTGCTGATGATTTCACTAGCGCCATCTACTGAGCATATTTTGTAATAAAGCTAGAAAAAGTTAGGTTCCTGCTACAGCGCCATCCTTTGGTATTAAAGAGTTTCTCACGACGGGCAGTTCTCTGAGGTTTTCCTAAATTAAAGTAAGTTCTCGGATCACTCACAGATAAGCTTCTTGCTTACAGAAAAGGGATCCACCATCGATATACTATCTAAACAAGATTTGCTGTCACGACCCGAAAAGTGGTCACGAAAATAAGAGCTACGGAGACAGCTATCGCTCTATTTCAAATTAGTACGAGCCGACAACAGCTGGCGTAAGACGTGTCAAAATGTCTTATTGCGCGTTGAAAAACTGTCCAAATACTCGTCGCAACACTAAAATTACAGGTGGAATATCTTTTTTTCGGTTAGTAATCTTATTACTACTAGTTTAAATACAAAATATAAGTAAGATATCACTAAAATCCGAAATAACAATTATTTATTTGACATTTTCTCCGCTAGTAGTTCGCCATTTGCCAAGCCACAGGCTGACAAAATTATTTTTGCTGATAGAGAGTGTCACTACCGTCTATGCAAAACTGTCAAACTACACGTCACTACCACAATAAAAAAGTTAGTTCTCATTTACGCCACCAGCATACATAAGTTGGTAAATCAGTACACGAGCGTTACGTAGTTCTCGAACAAAGAATGCATGGAGTTTCATTGTTATAAAATTGTGCAATTTTTTTCACAACTGCGTAAAATAGAAAAAGTGGTGATGAGATGTGTGTAAGTTTGTATTATTATACTATTAGAAACCCTAAATAAGATTATTTAAAAAAAGAGAATCTGTCTAGAAACCATTGTCACTGGACCACCTTAGTAAAATAAAAACTGAACATACCACTGAAGAATTATTACCACACTCCTGCAGCAGGAATACATTGTAATCACCATGACGCAGCAACTTCACTGAGACTTCCGCACTGTACGAGATCTGAGAAACGAATGACTGCGGTACCGCTAGAGCAGTGACTTATATACGCATTCGCTGGGCGCGTTCGGCTATCCTACCCACAATTTATTTTATATCGGTTTTGGAGTCTAACAATACCATCATTTGAAAACTCGTTGGTCTAATGGTTAACCATCCTGGCCTCTATCCAATAGGTTGTGGTTCAGATTGCCACTTTTTCTCTGGGTGTCATTTATTTAGATAAGTATGTATTTTCAAAAAAGTATATACGTATTTATATTAGGTGTCTGGTTACCATAGTACAGACTCTGGACAGTTTTGGATTACACGGCAGTGTGTCCTCAAATATTATTATTACTTTACAACAAGAACGTGGTTGCTCCGTGTATTAAAAAATTAATAGTTCTTCGACGGGATATCGTTTTGATGAATGTGAAGAAAATTTAAGTGCTATAGAAATCATAAAAAATAAATCTATACAGCACAATTTTGATAAATACCAGATAAATTGCAACGAACTCATTCAAAAATTAGAACAAAACCCAATTCCGGAAATTGTTTTCCAAATAGTAGGTTACATTTCTGGTTTTGTGGTAAGTAGTCTAGTAAAAAAGCTTAGGTGCGAGGACTGCAAAAGAAAATTATGGGCAAAAGAAAAATTATGGTTCCACAAACTAGTGGATTTACGAGATATGAATGGCTTATTTTATTGTGCAAATGATGTATTTGACATTTGCATGAACACTGAACGCGTTATACGCAACTGTGTTCGTTTAAGTGGTGGTAAAAATATACACAAGAAATATGACAAAATATTTATATCTGTTGCAGTTTTAAAATTATATATTAATAAAGATGTTTTTGTCGGAGAAAATGAGCATAACCATAACATTGATTTACTGAGATTAGTTGTAGAAAAATTCATCGATGTAAGACTGCATTATGTTTGTAAAAAAGAAACCGCTCAGACAAAAAATGATTCAAAAAGACAGATTTATAATAAATTAAATTTGTTTAAAGGTAATTAACATTTCTTTTTTCAGACAACTGATACTAATACTTATGTAATTTTTTTTGTAAATCCATACTTAAATAGATAAATAACACCCAGACACTTGGTGGGAATCGAACCCACGACCCATCGGTTAGCAACCAGGGTGTCTAACCACTAGACCAACGGGCCCGTCAATTAAATATAAATATAAAATATAATGTCAAATACATTGTCACTAAACTTGATTAATTATTAATGTTCAGTGTAGATAAATTAGACTTAAAATAAAATAAAAACTTGAAAGCGTTAAATATGCCATGTTTAGTACCGACTTCTATACTATTGTCATTATTTAACGCTTTTTGTAACATTTGTAACGCTTTTTGTAAAATTGTACCTAACGAAACCTAATTATTTTAAGTCTATACATAATAAAGAATTTTGAATTTATATGTATGTCTTATTTCATCCAGTCGTTCTCTTGACCAACATGCGTATCAAATGAAGCGTCTTCGCTTCATTTGATACGCATGTTAATCTGTTGGCGGTCGACGCGTCATAGTGCTTATGCGATCGGAATCATCGGCCGTTGAGAGCTTAATGTTGTAACAAATAAATGCAGATATACTACTAGAAAGAAATAACAATCATTCTGGAGAAGTTGGGTACAAAGTAATGCTTTCTTTTATGGCTAGCATAACATTATACGTAACTTACCATATTTTTATATTACGGTTATTCTGGAAAAATAAACGTAAGCAACTCCATACCTTTCCTTAGCTTACTGTACGTCTAAGCGTTCAAAAACAATGGAACTCAATGGAAGCACACAACTCTCAGCTCCAAAACTGTGTAAGTGCCGAATTGTCTGCAATTATTATTGAACCTTATTTTATAGTTCGTAAGTTATCTTTTTATATGAACATATTATTGTTATGCGTGTACGTGTATAGTTGTGTAAGTATATGTAACCGCGACCACATTTTCGATGTCATTTTGTTCGTGACAGCTAATCTAGTTGGTATAGTATATCGATGGGATCCACAGATCAAAATTACTCCTTATAGCAAAATTGGTAGGTATATAGTCCTCTACTCTTTACTAAGTGAACTACATTATTTACGATTCGGCACTGTACAAATTATTATCTTACTCGTACCCTTCTTCGAATAGTAGTTTAATAACTAAATGATCTAAAAAGAAAAAGTTACTACAGCTGTGTAATTTTATAAAAACCAAATTATACTTGTATAATATTTATTAAAATACTCTTATAATTAAATGCAATAATTAGTAAAGCTAGCAGCTTGAGGTCGACGATCATTTGTCGTGGCTGGAGCGCGAGTCCGGGTCGGAAGGTAGTTCGCGCGGTTCGTGCATTTCCATCTCGAAGTCGTCCACCGCCATCGGGGTGTCTGGGAAAATACGCTTATTATTAGACTAGCTTTTTAAACTAGTGCCCTAACGCCCGGACCACGAAACTATCGTATCACATAAGGCTGCTATTCACTACAAGCGACATAAAAAGGCCACGAAATTCAGATGTTGTCAATAAAACAAAGTAATTTGACGCACTAGGCGACAGGCTGGTGGCGCGACTGTTTCTTGTACGCTGTAGAACTGTCAAAATGCTCGTGCATCATTCGCTCGCAAAAATATTCGCTACAATTTGCACCGCTGTGAATCCGTACATACATTAGATTAGGTCCAGGCAGTGGTACACTCACCGAGGTGTTCCAGCGTGACGCCCATGGCGCTATGTATCGCGGGCAGCGGCGCCACGTGTCGCGGCGGCACGCGCGCCAGCAGGCCGACAATGACAGTGACAGGCGGTGGTACACTCACCGAGGTGTTCCAGCGTGACGCCCATGGCGCTATGTATCGCGGGCAGCGGCGCCACGTGTCGCGGCGGCACGCGCGCCAGCAGGCCGACAATGACAGTGACAGGCGGTGGTACACTCACCGAGGTGTTCCAGCGTGACGCCCATGGCGCTATGTATCGCGGGCAGCGGCGCCACGTGTCGCGGCGGCACGCGCGCCAGCAGGCCGACAATGACAGTGACAGGCGGTGGTACACTCACCGAGGTGTTCCAGCGTGACGCCCATGGCGCTATGTATCGCGGGCAGCGGCGCCACGTGTCGCGGCGGCACGCGCGCCAGCAGGCCGACAATGACAGTGACAGGCGGTGGTACACTCACCGAGGTGTTCCAGCGTGACGCCCATGGCGCTATGTATCGCGGGCAGCGGCGCCACGTGTCGCGGCGGCACGCGCGCCAGCAGGCCGACAATGACAGTGACAGGCGGTGGTACACTCACCGAGGTGTTCCAGCGTGACGCCCATGGCGCTATGTATCGCGGGCAGCGGCGCCACGTGTCGCGGCGGCACGCGCGCCAGCAGGCCGACAATGACAGTGACAGGCGGTGGTACACTCACCGAGGTGTTCCAGCGTGACGCCCATGGCGCTATGTATCGCGGGCAGCGGCGCCACGTGTCGCGGCGGCACGCGCGCCAGCAGGCCGACAATGACAGTGACAGGCGGTGGTACACTCACCGAGGTGTTCCAGCGTGACGCCCATGGCGCTATGTATCGCGGGCAGCGGCGCCACGTGTCGCGGCGGCACGCGCGCCAGCAGGCCGACAATGACAGTGACAGGCGGTGGTACACTCACCGAGGTGTTCCAGCGTGACGCCCATGGCGCTATGTATCGCGGGCAGCGGCGCCACGTGTCGCGGCGGCACGCGCGCCAGCATGCCGCGCAGGCACATCGACACTTGCCGCGCCGTCTCGCGCTCCACCGCGCCCGCGCGGGCCGACAGTGATAGGTGCCATGGAGGCGGGGCAGACAACCTACACCAAACATATCATTTTTAACCCCCGACCAAAAACGAGAGGAGTTTATAAGTTTGACGCCTATGTCCGGAAGTCTGCCTGTCTGTATATGTCTGTATGTGGCATCGTAGCGGACGAACCAGTGAACGGATTTGAAGGCGGTTTTTTTTATTTGAAAGCTGGTTTAAACGAGGTGGTTCTTAGCTATGTTTCATGAAAATAGGTCCAGGCGTTTGAAGACCATCAGCTCTTTTCCGTGTCGAGGTAGGGATATTTTGTATACAATAGACATTTTTCATCACTTTTATTAGTGCGAAAGATCTGAAATTTAGAACATATGTAAATCCGACGATACTAAATATAATGGTAACCTTCACCAGGGTCTGATGATGGAGCAGGAAGGTGGTCACGGGATCTCTGCACCAATAAACGTAGACCCACCGAGTTTGGACTAGTTAGGTAGGTCTCGACGATTAGTTGCTAGAATAAACTATTTAAAAAAAAAAAAACGACTTCAAAGTAAATTATCGAAAAAGCATAAAATAACGAAAATATATCGAAGTCGGTGCTAGCACATCATGTTAACTAAGACTAGCACGAGCTGACACCGAAACCTACATATATACATACATACATACACTCGTAAAATTTGGTAAATTTGTTTAGAAGCCCACATAGACTAACATATATTAATATTACGCATTTTTATTAATATTACATACATACGCGTCGAATAGAAAACCTTCTTTTTGAAGCCGGTTAAAAATGGTGATTAGGGTCTGATGATGGAGCAGGAAGGTGTTCACGGGATCTCTGCACCAATAAAGGTAGACCTACCGAGTTTGGGCTCGTTAGGTAGGTCTCGAAGAACAGTTGCTAGAAAAATGGTGATCAGGGTCTGATGATGGAGCAGGAAGGTGGTCCCGGAATCTCTGCACTAATAAACGTAGACCCACCGAATTTGGATTCGTTGGATAGGTTGCTGCAATTAGTAGGCAGAAAATTGTCGATTAGAGTCTGTTGATGGGAACAAGCAGGAAAGTGGCAACAGGAACTCGGCTCCATTAAATATAGGACCCACCAAATTAAAAATCTATGGTAAAATCTTGACGAGTAGTTAGACAGATACTGATCAGGGTCTGATAATAGGCACAGGAAAGTAATTTTAAGAGGTCGTCTACCTTTTTTTTTTTTTTTTGCCGCGGGGGAAATCTTCGAAAGATCCCCGGGAGCTGTGGGGCTCAACCGGGGTATGTGGGATTCTTACCCACTAAAACCCCCGCGGCTGTCGCATCGGCACATGAGAGGGGGAACCCCAGGGCTCTCCGGTGGGATCTGCACCAGGGGCCCCTCAGTGCCTTGCCTTTGAGGCCGCCGCCGGGGGGCGCATTGTAGCCCCCCGGGAACACGTCACGGTGCT
Source organism: Furcula furcula (assembly GCA_911728495.1). NCBI lineage: Eukaryota > Metazoa > Arthropoda > Insecta > Lepidoptera > Notodontidae > Furcula > Furcula furcula. The sequence goes on from OU452244.1 coordinate 1,703,955, forward strand.
CACGGGGACGGGGGTCGCAACCCCGCCGCCGCTCCTCGGAGTCGCCGCCGTACTCAATGGACGTTCAAAGGGCCCACACCCCGAACGTCCAGCGACTCCGAAGGAAGAGGTCGTTTACCTAAGTCGGGGTTCTTATTTATTTTTAAATTTATACTTGTTATTTTAGTGTTTTTAGGGTTCCATACCTAAAAGGTAAAAAACGAACCCTTATGATCTGACTTCGTCTGTCTGTCTGTCTGTCACACCTGTATATATTTCAGGAACCACTGCAATCGATTTGAAACTTGAAATAGTTTTAGATCTTACTTACCCAACCCCATCGCAAATAAAAAATATATATTTTTTATTATACTTTTTTTATAATGGGTGTCGAAATGGGTCATCAAAATTTCAAAGTGAGACTCCTACCTATATCGAGTGGGGTATCATATGAAAGGGCTTCATTTGCACATCGCAAAACTGATTTTTATTTTGGTTTATGTCACGTAGCTTTTGGCTGATAATCAAAAATGTCAAAAAAATACCATACTACCTCGCTCCCCTCAGTCCTTCCTCATTCCCTCTCACTCCCTATTGCTCCCCCTCACTCCCTTCTGCTTCCCCTCATCCCTTGCTCCCCCCCTATCCCATCACCTTCTACCACATCACCTTCGTCTCCCTCTCTCCACTCTTGCACCCTGTTATCGTCCTATATATCTCTCCACACCCTCTCTTTTATTTTCCTCTCTCTACCTCCCTCCCTCCCCTCTCTCCCCACCGCAGAAAAAACACATTTTTTATTTAGGGGAAAAAATCTAAAATTGTATGATGTATGACTAGAGGTGGTCGTTTCAACGAAAAGCTATTTAAAAAGTCTGCTATTCAAAAAAAGCGCATAAGCACGCTTAAGTATAAGTCGATTTCGTTTTAAGTTGATAGCAACTATGTTGCAACAAACTAATCCGTTGGCCTTACTATGATTGAAAAACAACCTTATTGCAATAGATATAAGACTCAATTTAAAAACGAAAATAAACAGAATAATAAGCGGCAAAATTACGTTGGACAATTTATAATACGTTTTTAAGCACGCTTTTTTAGATACACTTACAACGTTAGTATGCTTTGCGCTGTCAACGTGTAAGCGTCGCGTCATTTGTTGTAAATATTTTCGCGCGCGATCCTACGTTGGGTGTTGCGTTGCGTTGTTGGGGAATAAATATTGCGTGAATCAATGATATTAAAAATCATAGATATGAACCGTAATTAAAATATTTTCTTATACATATATAGTTAGGGTATGATAGGGTATGGTCCTTTTTTTTGTACAGTACTTTGTGTATTTTCTAAATACGCATGAAGGCATGTTACTTGATTTTCAAAGGCACACGTCACATTCGTTACATTTTATCGACGCGTGAATTACTGCTAGTTCACCCAATTTGGGTGAATTTCGATGTTTCACTTTTCGTGCGCTAATCGCATATCTTATCTATTGTATTAAATATCATCGGTATAATAAACAGTGAGTTGTGACGGTATGAATATCTGCATTGGTACGCTTTTTCAATACCAGACATCCGCGTTTAAAAGACGTAGTAACGTTTTCTTCAACGAGTAAAAGCTTTTATGAAAAAGCGTTTTAAGCAAAAAGCTCTTTTAAAAACGCGCTTACAAAAATAAGGATAACGTTGAAACGCGATGTCAATTATAAGCCGTTTATCCCACCTCTATGTATGACGTCATTTGTACGACTGAATGAGATCGGCGGAATGTATCTATGGCGTCATCCGTGCCCCACACCGCTCCACACAAACACACACCCTCCACAGCAGTGGCGTGCATATACTTTTATGCTAGAGTAGGCAAAAATACAATTTTTTTAGAATATTTACTACATTATAGTCACTCAGAGAAGTCGTAGGGAAGGCAAAGTCTTAATGCCTGTACTGCACGCCACTGGACCACAACCCCGCAGTCCCGCGCGAATGTTTCGACCGTACAAATGACGTAATCAGCCACTTACGCCTTTTTAGAATGAGATGAGTTATGAATGAAAATGTTCATATTTTGAAAAACTAAAAATTCAATACCACATCCCAGTATATCATGGACGTATAATATTTTGAAATTGGGTAATGCAATCAGACTAACCAAAATACCCCAAGTAAACGATTACACATTAACGAAAATAATGAAATATTACTTAAATCTAATTATTTATCTTTAGTGGTACCACGGACAAAAAAATGTCCGTGGTATATACCACTGGTGGTACCACGGAAAACAAACGAAAAATACGGATACCATGTTTATTAGTCTACTTTATTAAAACACAATAACATAAGGTTGTTCAAAATATGAAATGTTGTCAATTGAAGAAGAAGAAGAAAAAGAAAAACGTTTATTTCTAACACTTCCAAGACAGTAACAAATAAATTCAAATTTATTTATTTCAAATAGGCTAGCACTTCTGAACAGTCAAATCTTTGTTTTCAAAAAGCTACCACCGGAACACAATGCGGCCTCAACTGAGAAGATCCGGCAAGAAACTCAGCGGGCTTGTCATTTTTTCAGTTTTTTTCTTAAACAGTGTCTTGATACAATTAGATCAGCATCAGCGACAGTGTGCACTGCCGTTCAAAAGATAAAATAATAGAGAGAAAAAACACTTTACAACATAATTAATGCGCAAAAAGGTCTCAACTCAGCATATCGCTGGTCGCGAACAACGAGCGCGAACAACGAGACTCTTCCTTTGAGACCTACTCGGTGACGTCACGAGACAAACCCATAACACCCAATCAAAAAGAAAAATAACATAATAATTGCGCCGCAACAAGAACGAATTGCAAGCTAGTATCTGACCTGTCCATCTGTTCCTTCTCCAGCTTGGCGAGCAGATCGTATGTGTGTCGCAGCGCGGGCCCGATGCCGTAGTCGTGCTGCGCGGCGGCTATCTCCTCCTCGATGTCGTGCAGGTACTCCACGTCGAGGCCCAGCTCCGACAGCGAGCGCAGCTGCTCCACGTCCACCTTCACCTTGGACAGCTCCTGGTGATGATAATGAGGGTTTACAACAATGGAAATGGCGTTTCTTTTAAGCAACTTGGTGACCTTACCTAGTACACATTTACTCATAGACGGCTGCAGTGCATGCATGCACCCAGGACGCTGGATATTTTTGCACCAACCATGATTTGTCTCTGCTTCACCCTAAGGTAGACTGGTAGAGAATGCTTCTGGCATTAAGTTCGCCTATGTACTGTTTTCGTGCATAGAATAGAATAGAATAAATAAATAAATAAAAAAAGTGCGTGCGTGGAGTCCATCCGCGCGGAAAAAGTGAAACTTCTTCCGCGCGGAGGGATGTCAGTCAGTCAATCAGCCAGTCTATCAGTCAGTCTATCAGTCAGTCTATCAAACAGTCTATCAGTCAGTCAGTCAGTCTATCAGTCAGTCTATCAGTCAGTCTATCAAACAGTCTATCAGTCAGTCAGTCAGTCAGTCTATTAGTCAGTCTATCAGTCAGTCTATTAGTCAGTCTATCAGTCAGACTATCAGTCACTCTATCAGTCTATTAGTCAGTCTATCAGTCAGTCTATCAGTCAGTCTATCAGTCAGTCTATCAGTCAGTCTATCAGTCACTCTATCAGTCAGTCTATTAGTCAGTCTATCAGTCAGTCTATTAGTCAGTCTATCAGTCAGACTATCAGTCACTCTATCAGTCTATTAGTCAGTCTATCAGTCAGTCTATCAGTCAGTCTATCAGTCAGTCTATCAGTCAGTCTATCAGTCAATCTATCAGTCAGTTAGTCTATCAGCCAGTCTGTCATTCAGTCAGTCAGACACTGAATGACAGCGTCACGTGAGCGCTTTCATAACCATAAGAGCGGTTCCATAACCTTAACAAATTTAACGCTTATATTTAACGTTTAACGCGTTAAGTGATAACATTTTTGGAAGTCGCATAAGAAGTTTCACTTCAATAAATAAATAAGCACGGTAGCAATTTTAAAAGTGGTCTTACATTTTCGTCCTTCGTCTGTGCGGTGTCCTGCTGTTGTTTCTTGTCAGGAAATAGGGTCTCCATGTCATAGAAGAGGGCCCACGGCGAGTCAGGCGCGAACCGCAGCATCTCCTCGTTGCCCTGCCCGGTCTCGTACGCTGTGACAACAAATATTATGCCCTCAACACTACAAATCGAAAGATACAAGTTATAAAGATATAGGTGGCAGGAAATCCGATAGACAGACGCTGCTGCTCGTCTTCTTGTTGTCCCTTAGTCGCCTCTTACGGACACTCTACAGGAGAAGATGGGTGGGTGCTATTCTTACCCGGACACTCCACGGGTATCCTTTAGGTATGGAACCCTAAAAAATACAAATGCAATTGAAGATAATGATGAATTGATGATGTGTAAGCGAGTACAATGTGTATACTGACGCAACGTGTGGTACAGCAGGTGCGACTCCTCCTTGGTGAGCGTGGCGAAGGTGGCGTCGTAGGAGGGCGCGTACGAGCTGAATATATATAGATGTGTATACTGACGCAGCGTGTGGTACAGCAGGTGCGACTCCTCCTTGGTGAGCGTGGCGAAGGTGGCGTCGTAGGAGGGCGCGTACGAGCTGAATATATATAGATGTGTATACTGACGCAGCGTGTGGTACAGCAGGTGCGACTCCTCCTTGGTGAGCGTGGCGAAGGTGGCGTCGTAGGAGGGCGCGTACGAGCTGAATATATATAGATGTGTATACTGACGCAGCGTGTGGTACAGCAGGTGCGACTCCTCCTTGGTGAGCGTGGCGAAGGTGGCGTCGTAGGAGGGCGCGTACGAGCTGAATATATATAGATGTGTATACTGACGCAGCGTGTGGTACAGCAGGTGCGACTCCTCCTTGGTGAGCGTGGCGAAGGTGGCGTCGTAGGAGGGCGCGTACGAGCTGAATATATATAGATGTGTATACTGACGCAGCGTGTGGTACAGCAGGTGCGACTCCTCCTTGGTGAGCGTGGCGAAGGTGGCGTCGTAGGAGGGCGCGTACGAGCTGAATATATATAGATGTGTATACTGACGCAGCGTGTGGTACAGCAGGTGCGACTCCTCCTTGGTGAGCGTGGCGAAGGTGGCGTCGTAGGAGGGCGCGTACGAGCTGAATATATATAGATGTGTATACTGACGCAGCGTGTGGTACAGCAGGTGCGACTCCTCCTTGGTGAGCGTGGCGAAGGTGGCGTCGTAGGAGGGCGCGTACGAGCTGAATATATATAGATGTGTATACTGACGCAGCGTGTGGTACAGCAGGTGCGACTCCTCCTTGGTGAGCGTGGCGAAGGTGGCGTCGTAGGAGGGCGCGTACGAGCTGAATGGCCCGTAGTTGAGCGGCTTCACGCCCTTCGCCACGTTGCGCCGGTCCTCGCGCTGCGCTGGTGGGCATACGATCGCGGTCAGAGAACATTCAATTTACAGTGCGCACAGGGTTATCTTGTAATGAATTGCAAGACGCCAGCAAAATAAATTCAGATGCCTGCAATGACTGCGTCCAGCGTGGCGACCGACTGTGAATAGTGCAAAGGCCTAACGGTAGGGCCGTACCCTGCCACCTACTATGCTGCTCTAGTGATGAATAACTTATATAACTGACATAAAAAGGCTCATTTAAATAATAAATAACACTTCGCTATCACCATAAATCTTACAATATTATTATGTACTATCAATGTTTTTTTTTATCCACACAATCCACACACGGTCATCTGATCCCAAACTAGGCACAGTTTGTAATATGGAAACCAGACAACTGATATTTTTTTTGGTAGTACATACCTAAATGGATGATCAACACCCAGACACTTGGTGGGAATCGAACTCACGACCCATCGGGTAGCGGCCAGGGTGTCTAATCACTAGACCAGCCAGTTACATTAACTTTTTTTGTGATGCCTATATTTTGCATACTTTTATATATTGTTAAAATCGACACATCCCTTGAGTTATAGTCTCCTGACCCCGAGTTATTTCTTTAGCTTCAATGCCCTTTCACACAGGAACACAGTAATGTCTACTAAACAGCCCTGGCTAAATAGAAAACATTTATCTCTAGTGGTACATAATGGTAGGTTCCTCTTGCAAGGAACCGTCCAGGTAGGTACCACCGCAGTGTCAGATATTCTGCCGCCAAGCAGCAGTGTGTAAGCATTGCTGTGTTCCGACGTGAAGGGCACTGTAGCTGGTGAAGTTACCAAACACAAAGACTTAATATCTAATGTCTTAAGGGTCGGCAACGCGCTGGTTTTGGTGTTGCTAGCGTCTATAGGCTGCGGTGACTGCTTACCATCAGGCGGGCCGCACGCTTGCTTGCCACCTTGGTAGTATAAAAAAATATGAATTATTTAAGTACTCACTGTGCAGCGTGCCGGTGCCCTGCGTGAGCTTGCCGATGTACCGGCCCAGGGTGAGGGGCTTGATGGGGCTGTTGCCCTCCACCGTGTTGGTGACCAGGCACAGCGTGGTCTTGCCCTCCGCATCCATGCGGGGGAAAGCTGCCATGAAAAAAAACAAATCCCATCTTCGAATAAAACTATTGTTTGGGAAGCGTGAGTACAGATGTCGCTTCTGGGCTTAGGCTACTATTTCAACTGTAAGGGCTCCCATGCATAACTGCAAATTCGCATCGCATCGCAAATATCTGCGAGAAACAAATGAATATTCGATACAATCCTGCAATGCGGCGCCGCATCGCATCGCAGTAATGTGTGGAAGCCCTTCACCGGTATTTACGTGGCGCTGAAATTATAGATTCTAAGACATTCAGGCTTAACCAAAACGTTAGGTGAATAATAGCAAAAAGAATATGGGAATGATAAATATTCGCATGCAATTTCTACTTCGCAGAAAATGTACTGGAAGTATTTAGAGTGGTGATGTTTAGAGTGAAAGTAGTTTTTTTATGTACCGCATTGGCATTCGTAAAACTAATTACAATGCATTAGACCAAATATTGAACACTGAATCATCATCATCGTCAGCAGGCGAAAGAAAAACTTATGGTAGCCCCTCCCTAATAAGGGGGAGGCGCCTTATAAGGGAGGGGTTGCCATAATCCCCACGCTTAGCAGGCTTCTTGAAGATCACAGTATAGATGGTTGGTAATCTAATAGAAAGACGCTGTTTCCTGTCTTCTTGTTTTCCCTTAGTCGCGCCCTCTTACAGACACTCAATGGGAGGCGATGGGAGAGTGCTATCGTACCGTTCGGGTACCCCATAGGGTAACATCAATGATAATAATGATATATCAGATTTACTTGTAGATTCAATTTTAACGTTCAACTGACTAAAGCAGGGCCAATTTAATAGATCACATTTGACATTTCATCAAAATTTAACAACGTAACCTTGTGACGGCGGACATAAATTATTATTAATTGTTTCGAAGTTAGAACTTCACAATAGCTTACCTTTTTACAATTACGATTACATATTTATTGTAATAATGACAAATGAAACAGACAGAACAAAGAAACTGACAGATGTCAAATGTAATCTATAAAATTGGGCCCACATTAGCACAAGCACTTATTAAAAGCAAAGTTTGTTATACCAAAATAGAAACGCCATCTAGCGAGACCATTAGAAGAAATCCTAGTTATTAAATATCCTCACCTTTCTTGGCGAGTCGCCTGCGGTGCTGTTCCCTGGCCGCCTCCATCTGTATCTTGACCGAGTCCCCGCAGTCAGGCCGCTCCTGGCCGCCGTCCGAGACCGCCTCGGCCTCGGAGCCCCCGCTCTTGATGGGACTCGTGCGTTTCAACACCTTGTGCTGCCGTGTGCCAGTCAACGAAATTGGTTTGGGTCTCATGGCGTTATGGTTTGCTTACTGAATGCGATGGACGGTGGTCGAATACGATGGATGACTTTTAGAAGTTTTTAAAGATAGGAAAATCTCAATTTGTATGAATCCGTATAACGGGAATCACGTGATTAACCTCTATCAACATTCATGAGAAATCAATTCACAAAATTTTCTATGACACAAAAACATTCCGGCTAAAATATTTTTTTTTACTTTTTGCACAAATTTTATGAGGATTCCAACTTAATTTAGAATTTCCTAGTATCGTGGCCAATACCCATGATATGTAAATTCTGGTTTACTGGTGTCACAGTGGTGAAAATGAGTCCTAATGAAAAATATAATATACTGAAAAAGGTATGATTTCTGTTATTTATAGGCTGTACCAAATGTTGTTTGTATGTTGGTAGGTTTGTCCATATTTCTTTTAAAACTCGTTGTGATATAGTATGCAAATTACGGTTCCGGGTAAAAAGAATGTTACTGCATTGAAATTATTTCGGGACTTAAATGTGTGTGACATGAATCACACAGTTCCAAGCATATTAGATGGAAAAATGAAAATGAATAGTACATAACTATACCTACACATTCAACAATTTAAAGGCTATCTATGATTAAAATCCTTAAAACTTTGGTTTGTCAGATTGTTTTATTATAATCAAACTATAACCAATGGAGCCGTTTACAAAAACTAGACGCAAGACTAAATATTAAAGTTATGCCTTAGGATAGTAGTCCCTAAGGGTTGCTTTTGAAAGTTATTTGAGGCTAAGACAAATATAACAATGGAATATATTCTCTATTAGTACGGTGTTTAAGATGTCCATTGGACAACCGTCCATCGCATAATATGTATGTTCATGCATAACGCGGTCTGCATCGCATATTGTGTGCGTTAGTACCAGCACAAGACACCGGCGCACCGACCGAAGCAAACCAAAATATCTCTACATGGCTAACTTATACACCACACTACTAATAATTGTTTATACAATATATGCTCCCACGGAAACAGCGCTGTGCATTTCCAGGGTATATGATGGGACAGAATTGATAAGATTTTCTTATTACAGGTTCTGCTCGAATTTGTTCGTTTATTAGAAAACAGAGTGCGCCAATAACTAATGAATATGTGCACATTTTACAGTTTCTCCTCGTGTCAAACTATCTGGACTTGAGAGGATTTGCTTTATGCCAATAAAAGAGCGGTAGCAGGGCCCACTCTAGCAAAATTTAGGGGCATTTTCACTTGATGTGTATAAATATGTATGAATAACATAACGTATTGTTAAGAAGCGGCAATTTGTCTTTTTATCGGGGCGATGTAATCACTTGAGAGGGCGCTGGGCGGTGGATACATTTTATTAGACAGATGTAAAAGAATAAGAATAAAGCACTTATTACACTACACGGTATTCAGGGCCCGGTGGCAAGGGTGGGCGTGGCCTAACTAATGAGCCGCTTATTACACTAGCCGATTGCTTTGGCCCTAACTCAGTCAGTGTTGCCAATTTAGCGACTTTGGTCGCCGCCGCGTAGGACCGTGAATGGTATATATTTGTGATCGCAATTCCGGAAAATATGATTAAATTGTTTAGTTTTACCACAAATTTATTTTTACCACAATGGTAGTGAATTAATACTCCGAGGGTCGAAATAATCCATCGAATAAACATCAATATTCGCAAGGAAAACGGCTTACAGTGTTTTTTTTTTTTACAAAATATACTGAAAGATACTGACTTCCAGCAAAATACCGATAAAAATACTGATCTTCAAAAACGACGTTAAAAATACTGAAAAGGTATTAAAATACTGAATCTGGTCACACTGGCCGCCCTAACGCCCTAAACGCTATTACACTGCCTGGTAGCAAGGGAGTTAGGGGGGTCGGTAGACCGGGCCGCTCCGGTCGCCTTAATTAGAGAGCCTAACTCCCAAACTCTTATTACACCACCCTAAATCAGGGCCTTATTCCCTGAATACCGTGCAGTGTAATAAGTGCTTAAGACTTATAAATATACAGAATGAAGTAAACAATTCTGTAGTGACAATCGAAAAATTTCAATGTAATAGTTACTAATCATCATCATCAAAGTTACTATTATATTAAGTAAATCACAATTAAAACACGACACTTAGTTTCTTGTGTAAATTCGTATGAAAAGCATATAAAACAATTAATATACAACGATTCAATAGATTATTTACTTACGACCGTTCTTTATTTTGCAAGCTATTCACCATTCACAAATAATAATAACATTCCCATCAAAATACCCTAGGAAATATCAAACACAGTTTTCGTAGGACCCGATATATCTATTAATATTGTAAGCGTCACCTTTCTGCCGTATGTCCTAAGTGGCTGCGTTGCAAAAAGTCATTTTATGAACATGTTTAATATTTGCAGTTGGAAACAATACAAGCAATGATTATTATTGGAAGTTATTTCAATAGCAAAGCATAAATTAGCCAACTTGATGATGTGAGAACGAGAAAGCCTCCTTGATAGGTTATGATTTTATATGGACGGTATTGGCGCGATAATATGATTAAGTAATATGGGGGTACCTCGCAAAGATTTTCTACCTTCTTATTTTGACATGTTTTCTTGAACATAGATTATAATCTATGGTAGGTATACCACCTACCTGAAGTAGTTACTTATATACTTTATTATAGCACACATTTTTCTGATATAAAAGCACTATTAGGAACATTTCAAAAAGGAAATTCAACGATAAAATTTAAAAAAATACTGGTTGAGACCACGCGTACATCGAAGTAAAAAGAATTCATGAACTATTTATACCTAATATAAAAATTAATCACCTTTAAAACATTATTAAGCATGTCTCAAAATAGGTAACTATTCAAAAATTAATAAACAAAAAACTGAATTTGCTGAGACTACTCGTGGCGAAGTGAAACTTAGACATAACTAGTTACGCATAATGAACAGTCCATTGATATTTTCACTGAATCAATCAATCATCGTATCATTAATATGGATACATTCATCAACAAGAAAAGATTTCACCCCAAGAACGAACAAATTAACTTTTAATTTTATTAAAATTACCAAAGCAATATCAACAAATAATTATTATGGGTATCCCTTGCGAGGCACCGAATACAAAACAAGCGACCACTACAACACTCACCACATCCATCTTGCCAATGTCGAAGCCTAGCTCCTTGATCGGTATCTCGTACATGAAGGTGAGCATGTTCCCGAGCGGGCGCAGCTTGTGCGGCGTGAGCTGCTTGAGGCCGGCGTGCAGCAGCCGCCGAGCCGCCTTGTGGTACACCGTGCCCGCCTTGTTGTACTTCATTGCGTTGTTGCACATTAGCTTGAAGTCACTCTGGCGGTGGAACGATTGCCCATGTTATATGTCACAGTCCCAGATGGTGATAGCATGGTGAAGGATAGGAGAAGATCCAAAGATGTAGGCCGGCCGATTTTATGACATCATCTCACGTGGCGTATCACCCGTATCCCCGTAAGATTATTGGGGCCCCAAATGAAGAGTCACCAGCATTGACTCTTCATTTGGGGCCCCAACAATCTTTTTATACAGGCCCAGGGCTGAACAAAGGGGAGGCCGTTAGAAGGAAGGGGTTGTCATATTCCACTTGGCAGGCATTTTGGGGATCACAGTAGGAGGCAGGTAACCTAATAGATGCTGCTGCTAGTTTTTAGGGTTCCATACCTAAAAGGTAAAAAAGGAACCCTTATGGTCTGACTTCGTCTGTCTGTCTGTCACAAACCTATATATTTCAGGAACCACAGATGCTATCAATTTGAAACTTTGAATAGTTTTAGATCTTAATTACCCAACTCCATCGCAAATGAAAAAAATATACTTTTCCTTTTACTTTTTTTATAATGGGGGTCGAAATTGGTCATCAAAATTTCAAAGTGAGACTACTATATTGAGTGGGGTATCATATGAAAGGGCTTCATTTGCACATCTCAAAACAGATTTTTATTTTGGTTTATGTCACGCAGTTTTATGCTGATAATCAAAAATGTCAAAAAAATACCGTTATTTAGAACATATGTAAATCCGATGATAATAAATAAAATGGTAACCTTCACCAGGGTCTGATGATGATCAGGAAGAAGGTGGTAACAGGATCTTGGCCCAAATAAACGTAAACCCACCGACTTTGGGCTCGTTAGGTAGGTCTCGACGAGTAGTTGCTAGAAAAATGGTGATCAGGGTCTGATGATGGAGCAGGAAGGCGGTCACGGGATCTCTGCACCAATAAACATAAAACCCACGGAGTTTGAGCTCGTTAGGTAGTTCTTGACGAGTAGTTGCTAGAAATATGGTGATCAGGGTCTGATGATGGAGCAGGAAGGTGGTCACGGGATCTCTGCACTAATAAACGTAGGGTCTATGTTTATTATACCAAATTAGGATTAGTTGGATAGGTTGCTGCGAGCAGTAGGTAGAAAAACTTGATCAGAGTCTGGTGATAGGAGCAGGCAGGAAGGTGGCAACAGGAATTCGGCTCCATTAAATGTAGAACCCACCGAATTATAAATCTATGGTTAAATCTTGACGAGTAGTTGGACAGATACTGATCAGGGTCTGATAATAGCACAGGAAAATCATTTTAAGAGTTCGTTTACCTATTAAATTTATACTTGTAGTACAGTTACTAAAGTACAAATAAAAGTAAAGCATGCCGTAATAATTCTGTTCTATAATGGAAGTCAAATTACAAGAACCATCTTCCAAACACTTTTATGGTTGCCTAGCAACCTTAACAAATGTTTATTTTGAAAAACATGCCATGGTTATTTTTTAATAGGGGCTGAAATATGGTCTCAAAATATCAAAGTGAGGCTACTATATCGAGTGGGGTATCATATGAAACGGCTTTATTTGCACATTTTAAAGCAGATTTATATTTTGGTTTTGGATAAGTATGTAGTTATTGGGTTTTTTTTATACGACCAAGGTGGCAAGCAAGCGTACGGCCCGCCTGATGGTAAGGAGTCACCGCAGCCTATAGACGCTAGCAAAACCAGAAGAATCACTAGCGCGTTGCCGACCCTCAAGACATTAGATGTTAAGTCTTTGTGTCCGGTAATTTAACCAGCTTAAAATCAAAAATGTCAAAAACATTAAATAAAAAATACCGTTCTCCCCCACTTGTGTCCGAAGTTAGTGGAGGGAAAATTCTGAAATAATTATGAATAATACATGTCAATAGATATTTTACAGGAATAATAAAACAATCTTTCTAATTATTAGCTTTTTAGTAATACTAATAAACCCCGACAATCAAACTTATTTTTGCGGTTTGGTTCATTTTTTTTGGAAATCTAACAAATTCAGCAGATGCACAGATTCTATATATTTTAATTTGTAATAACAAGTAAGGATAGACACGTCTCTTTATTTTTCACAATGACAGAATGTACTGACAAGACCTTTTAAATATAAATACATCTTACGCTATGCTCTATAAAAAGTTCGACCATGTAAAGTTATAATAAAACTTTAATACGTCCAAGGATGGTATGGAACCCTCGGTGCGCGAGTCCGACTCGCACTTGACCGGTATTTTTTTTTGTTTTGTCACGCGCTGTCAACCCGCTCGTGACCCAAACAACACCTCCTCCTCCACCTGCCCCCCCATTCCTGCCGTGCGCATGGTGAATACATTTTCCGTAATTTTGTCGTGGATAATTTAATAAATAAATATTTCTTTTTATTGTTAAATTAAGATCTATTAAGAATAATGATTACATACATATAAAAATATATGCACTGAATAAAAAAAACCTGTATTACAGGTTCAGTTTGATTTAGTTATTGGTAAGAGAAAAAGCAGTCCAAAATGTTTCATGTAAGATGGAGTAACTTTGGATGCTTTGTACTTTGATGCCGTTGAGAAAGCATATTTTATTTGGGTCCCGGTGTCTGCAGAAATGGGGTATGTATAAAGAAATGGGTTCATTTTCATATTCCTAATAGGATAAGTATTTGAATCAGCTAGGACAGCACTATCTTGAGGATACTATAGAATGCATACTTACAATAAAGCAATTCAGTGACTTGTACTCATTCTCATCAATCTTTTGCTTGATGGTGGAGAAGTCCATGGGTCGTTTGATTATGTCTGAGTATCCTGGTGCAAAGTTGTCGTTAACAGGCCACGCAAAGAACTGATGAGGGTCCCTCTTCTCTAGGTTACGGAGCAGCTGTTCTAGCAGTCTCGAGAGGGGACGGCGCTTCTGACTGGCCTGCAAATTAGTAAATATTATATGCTTTATTTTGATGTTGGTTACAATATCAAGGAAACCTGAAATACAACATTATGTGAATAAGAAAAATTGTTTGTAGAAAATCATTTTTGTGTAAGTGCCCATACATAACAAAAGATATTTTGACTTTCCCTTGACTATGTAAATTCTAGACTTATTTAAAAGTTCTCACCATTTCTTTACCATTTAAAATAATAATAATATTCTGGGAATTTCACACATGGCCATCTGTCCCCAAACTAGGCAGAACCTGTACTGTGGAAACCAGACAACTGATACTAATACTTATATACTTTTTTTGCAAATACATACTTAAATAGATAAATAACACCCAGACACTTGGTGGGAATCAACCCCACAACCTATTGGGTAGCGGCCAGGGTGTCTATCCATTAGGTTAGTTAATAATTAATTAAATTAATTATATTCTATCTTGTATGTTTAAACCCTTAAAGTAAATCAAAAAGAATATCAGTCATCAGAATTAAAGAATCTAAATCCAAAAATGTAAACATTAACAAATAAATAAGCATGTACAAATAATAATATTGACCTACCTTAAGTACACAAGTGCGGGGTTCCCTGTGAGAAGCTGGTGAGTTGGGCCCCGGGCTAAGCCGGCGGAGCAGCTTCTTGGCTAGCCCTTCATCATCTGTCTCATCATCATCAGACAACTTTATCTGAAACTTATAGGATTTCTGAAACTTCTTTAACATTAGACAACTGATAGATGTTTTGATCATAAAAAGTAATACTAGCAATAAAAACCACTATAAACTAGATGAAAAGTAAGACTCTACAAAGTGTATTGGAATATTTTTAAAACACTTAATGAGCGCGGACTATAATCTAGCCCATGCAGTGTAAAAGTACATGTAAATGGACACAATAACTTAAAATTTTTGGAGGATTTTTCATTTACAATAGCACTGGTAGAATTTAACTTGTATAAAGCTTACCATATCAATCTCGCGGCGTCTTTTCTTCTTTTTCTTTGGTTTTTCTTCAGATTCCCTGTGTTCGTCGGTAGCTGAATGTTCCACATCACTTATATCTAACAATTCTTCCTCTGAAATAAGCGGATTTATTGGAAAACACCTAAATATTTACAGTTGGTGCTGCATAACACACAACATCATTATTTATGAGGTATACTCACTGCAACTTAGTTTTTCTATATCGTCCATGTTCATAATATAATTTAACACAGGCTAATAAATGTGTTTTTGTAGTAATGTTTATTTATTAAATCTATCTATTTTAACGAAATATTACGAATTATAAGTCAATGCTGGCCACAGATTAGATACTAGTAGCTAGATGCTGGCTGACAATCAGTATTGCCAGCAGGCAATTTAAGAATGGGCCGAAAGCAGTGCTGCCAGGGGCCGATTTTAGGCAGTAAAGGCCGACGACTTTCCATTGACGTCCGTCGAATTGAGGTACTGCCCCCCCCCCCCTCTTAACCTTTTAAGGGGGGTAGAACCTCAATTAAAATCACTAATTAACTCGAAAATGGGAGGTTTTTTCCTTAAAAGATGCGGAGACCTCCCATTTTCGAGTTCTTTAATTTTTAATTCTGAGGAAATTTTCCTCATTTTATGAAATAAAATTAATAATATGTGTAAAAAACAAGGGTTGCCCCCTTGTTTTGTGGGGCAAAGGGGAAGCCCTCTCCATCAGAAACAGTAATAAAAAACGGGAAACAAGAAATGTAAATTAAAAAAACAAAAACGAAAATCTTCATTTTTCTGTTTTACAAGAGCCCATCCTTCATCTTTAATTTTACATCTATGTTTAGAACGTATGACCTATGTCTATTTCTTTATATACAAAGTATAGTACTTTAATACAGCTTTTAGATGAATTGGTCAACCAAACCAATGATTTCGATGGATTGGCTGTCGGAGGCTTAAAGGCCGATGAAGGGCCGATGGCAGCCAAAGGCCGACATAGTTTTGAAAAGGCCGAGAATCGGCCCCCCAAGGGCCGATCTGGCAACACTGCTGACAATATAAGCACAAGCCAATATGACAATTATGACAGTGACAGATTTGTTTGTTGACTGACACTGACAGCTTGTAGAGGTGAGACAGGTAATAGATTGGAAAATATTTGGATTAGGTATTTTATGATACTAGTCCTTACCTAACCAAGGTATCGCTATGTACGCCACAGCGGACGTTTAGGTACTTTATTAACCGACTTCAAAAAAGGAGGAGGTTCTCAATTCGTCTGTATATATATATATATTTTTTTTCTATGTATGTTCGCGCATAACTCTGGCAATTATGAACCGATTTGAAAAAATCTTTCTTCCATCCATTCTTTAATCCGTTAATTGGGTCCCATAAAAAAATTATTGCTTAGTAATAAGTAGTTCCTGAAAAAACAAGAATGGTGACTGCGCACTGAGACCTGCAAGAAAGCCTATATAGATGACGTTTTAGTCGCTCGGACTCGCTCGGTCGGACAAAAATGGTCATAACTCTGGGAAATATTTACCAATTTCAATGATTCTTTTTTTATTCGAAAGAAGAAACCACTGTATTGAATCTGTATGAATTTTATTACAACCGGATAAGAACTTCCTGGAGGAGCATGAACGATGTGGAGGAATTTATCTGGTAAAAACCATAAAACTGATGTTCTCCATTACATTTCTCTGACAATTATGAACCGATTTCGATGATTCTTTTTTTATTCGAGAGAGTAAACTACTATGATGTTTCCATGCAAATTTCATTACGACCGGATATTTTTTTCTGAAGAAATATGAATTATGTAAAACTATGTAGACGATAATGTGATCATGACCTACCTAGATAATTTTACGGTTTTCGATGGTTCAATATTTATATATGAAAATATCACTAAAAAGTTTAAAATAAAATCTTTTTAAAAAAAAATTGAACCGACTTCAATATCACTGAAAAGTATAAAATAATTTAAATATTATTGAAGTTGGTGCCAAATATACACAGCAGGTACGCTAACACCAACTTCAATAATATTTAAATTATTTTATACTTTTCAGTGATATTGAAGTCGGTTCAATTTTTTTTTAAAAAGATTTTTTTACTTTACAAAATCCTGGTACGACAGAAATGGTCTTTCAAATAATTTTTTTTAGAACTGTTTAGATTTAGAACCTAGCGCCATCTAGCAACATTAGCTGGTAACGTGATGAGTTGAAATCTCAGAGTAAGTTGAAATCATTCAATAATTTTACTCTCGTGGTTCCAATATCCATTTATTCGTCCACTATCTAATCTGTCTGTGTATTCGTCGATTCATTCTAAACTACGTGTTACGTGCGCTCATAGATGGTACCACAGAGCTCCAAGGATGGTACTAATAGTGCGCTTACCGCACCCAAACATATTATTTCGGGCCGGCTCGTGCTAAAGATTAACGTCCGTAAAGGTTCGATACACCGGTTTTTTTTGTAAGCCCAATTGGGTATGCTGCAGAGAAACTAATGTAAATATAGACCCAAAACCTGTACCTTTATCACCTGCAACAACTATAAAGTAACATTGATTTGATTTGATTTAGGCTTGCTGCATATTTACATCTCACTTGTCATAGGTAAGTACCTAGTGAGCTGACTTGCTGGCTGGAGCGCTTCAAGCGCTCGCCCTCTTGTCCGGTGAAGCTGTCATGGCATGGACGTGGCATGGCATGGGAAGAAGTAAAAAACATTTTTTTTTATATTAAGACCTTGCAAGGCTTTTTGCTGTAAATTACTGGGATTGTTGGTGCGGTCATGCTCGCCATCGAAAGTACTCTGCTTGCTTTGTGTGGCGGGTCACCCTTAAATATGGTTGCGGGGAGTGATGGCTCCTGCACGGGTGCTGCTTGGGGGGACTGGTCCAGCCGCTGTCCTTTTTTATTTTCTTTTGCAGTTTAGCAGCAAAATTGATTGTTGCTTTATTTACGTTCTGAAGGCAATTCACTTGAGCTTGTAAATTAATCTTCTTGATGGGTATTTAACTCAGACGACTTGAGAGAAAAGTTGTATGTTAAAGTGCTTCGTGTCTTGCCTGACGAGGCACTGTGAACACTGTGATATTGGATCGGTCATGCTCGCCATCGAAAAGTCTTTACTTGTGGCGGGTCACCATCTTCCCATCCCTTTGACCTTTTTAGTTTGTTGTATTTTCGTCGTATTTTTTCTCTCTCTTTTATTTGATCCTTTGAACGTCAGGACACACTGTCGCTGATGCTGATCTAATTGTAACAATACAAACACTGTTAAATAAAAGTGAAAAAATGATAAGCCCGCTAAGTTTCTTGCCGGATCGTCTCAGTTGAGGCCGCGTTGTGATCCGGTGGTAGCATCGATATACTAACCAACAAGATTAGCTGTCACGAACAAAATGACATCGAAAATGTGGTCGCGGTTACAACTATACACGTACACGCAAAACAATAATATGTTCATATAAAAAGATGACTTACATACTATAAAATAAGGTTCAATAATAATTGCAGACAATTGAGCGACAGCCGTCTCCGTAGCTCTTATTTTCTTATTTTCGTGACCACTTTTCGGGTCGTGACAGCAAATCTGGTTGGTATAGTATATCCATGGGTGGTAGCTAATACTTACTTACTCCTAGAAAAAAAAATTAGTTGAATTAAGTATTTCAGTTGCTGTCGTATACCGCTTGCCGATGTTATGTGTGTTTGTTGCTTGCAAGGAACTTATAAATGTCTGGTTGTTTGTCACTTGTCATGTTCCTATTAAAAATAACCCTCCGCCTGGGGCATTCAAAAAAACTAATTTACCATATCATCAAGTAATCGAATCGTGAGCACAAGTCTCCAACTGGTTGGTGGTGAACGGGGAAAACTTTCAAAAAGGGGTTTTTGAAGGTTTCTCCCGTGTGAACAAAAATAAATAAATCATAACTGTTACCTACACTTATTTTAAAAAAATGTACTCATACGTAGAATAATCAATTGAAATTTACTTAAAAAAATGCTATTTACATAATAATATGTGAATAGAGTTACTTGTTAGTAAGATCACCGTCAAGCGCTGATGCTGTCTGTAAGTGGCCAATTGAGCTCGTCATATTGTGTAGAAAGTGATGGATCATTGTGTCAAGGTGCCCTCCGCCAGCGTTGGGCAATTCTATGCAGGGAAACGTGTGATATTTGTTAATGTATAGGTACTACAAAACTAATAATTTAATTAGGTAAATACTACTCAAATAACCTCTGATCTAAACTATTTACTCTATTGAACTATCACACTAATCACTATCATCTATACATATCATCTTACCCGGCCGCTCGACTACATCTAACCTATTGAATATTTCTACACTAATTGCAAAAGAATTCGATGCAAAGAAACAAGTTGACGTGGCTTATTTTGATTTTCAAAAAGCTTTTGATCAAGTTAATAATGATGTACTGCTGTGCAAAATGGCAAAGATTTTCTCCGACACACTTATTCGTTTTTTTGCAACTTATTTTAAAAACCGTAAACAGTACGTTTTATTTAAAAACCTTAAATCTAATGAATTTAATGTTAATTCCGGAGTTGGACAGGGAAGTTCTCTTGCACCTTTATTTTTTTAATATTAATCAATGATACCATCTGAAATTAAGTACAGCGAATGTCTTATGTTTGCAGATGATGTAAAATTAGCGCTTACTATTAATTCTCCATCTGATTGTAACCGTCTACAAAGTGATATAACGAGTGTTTATGTGTGTGGGGGGGGGGGGACAACAGAATAGCTTATACCTAAACACAAATAAATGTGCCATCATGTCATATAGTCGTGCTCATCGTCCAACTACTGGGACCTACACCATAAACAATACAGCTGTTCGCAGAGTTTCTAGCTTTAAAGACCTAGGTACAACGTTTAACAGTAGCTTTACTTTTCATGATCACGTTACTACAATATGTGATAAGTCACGAAAATGTCTCGGATTTGTGCTGAGACAGTCAAAATATTTCCACAATAAACTAACGTTAAATATATTATACAACGCCTACGTACGTAGCATACTTGAGACGAATTCGTCAATATGGAACCCTCATCAAATTGGACAAACACAGAAAATAGAAAGAGTTCAAAAAGCATTTGTTCGTTATCTATATAAAAAACTGTATTTTTACTATGCGTACTTATATCCAACACTGTTTATTGTGGGTATGGTGGATTTCCGTATGTTGTCAGTGCGACGAAATGTCGCCCTCGTAACATACTTCTTCCGTTTGATACGCGGTATTACATACAATCCTTTACTGCTATCTCAAGTGCGATTCAATGTACCGCGCCGTACCGCACTGCGCGAGTGCCACCCAATCTTCGTGGTGCCACCAGTGTCCGCTGGCGCTGGCACTGGCCACCGCCCGCACGCTATTGATTTTCTCAGAACTGATAACTCTAGACTCTAGGCGATTATCTATCATTCTGATTATATTAGTTAGTCGTCAATAGTGAGTAATGAGAACATATTATTATTCAGTCATAGTTCCTGTATTCATCCGCCATGAAAATTTACTTACTTTTTTTTTTGGGAATGATAGACGCTGTTGGCCGCAGATGGCCATTGCAGCTTCACCGGACAATAGGAGGCGAGCGCTTGAAGCGCTCTAGCCTTTACGGCAGAAGTAGCGACGAGCTCAAGGGCACCTCAGGGAGGCACGGCCTCGGCTTAGGCTGTCGCTTAAGAGAGGGCTGAGTTTACCACGGGTTCACAACGCGCCCCCACTGAGAAGAACCGGCAAGAAACTCAGTGGGGTGATGCACGTCGTTGCGGTCGCATACGTACGACCCTTCGGCCTCGCCGGCGAGACCGGTGTCTGATAGCTAGTGTAGCATACGGTTGTCGGGGAGGGGTCGGCGCATCCCGGTCCAATAGGACCGTCATGGGGTCAGGAGGGTCGAGCAGTACGTGCCGTGGTCTGCGGCGCGAGTCAGAAGGACTAGGGGCGTAATCGGCGGCGGCGCGGATTAAACTGTTCGCGTGACGGGACGCGGATTCAAAGTAGCGTTTCGACGCTTCTTTGAGGAACTTACGAAGGGGATTTAATTTGAAATCGGAATGCGCCAGTTCGCGCCGCTAACCCGCGCGCATACTTACATCAACCTCCTCATCGCATATGATTCAACGCTAGACCTATTCTTATGCACAGAACATACATTTATTCTATCAGCAGGGCGCTACTTTGAGTTCATGACAGCTGGCAGCAGTATTGTAACGTAACTATCACAGAATTGTAATACTAATAGGTAATTATTATCATTGTAAGCACTTATCACGTAAGGTTTTCTGTTAGTGGTAAGAATTCTGTTTAATAAATAAATGAATAAAATAAAATAAATAAAATAAATCATCTATGGGGATAAATGTAAAAGTAAGTACCTTGAGTTTGCATGTAATGGTATCCACAGGTGTTAGGTACACCGTTCAATAAAAGGTATGTAGGCAAATTTCCCCGTGGGGTGTCCGGGTAAGATAGCACCCACCCATCTCCTCCCGTTGGGTGTCCGTAAAAGGCGACTAAGGGAAAACATGAAAACGGGCAGCAGCGTCTTTTTATTGGATTACCTTCCACCTATACTACGATCCCCAAGCCGCCTGCCAAACATGGGGTTGGGGATTATGGCAACCCTTCCCTTCTAAGGGAGAGGCCTTTGTTCAGCAGTGGATGTTTCGGCCACTGATGATGATGATGATGAGGCAAAATTATCAGGTTTATGGTATTGATATAGTGATATACCATTGATGCCAATAATAATGTCACAGCGGCCAATCGTTGACAAGATTAGCCAACTATACAAGTAAGTGCTTCGCAAACATAGTTGAACTCTCTCTTACTGCCGTACCCACTAACGTTAATTAGCGTAAATTCTGCCATTTTTTTAAAATCTAATTATGACTGCTCTCGGAGCTGATTATAGTTAAGTTCTAATATTGATAATCGTTATCTCTTTATGCTAACAGATTTTATAGTCTTAAATGACTTCAAGTGTAGAAATAAATCGATTTCAAGATAAGGCTTAATAGTAATTAACACCTAATCCACGTTTGTGAGTGCGGCAGTTAGACTCTTAGATCTTCCGACGTCTGTCAAGACCGACTAATATGACTGTGAAATCAAGCAAGACGTGCAAGCAAGACTTCTTCTTCTTTTACAAAATTATGACTTTCATCAATTATAAATTATCGATCATTTCGCCAGTGTCAAATAGTTAAATAGCAATTGCAAAGTAAATTATATTATCAAGTAGGTATTTAATGAGAAAACAATGATTGGAAAATGTGTGTTCGCGGTCGCTATCGCGAACAAAGAGGATATCACTAAGATGGCGACTGCGAACCAAATCGCAAGCAGGTACCTATTGACAGCTCGGTGTGCAGTACGACGTATTATAGCTTTCAACACCGAAACGTCATTATTTAATGAGATTCTCTATCAACAAAAATGTGAAATACTACGTCATAATGACGTCATACTTACACCGATCTATCAGGATTTGCACGTAGTGCTATGCCTGCTGCAAAGACGTTCTTGCCCCTCAGACGAATGGATACTTTAGATATTCAGGAGATTAACCTGTTAGAATAACCAGTACCTAAGGAACAACTACCAACTACAAAGTTGTTCTTACCCGCAGGTTCGAACCTGCGGCCATTGATTTCCCATGACGCCGCGCCGGGCGCTACTGAAGTGTCAATGCGAGTGTAAATTGTATCCTGTAGTTGATTGTGAAGAGTAACTATAAGTACTTTGGTGTCATTGTACTTATTACCTCAATCTTTGTCATTTTTGTGCTGTAAATGACGCGACTGCCTCATATTCAAAAATTGCAAGCCGTTTTCGACATGTTGTCGGGGAACTGACTGACATGCTTTATGGGCAGTGGCTACTTTGTGTTTATCACAGGCATAATTTATATGTGTCAGGATCCCGATAATGTTCTTCGCCAAAAAAGATTATAACGCAACACAATCTTCAAAAAGTACTGCACTGTAGGTAGTGTGTGTGTATGTAATGTGTACACTGTACTAGTAATAACTAGTTACTCTGAGGTGTAGAATGACTACCTACCTAATACCTACATTATTAATATTTCAGAGCAAAGTGCTTCGGCGTTGATTATCAGCAACTTTGTTGAGATCGTTATTTACAAATGATGCTAGGAGACTATTGAAAATATTACCTTCACAGATTTATATAAACAACATATTTGACTACTTTCATAATTCTATTAATTTTATTAGAGAAGCAGTGAAAAGCGGTCTATAAATTTTAGTAAAGCGCCTTGTAACTTCGCGGTCTGAATGCTTGGTCTAGCCAATCGGACGACGATGCAAATACAATTATTTAACGTAATGCTTTTGTAATTCCTCAAATATAATATGCTGCAGCAGGAGCGTGCAGTGTGCATGCGCAGGTGCGCACCGTGCGCACGAGTGCCGATGATCGATACAGCGTCGCTATCAGTATTGACGGAAACGCCGCGCCGCGCCGCGCGACCAGCCCGACGATAATTTACTATCCGTCGATGTTCTCGATGATTGGAAATTTTACGCTATTAATTCTTTTGTTATAATTAGGAATAGTTTACATGGATTAAATTATGCTAGCCAAGTATGTCATGTTAACCAGCAGCAGTGGCAGGCGTGTGCCGATACAATTTTGCTATTGATAACCAGATCATTTTTTTACGAAGGCAGTTTTTATTTTTTGAGGGATAATGAGGGACGGGACAAGAGAAACGTTCGCCTGATTATATAAAGTATTTATTATTAAAGTACTTAATTATTTACCTACCTGTTGTATATTTTGATAAAAAGTCGAGTAGGTTTATTGAATTTATTTGCACTTTATTTATTATTAACTGGTTGATATCAATGAGGTGAGTAGGACCCAAATGAAAACCAGCGTCAGCGTTTATGCTTGACATTAAGCTGATCTGGGTACCTGTTTAGTCCTGCCGTGTGACATGATTCGTAATAAGCCTTCATTGGTAAATGTATTTTACTACTTACTCTGTTTCTCTCTTTCTATCGCTTGTATTTGTATGTGTCTCATTGTGCCTGACTAAATAAATATATTTCCTCTTCTTCTTCTTCTGATGGTAAGTGACACGCCTGCTTATAGATAATATTATTCTGTATGTAATACAGGCATTCGAAGTCAGATGCATTATTCATAGAACAACCATTCTTTAATTGACTTAAAGTCCGGAAATACCAAACAACTCTCGTCCGATGCGCACTGCACTCGAATAGAGCAGAAATTCGTGTTCTGTTATTGCGTCCTTCCGTGTGATCGTCTAATTAAATTGGCCAACGCCGCGCTGTTGCGAGCTAATAGAAAATCGCGGCCAATAAATCTCACACGTTCGGTTCCTCCCAGCTAGATGCAAGCTGCGGGTTATGCCTGGTGAAATCACGCCCGTAGATATCGCGTTCATTGTTTTACCTCGTGGATGGGATAAATTGCTTGTCGGATCTTTATGGTTTATGGGCTTATGGAAGTGCCGGAATGTTCTGTTTGTGGTGAGGCTAAGATACTTTTGCAGGAAATCAACTTAAGTGATGTTTGGGTGCTGTGTTTAGATGATTTTATAGTTGAAAGTCACGGAAGTTAGCGTATACATACATATGTGTGTACAATAGTCTTAGCACCTAAGTGGGCTGAAGTAGAAAACTGAACCATTGTACCTACACTTGAACTACTATGGTACCTACACTTGCACTCTCCTAGAATTTCAAGATGCTTAAAAAAGGTCATAAAAAAGTTATTCATCCAGAAAATCTGTTGTCGGCGTGTGGTGCCAATTAGCAGAAGCGATGTAATGTGTGATGGTGTGACGAACAATGAACGCGCGACACTACTGCGCTGATCGCCGATAGTTGCGGCCGATGCGCCGGCGCAGCCTTCGCGCTACCTACGGCCATACGCGCACACCGTGAATTCAACTCTCATTATCGTCTCCGCATTCGAGACTTTACCATAGAAAATCTTTTGATTCCTTTCATGACAACCGCACGCATCGTGTTTAGTGTGATAATAGAGAAGCTCTCTGCTAATTTAAAATAATTGCTGTAAATTCCTATCTCAATAAAACGCTTTACGTGTGAAAATGCGTATAAAACATTGAATGCAATTCACTAATTTCGTAATATTTGAATAATAAAGGGGCGATACATCTTGACTTAACAAATTGATGCTTTTGCAACTCATTACTTAAAACATGAGTGATATAACATTTTGGTCTACAAAGATGTTACTTAGAATTGTGCAATAGTGATACAATTTAAGCAGTGTGGGAATTGAGTGACACAGAAACGTAAAAGAACGGCGGACACAGTTTTTATCGTTTATATAATATTTTTAGCCTGATTGTGGAAGTCCTGTTACCAACTTATAGAAGAAAGATTGTAGCCACATAACGCTACCATCGAGGAGTGTTATATTACTGTGGTGAATAAGATATGCCAGTGCTGAGTGCTCTATGAGGATATCTTAGACAAAGGGTTCCTTTTTCTTATGTTGTTGTTAGTAAACTAGTGCGCTCCCCATCCACGGCTCACCACTTAGCCAAAACATTTATTGAATACATTAAGTAAAGTAGTTGTGGACCTAAGCCTTCTCGAGGAGATGCTTACCCAGTACAATAAGGGATAATAAAAAACTTACAGAAACAATATATATTTACTAAAAATGGAATTTTGACGGGCCCGTCGGTCTAGTGGTTAGACACTCTGTCTGTTAACCGATGAGTCGTGGGTTCGATTCCCACCAAGTGTCTGGGTGTTATTTATCTATTTAAGTATGTATTTAAAAAAAAGGATTAGTATCAGTTGTCTGGTTTCCATAGTACAGGCTCTGCCTAGTTTGGGATCAGATGACCGCGTGTGGATTGTCTCAAGATATTATTATCATATTATTATTAATTTATTGTCTTTAAATTTGGATCAATGTAAATTCGGGATTTTTTCACAATATGACATGAACTGATATTATTACCACATTATGTAGATTAATTCTATATCGTGATAAACTATCATAATGCGTGCTATTGACAGTTAAGGAACATTGAAATATACCTATAATTTAAATGAAAAGTTACCGAAACGTATGTAGGCGGTATTGTCACGTTTGTGATATTATGTAGTTTCTTTATACTTTTATTGTGCAATGCCTTAGATTAGATACTTATTGCTTGTAATCATTTAAAGGTTTTGTTTGTCTATTTGTACGGCGAGTATTAAGACGACTAAATAATAACGCGCATCTAATTCTCTTTTCTCAATTCGAATATCTCTTTAAACATGCACAGGCCGCGGCGGCATGGAGCATGCCAGGCATTCTTGCGCCCCATAACTATTTAATTCGGCCGTTTGCGAGGCCGGCAGATAATCTGGACCCTTTGTTCAGGGACCTTCATAAACATAATTGTCTTAGCGCGCGAGTTATGAATGCCATGGAAAAATCCTGGTGCACTTTCTGACTTGGAATTTCTTAGTTTTGTTGTTAGGGTAATAAAGGTTATTTAAGTTGAGGCTACAGACCATACCTACAAAGAATTTACTTAAAATGTTATTTTTTATTTAACCTATCGTGTCCCACTGCTGGGCAAAGGTCTCCCTATACATTTCCACCTACTCAGGTCCATAGCGATATCAGCCCACTCCGTTTCAAAGGCGTTTAAGTCGTCACACCATCTTTTACGTGGTATGCTTACGTGGTCTACAGTGTTCTGCAGGAGTCCACTGTGCGACGATTTTTGCCCATCATTTCATGCGGTTAACGTGCCCTGCCCACTCCCACTTTAACTTTAACTTTCGGTTTTAAATGTTTGAACGCGGTTATTTAATATTATTTAAAAGAAATAAAGTATGTTTCCTTTCAGTGAATTTTGATGTTTGTAACCCACCGTGTCCTGTTCGTTTGTTCCATCCTGTATATCAATGAAGAGGCCGCTAAAACATACGGTCTTGCCTTGACAAAACCTGAAACTCTAGCTTTACGTTTGATTGATTCAGACTACCAGACCAGTGCACTGTATAACTGTTTGGTTCATGTAACATTATGTTGCCACAGGGCCATTACACGGCTTGTTCATGAGTGTTATTGATGTCATAACAATTACCAATTGGTTCTAGTAACGCCATGGGATCGCGTGAGTGGCGTTTAATAGGTTTATGGGTATTGTTATGGTAAAAGTAAATGAAAGATCATTGAGTACAAGAACGTTAGATATTTCAAAATTAAAATTGCAATTCAAAGGATAAAGCAATTTATCATGGTTTCCGCTGAAGCAGCAGGGGTCTATTGTCACGTTATGTGACAACAGCACTTTTTATGAGGAGGGCTATGTTTTGCGAGAGTATGTCATGTATAATGTATGTATGTATAATAATAATAACTTTATTTATGAATCAGATTATTAACTTGCGTAGTATGTATTTCAGTATCTATGTATGGTTTTTTTAATAATAATAATTATAATATTTATTAGAACACAAAATTGAATGAATTCCAATGTTGACGGGTCTGTTGGTCCAGTGGTTAGAAACTACCCGCTATCCAATAGAAGAAGAAGAAGAAAAGCATTTATTTGCCCAACACTTATACGTTACACAAATATAAAAATAACAAAATATTATGAGATCTTCAATAATTGTGTGTGGACAAACAGGGCTCTGCCTCACTATATTGCTGCACTATAGTGTATATAGCGCAGCGCTGGTATTCTGGCAGTACCTAAAACTGGCATCACGGAATGCCAAGCACAAATAATAATAAACAAAAAATAAAAGAAAAATAAATAGGTCGTGGGTTCGATTCCCACCAAGTGTCTGGCTGTTTTATCATAGTACAGGCTCTGCCTAGTTTGAGATCGGATGACCGATGATGATACGATGTTGCATCTCTCAAGGATTGTTCTTGTACCACACGACTTAGACGGCATTCAGGTTCGAGTAAGTAGTGAAATTGTAATAGTTATAGTTCAAAGCTTCAAGTAAATTGAATACCGCCAAGTCCTTTTCCTTGAAAGATAAAGAAATGAATCGCAGCTTGGACTTTAAAGAATTAAATAATAGAGACATTTAATGCTAGACACGATAAAAGCCCTGATAGGTATTCCAGCGCTTCTTTTGACGCTATAATCTACCATTTTTACATTGTATCTAGCAATTATACTTAGGCATCCAACCGCTAGAATGACGCAGCAGCGGCTTGCCATCTACGAGTTGGTAATAAAATGAATTTTATTATAATCATACAATCTGGTCGCGCCGGTACTCCATATTTAGACATCGTTGGAACGATCAACCATCGAAACACGTGGGTGCCACGCTCAGGGCTAGTATGTGACAGAAATTTGCACGTCACTGCATAGAAATTTGTAGCCTCCGCGGCGCAATGGGAAACCACTTGCTTTGCAAACCGGAGGTCGCGGGTTCGACAAAGTACTTTGTGTAGTTGTTCCTTACAGGCTAGGATAATGAGGCCAAACACCTGATTGTCTGTAAAGTAAGATGATCCAACGTCGGATGGTTTACGCAAGCACTTGTGCACTATAATACATATTTCCCGCGTAGATGGCTGACCTTGTGAAAGATTGGCCGTTGTGGTCTTATCGGCCAGGAGGACATTATTTGAGAAGCTACTATCGTCAAGGTCCCACTTTGTCACCTGCTCATTAAAAATTATAAGAGAAAAAAGGAGTAACAGAATGATTATCTGCAAAAAAACAGAGACCACGTTGTAGATGTGCAATTTGACTTGGATACCTTATGAGTTTTTATTTACGGTCCCGATAACCTTTTTGAGGGTGGGTCTCCGGGACCCAAGAGAGTCGATTGCCAAATAAAATTCCGGAGCGAGCGAAATGACGGTCAATTATGGGGATCTCTGTAGAGATCCGCGCCAGGTATCACCCCGTGCGTTCGTTCGAGCCCGCCACTAGGGGATTATAGCACCTGAAATCTTGTCACGGCGCTCACGGTAACGGCGGCGTCATTCAATCTGATTTGCTGTTGAACCCAATGGAAGTTCAGCGCCCCAACCCCAAACGTCCAGTGCTCCGAAGGAGGTTATCATACCTAAACACTATGGAAATAGCATATTGTCAGTCTTAAAATCATATCCAATACTAAATCCGTATTGTATCGTTGTGCAGCCCTACGCGTGGCATATCTCGCGGAAACGCCGTCAGTGACGTAATCGGCACTGTTGCGCGCCGATGTTATAATGGCGATAAGTTTTGTTCATAGCCAATTAGTGGCACGGGCTGCCAGTGGGCTGGCGAACTGGCAGTCGCCTCCGGTACATTGTGGGCTTTTGTTGTTAAGGGTTGGAGAAGCTTCAGTTAATTCTTTGGTGTTTGTCAAAGATAGCAAATGCATTTTAATGTTGGCAGTTTCGTGGTGCGCGTAATTCACACACGCTCACATACAATCACACACATACACTTACACTTAGGTATACTATGTGTTAGTTTGTCGGTTTGTCTATCTTTTATGCAGCAAAAGTAAGATCGACGGATTTTTTGGGACATAGTTTATTAAAGGCCCAGGTACGAAAGTGGTATTACTTACATGCAAGCGTACCCCGTACGCGTTAACCCGTGGGGTGTCCGGGTAAGAATAGCACCCTCCCATCTCCTCCCGTTGGATGTCCGTAAGAGGCGACTAAGGGAAAACCAGAAGACGTCTTTCTATTAGATTACTTACCACCTATACTGAGATCCACAAGCCGCCTGCCAAGCGTGGGGATTATGGCAACCCCTACCTTATAAGGGGGAGGCCTTCGTTCAGCAATGGACGTCCTTCGGTTGCTGCTGATGATGGATATAATAAAGTGGTATTAGATACATACCTACGTAGATATTTTTTTATGACTCTTAAACTAAAGTCCACTTGTCCGTTATAACCATGCTTATAACTGAGTCAGACCCTCCCACGCCCTGTCACCCTTAAACAACGTAATCTTATCGAGTGTACGGACTAAGTCTATATTCTCAATATTGCCTCGCGATATTATGCAAAACGCTACACTAGATACGGGAGTCTGGAACGTTTATTCGTCTTGCAAGACAACTTACTGTATTTGGATTAGTACTTAGGTAGTTTGTATGTTTATCATTGAAACAATGATATTTTATACAATACCATTAAATGCCATTAGCACACGTAAAGTGAAGACAAGAAATTCACCCAATGGGGTGAACTAAGTCCACTTAAGTAAGTCCCGCGTCGGTAAAATGTAACGGATGTTTTATACTTTTAGAAAATGCACAAAGTAGGTACTTACTGCACAAATGTAAAGTAAAATATTATGGAAGATATATCATACCTTAACTATATGTATAGTATGAAAAACATGGGTCACAATTTTTGGCGTGTATTAGTAGGGAATAGGGATATAACATATCTTTGGTTTATATTATCATTGCACTGATATTACCTCTACTGTCATAAACTACCTATTACGTAAATTATGTATAGTATTGTCGAAGTATGACCACAAGATAGCTATTTCAGATTAGTTTGTGATACCAGTGTGACCTATCACCTTATCCTAAGCGAGACGTTTGGACAGTTGCAACCAATTGCAACCATCCGCTCGTCACCTGGAAAATTGGGAAGTTATCAAGTCCCTTAAATCCATCTTAGTAGTTTTACTAGCTAAAGTACACACCGCAACACAAAGAAGTTGGGACACTACTGATTTTATCAAACCTAGTCTAGTTGCGGTCATTGACTCGTAGGACAAAGAGTTTTCTCTCTAGGTGACAGACATATTATATGGTCGAGTATACCACTTGCTGGGCACGTACAACCAGCTCTTATCTTATGGCAGTGTTAAAGTAATCTTACATGAGGGAAAGAGACGCAGATATATCTTACGCAGTTTATACGTTTTTCTCGCGAAAATAAGTTTTCCGACGTAAGTCTGATGGAGAAATTGTATTCATGATAAGAGCTAGCATGAAATTAGAAGAGAATATCCGGCATGTTGCAAAAGAAAACAGATTAATATATACCTAAACCACGGTCTATGTAATGTTGTCTTATATTTACGCGAATACTACACATTGAACTAAAACTATTTGTGACGTAAGGACGTTTAACATCTCAGTCCTCCCGTGACCATGGCTGCTGCAAAGCATCCGAAACGTCGGTTAAGTAAAATCTAAAATAAACCGCGATATAATCCGTAAAAGTAGTTTTAATTCAATGATGGTGGTGGTGATGATGGTGGATGTTTTAAAGAGGATACACATTCAATTTCCCGTGGGGTGTCCGGGTAAGAATAGCACCCACCCATCTGCTTCCGTTGGGTGTCCGTAGAGGCGACTGAGGGACAACAAGAAGACGGGCAGCAGAGTCTTTCTATCGGATTACCGACTACCTAACCGAATTACCTAACCGATAAAATCTCGGATTACCTGGAGGATAAAGCTGCGTGGGCTTGAACTGTTCAACTCATGCAAGCTTAGAAGTTTAAGGCTGATTTATGTATAATTTGTAAAACTGTTTAAAAAAATACCGGTCAAGTGCGAGTCGGACTCGCGCACCGAGGGTTCCATACCATCTTTGGACGTATTAAAGTAATTTTACTATTCATGTAACACCTCAGATAGCAAAAAAAAAACAAACCGCAAGACTGTTTGATGAGTTTTTTTAGGATTACTAAAAAAACCGTACTACATAAATAGATCATTATATTTTTCCTGTAAAATATAGATAGACATGCATTATCCATAATTATTTCAGATTTTCCCTCCACAATCTTCAGAGATAAGGGGGGGGGGGAACGGTATTTTTTTGACATTTTTGTTTATCAGCCAAAAACTACGTCACATAAGCCAAAATAAAAATCTGTTTTGAGATGTGCAAATGAAGCCCTTTCATATGATACCCCATTCGATATAGTAGTCTCACTTTAAAATTTTGATGACCTATTTGATCCCCATTATAAAAAAAGTTAAAGAAAAAATATATTTTTTTTATTTGCGATGAAGTTGGGTAAGTAAAACTATTCCAAGTTTCAAATCGATAGCATCAGTGGTTTTTGAAATATATAGGTGTGACAGACAGACAGACAGACAGACATACAGACAGACGAAGTCAGACCATAAGGGTTCCTTTTTTACCTTTTAGGTATGGAACCCTAAAAAATGACAAAAAAAGACAAGCCCGCTGAGTTTCTTGCCGGATCTTCTCAGTAGCGGCCGCGTTACGATCCGGTGGTAGTTTGTAAAAATGATTTTTGTGTAAGTGCCTCCGTGGGGCCTATACATAATAAAGATATTTTGACTTTGACTTTAACTTGACTTTGACCTAAACTGCGATCCCCAAGCCGCCTGCCAAGCGTGGGGATTATGGCAACCCCTCCCTTCTAAGAGGAAAGCCTTGTTCAGCAGAGTACATTTTTATCGGCTGCTGATGATGATGACACAAACAATGTAGTTTTAATATCTAAGTAAAGCGAAGAAGATGAGAGGGTTAGTAGAAGATATTATGGGAACCGTAACGCAAACTAAGTGTAAAAACGCCAAACCCAACTCTCAAACCGAATACGCATCACGTATTCAAATTAAAATCAATTTCGCGTAGATATTCACTTGAATATTCTAACCACGTCGTTCTTCTGGCCTTGAATGAGGAACAGCATACTAAACAAGGGGAAATGGCCGGATCCTGGCGCGTGCTCCACCCATTCCGATCAAGGTCATTGGCGAGAGGAGAAACTGAGGAGAAACTGATGAACTCATCAGGATGTAGTGAAACTGTTTTTTGGATGGTAAATTTTATCAGATAGTGTAATGTGACTCATCAGTAAAATGGCAGGTATGTCGGACGTGAATGTCTTTTTTATTCATATTAGTAGATATAATAACTTGGGATGTCAAGATCTCCTCGGTCATCACTGATGGGAAAAGAGAGTTTGATGAAATCTAAGATCTTGCTTTCCATATTTTGAGCTAGGAACCCAAAATTTCATCTAAGCTGACTAATTGATTATTGAAAATGTGGATGCAAAAACTTTCCTGTATTTAAAGGTATTTACTTACTAATGTTAAGACCGGCCATAGTAAGCAAAACTATCGTCACTTAATTTTTACTTGTGTCCAAGTGTACCTAAGTCAGTAGAAACAGTCAGTGTACGCGCTATAAGCAGACCAAATATTTTTGAAGGAAATATTATGTTTCTTTTCCTATAGTGATATTGGAAATCTGTGTTGTTTGTTCATTTTCATATTTATTCATTTATAAAAAGAGATTACAGTTTTTGTATGGAAGAAATCCCTATGGCTTAGTAATTATTTAAGCTCTTTGCGTGAATTTAATTAGTTTCTAGACTTCCGTCCAATTTAAGATAGTCTACTACGCGGAATATGTATTTATCTTACCGTGTGAACTATTGCAATCTTCAGACCAAATAGATTACTTGCATTTTGATACAATTACACGGTTCTTTGCAGTCGCACGTTGACGAAGCGTTTTAATTAGTAGTACAGTTAGGTACAGCGATGGAATGTGCTTTACCCGGTCCAATTACTTGTGGACGTTGGTTAATAGTTTAAAAGAAAACTATAGACATTAGATTATACTATCACGACTGCAAGTTAAACTGTTTACATCGCTCATCCTTATTCCCTCTGGTTAAATAACTCCGGAATTATTTCTCAGTATCCAGCAATCAGTTTCAAATAAGATGGTATAAAGAAGTCTGATTATTCCGGTGTGTACCTAATCCTGCATCAAATGTTTTTTTTTTGTTATAAGTACTTAATTTTTTTTTTTACTATCGCTATTTAATTTGTGAACTCTAAAACAGTTTTAAATGACAAAATGTATCCTTATTTTATTATTATTATTGAGTACTAATCGTGGTGTGCTATGTATATATATGGAAAGGATTTTCTATCGGGAAGGACTAAAGGTGAATCATTCTCCTGGAGATGCATTAACGAAAATTCTTTCTCAGTGCTGACCTGTCAACATCTGTGCAAAATATATTTTTTCTAAATCCATTTAAATCTTCTGTTTTATGTCTGTGAGTGTGAAGCCGCGTACATACTTACGAAGCCAAACATGATAAGTAATTAAAATTGTATTATTAGCTATTCACGATTTTCTACTAACATACATAAATATCATCTAAGTAATATATTTTTGTAGTTATAAATTTACAGACAACTAAGTAAGTAATCTAGATTTATGAACAACAAATACAGTTGATAACTGGAAAGAACATAAAGTCACGTTTAATTATTACATGTGTTATGGAATATATCTGTTATGTTGCTGTATTTAACTGTTACTACATGTTACTATTGATGTAATACTACGAAAACGCAGCCGTGTGGACACTGTTATAATGGCTATAGCTTGCTTTTATACATTTTTTTAATTCCAAAAATGTCCGTGTGTCGCATCACTTTAATTTCTATTACTGTTAATCGTGGTACCTACCGGTTTTCTTTTACAACATTAGTGATGTAGAGCTATGTAGAGAACACCTCTATTTGATCACAGAAATGCGTTTTTTTTAGATATAGACATATTTGTTTTAAAGTTTCAAACCAAATATTTTAATCAAATCATAATGCCGCTTAGGATATATGTGTCGCTTTCACTTAATCAGTGAAATAATTTTCAGACTCGGATCAGTTACAGCCCTTAGGTATTATTAGGTTATTATTAGTTAGTTAGTACTTAATATTTCGACGATATTGGTAAATTTTTATATTAGTTAAAACTGGAATTCGTCTAATTAGATACTGACCATATTAGTAGTGGTCAAGTTGCCTTTTGTCTAATTATGAAATGCGCCACATGACGATGGTCAAGTCCACGTACAGTTGATAATGTAATAATTCAAAACTATTTTGTTTGTCGCAGTCGGGATTTTTGTGCTATTATAATTTATACTAGCTACCTGAATGCAATGTGTCAGTTATAGTTATACATTTCTAGTTTTTTACTATATTACTTAGATCATATATCAATACGGCGTACCATACTTATTTCACTTCCATTCATTTTCATATCATCATATCATTCCTCATAGACAAACATGCACCTAGTGTGTGCAGTTGCAGGTACTTCTTCAACATGTTTGGACGTAGTACACGAGAGCTCGGCTTGTCTCCGCGGTCTGTCTACTTTCCCTCGCCCGCAGATTCCAGATAACATCGACTTCGACCATCTTCATTGATAACTCTCTGCGGTCATAGAGTAACTGCGCAGATGTGAAATTTGGCATATAACATGAGTACCTCCCATTGGGTGTCCGTAAGAGGCGATTATGGGAGAACAAAAAGACGGGCAGCAGCGTCTTTCTATTAGATTAACCTACCATCTATACTGCGATCCCCAAGCCGCCTGCCAAGCGTGGGGATTATGGTAACCCCTCCCTTTTAAGGCCTTTGTTCAGCAGTGGACGTATATCGGTTGCTGATGATGATGAATATTACTGATTACCCTTACGGCTAGATTGTAATTTATATTATGCAACCTCATAAGAGAGCAGCATAAAGAAAAAAAACATTTTTAATGAAAATTTCAGCACATGACATATTTTTTTTGTATTCTTTTAAGCAAACGTTGTACTCTACTTAATGTATTCTGTCTGAAGTTTCAGTCTTCAATGCAGTCACTGTAAATTAACCTGTGTAGGCCCCCATCTGTACAATTGACTGATTTGCTTCTCGCCCTGTTGTACTAAAGAGAGTTAGGTAAAGTCTCGAAATCGTTAACAATTTCCGAAGCCACATTTACCAATATTAAGAGCTAATGTCCAACATTTCCAAGGTTACCCAGGTAAGGTGAACGACATTGGCGGATTAAATCAAAACATTTTTTTGTGAAATCTGTGCTTTGGCTAATCTTTGAGCGGTAACCGCTTTCCACGGTCGGTGCGGCCGCGAGTCGCGCACCGGCCGACATAACGGCGCGACTGTCGACGCGAGCGCACGCTACGCACTCCTGCGCACATCCCCGCGACCGCCGCTAGTGACCCGCGCGAGTGAACACGATAGTGCTGTGACTGTGCTTATACTCGGTGCTACCTGTGCACTAATTCAAATACCACACATAAACTAGGTAAGTCATATATATATTAACGCCAGCAATTTGCTGGGAATGTTGTGGACTTTCTAATTGTGCTTTAATATGTTGATTTATACGTTTTTGCGAATTACACGCGGCGTATTTGCATACTGCCTGCTTTGTCAGTTTCTATTTTTTTTAATAAACTAAGTATGTTTAAGAATATCATCCATCTCCTTCCGGTGGGTGTCTGTAAGAGGCGACTAAGGCAAAAAAAGAAGACGGGAAGCAGTGTCTTTCTATTGGATTATCTAGGTAGAAACAAGACGACTGTCAACCGTGGGGATTATGGCAACCCCTCTCTTTAAAGGGGAGGCCTTTGTTCAGCAGTGGACGTCTTTTGGCTGATGATGGTGATGTGAGTCTGTATAGTTTTTTATTCAGGAAAATTTTATCGGTTTCATTGAAGGGATATACGGATGGTGTAACTGCAGTGGGTACCCACATTTCGTATAACACAAGGTCATATTGGCTCATTAGTCACTAGTAAAACTTTATGGTAAACCCAATTCGAGATTAATATGTTAAAAAATGCATGTTATCTATGGTTTCTACATGTGGCAGTGGAACGATCTCTTATTATTAAGAAATAACTACTTAACATAAGTTTATAGCAATCGTAAATAATTATGTAAACCATTTTATTGTGAAGGTCTCAAAGATTTGGAGACCTTCAAACTTCGAAATAAAACTATCTACCCACGAATATAGACAAGCATATATTATAAAATCACAAAAAGCTCGACTGCGAACAAACAAGACTACTAGGTAGTAAGTAGGTACCTTGTGCGAGGAATCGTCCAGGTAGGTACCACCACAGCGTCGGATATTCTGCCACCAAGCAGCAGTGTGTAAACATTGTTTTGTTTCTGTGGCACTGTAGCTGGTGAAATTACCGGATCCAACAGACTAAATAGCTAATGTCTGGGTAACGCGGCTGTGGTGACTGCTTACCATCAAGCCGCGCATGTTTCTTTGCCACTTTGGTTGTATCAAAAATATACCTTTATTCGCGCAACTAGGACTAATCTAACAATGTGCCAAAGTTAAAAATCCATTTGGAATTAAAGCTTATAGACCATGACAAATCAATAGACGTAAGTATATACATACCCTCGTAAAATATACCCGATAAAAACCGTCATAACTTGCCCCAATAGCACTTTGTATACCATATAACAACAAAAACAATATAACTGGTTAGAAAATTATTATACGTTATGGATATGTTGCACATTCTTTAAGTTATGAAAATACAACAAAATATCTAAATGTTTGTAAACTATAATTAAATGACAAATACGAAATATATAAAAAGCATACGATACTTAACTAGGTGACTGCTGACGATGTAACTTACCTGCGCAACATAGTCAATAGGTATAACAACCGAACTCGATACTACATAACAATATTATTTGATTAAAGACAATGAGTACATACCTATACCTTTTATTTTAACGCATTTTAATATTTATTTGCAACCAAAGTGCAGACTCCCCTTGATGACGTTTAAGTCTTTTGTTAGCGAGTGCCCCGACCCAAGCTTCATCGCAAAACTTGCAACCCTCGAATCCTTTGCTGTGGCATGCAGCCTGTTTCCCAGTGAGTCTTTCCCAGTTACGATGATCAATGTTAAGAAAAACAATATCACGCTTCATACAATCCATAAAGCGAAGTACTAGCCTACCAACATCCCTTTTCATATCCGCCAATCTTATAAATAGTCAAATACCATTGGTTTGCAAAATTATTCGCAGGTATTCTTTGTATCTACATCTATCGTGAACTATTATGAGACAGCCCTTCTTAAGTTCTTGGTATTCACGAGGTCTGGCGGACTGCTGATAGAAAATAGTTGCACTGATTTATCAATCGCTAGCCGCTGGCCGTAAGGACTCATTACCATTTGCTTGACACACATACGTCAAACAAACAACCGATGTGAAGTAGGTATATGCTAATATAGAGGAATAGTACTATTTCATTTATTGATTCTTAAGGGCTTACTCGGCTTCGATAGTTAACGGGTGCCGACCCACCAGCGCTATACTATAACGATCCTTTTTTTTCTTTCTTTTTTTTTTTTGTTATCGAGGAGGAAACCTTCCAAAGGTACCCGGTCTCCGAGGGGGCGGAGGCCAGGTTGTGTGGGATTTTTAACCACCAAAACCTCCCCGGTGGCCTTCATCGACGCATATTGTGAGACTCTGGGCACTCCGTTCGGACCTTCGCCAAAGTCTCTCCAGCGCCAGATGCTCGCTAGAGCACGTCCCGGGGGGGAGCTGAGATGCACGCTCCCCCCGACATACTATAACGATACCTACTGCTAAATAATGTAAGTAGTAGGATCTGGAAAAATGGTAGTATCGACGTAATTCGATAATTGTCTACGATTACGGCTGCAGCATAAATATTACATACACTGACAGACTACCAGCAAAGTCTGGATGGCTTTAAAAAGCTTCAGCTAGTTTTTTTCCTTTACGGTTTCAGGGTTGGTACGAATCATATAAGCCAATCATGGAACAACTTTAGGCCGTGCCGTAAGCTCAGCTCAAGTTAAGCAAAGTTAAGTTACCCGTAGGGTGTCCGGGTAAGAGTTGCACCCTCCCATCTCCTCCCGTTGGGTGTCCATAAGAGGCGACTAAGGGAAAATAAGAAGACGGGCAGTAGCGTCTTTCTATTGGATTACCTCTCACCACTACAATAATCGCCAAGACACTAAGCGTGAGGATTATAGCAACCCGGGAGGGGTTGCCATAACTCTTCTAAGAGGGAGGCCTTTGTTCAGCGGTGGACGTTTTTAAAATATGTCAAATCAAATGGGTCACACGATATTGGTCAAGTTATATATTAGTCAAATCGAGAATTCGTCTAATTTGATTTGATTTGATATTGGTCAAATTGGTAGTTCGTCAAATCGTAATTTACTAACCAGTTGCTCCACTCCATGTAATCTTATTATATACCTTCATTGTTCATACATCTATTTTATGCTGGTTTCCTAAAATAATATTAAATTCGTATAGTGATTCAGCCTAATTTTAACTGGGCAAATCTGAAAACCCATAATCAATCATTATCCAATACTGTCAGGAGAGCAATAAGCTGAATTTGAATTACGCTATTTCAAATTCTGCATCTGATCCTAAACTAGGTTGAGCTTGTACTATGGTAATCTGGCAACTGACACAAATACTTTAAACACTGTTTGAAACTATCATGGCGATTGACAATAAAATTTTGACTCACGGGTTTACTGCCAGGATGATTAATTATCTATCACTTTCCGATATTTCCATGACATATCGATGGCCATGATCACGGGATTACTGTAAGATGCGGGTGGGTGAAGTATAAATTAAGAACAGATGATAGAGAACTAATCTGTCTACCCCCTTTCTCAGTCTTTTGCTACGGCTACTACTATTGGCAGTAAACCCGTGAGTCAAAATATTACTTGATAATTTTTTTATGTAAATACTATTTTATATACTTAGATAAATAACATTCACATACAAGGTAGGAATTGAACTCACTCACGTATTGGTTTATTTAAATATTAAATGTATGTTTTCAGAATCGGTTTCACGAGTCTACGGTAAATACAATATTATTTAAATGTTTACTCTTGGTTACGTTCAAAAGAATACGTTACGTATTATAACAATGAATCTGCCAATGTTTGTCTTCGCGGAGATCGAACCTCGGACACACCTGTTCATACACACAGGACCTTTGCAGGTTGTAGGCTAATGTAAGTTAGCTGTTGTGCCTAATTCTATTCCCGATCGCCCAATCAGTTTATTGATAGTACGACTCTACAAATTATTTTTATATTTGGCGTAGGTACTAATTGTTAAATTCGTTATTTTATATTCATCAACTTTTATAGAATTTTAGTATCCAATTTTTTATATGTATAATGTAGGAAAATCCACAATCCACAGGAAGGTTCACAAATCTCTGAGAAATCTCATACATAGGAAACTTAAATTTCTATAAGTTTTAATGAAATTTAAGTTTCTTAAATTCAGTTAGTCGTCGGTTCTCATTTCAGCAGATATTATGCTTTTTTTATTTCAGGATTGATATAATACATATAGAGTAGACCATAAATGATAATGAAACATATTCGTAACAAAAGCGTGTCGAAATGATTGATTTTTTTCCAAACAGTTGGATGATCGCATTAACTTGTCCTGCTACTTGTAATAAACGTCATTTCCCTAAGGTTTTACTAGGCGGTTATCCTCATCCAAGATCCTGCGATGATATCGCAGGATCAGATATTTGCGCTGCGAAATTCGAAACCTTGCTGTTTCTGAAATTGTCAGTTTGGCCGTTGTGATGATTAGGTCAACTGACGTACTCGTTCAACTAACTATTCGTTTCATGGCACACAACATGGCATACTTCACTTCTCACCCGGCCACTGAGGTTACCTACAAACTTTTTAGGTTCACGTGGGAAACCCTCAAAAGGTCCCGTGGGGGACAACCGTGGTATGTGGGATTCTTACCCACTAAAACCCCCGCGGCTGTCTCATTGGCACAGAAGAGGAAAACCTGGGTTCTTCTATAGGATCTGCATCAGGTGCCAAAGCAGTGCCTTACCTTTGGGCCCACCACCTGGGGTGCATTATAGCCCCCTGTCACTATGCTCACGGGGAATGACGTAACCCCACCACCACAGTCCTCCTCATAGTCGCGGCGTACTCAATGAACGTCTAGGACCCAAATCCACGTCCAGCGACTCCGAAGGAGGTTAAGACCTAACATATTTTTGGCAATATAATTACCTATCGTAAGAAATGTAACATATGAGCTAAGTCTACAGTATCAATTACGCAGTCGTTTCTCAAAGTCCCGGTTTCTTTGCCGGTTTCTTTGAGATAATTTTCCCAGTAAAGTTAGAATTAACTCATTCAAGGTAGTCGGCTTTTGTCTCAAACAGCGACTAATGTTCCCGTCTAATCTATGTTCCAACCGGTCCCGGTGTCCGTCAGCTCCGCAATTAGCACATAATTGTGGTGTGCCAACGAACAATATCCCAGTGCTGATGGAAAAAGCAAACAGTTAGGAGCA
Organism: Furcula furcula; assembly: GCA_911728495.1. Taxonomy (NCBI): domain Eukaryota; kingdom Metazoa; phylum Arthropoda; class Insecta; order Lepidoptera; family Notodontidae; genus Furcula; species Furcula furcula. The sequence goes on from OU452244.1 coordinate 1,745,293, forward strand.
GAGAGCCGGAAGTCACTGCTCGCTAAGTGAAGATGTCCCACCGTTGCTTGGTGTACGTAGTTTTGTTAGTATATACAGGTGTTCATGCCGAGCCCCTTCCAGTGTGTGTGTGTGTGCGGTTACTTAGTTATAATATTATATGCTTTATACAGTACTAGCTGGCCGGCATTATCAGCAATATGATCCCAAAAATATTTTGTTTTGATACTCCTCCATGGGAGCACATACTGTAGTGTGTGATGCCTAGTTTCTCTTGTCAAGTGATACTCCGATATAAGCCAATTACAGTTGATTTGTAAAATCTACCTTTGAAAGATCCTACACTTGACCTGATCCTGGACTTGGATTTACGCAGTGAGACCAAAATATTCGCGTTTCAAGATATATTTGGCTTGCGGGCTTGGTTCCAGTTTTAAAATAATGCCTTGATGCGATCTCAGGTCAAGCAAAATGAATTGATCTATAAGGCAGTTCTCAGAAACTGTCATTAGTTCCGCAACAGGGAGTAATTACTATTTAGTTTATTTATTGAAACTAAATATTTACAGTTTATCTTCTATACTTATAATAAAACTGTAACAGGTCCAATTCTGTACATTGAAGATATTTTGAAAATTATATTTGGAGGGCATTCTATAACCGATACTGAGGCCGAAAATGTATTTTTTTAAATATTTGTCTGTCTGTCTGTCTGTCTGTCTGTCTGTCTGTCTGTCTGTCTGTATCTCGGCTGAGCATCACGCCGTAACTACTGGATGGATTGAAACGAAACTTGGCATGATTTGAGTTAATACTCCGAGGTAGGACATAGGATACTTTTTATCCCGACATTCGGCACGGTTCCCTTGGGAGAGGGGACTAAAGTCAAAATGTGTACTTGGTTATACGCTTGCTCCGATTTTAACAATTTTTCATTATAATTATAATAAATATTTATAAGGGAACACTCATAAACAGTTGTTAACAATGTTTGGAAATCGATCAGGTTAAGCAACGTTAGGTAAGGTCATTAAATAGATGGGTGACCGTTTAACGCCATTTGAATTAAACGTCTCCATGCTTCGGAGGGCAAGTACAAAGTGGGTCAAAGGTTATAACCGACTGTAAAAAAGGAGGGTTTGGATTCTATGCGAATGTATATTATTGAAAGTTTAGTTAACGTAAACACAGCGCGGGCGGAGCTGCGTGGGTCAGCTAGTTTACAAATATATTTAAAGTAGGTAAAATATTTCCTCCAAGTTGTCGCCGCACTGGGAGGGAAGAGTACCTAAAAGACTGGCGGCATTGCCTCTTTATATGGCCAAGCTTATACGTTGGCAGTAAAAGCTACCAGCCCGACGGTCTCCTGAGACTTCGATAAGTTTGTATGAAATTTATTTCACCAAACCGTGCGTCTCATGAGACCAAGGTCTCATGGTCTCCACTGCAAAGGGCGCAAATATATAGCTGAAACCTAGAGCTGCATGCTTTGCATCACTAACGGTCGCCGCAGCCCCTCCAGCCGTTTTACAAATTGGCAGAGTGTGGGACGCAGCAAGTGTATCGACACATATCGCATCCTACACCAACGGCTTTCCATGTTGAGATGGTGTTAAAGTGATACCATCAGGCCTCTTGCCATCATCTCGTGTAATACCGACTGGTTCCAGTACAGCAGGAAATACGGGAGTAATTGATTACTTCTAGCATTGCTGCTCTGCGGCAGAATGTCTGATTCATTACATAAATATAAATAAAATAAATGAACTGTTTATTACGGAAAAAAATAAATAACAAAAATGACATGTTTCTTAACTAAAATCTTAATGAGAATAAAGATTATACAGTTAAGGAGTAGCAGCTTAAGTCTGAAAATTATTACATATTTAAGAAGTGTCTCTTGAGTATACTTTTAATTTGGCCTGGTTTTTTGCTTACAATCTTTTCAAGTATGATTTATGGCAATCTATTAAGTATTTTTGGCAGAATACATTTCCAATTTCTTTCACCGTAAGCATTATTACATTTGGGTATTTCAAAAGTTGGAAGATACTGTAGGTTACGTAAATTCATGGGTCGCTTAGTCTTATTTAAGTTACCCATGTTATTACTGTACTCAGTTACAATTGCCAAATCAACTTTATCAAATACGCTGAGAACTTTACAATAATGAAACAATTTATGATAGTTATCTTTGTTTTTGTACTTAATTTTTAATGGAACAATAGTTTTTAGTAACCTTATTTGTAATTTATATATTTCATTCAGACAAACCATAACTAATTACTGAATCCGCTAGAGACATATATAGTAGTTTTAATGTGTTATAGGGAATTTTATTTTTAAGTATACATAATTTTGACAAAATAATAAGCTGTTTTATCTCCGTTTAGCTTTATTGCCCGTATTCCCCAGGAGGGCTATGATTTTCGAGAGTATGTATGTAAGAAGACATGTATGTATTTCTTTGGCACTTCATGCGGCCTAAAAATTAGTAGTACGTAGTTTTTAACCGACTTCAAAAAAGGAGGAGGTTCTCAATTCGTCTGTATATTTTTTTTTTCTATGTATGTTCGCGCATAACTCTGGCAATTATGAACCGATTTGAAAAAATCTTTCTTCCATCCATTCTTTAATTGGGTCCCATAAAAAAAATATTGCTTAGTAATAAGTAGTTCCTGAAAAACAAGAATGGTGACTGCGCACTAAGAGCTGCAGGAAAGCCTATATAGATGACTTTATGGTGCTTTTTAAGGACAAAAATGGTCATAACTCTGGTAAATATTTACCAATTTCAATGATTCTTTTTTTATTCGAAAGAAGAAACCACTGTAATGAACCTGTATGAATTTTATCACAACCGGATAAGAACTTCCTGGAGGACTATGAATGATATGGAGGAATTTATCTGGTAAAAACCATAAAACTGATGTTCTCCTTTACATTTCTCTGATAAATATGAACCGATTTCGATGATTCTTTTTTTATTCGAGAGAGTAAACTACTATGATGATTCCATGCAAATTTTATTACGATCGGATAAATTGTTTCTGAGTTTCTGAAGAAACATGAATTATGTAAAAGTATGTAGACGATAATGTGAAATCATAATGATGTCATAACCTACCTAGATCATTTTACTGTATTCTTTATGTATGAAAATATCACTAAAAAGTATAAAATAAAATATTTAAAAAAAAAATTGAACCGACTTCAATAACACTAAAAAGTATAAAATAATTTAAATATTATTGAAGTTGGTGCCAAATATACACAGCAGGTACGCTAACACCAACTTCTTTAATATTCAAATTATTTTATACTTTTTAGTGTTATTGAAGTCGGTTCAATTTTTTTTAAAAATATTTTATATGTAACTAAATTTTTCAAGACTTTTTTGTTCTTTACTATCAATATTTTTGTTCTGTAAGTAGGCATTTATTGTTTTTATAATACTTGTTTTATACCTATGTATCAAAAACTTTGTTTAGTGAAGGCATAGTTCAGTAAATCGAGCTCACGGAAATCTGTAACCAGATACAGTGCGCGAGACAAAGTTGCAAACGTCTTGCAACTCTCCGAATGAATGTGGAATGTTCTCGCCGTTGCAATCACGCATGTTGATCAACTGTATTTCTACTCGAAATAGTACAGTCACGGACCGGCTGTAGTATTATTAATTCCGAGAAGTTTTCACCAGCTGTACGGTCCTCATTGGTTAGGTATAGTATAAGTGCTTCGCGATGTTGGCGGATGAGGGACTCTCTCTTTTAGTCCGTCTCTATTGCTGTCAGCGCAGCGATTTCTCTGACATAAGGCTGAAATTCTACTCATCAAATTTCTTTGTCTAATGTTTGTTTGACGGGCCCGTTGGTCTAGTGGTTAGTGACCCTATCTGCTACCCAACAGGTCGTGAGTTCGATTCTCACCAAGTGTCTGAGTGTTTTATCTATATAAGTATGTATTTACAAAAAAAAGTATATATGTATTAGTATCAGTGATCTGGTTTCCATAGTACAGACTCTGCCTAGTTTGGGATCAGATGACCGTGTGTGAATTGTCCCAGGATATTTTTTTAAATTTATTTTATGTACATTTGATCGAAGAAATTGGATGACTATCCAATTTACTAGCGGGATCGATATTTGAACAAGGATTTTGATATTTCGTGGACCATTCCAAAGCAATTAATGTCTTTATGATACTTTGATAATCTATTTTTGTGATGATTTATTCTTTTTCAATATTAATCTAATGATAATAACAACACATAAAGTCACCCCACGTTCCTTAATTTTCAACAAATATTGGACTAAGATATTGGACGATTAGAATGGGCATCCGTCAAAGAAATTTGATCAAATATTGGACATAGAAAATGGACAAAATAAACGAGTGGAATACTACCCTAAGACCTTGTATTCTTAAAATTTAATTATTTTACTTTCTTTTTTGTGTCAACATGAATAAAAGGTGGAAAGAATAATGATGAATTGCAATATTATATCGTTCAACCATACAGACAGGCAATTACATAAGTACTACAAGACTAAGCTGTTACTTTAAATTACACATAATTTACCCTAGGCAGCTGGCTTTTATAAACATGTTACAATATTAATACTAATAACGAGTATATCGTTTGGTGCCCAAACTGACCTAAGCCTGACCTGTGGGAAATCATTTAAATTCCAAGTTAGCAAAAGTATTCTGTGGATATAAGAGTTTTTACCCGATCAAATCAACTATTTTTTTTAATAGTTCATTCAAATAGCATACAGCTTGACCTGCAGTGGGTAGATATATACAACATGTAATACTAACAATGGATTTTCGCGTGTTTCTTCTGCACAGTTTCTCGCGTGGAACGACGAACAATGCATTTGATCGCATTGTGCGCCTATTATAACAGACAATATGTCCTTTCTTGTATTCTGCATTCTATAGCTTATTATAAGGTCGTTTACTTTGTTATGATTAGATACTTGGGATTCATAGCGTAAGAAATAACTTCAAACTCGTGGGTAACAATTATGCTATTGTCAATTTTCATTTTAAATATTATTCGTCAAGTAACATTCGTATGGATTCCGCAAGGTTCGTTAACGCTTCCGTAACATACTCATATTCTATAGAAAACGCCTGACAAAAATATTGCCTCAATAATAAATGCGGCTTAACAGTACCTATCATAGTGATTCGATTCCTAGGGCGAAGCAGAACCGACCAATTAGGAAACTTTGACTAGCCACTAATCGAGTGCGGAGTTATTTTGCAATTCGCAGAATAAAAAGTAAGCTTGCACCAAGTATTTACTATGTGCTATATTTTAAAAAATATATAGAATTCTTTAGTACGATGTAGTATGCTTTAGTAGTCGAATGCAATAATTCGTTCTATTAATAGTAGGTACTATTGAAATTATTATTTATTTATCCTTTATGCACAAAAACGGTACATAGACGGACTTAATGCCAGAGGCATTTTCTACTAGTCTACTTAAGGGTGATACAGAGACAAATCATGGACATAGAACTGTGCTTCTTGCAAGTTATAAATTATTTTTTGCAGTGCAACCCTTATTTACTGGTGGATAAAATTTTGTCAAGACCACAATTCATGTAATTGAACTTAGTCCGTATCGGTTTTGTAACTAATTCATTTAATAAAATTATATAATAAAATAATTTAGGTTTGCTCCACAAAAGCTGAAATATCTGATTATTGTCATTTAGATCATGGCAATAGTACTATTGATGGTATCAGACCGTTCTTACGCATGTTGTATGCGGTTGGTATTCGCCGAATCAAAATATCTTCAAAATAAATAACGTACACACTCAATACATTATTGTTTGTGGCTATTGTGAGTCGTGAACGCCTTTCATCTTCCATATTTGAATGAAGTTGCTATCGCTATTAAATAAATAGAAAAGAAAAAAATACAATACTTTTTAATTTATATTAAATGGCTTTTGAATGCTTTTGCTGTGGCATAGCGGTCAGCTATTATGCCCGTTCTACATACTTACTATTTTATTCCAACTCTTTGTTATATCATTTAAAGGGGTTTTGTATTCGTGACATCAATTTTTAATACAGTTTTTTGGCCTCTTCTACTCATAAGTGTAACCAACTAAGATGAAAATAATAAAATAGAGTCATGGTGGTTTGGTCTAATCCATTACTTTATTATTGTTTAGTTGGTAGGTATTATTTTATATAAATGTATAATCATCAGTAAATACTATGTACGTATCTGGACCTTTAATCTTGCGAGTTTGCTAGACATTTTACTCAAAATGTGATTAATGTCCTAACTTCAGACTCATCTACACCGTCTTCCTCAGCTTGTGTCGGTCGTCCATTTCTGGATATAGGCTTCCTCCATTTCCCTCCAGTTCCGGCGATCATGTGGCCTTCTGATCCAGTCTGAGCCTGCGTGTCCTCTGTTATAATAATCGTCTAACCAACCTTAAGTGGCCATACGGCTGAAATATACACCAAACGGCTGAAATAGAAATTAGAGTAGCCCATCAACGGGGTAATGATTATTATGATTATTTTCCCTAACGCGGCGAATAACAAAACGCTGCAATATATAAAACACTCCTTTGCAAGCGTGATCGCGCGTTGTTGTGCGCGTTTTGTTTTTGCTCCATCGCTCCAGAAGTAGGGCTATGTTTTCAAGTATATTTTGTAAGTAAGTATATATGTCTGTTTCTTAGGCCTCATTTACGGAGACGCAGGCCGTCGCGCGTCGCGTGTGGCGTGGCGTCTCGCGGCGCGTCGGACGTTTTTATTGTTTACGTAGCGGCGGCGCGTGAAGCGGCACGTATCATCGCACGCGTAAACACAGACTTATAGCAATATATGATGCTGCTTATAGAGACGCTGGGCGGGAAGAGTGGCGGTGCAACTCACTTTTTAACATACAATTTTCTTCTAAAAAATAAATCGATCATATCATACTCCATTGCGATGGTGACTACGTCTGTGTTGCACGATTACCAAATAGACTGGCAGAAGGTTCCGCAACAGGCATCGCTTCATCGAGAATCGCCGCTGCGTGCGCCGCCGCGATTAACGCCGCGTGGGACGTGACGATGCCATCCGCGGGCTCCGCCGTAAAACACGCTCCATTTCAAGCAAACGCGTGTAAAATCGCTTCTCCGTAAACGCACTCATACAACGCCCTACATTTGAATTTAGTGCGGGCCGCGCCCCAACACGCGACGTGCGACGCCCCGCGTCTTCGTAAATGAAGCCTTAGGCACGGCCTATAGCCTTAAGGGCTCAGATCCATGCTCTTCATCTCTCTCTCTCTCATCCAATATTTTCGCTGCTTACTGATAATGCATTTCGTTAATCTACCTTAGGATGTGTTATTATTAAAGAAACGACTGGAAATAATGTAGTTGAGATTTTAAATTGAAATTGCAATTTATACTCGTAGAATTGACTGATTTCTAGCGGTTTCATTACAACCAGTCCTGTCGGGTTATATGCTATTAGTGTCCATTTGAGGACGCAAGTCCCTAAATGGATGGTTTATTTTCCTTAAAACAATTTATATCCAGATACAACTATAAAAACTTATTGAGATATTTTTTTTAAATTTAACGTGCTTAGTAGCTTTTAACTACCTTACCTGTTTGCTCCTCCGATTTGCAAAATAAAACAAGATCTCGAAATATCAGATTGAAAGGCAGTTAGAATTGGGAATAAAAAAAACCGTTATGAATTTTCAGTAAAATCGATTATAATAAAAATAAAACTTAATAAAATAAAAATAAGCTTTTTAACATGATAACTTTTTTTATTGTTGCTAGCCAGTTTCAATAAATACCTTTTTTGTTCACTTCCTGAAGTTTGGAACGTTTAAACGTTTCGTTTGTGTACAAATTCGAAAATATTCTCACGATTAAGTTGCGTGCGTTGGACACATTTAGCGGTCCCACTCGCCGTTGGGTGTAAGTTGAAAACTTTTAGCGGCACGAGTAGGTACTATACCTCAGTGGCGTGCACTGAAAGCAGGCAATAATATCTGCGAGTTGTTTATACTTTATGCTATTTATTTGTGTTCCAGTACAAATATCCTTAAATTAATCAGTATTACCAACATATCCATTTACATTAAAAAAAAATATGTTAATTCATGTCCAAACTAAGATTTCTTTAAATTAAGACTCATTAGAGAAATCCTAGGGTAGGCAAAGTATTTTTGTCAGTATAGAGCCGCTGAATAAACTTATTAATGTTTCCAAATGCAAATTAATATGCCTATAGTATTTGCTTGCATATGGATATTTGAAATAGTATAATAACATACTTAAAATAGGTGAAACAAGCCGAATACATTTTTTTGCCTACCCTCTGTGCACGCCACTGCTATACCTAACGTATTTTCGTGAAATATTAAGCTCTCAGCGGCCGGTGATTCCAATCTGCACCATGTTTAACACGCGAACCGCATAAGCGCGATCTACGAATTTTTCAAGCTTTGTGCAATTATTCATTTTTTGGTTAGACTAAGTAAATACTTAGCGATACAAATCAATATAATATATAATATAATATAATATCTTGGGACAATCCACACACGGTCATCTGATCCCAAACTAGGCAGAGCCTGTACTATGGAAACCAGACAACTGATACTAATACTTATATACATTTTTTTTTTTTGTAAATACATACTTAAATAGATAAATAACACCCAGACACTTGGTGGGAAAATAATGAAATATAAGAATGAAATATAAGTTATGTAATAATTATAATTTATCATATTACACATTTGCATTACTTCTTGGTCTGTTTAGAAGATCGAACGGTCAATATTTTCACATCGCTCTTTTGTGAAAACTTATTATTTTCATTAAAATTTATATTTTAGAAAACTATGGCGGAAAATGTAGCAATACATTTATCGCCATAGTTTTTCGATCATGTTATACTTTATTATTTGTTTAAAGTATCTTTTCAGATTTTATATCTCAAGATATTGCGAAAAAGATAATTGAGGAAAAAATCAAATATGACCTAGTTATTTCCTTATTTCGCCTATTATTTAAACCAGTCAATCACAGGTGCAATTCACACACACACATACACACACACACACACACACGTGTAATCTTTAGCCACGTGTTTGTGTGTATAATTGCATACGCACTGACAATAAAACCATTATGCAATAAAGTACCAACCAATAACAAACATGTTTATCAAATTTCAACTTAACCGACTTTAGTTAGAATGTATATTGTAAAGACGCATACAAATGTGTTAAGTTATGGCTTAATCACGACGACTTAACAGTGTCAATCAAGCCCGTGATAGAATTGACATGGTTATTTAAATTTGATGAGCGCAGCACGAGCCTTGGTGCGATATTTCTTGGTGTATGGTATTTCACACTTTGCTGTAAAAACTTACGTTTCTTGGGGATAAATCATTTGTTTGTGAAAAACAAGAAATGCGTTTAGAAATTTAACTTTTTTTCACACAATTATGAAAATTCTTTGATGTATGAAATTTCGTAACGAGTGATATAGTCAATAGCATTTCTCCTACTCGTACATATTTTTCTAAATTTAAGTCGGTGCTTGACTGCAGTGCGGCGACGTAATCGGTGATGGTAAAGTAAACTAGCTTATTAAAAGGCTATTCACTCTAGCCTCAAACGACATGTATTTAATTATAGACGGGCGATTTAAATTGTATTTACTCTATATTATATATAATATAGTATTTATTCTCGTGGGTAAGAATAGCAGCCTCCCAATGGGTGTCCGTAGGAGGCAGCTTAGGGAAAACAAACAACGTCTTTTTATTGGATTACTAACTATACTGCGATCCGGAAGACGCCTTCCGAGCGTGGGAATTAGGGCAACCCCTCCCTTCTAAGGGGGAGGCCTTCGTACAGTAGCAGACGTCTTTCGAGAGCTAATGATGGTAATGACTCTATATTTTATAGTCTCCACAACTCTCTAAATTTATCGCTCAAATAATAATGAAGTATGGAACTTGATACTTATATTACATGCATAATATTGGCAATGATATGGCGCGGTGTCACGTTGCGGCGTTGCATTAAATGATAATAATGCTGTCACGACTCTATAACTGTTGGCAATGAACCCGCTGCCCCACAAACGGCGATTCGTGGCGATATAAACAATTTTATTCGAAAAGTAGAGCCATAAAGTTTGTAGCCAAAGTAGACCAGCGGGAGCGATGATCCAAGAATTTGAATAGGCCAACTAAGGAAGAATCTCCATTTAAAAGAACGCAGCCAATTACATCAGTAGTTAATTTTGTACGGAATTGCATTCCTGAAGCGAGTACGAATTCGAATGTGTGTACTTTTTATTGACGTCGCTGTACGGTGCAAGCATCGTACACTACGTTGCGCTGTGCCATCGTTTACGCCTAGATGCATTATGGCAACGATTTCACAGTCAGTCCACGTTTGATAGCCAATCGGTTCGCGTGTTCTCATAACCATTTAACCATTTCATACCATTTAGGGTTAAGTGCTTATAACAAACCATTTATTCGTACTTAACCCTCTCTCTTATTTATGTACCATTCATAAATAATTCTGTACCGCAACCAGATCATACAGTCGCATTTCATATATTCCGCTGACAAGGTAACGATTGCTTAGTGAGTTTTTGCTATTGATATAGGCGTAGTGACTAGTTATTTACCATAAGCTATTTTTGTAAACTCACTTTCACTAAGACTTGCTCTTTTAATAATCATGAGAAGTGACACATGTACATATGTTAGGTACTTTCGTGATATCCATTCACAACAGGTTTTGGTTTGCGTTTCTTGTTCATGTTAAACATCAACGCACTGCTTATCGTTAAGACCTTGGTACTAATAGTATTCCATCTATCCTCGAAAAGACCAGCCAATTCGCGGGAGATATACTTTTCACCATATTTTTTTTTATACTACCAAGATGGTAAGCATGCGTCCACCTGATGTTAAGCAGTCATCGCAGCCTATAGACGCTAGCGAAACCAGAAGAATCACTAGAGCGTTGCCAACTTTTAAGACATTAGATATTAAGTCCAGTAATTTCACCAGCTACAGTGCCCTTCACACCGGAACACAGTAAGTATCTAAGTATGCAATATAGCCGCTTGGCGGCAGAAAATCTGACAATGCGGTGATACCAACCTGGATGGTTCATTGCACAAGGAACCCACCCTCTAGTAAAGCCATGTACTTTCTTTCCATTAGTCTTACATTTTGCTGTGGATCGATAAGCTTATGATTTCTGTTACCAATCCATCCGATCCGATTTCTGTTACCGATCCAATTAATAAGGAACAACTCCAGTTTATTGCTGCACAAATGATATGAATCTGCGAATACGTTTTATAGCACGAGCGGATGGCCTCGTACAACAACTCTATGGCGCAGCAAGTAAAGCGCTGAGCCATGGAGGTTATCCTATAATTTAATTTAAAATCGCTAGATGCGAAATAAACTTCTATGAGGAATTTAAGCTAACTGTAACCGCCGTACACATGTATGTACTTATATAGACAGAATACAGAAGCAGACCAAATAATGCCGACACCGTAATTATAAGTAGACAACTCGGTGGCGTCTCAGAGATTGCTCGTTTCGTTTTGCTGGTAAATTTGTTGTTGATAAGGTAATACGATTCACGACTACAACTGGAAATTCTATCAAGCATTGGCTTATAAATTGGAACTAATCTCGCTAATAAACTCAGCTAATAAATTGACTCATAAAAGCCGATATTTAGAGTGGTCATCAGTGAAGACACTCAGGTTTGACCCTCGGCAAGTCTCAAAAAAGTCTAAGCTGTCTTAAAATAAAATCACTGGCTTGCAAATATACTTATTAAACTCGAGTAAATAAACATGCAATATTGGTTTAACTACACCACCACGTGTTCCATCCGCTTATGAGGTCGCTCACAAAGGGGCCAGCACCGGCCACCGCGACCTTGTGTTGAATTACGATGTTGTACGGAATTGCGCCAACGCCGTTGTAATACTCGTAACTGTTTCATTAATGATCGCACACCAGAGACAGCGGCGCGACAGCGCCACAATTCACCAGAAAATTTACTGTCATGACCTTGTGGTGAGAGTAGCAGAATCGAGGAATTAAGGAAGACTGTTACTAGGGCATTCAGTCTTAGCTAAAATAGGGCCTAAACAATGTACCATTCTACTAGCGTTAACGCTAAAAAAATGTATCAGAATGGCATATGACATAGAAAAATCACGTGACAAATTATAGGGAATTGACATCGTTAGCGACTGAAGAAATAGAATCGCTATGAAGCGATTGCATCTTGTAGTCCTTCCAACTATAAATTGTGGAATCTGCATTACAAGCTTATTTATTTTTTCATTTTCATCATATTGTACAAATCCCCAATATGGTCCCAATTTGAGTATATACCTACTACATTTTTGGTTTAATGGTTTGGGGAATTAGAAAGCAATTAGAAGCGACAAAATGTCGTTATTATATTTTTTTCTTGGAATAATCTTTTAGTATAGCATCGCTCCCAGTGAAGTAGCACACCGATCAGCAGGTCGACGACACGTCAAAGCGACACAGTCGAAATGAGTGATCGCGATGCCGTTATTGTTTGCAACGAGATCGCGAACTGATCAATTAAGGCCGCCACTCAAATAGCACGGGATGATGAGCTCTACACTATCATTTTTGGTGCCCTCTAATGTTCCTTACTGGCTCTGGTCTGAAAAGTAAGATGATCTTTGCGACAGGTGGGCATACAAAAAGTTGGTCCTGCACCTCTCCTCTGTCTTGTAAGTCTTGCGGCCCATCCGATTGTGAGAAGAAGAGAGAGAGTGCACTTGTGTGTAAGCACTTGAGCACTAATCTCCCGCATAGATAGCTGATTTTGTGAAAGATTGGCCGCATAGATAGCTGATTTTGTGAATATTAACTCGATGAGCCGGATGTTTGTATAATAGTAAGCGTAAGGCCTCCCCATGGAATGAAGCATTACGTTGCCGCACGATACACAAGGCATTAACAAACGTAATTATTAAGGCTCCAGACAACTCCTGCTCCCATCATATTTGGGCTTAGCACCGCGTCCATGTCGAGTTACGACTTACTTTTCAACATAGAAATGCCATTTTTGTACAAAATTACATATGAATCTAAACAACATCATAATTTACAACGAACTGTTAAAATTTTCAAGCCATACATATTCAGGGACGCCATTCAATAGGTGTTTTGTCCCCTAAGCGAGGAACCATCGAGGTATGTAGTTACCACCACAGTGTCATATTCTACAAGCGGTTTATTCCACTTTGATCACCTGGGTGTCCAAGCAGCAATGTGTAAACATTGCTGTGTTCCGGTGTAAAGGGCACTGTAGCTGGTGGTGATACCGGACACAATAGACAATGCAGCTGTCAATTGGCGGGCGGGCGTCTCGTTTATAGTCAGGCGAATGCCATGCTTGTCCCGGCACTAAGATAAATAATAATAATATTCTGAGACTATCCATACACGGTACAACTTGTCTACCTTAGCCAGTCAATATTTCGTAGACACGTGTGTATGTGTTATTTTAAATCTCCCGTCTACAAAGGTAAGAGGTAAGTAAAGTAGTACATGAAAATTGTAACTGTCGCCGTTGAACTATAATAAAGTATAGTTTGCGGATTCCGAGAGCATTTAACCTTTTACTAAACTTGACGGGTCAACTCGCAGTGTCTTGTACTTTGATACCGTTTTAATGGTAGCGCAATGGTGTAAATGAACGGTGAAGTAACCCCCGTAAAATGTTGAATGCATCGGACTGTGGTTACTTGCTTTCTTTTGGCGTAACCCTAAAGGTAATATGTCGATATATCTATACATATAAAATTACTTGTCCTGACTGACTGACTGATTCATCAACGCACAGGCCAAACCGCTGGACCTAGAAAGCTGACATTTGGACAGTAGGTTCTTCTTATGACGTAAGCACCCACTAAGAAAGGGTTTTTGAAAATTCCACTCCTAAAGGGATTAAATGGGGTGAAAATAAAATAGCGGGCGTAGCCGCTGGGATTTGCTAGTATTGTATATATTAGTTATACTATCACGGGCGTGGGTCTCGTCGTCCGATTATAGAAAGGTGATAGTGGAATCAAGTCATGCAATTCGTACGCACATTCTCCAAAATATAACTTTTTTTGTGCTCGCGGGGAAACTGTCGATAGATCCCCGGGACCTGTGGGAACCCTTCGCTGAGGGCATTTTAGCCCACCGGGAACCCGACACGGTACTCACGGGGACGGGGTCCAACGACTCCAAAGGACGTAAATGTAACTTGTAGGATGGCGCGAGGCTTAGGCCTACTACTCTGGGTCCTAACATTTCAGCACGCATGTTCATATTTTTATTTTCTTACAAATTTCATATCGCGTAATATAACACATATTACGTGATATGAAATTTGTATGTACTTCTGTACTGTGAATGTGCAATTCACACATTCACAGTACACAACAATTAGAATAGGCGCGACAAAAAGAGAAAGAACATTTTCCCTGAAGCCTGTGAATTTCCCATTTGCGCGGGAGCCGGCGGCGCGGGCGTGCGCAATGGCGGCATTGTTGCGCACGCGCGTGTGTTAGGTTCAACGAGTTACCTAATACACTGTAACGTTGATATATGAGTTTAATATACTACTTGATTGTTTATCGTTTATAACTTACCTTTCTGAATGTATTCCGTTGCCCAACTGGTACAATAATTTGCAATAACATCTATGGTTCAATAACTTCTGATAGTGTTAAGCAAAAGGGCTTAAATCACGTAACACTTCTATTAGAATTTTTAACTTTATCTCTTACGTTTACAACATAATTTCGCATTAACTTACAACAATTATCGCATCGTTACGTCACTAGCTAGAAAGCCGAGCGGATTACAAGGCATTGTTTTACGCACGATTCAGTTACTAGTGAGAAAAAAAACATAGTTACAAGCTGTAGTATTACTTCATAACTACGTGTATTCTAGTTAAATTATTCGCACGGACCACAATGAGGTAATGGCAGTGTTAACTCGTTATAACTTTGTATACATTTACTTTAGCGGATGGGTGGCAAACCGCTTGCTCAGCTAGCCGGTGGTCCCGGATTTAAATCCCGTTGGGAGCAAATGTGTAGGTGTTCCGTACTGTTAAGGACAATACAGGCCGATAAACTGATTTTCTGGAAAGTAAGATGATTCATGCGTCGGAAGGGCATGTAAATAATCGGTCATGCGCCTGACCTCACCTCGGGCGCGTCGGTCATCTGTTCTATCAGATTGTGAAGAAAGAGAGTGCACTTGTTGTGACTGTCCAATAACATGGAAGTAAGTACGTGGTTCTCCATTTTCAGATGTTACTCTCCTCAGAGACATGAGATAAAAATAAACACGATATAATCGCGATGATGATGACTAAGAAATTGCAGTTCGAATATGTCACACAACTTACACTACGGCGTACACCGGCCGCTTACACCTGCTCACACAAACTTAGTTGTCAATGACCAGTGAACGTGATTGTCACATAGACTAACAGAGTATATCCACAAAATATAGGGAGTAGTATATCTCACTGCAAGTGGTAAGCTTGTTGTACAAAAGGCTATCTACGTACAACTGCAGTCAACAAACATGGCTGTATTCTTGTGTTCTAACTATTTTATAATAAGCCTGGGTCTCACGACCCCCAACCAAGCTTTTGTTTAGACCACAACACCCACACACGATTCAATTCATTCAAGGTCTCTAACAAAAGGATAAAATAATGTAGTGAAGTTCAAAATTAAATATTAGTACTCAAAAGAGTTTGTTTTAAGACGTGACGATGAGGATATCACTTTTGCTTCTTATTATGGTATTATAGGAATAGAATAATAAAATGTTATTTCACAACTACTAAATAAAACAGAAAAAACACTAGTTACATTATTGTAAATGTATATTTATCGTAAAATGTGTGGCAAGCACATTCCTTGGTAAATGACGCAACGGTCGCGGGCTGCCGAACGGCGCGGGCGCACGTTCGCTTCAGTTATACTAACCCAATGATACGGTTACAAGTTGGGAAATAGGTTAGGTACTATTACTTATAATATCTCTCGTTATCCGGTCAGGGGTGTGGAGCGATGATATTATATAGATGGTGTGGAGTAGTATATATATACGTAGTAAATCTTTGGGTTCGCTGGATGTTCGGGCTGTGGGCCCTAGGACGTCCATTGCGTACGGCGGCGACCACCGTCCCCGTGAGCACCGTGTCTGGTATCCGGGGGCTATAAGGCGCCCTCCCGCGGCGGGCTCAAAGGCAAGGTACTGAGAGGCTCCTGTGGCCGATCCCACCGGAGAGCCTTGGTGTGCTCTCATGTGCCGATGCAACAGCCGCGGGCGTTTCAGTGGGTAAGAATCCCACACACCCCGGTTGACCCGCACAGGTACCAGAGATATATTGAAGATTTCCCCCGCGAAGAGAAAAAGAAAAAAAGGTACGTGTGGTAGATGCGTTTGATCTAGTGCGTCACAATGAAACAGAGAGCCATCACAATTCAATATTAACTTCGGAAAGATAGCTTTAATAGCAATGTGCAACTACAATTGATGCTGAAAGCCACATCAAAGTCAAGCCAGATGTTGCAGAAAGCGAATTTATTTTGAAAGTGCCATTAGACTAGGGCTCGCACAATTGAGGGTCTGAGCATCGTGTTAATGCGGAATATACTTACCTTTAATGTACGAAAAATATGTAATATATTAAATTAAACACACAATATATATGATAGATTCTCTGCAAGATAGTTTAGTTACCTCGAAGTAGAGTTTGGTTACCTACTTCGCAAAAGAACTAAATTATCAAGTACGATACCTACATATCTTTTGTATTTATTAAAATTTTATACGTACATAACGAAACACCCAGCAAGTACTTTGATAATAAAATAAAGTTGGTTCATTAGAGGTACATTAACTAACACGGTTACGATATAAAACGCGCAGAGTTCGCCGTTATCATCAGCGTTTGTTTAATTTGCGTAAGGAGAGTCTACTGCACTACATCACAAATCATAGCAGAACGCGATCTTATATTAACAAAGAATTTAAGAAATGTAAAGAAATGTGGAGCAGCCAGACAAGGAAGAACCATCATCTTACTTTTAAGTAATACTAGCTGACCCGTGCAGCTCCGCCCGCGTTATTTTTATAGATTCCCAATTTTTTATCTATACCAGTATAGATTATGGTGAAAAACAAAATGTATGCAAATCGGTCAAGACGTTTCTAAGATTTAGCGTGACTAACGGACAGCTAGTAACTTTTTTAAAATATAGATATTATAAGTTTTTAAATATACCTATGTAGATGGATTTCAACAATATAATGTATGTTGAATTGTAGAGTCATTGTGTAGTTGGCTTAAAAAAGGGTTTCAGTTTCATCCAGTTATTGTAGGCGCAGCAATTTCTCTGACAAAGGCTCCTTGAGTTACTGATACAATGATTGCATTCGATAATGATGTTTGTTATAGCTACGGTTGCCAATCAAATGTCTACTAACAGGCAGGATCGCAGTTACGCACTAAAGAAAATGGTATTATGGTCTTAAAAAAAGACAAAAGATTTTTTTTTCTTTCTATGATCAAAATATTCTATATTATAAGGAATTACGTAGATTACTTATATCCTTTTGTTAATAGATATTTAGTAACCACTTAAGAAAGTATCTTAAAATCTCTAAACCTTATGGCTTGTAGTTTAGGAGCGGTATTCCCACGACTCCCGTGAAATGGCCGAGCGCGTTACCTTGGGCCGTGGTTTATAACAATCGCCACAATTAGCGGATTGTTTTTGCAACCGGCTGTTTATCATGTCCTATTGAACACCAAGGATGTTCTCCAACCAGGGTTAGATATCAAGGTTTGCCAAATTCAGACTATACAACTTTCACATTATCGGATTTATTTATGGTAGTAGAAGTGAAAACTTCAAAAAATTGAAATCTGCATATTATATGTTACTAAAATTAATAATTGAAGGCAAATCGAGGGCCAGAAAGAAGAGTGATGTCATGGACTGAAAATTTATGAGACTGGTTGAAGGTGGAACAGCGGGATAGCACTAGCTCTGTAGATTGATGGTTATATTCTTTTATAGGTATTTTAGTGACGTAATGTTTACATGGGCCTAGTTGTAAGCCTGCCCATCCCCTTACAGCAGTCAGCAGCAATATCGTCTCGTGATCCCGGTAAATCCATCAGCTAGAATGCCCTTCGTACCGGAACACAATAACGTTGCGCACTGCTTCTTGGCGGCAGAAAATTTGACATTATGGTACAAAGGTACCATAGTGGGTCTTTACCTATAAAGATAGGTAAACATTTATTACACAGTAAAATACAAAATGACTGCTGACGGACGAGTTTTGTAAATATATGTACTTACCTATATTCTATATCACTCACACAACTTAGACAAATCTAAAGACATTATTATAAACTAAAATCCATTATCCAGTTTAGGCTGTAGGCGATGCTAAAGAAATTAACATACCTAAATACATACACTCGATAAACATAACTCAGGCATTCAGGCAAAAATAAAATTATTGTGTTACCACAGAACTTCGGGCCATTTAGTAGCAGCCCTGATGTCTGTGAGAGAGTTTATGGACCTTAATTGCTCGTGTAGTATTGTCTCCGGTGGCATTGTGCTCGGCTGTGCTGATTGCGGCCGAAATCCAACACTACTGGACTGAGGCCACGGCCCCGACCTTCGGGAGACGTGATATACAGTTGGATATGCCGAAACTACTAAGGATATGGAATTTTAGTAATGAGCTAGTTTTTCCCATAGTTAAATAGTAATACTACACACAATATATTTTACCAGATTTCAAAAAGAAAATATTCGTAGCGAATGTATTGTTGTTTTTAGGGCTCCATACCTAAAAGGTATAAAGGAACGCGCACTTGACAGGTTTTTATTATTCCCAACAGGTGGGTCTTAAAATGAACATGGACAAGACGAAGATCATGTCTAATGTTCACGTTGCACCCGCACCGGTAGTTGTTGGGAACGGAACTCGAAGTTGTTGATCACTACGTATACTTAGGACAAACTATCCAGTTAGGTCGGTCCAACTTCGACAAAGAGGTCGCCCGAAGAATGCAACTCGGATGGGCAGCGTTCGGGAAACTACGTGACATCTTCTCATCAGAAATTCCGCAGTGCCTGAAGACAAAGGTTTTTAACCAGTGTGTGTCGCCAGTGATGACATGTGGTACTGAGACGTGGTCTTTAACAGCTGGCCGTATGGAGAAGCTCAGAGTCACACAACGAGCTATGGAGAGAGCTATGCTCGGAGTTACTTTGCGCGACAGAATCCGGAATGAGTAGATTCGCCGAAGAACCAAGGTCACCGACATAGATAGTAAAATATGCCAGTTGAAGTGGGTGGGCCCACTAGGTGGACTGACGACATTGTTCGCGTCGCAGGCAACCGGTGGATACAAATAACAAATTGCCGTTCATTGTAGCGGTCTAAGGGGGAGGCCTTTGTTCAGCAGTGGACGTCTTCCGGCTGGTGATGATGATGATGATGAATTAGAGTTTTATTGCTAAAAGTTTTATGTTTTTGCTTTTGCGATAAAAAATATCCTTTTTTCAACTAATGGACTACAAAACTTCTGGTATAAATTCTTTCTTATATCCCGTACTTTCGATCTGAGATAAAAATATATGGCGAATTTATATTTTTTTCCTTCATCCAGGGTATGATTATGGCTGGCGTGATTTATTAGTTATTTAATGCTATCGTTTTATGTTATGTTATGTTTTATGCGTAATGGGTTAAGTTCTGATTATCTTTTATTCGAATAAAATGATTGTAGATTATATTTTGAGTCCTTTGAAGACAATAGTAAGACGCTGCTGCCAGTCTTCGTGTTTTACGGACACCCAACGGGAGGAGATGGGAAAGTGCTATTCTTACCCTATGACTAATTAAGTACTCGTACATACCACCACTTACTAATGCCACAGTGTACAAATATTGGTTTTTAGACTGTGCTAATACAGATCTTTTTTGGAACCCTGTGAAGCGGTAGATGTGACGGTAAAAGATGTTCTCAACATCTCTTGGCGACCACCAGTTTGAACTTTTTTTTAACATTTCACCCATTCATAACTATATAAGTTCTCCAACAATCTTTATACCTAATCTAGCATCTCTGAAGGTCCAAGTATCGCGTGTGGCACCCGCATAGCTCACTGTGGCATCCCTTCTCACCGTTATCTTCCTTGACATGGTATAAATATCAGTGTACACAGTTGCCAATTACACGTAGCAGTGACGCCTACGACGCGTCTTGTCCACGGAGCCTCATGCACGAGGTTTAGATGCGTCAGATAGTTGAGATTTATCAATTAATATTTTGATATGGATATGGAATTTGGATCTTAATTAATTCTACGTATGATGCATTTTACATAATAGTATTTGAATTCTTGCCTATGTATTATTTTATTAATTGTTTTGTTAATTTAAAATACTAGCGACTTGCCACGCATTCGTACTGTATTTTGAAGGTCTAAATCTTACTGATTTTATACATATAAACCATCCAGAAAAATCCAAACAAATCTTAACCGCAGTTTAATGCTTCCACGTATTTATTTATCCTTATGAT
Organism: Furcula furcula; assembly: GCA_911728495.1. NCBI lineage: Eukaryota > Metazoa > Arthropoda > Insecta > Lepidoptera > Notodontidae > Furcula > Furcula furcula. Next base: position 1,766,024 of record OU452244.1, read on the forward strand.
TATGATAATTTTAGTAGTGCAAGCGTTGAAGGGGAGGAGGTAGATCGGAACGAATCCTAAGCTTTTCTTAACTCATACAGAAGTGTATTACCTTCGGGTCCCCAGATCTTAATTCTGGCCTGCTATTGAGAGTTTCCTGACATATCTTATATCGATTCTAAAAGCCTACGAATCAAATCTAGCACCTCGCGATGAGTACTACGAATAGACAACCGAAGCTGTTAAAGAAAAGATGTTACCGATCCTAATACACCAGTGCGTTTTCACTAGATTGCCACAGCCCAACATGTGAACTGGTATATGATATTTTAGTATTTTATTTCACAATTCTTCATAATTTACTATTTCTAATAATATGCAGTCACTACTTGATCGTTAGTCCATCAATGGCCGTCATCTTGCCGCGTTTGCGTTAGAAATCTCGTAATGGTAAGCTGTGCACTCATTATCTAGTCTAGATAGTCGACGGTGAGAGCAGAGCTAAACGATTTTAACACCTAGAAAATGATACGTATCAATATTGTTCGTTTCTTTTATCCATTGGTTTTAAACAAAGTAGAGTAGATTTTATGTAAGCTATATTTTAGGATTTAAAAACAGCAAAACATGTTTTAGAGTGAAAATCTTACGTCCATATTAGCGATTGAACTCTGTGACAGAATAGCTTAAAATGTAAAAGATAGCATCGAGGATTAGACAAGAGGCAAAAATGTGTCGTTTATTTTCAATGAATGTAGGTAACAAATAAAGGTGTTGTAGGCATTATACAACTTGAATCCATTACATTCTACCTTTTGGCATGCAAAAACTCAATCAATGTAATTGCATGAATTGTAAAATGTATAATTAAATATGTAAAAGACTACAGTCTATCCAATAGAGAAATCACCAAGGTTTCACTATCGCGCATTGAATCACTCGTCCACAATCAGTTTTTTAGTATAATTAGTGTAAACACATGACTAAAAATTGCCCAAAATTAACGCGACTCGTGAGTAAAAGCGAATTGTATACATAAATAAACAATATAAGTGTTCTCACACACGGAATGCTTTCTCTAAAGTTTGCACCGTTCACTGGACGCTCTAATGTGTGATTACCGTCTATTGCATAAGCTTCGAGGTGTTGTCAATTTGCAACACGCCCGAAATGTGAAGCCTGATATCAGAAACGCTTTAAATACAAAATTGTAATACCTAACTAAACTATGTTGAAGTAAAACTTTTGCAGTGACATCAAGATTTCAAATACGAAATTCACGCACAGACTAATAGCTGATTATTAAGTTAATACAAAATATTGAAGTGAAATTCTAAATAAGTAGGTAGAGTGCTGTATTAAAAGACTAATTTAAAAGACAAAGTACGTTTTGTTACTATGGTATCCTAGAAATCTTCTGATTAAATTATCGAATGGCGTAAAAATGATGTATGTCCGCCGGGCGCATCTCGGACAGTCAGTCTTAAAAGATTTTGCAGATTCACCTTACCTTCATCATTATCATCAGCCGAAAGACGGCCACTGCTAAACATAGGCCTCCCCTCAGGAGGGAGGGGTTGCCATAATCCCCACGCTAGGCAGGCGTCTTGAAGATCGCAGTATATTAGGTGGTAAGTAATCTAATAGAAAGACGCTGCTGCCCGTCTTCTTGATTATATTTACAAGATTACGACCTCCTATTCCAATAATCCGATAATATTCATGTTTGTTTAAACTACGATTATAATGTGGGTGTCTTCAAAGCTAGAGTGAATAGGCTTTTAATAAGCCAGTGTGCTTTACCATCCTAGATTGCGTCGCCACTTTCCATCAGGTGGGACTGCAGTCAAGCACTGGCTTATAGGGAGTAAAAAAAAACTATACTATAACTAGTTATATTGCTGATTGTGCAAATTACCGAAATCAAACAATCAAGTATGCACGTTAAGTCTTTAGATATTTTTTTTTATATATTATGCCAACATTCAGTCTTTAGATAAGATATGTTTTTTGATTGAATAATATGCCATCAAGTTATTTATAAGGTGTATTTATAAACATTAGCATATAGCACCAAACACAATTGCATCAGAATCCGGCTTGGAAATTACCACTTGCGTAACAAGTCAATATTCGCACATACAATGTTGTCGGTGGTCAATACGAGAGTGAAAGCATTTTACTTACAACACGTCCGTCATATTGTTTAGATAATAAAATGTAAAATATTGTTTACTAACTAAGGGGCTGATATTATTATTCTCGAAAACACAAATGTATTATAAAATGCCCTTAACTATCATGGTCTATTCCTTTCATTCTACGATCAGCAAACGACATACACACAGTGAAACGTGCAGGCGACGGCTATTATCTAATATTCCAATGTAATTATCATTCATTATATCTAACTTATCTAATAACTTATGACATATGATATGCATAAAATATTATACAATAAGTATAACTATTTGGAACGGGGAAGCATTAAGCATATAATACATTTGAATGCGTCGAAAGTTATCATGTCACCTTTAACAAAAGGTGGTTTACTTAGTCAAGAACTTCAATTGTTTTATTTTTGTTTCAGGTGATCGTGGATGTAGAGTGACGAATTGGAATTTATAAAATCGTAAGTTTCTTTCTATGTAAGTCTTTTGTTTGCTCCCAGCTCAGTTTATGATATGAAAACTGCTGGAATCGTCGATAATAATAAGAATAATATATTAGTTTTGGTTTCGGCGTACATTATTTATGTTTACCAGAAAGTATAATATATCATCTGTACGACCAGTTGGTGTAATCGGTGTAGTTCTTCGATACTATGACCAGTAAGCAAAGGTAGTGAGTTCGATACCACATAGCACCATTTAGAAGCAGTAGAATATATTTGATTGCCATGTGTCTGGAAGATATAAAATAGTAGTTTATGCACCTAGGGGATAAAGTAGTGTCTTATGTCGCGGGCGTTAAATTGAATCGCGAGCATAACGAAGGATTCTAGCAACTCCCGAGCGCAGCGAGGGAGTATAGAGTATCCCTCGCTACGCTCGGGAGTTAATACTAGAATCCTGAGTACAGCGAGGGATTTAAGCTCGCCCAAGACAAAGACACATTTATCCCCGAGGAGAATATATCTTGGGACAAACAATCCACACACGGTCATCTGATTCCAAACTAGGCAGAGCCTGCACTATGGAAACCAGACAACTATTGGTTATTAGATACAGACGATAATAATTAAATAGTTAAATAACTCCCCGAGACACTTGGTGGGAATTGAACCCACGACCCATCGGGTAGCGGGCAGGGTGTCTAACCACTAGACCAACGAGACTGTCAATAATATCAGCGTAGTGATTTGTAGGGTTAACGCGTTAACATCTATTTTTTTTCTTTTCTAGAACATTGGGTTCTGCTCGTCGCGCCCGATTCGATTTTCAAATGTTTTTTTTTCGTGCAGGTTTAGAGTAGTATTTTATTATACCTGTGGTAAAAGTGTTGAGGAATTTTCGTTTGACGTTCGAAATTCAAACACATTATTACCCAAGGGAGTTTAGTACAACATTATTACCCGGCTAGACTATAGGGATAGGGATATAATGAGGTACTTTATGTCATCAAGATGTCATCTTTATATGACCAATAATGCAACATTATCGAGCAGGTGGTGTGAAAAAGTATATAGGTATGTGTATTAGGTAGGTATCGTTTGTCTGGTTACTGTAGTACGTAATGCCTCTGATATAGACCTAGTTTCATTAGAACCCGTTCATCTTTTTCGGGGCATAGTGATAACAGATCAACGTAAATGAATTAGATAGAATTAAAATATTAGTCTAAGATAGTTTTAAATACATATATATGTATGTATTATTATGCCTGATCGATAGATCGTCTGACTGATGTATACATATTATGTACTTTCAATCAACAGCGTCCTATACCAAAAGATCAGGACAATCTTGGTATTGATGTGACCACGAAATTAGAGAGCAGTGTTATTTTAAAAATATTCGTATTCTCTTAGAGAAACTTAACTGTATTTGGTTCTACCAGCTCAATACAGTTCCCGCATTTTTAATAAAACATTTTCTATATGACTGCGCATCCAGTCTGATGCGCATGATTAGTCATCGATGCGACTTTTTAGTCGCAAGTGCGTGCTCTATCACCGACACACTGACTTAAATCGACTGTCGCACGTAGGTGTTTAAACAAGCACTAGTTAATATATTTTTGTATTTCTCTATTATATTCTCTACTCCTAAATAGACATCAATTTTGTAACGATTGTTTACCAAATTCTATGTGATTTTTTTACAATTTGCATATACTTACGCAAAACTAGTAATTTATTGAACAATGCAATGCAAAGTACTGAATTTAATAATTTAACACCTAGTGGATGAATAGACTATTCAATTTCCAAAAGTATACCCTTAAACAATTTATAATTTTGAACTCACTATATATATTGGTATTTCGACTCGACTCTCATTAAGACTATTGATTCGAAATTATTTTAAGGATAATACTTAAAACCACTTCCTTAGAACTTAACAAAGCTAACTACTTACTACATATATGATAACATTCATAAAGGCGATATTGCAATAGCATACAGTCAATCAAAAACCTCGTCTAGGCCAGACTTAGTAAGAATTTCTAAATACCGCATAAGATACACGATCCAATTGGGTGCTTATTGCAAAAACAAGTTATTTTTCAGTCTAAATATTGTAATTCAATAGCACGTGTTTAAGACACGCAAAGATTTCTCTCCGTGTATTCTCAATGATAGAAATTGAAGTTTGGTTCGATTTCAACATTATTAACGTACATAACAATTTCACGTAAATATTTCAAACAAATGTCGATCGTTACACGATCAATGGTTGAAGTCTACTCATTTGGTTATCGGGCTTTTAAGACTATGGTATTAATTTTAACGACAATTTAGTACAAAAAAATAATACAAAACTTACATCTATGAGTTCCTGTGCATAAACAAATAATGGAGGAAGGATTAGGACTAGGACAAAGTTGTAAAACTGGATTACATCGGCACCCACGTAAAATACAATAAATTTACTAACAATGTTAGGTACTAAGATAATCTATGGAATAATGTCAGGGATGCAATCCAAATTAGTTTCAAAGTACGCCAGTAAGAAACTACCGAAAGATGGCGCTGCAGGTTGAGCGTGGCGATCGCTAATGGCGGGAAGCGCGGTGGTGCGCCTGCGCCGCATCCGCCGCGTGACGACACAGGTGCCGTTTTAATGGCCAGAAACCAGCGACCATCACTAAATATGCTTTACTACTGTTAAGGGATTTCTTTAGTTTGTTGTCTTTAGAGATATTTTATTGAGATTTGTTTTTATGATTTGCGAGTGGTACTTATAGAACAAAAAAAAATAGCGCGTTGTAGAGACAGTTGGCTGGTCATATATGCCAAAGTACCGGTGGTAGTTGTAAAAAGAGGACAATATGTAAAGTGCCCTCGTGAGGCCTATGCATAATATAGATATATTGAATTTCTACACTGGTTCTGGAGTGAAGACTCTGTAATCTAGCTGTATTTTGGCAGTCTTCTCGCAAACCACCGCGTTAAGCTCTTGGTTGTCTTTGGTTGTCTCATCACTAAAGATATATCCTCGTTCTGGTCCTACTTCATAGTATTTCTCTTTGTCTGCTAAAGTGCACCTTCAGGAGAATTCGGATAATCTTTTTACACTGTCATTGTTGTTAATTTCGTTTCCCACACAAAAACAAGATTCAGTATCGTGAGCACTAATCCTATTTTTATAGGTAATTGCGGTGACACCATTTTTAATCCAGCATCTACATTTTTTCACCAAAATGTCAGTGCCACCTTGTTCACGCTTCATAGATTCCGAGCTTCTACCGAGGTCAAGTTCATCGCAATTTGATGTTTATTCACTGTGCTAACAAATAACGGTTCAAATTGATTAATGACCAATAGAAGCACTAGATTTTACATAGATTTTAAAACTTTTATATTAGCTGGGTTTGTTTGTTTTTATATATGTTTGGTTGCAAGCTTATTAGGCAAATAGCTTGAGGCTGCCTGCTTCCCAAATATTTTAGCTTAAGCGTGCATTCAAGTTAAATACTCACCACTAATCTAGTACTCTATTGCATTCAAGTTAAATTATCTTATACCGCCATCCCCTTTCTTTTACCGGACTACCAGGTGCCGGCAGGATCTCTACCGCTTTGTCGTTGACGCTCCAACTTGCCGGACTAGGCGTTTTGCTTCCTCTTTCCTCAAATGCACGGCCAAGCATTCTCTTCCGGACATCGTTTTCCCAGAAAAATATTACTTGGGTTTATTCAAGTATAGAGTGCACAGACACGGCCCTTCCTAGATCACATCTTCACTTAACATCATGTGAGATTGTGGTCAAGCACAAACCTATTAGGACCCCTTACCTATTTACATAAAAAAAAACTCCTTTGGTACTGTGTGACTCGTGATAAAAACATAACATTACCATGTAAAAAGCGACAATCTTCCCGCGTTGCACGAGATCGCTAGTACATACGGCGCGGGTTTGTGATTGGTAGTAGGACTAGGTAAGGTTTGTAGTAAGTATGAATTGTCGTATTTACGTCTTCTCCTCCAGCAATGTAACAAATCCGTGCGTTTCAGGTGCCTTTTAGAGGAAACTACTACTACATTACTACATTGAAATCAAACTACTTTTACGGATTTTATCGCGGTTTATTTTAGATTTTATTATCCCGACGTTTCGAATGCTTTGCAGCACCCATGGTCACGGGAGGACTGAGATGTCGAACGTCCTTATGTCACAATTATGCCGGTGTAGTATACCCTCAGGTCTTTTTAGTTATTATTGTTGGTCCGATCTACGCAGTAAGAGCTTACAGTATCTTGAGGCCGTGCAGTGTTTTGCTTGGTATTAGATTTAATTATACGTATTTATCACAGTATCCCAAGCCGGTGGTAACACCCAACCATCTTCTCTATTGAAATTAGGATGTTTTTTTTTATTTCAATAGCCTCACGAAAATAAACCGTGATAAAATCCGTAAAAGTAGTTTGATTTCAATGTGTAATATTCGCGTAAGTAAAATACAAAATTATGGAAATTACTACATTTAGGTACTCGTAAGTACATGGTTTTGGTTGTATCAATATAACCTTAAATGTTGGATCGATTATAGTATAGTACTCTTTGTTAGTTTTATTTCACACACATTAAGTTTGAATCTTGAACTGAGTTTGATCTTTGTCCATAATTGATTAAATACCAAGGCTACTCGTCTAATTGGCCCACGCGGTATTACTGGCGTGGTCTTTGTGCGTGGAGTCGGTTGCGATCCGTTTCTGTCATTGCTACACGTCCCCGATCTCACAAGCATCGAAGATATAAAAAGTCACAAACAATGAATTCACGAGAAGACAGTCTGCTTCACACGTTTATAGCTATTTGTTTCTTGCCCATAATCGATAAAATTCCATGGCAGTCCCGTCTGATTGGCCCTGGCGTCAGATCCCCGGCAGAGGGTGCGTGAGCGCATGCGATGCGTTAGCATTAGTGCATACGTGCTAAGGAGGCTGGTGTAGATCTCTCTGGAAGTTCCCACGATTTTATTAGTTATTAATTCTTTTGAGCTCTGCATTTTTCCGGCTACAGTGACTAATACCGGAACTGCAGTACACGGTGGTGGAATATGTAGAACGATATTATTCACACTGTCCGAATTTTCACACATATTTTAAAACATTTTATTAATAAAAAGTGGAATCACCTTGGACATTGTAATCTTTATAATAATAATTAATATTATTAGCTCAACTGCAAGTGCATTAGCCAGTCGATTCTATAGTAAAACATTAATGCATCTATATTAAGATTTTAAGGAAGCGATGTATAGATAATTATGTACCTACTGCAATCCTTACAAACATAACCTCAAAAATATTAACATTCTATTAGTAAAATTTTAAGAGCTACAAAAGTAGTTAACATTCTGTTCTATTGTTGGTGGCTATTGACTGGGCCCCGTAACCACCGGAACGCACTTCGATCCATTGTGCCTAGCCCTTACTCTGTTGCTGACGAATCGAAGAGTTCCTTAAGGTACCCTACGATTACGCCAGCTTGGAGCTGTACATAATCATATGGTGTAGGATAGGAGTAGCAAAAAAGGTTAGCAGCACTAACATCCCATTTTAGACTTCAACAAGACTTCTGCTCACCACATGAGCACACATTGTCGAGACAATAGAAACGGCGCAGGCGCACACACGTGCACCGTGTGCCGATCCGCGACTGCGCAGAAGCTGCGATGCGCTCCATTTCCTACGCGTTGCACAAACGCCGGACAATGGTGCTACCCGTCTCGTGCGAGCAACTAGTGCGTCCCCTGGTCTACTTGCACGGTGTATTGTTACTGGAATTTTAGTGTATGATCTATGTTATTGGCAGCGCACTGAAGAAACGTATACTATAGATAATATTTTGATTAATGATAGTGTTTTTGGTATTGCCAACTTTGAAGGTAGTTCCCAGAAATAGAAATCGATGATAATTCGATATTTGCTGATAGTGAAGATTTGAGCTGTCTGGTATGCTTGTCAATTGTGCCTAGCAAACTTACACTTCTCCCTTGATAGCTCTCATGCATCCGGAAGGGTATAGCCTAGAAATCCGAATAATTGAATGTTCGAATAATTGTATTTGGTTAGCATCTTCATATTTTTTCGATCAATGATAATGTACGATTGCGAACAAAAAGTTCTTTATTTGCGAAAATAAGTAAATAAATAAAATAAATAAATAAATAGTGCTTTATTGCAGACTCAAGATCCATTTACAAAATTATAAATTAAATTAAATAATTGTTATGATTAATAAATAAGCGCATTATCTATTGTTACAACAACCATTTCCTTTATATCGTCATTTCATCTTTATTTAACTCTAAATTTCAATACTTATGCTGCAACAGTAAACAATATTTTCCAAAAATCCTTATTAGTTAGATTTTTTTGTGTTATCCTTATTTGTAAAATTATTATGTCTACATTTACGGGATGTAGGCGATAATTAAGTTTATTACTTCCACAAATGTCCTCCATAAACCTGGTTAGTAGTTGGATATAATCATCTATTTGATTTCACTTTGGGAGGCGCAGTGTAGCCCGCTGTTCGCGTGCCATCAGTCCGTGGCCATCACTTTATCCTGCGCGCGCGCATCCAGCTGGAAAAACGGCGATACTATTAACGGTTAGCTATCACAATATAAATAATTGATGATGTTCGTGAAACATTCTAGATCTTGTTTTGTTGATGTTTTCCCGTTAAGGAAGAAATTGATACTTGAGGATAGTGTATGATATTTATTTATTTTACAACCGTCCATAAAATTCATGATTTTAGTCGACTTTGATACTGCGAGTCTACGAATAGGTATATAGGTAATACATTACTAGGTGCATACACCAGTTGTTCTTTTTTCTTCGTCATCTATTTCATCTTTAAATTCTTTGTTTGTATGAATATTGTTGTGTTATGTTATTACAACCGGGCCAAATATTTGCCCCAAATAGGAGTTGCTAATCATACAATAACTAAATAAGTACCTTAGATAAAAAAAAAAACAATTTTGTATCGTCCAACTATGTAAGTTTACATAACGCCACGCTTGGATTTGCATTATCTCATCTAATGCAATGCAATAATTGCATTATCATTGTCGGTGGTTCATATATTTATCCCACAACCAAAGAGCAACATCATCATGCCACTTTTAAGAACGATAGTCTAAACTTTAGAAATTTCTTATCTACTCAAGTTGCAACGTTTGTTTGTAACTTAGGAGTCATATGGTCAGTATTACTTGATCATTGAACCTGTAAGTCAGGTTCCACCTATCTAGCATAATATCCCAGTTCTTAGGGAAAGTTTCCATTTTCACTTTCAATTTTCAAGTGGATATTGGATATGATATGACTCTAAAATGTACCTATGTAGGTATATATTTCTGACCTTTATGTATTGCAAGGAACGGATTTAGGATATTTGTATATTGTTGATTATGACACAAATTATCTTAAAGTAAGTTACGGATTTCAGCAATAGTACAATTTTGTCTAAGGGAAGTGTTATTGACTAAAATTGAATAATCTCAAATTCTCCTTATAACTGCATATCTACGGACATTCGCTAGGCAATTTAAGTGCATAAAATATCCCGGTTACGTCAGTTTATATTTATCTGTTTAGTGTATGGTATATATATATTTTATACATTTAATTTAAGTTCCCAATAAATTTTATGTTATTTTTTATTTATTTTACATTAGGCATCAGTCGTTGATATAAAAACGAATATGCAAGTTTGTATATAATAATATTAGTAAAGATTAATGCAAAGTCAGTGAACTTTGCTGCAAAAAGAAAAAGTCTATATAGTATTGCAAAAAAAATATAAATAAGAATGTCTCTTAGAACGAATAAAATGTATTATTTATTGGAAATCGAGAGTGAAATCCAGTTATTAATTATTGTATGACAGTCAACCTTCGGTTTACCTTATAAGCACCTGTTATAGTGGATTTTTATTATCTTAGAAAGCTAGTTAGGTTCGAAAGTGGTTTGGTGTCTTATCAAATAGAAATATGTGTTGCAGTTTTATATTTTACTGACGTGAAACTAGAATGACGAGCGATTGTGAACTGTATTCTCGTCATGAAACATTGGATGACTATAACTTCACCGGTAAAATTTAGTATGTTTGTTATTTTGTAGATAGCGACAGTGGTTTGGCCAGACAAGGCCTTGTTTGTAAGAAAGAAAAAAACTGTTCTTTGTTGTTGTAATAGATGTTTTGATTGTTTTTATGGGATCGAAATTGTTATCTGACATTTGGTAATACACCTGATCTATCTATTGTCCGATACATTAAGTTCTGTATCTTTGATCTAACATTGGGATACAATCAAGTTTATGAATATGCATTAAAGTTCATGGGTTGCCTGGAAGAAATCGCTTATTAGCGATAAGGCCGCCTATATGTACAATGTTTCTGTTTCCTTTTTATGTGTTCTGTATTTTGTGTTTGTACTTAAGTGTAAATAAATAAATAAATAAATAAAGTTCATTATGTTGGAATTGAGATGAAAAAAAAACATGTTGAAATTTTAACAACTAAAATATTAGGATTAGATATGTACACAGGTTTTTTTAAAACTCAAAACCGATTAAAAACAAAGAGAAGAATTTTATAACTTATGAACCGTGCGTTTATTTAGATGACCTCATTAATCAAAACATTTTGAGCATCTAAGTCGAAATATCAATAAGAATCGTGAATACAATGTCCTTTTATTCCGATAATTCGATAGATCTAATAGCAATTTAGGTGCACTCATCTTTGAAGTGGTAATGCGTTAAGTAAATATGCTTAAAGCAGCGGCCAGCCTCAGTCGGCATATGATTTACATATTTACTCGATTTGACCTACAAACGCACAATGCCAACCGGTATTGTTTTTGCTGTCATGAAGTTATAAATGCATTATTTATGTGGATAAAAATATGTAAAACTGAATGAAGGGAGAGGTTATTCGCATTGGACTGACATTGCACAGTTTATAGGTCAATCTCAACAACTTACGATAATATATTTGACATTGCACGCTTTAGGTATTTTTGATGCCGGTGATAGTAATAATAGTGCGTTTGTAGGATTGATATCATACTTACGCAATGTAATTTTGGGAACCTAAGAAGAATAACAAAGGTAAGAAAACAGTGAAAGGAATAATCCTTTTTAGGGTTCCGTACGTGGCAGCCGGACCCTATTACTAACATGGTATGGTATCTTAGAAGAAATGGAAAAAGCTACCAGTAGCACCCTCTTGCGGCGTGATTTGCAACTTTTCTCTGTTCGGAATGAAACTGAGATAGTAGATCAGTATTTTGCATCTGACGTCATATGACTTACAGCGGTAGCGGTAAATAGGTTGGAATCAAATTAATACGAAGTCTAGGGGGCGCGGGTTCGAACCCCAACCCATGGGTGGGGCTTGTGGATGGTGTTCGAAATATTTTTTTTTTATTTCATTCCTTAATGCATTACTATTGACGTCCGCATACTTTATATCGAATACTACAAAGTTTTAGCTATTTTTTTTATTAAAAATTCTCGAGACTATTAAAGTTTCAAATCACACCGCTGGAGGCGCTGGTGTTAGGGGGCGCGTTTTGACGTGGGAGTTACCTATCTATTTCTAAGTAATATACTCTTATCTATGATTACTAAGCCTCCGCTGTCCGTCCATCAGTCAGTGGGCTGTATCTCATGAACCGTAATAAGTACTTAGTTAGAGTTGAAATTTTCACAAAGTTGTAATTAAACTACTCTTACGGAATATATCGCGCGGCGGAATGGTCCGCCCGTGACCATGGGTGCTGCAAAGCATTCGAAACCTCGGGAGTAAAACCAGGAATGAACAGCGATATATTGCGTAAGAGTAGTTTAATTACAATGTGTAGTATTTGCGTAAAAATAAAATCTTTTTAAAAAAAATTGAACCGACTTCAATATCACTGAAAACTATAAAATAAATTAAATATTATTGAAGTTGGTGTTAGCTTACCGGCTGTGTATATTTGGCACCAACTTCAATAATATTTAATTTATTTTATAGTTTTCGGTGATATTGAAGTCGGTTCAATTTTTTTTTAAAAAGATTTTATTTTAAACTTTTTAGTGATATTTTCATATATAAAGATTGAACCATCGAAAACCGTAAAATTATCTAGATAGGTTATGATTACATTATCGTCTACATAGTTTTACATAATTCATGTTTCTTCAGAAAAAAATATCCGGTCGTAATGAAATTTGCATGGAATCATCATAGCAGTTTACTCTCTCGAATAAAAAAAGAATCATCGCAATCGGTTCATAATTGTCAGAGCAATGTAATGGAGAACATCAGTTTTATGGTTTTTACCAGATAAATTCCTCCACATCGTTCATGGTCCTCCAGGAAGTTCTTATCCAGTTGTAATAAAATTTATACAGATTTAATACAGTGGTTTCTTCTTTCGAATAAAAAAAGAATCATTGAAATTGGTAAATATTTGCCAGAGTTATGACCATTTTTGTCCTTAAAAAGCGACATAACGTCATCGATATAGGCTTTCCTGCAGCTCTCAGTGCGCAGTCACCATTCTTGTTTTTTCAGGAACTACTTATTACTACGCAATAATTTTTTATGGGACCCAATCAATGGATTGAAGAATGGATGGAAGAAAGATTTTTTCAAATCGGTTCATAATTGACAGAGTTATGCGCGAACATACATAAAAAATATATATATATATATATACAGACGAATTGAGAACCTCCTCCTTTTTTGAAGTCGGTTAAAAAGACAACACAATGTTTCACAGAGTTTCTATTTCGAGTGCCACTATATCGGCAAATACTAATTTTATTGATAATAATTAAAGTTATTTATGAAATAAGAAAATTGTACGGAACCCATTTTGTGCGGATCCGACTCGCACTTGACCGGCTTTTTATTTAAATCAGAATAATTTGCACTTTACTAAAAATCTGAAAATTATGTTGTGTTGCACATAAGAATAAAGTGCTGTTAAGCGCCTTGTAAAACAAGTAATAAACATAGTCGTAACCTATTTAATTAACTCAAGAAAGTGTATTTTCTCCGTATGAGAGTGTATGAGTGGAAATCGTCTAGTCAGCCCGTCGTCGCGTCGTCATCGTCACGATACGTCTTGATAAGAGTTAGTTTAAACCTCTATTATATAATGTCATAATCCGTCTATGTCCGACTATGTACCTATCATGCCGGCAAACATTGACGTTTTAATGTTTACAGGTTTGAAGGTTCAAAAACATTAGTTTATTCCGTGTACTCATTAAAATTTATACGTATGCTTAATGTTTCTATTTTCTTTTTATATGTATTTTGTGTCTGTACTAGAATGTAAATAAATACGTAAAACTACGCTCACAATAATGCTAAATGTAAAGTTCACTCAGACTATACTGAGCCATCTCAATTGAGGTTAGGGAAGCAAAAATCAACTTGGCTTACCAAAAATTACATACTTACTAGGTATTAAAGGACTTGATAGAACCCATACCAGAGGACCAGATATTCTAAACTCAGTATTTAGACATCGATGTGTTTTAGTCTGAAGTAGCTGAAGAAATTATATGGTTCAGGGGTCTTCTTCCTATCGAGTCAACGTGAATACTGAAGAAGAGTATCATTCATAGTGGAAAAATTGGTTAATTTGCAAGATCTTGTATTGATCGTCTCGTCACCGAGTAAATGGGGTCTTGAAGCAAACTTGGGGCCTTACCATGAACTCTCTTATAGCAGGGCAGTTTAACACGAAAAGTGACCTGTCTTACAAATTTGTACCATGAGCGCACTAATTAGCGTGACAATGATATTGTCACGTGACCACTCACCTGTTTGGGTGCCGTAATAGCTGGGTGGCCTGCTACCTGCTAATTAGTGCGCTCATGGTAAGTACACAGGTTACTTGTCGTGTTAAACAGCCCTGATATAAGAGTTCATGATAAGGCCCCTGGTACAGTTTTTGCGATGCAGCTAGAAGACAGTAACAGTCAGCCATCGTACGAGAACGCTGTACCAGTTTTCAATTAAAATCGTTTGAACGACGTTCCATGCGCTTGCCCCGCCCGCGTGTTTTTTGGGCCGGCTCGTGCAAGCTATTATCGTCTTAAAGGTGGTACATCGTTCGTGACCGCAAGAGTACCTAGCAGGGCGGCCATTCTAGCATGCCGCCGATATGTAAGTAAATATTCAAACCTCGAAATGACATGCGCGACATATTGCAGCACAGTTTTATAACGAAATGTATCGTCATAATTGAAGCTGCACCTTGATTGAATATCTATAGAAATAATGATTGCGTTGTTGAATTTTGGTGTGTTAAAGCACGGCGCTAGTTTTATAGTTGCTAGCATTTACTTCAAAATTCAATCAATATTACAAATCATAATTTGTGTTTCAGCAAGTTTTTAACCTATAAAATATTAGCAGAATCCGTGGTGCCTTACGGGTGGACTAGCCTTCGTTGGTCCGCCTGTAAGAGTCTTCTTTTTAAGGTTGTACCGACCATTTATTAATTATTTGCTTGTCTCCTGCTTTGCAAAGGAGGGAAGTGGAATATATGTATTTCCAACTCCTCCTATCTACCTTTTTAATTAAATTTGTTGCGGGTTCCAATACAATTTAGCGTTCCCCTGGGTCTCGGCGAGGGTCAAACCTCGGTGTCTTCAGTGGTGACCACTGTAGATCCTGGCTTACAGGAGTAACAGTGGTGGGAATGAGTGGTGGGATTAGTCCCATTTTAAAAGTTTTTAACAATTTAAACACGTCCTGAACAACTTGTCTGAACCTTGTCATCAATATGACAAGTTTCAGACATAGCTAGCGTTATTGCCTTTTTTCGCGGTGGAATCTTTCAAAAGGTCCCCGGGAGCTGTGGGGCTCGAACGAGGTATATGGGATTCTTACCCACTAAAACCCCCGCGGCTGTTGCATCGGCACATGAGAGAGGACCCCAAGGATCTCTGGTGGGAGCTGCACCAGGGGCCCATCAGTGCCTTGCCTTTGAGCCCACCGTCGGGTGGCGCATTTTAGCATTTCATAGCTTTCAAACTGCATTTATTGATATTGTATAGTGATAATTCAGATTAAGACGTTTTTCACGATGTGCTACCGACCTTCAAAAAGAAAGTGCTGAAACTACTTCGTATATGAAACGACTAGATAGTCATTATGTCCTAATGCACTGATACTCTCTTTTTTTGTGATTTTTTTAGATATCCTTTTTTATTTGAATACTAGCTAACCCGTGCAGCTCCCGCCTGCGCTTTTATTGCCTACATTAAAAATGCTCCGATGTCCAAATTTTCTCGCCTACTCATTCTTCTACTCGGAAAAAGAGGGGGCTGTTGTTCCCATTTGTTTCCCTATTTTTCTCCTCCTTTAATTTATTTCTCTCTCCTCACTCTCTCTGCCCCCTCCTACCTTCCCGTCACATGCCGCTCTGGTCTTCGCCCGAACTCTGCCCTTTTCTAAACCACTCTATCTCTCAACCCCTCTGTCGCACTAAATTCTAGATCATTATCCTAGTAAGCGATCAGCAGGACACTACTTACTTTGCAAAAAGGAGGTCACAGGTTCAACTGTTTCATACTGGTCATAATCATCATAATCATAATCATTTATTCACTATAAAATAGAGTACAATAGTTGTTATAGGTATTTAAAAAGTGCTTACATCTATTTTGCCTTGGTATTAAGGCATGTGAATGTCAAACAGATATTGGCTTTATAATTATATTAAATTAATGTTGTTATAATGTCAAAGATAATTAAAGACATTAAGTAAATAATATTAATATAATCAGTTAAATTCGTCAATACCATTGATATTACTTAAATCAAAAAAATCCTTAAGTGTATAAAAACAGTGTTCAATTAGCCATTTTTTTAGTGTGTTTTTAAACTTTGCAAACTGCAGTTTTCTTATGTGTCCTGGTATGTTATTGTAAATATTAATTATCATAAAATTACAGTTTCGTTTGAATATGTCACTCTTAAATTTATGTGTTTGTAGCTTAGTCAGGTCTCTGGGTCTTAAGTTGTTATTTTGACTGACTGTCTTAAATAATTCCGGATATTTCTTTACGAAAATTCCAACTTCAAGTATATATAAAGACGTTACAGTTAGAACTTTCAGGTTTCTAAAAAGGGGTCTGCAAGATTCAAGAGGCCCTACATCACAAATTGCTCTGATACATTTTTTTTTGGGATATAAGTACTTTGGTAATATCAGTGGAATTTCCCCATAATAGCACTCCATATCTTAGAACTGATCCCACATAGCCATGATATGCCAAGAGAGCTGTACTTTGACTAGTCATTTGTCTTAATTTTTTTAGTGCATAAACAAACCTATTTACACGTGTGCATACATTTTTAACATGTGCTTTCCAATTGCAATTTTTGTCCAGCATAATCCCTAATGGTCATGACAATGATGGGCAACAAGTTCCAAAAACCTTACCTTATGCAAACTAAATGTCTGTTCAGTCCCAATTTTATATAATAACATAATAATTAACTGGTTATTTTATAGGTAATCACCCTATTCACATACAAAGCAAATCCTGTGGTAATATGTGCAAGTAATGTTTCACTGCTTAGCCCCTATGAAACATAGCGTGATGCTTCATTACCAAGTTTATACTGCTGACCCGCGCAGCTCCGCCTGCGCTTATGTTGTACTGCGATAAAATTTTTGCAACATAATATCATGAAACACATTAAGCGAAACCATAATGTGATTTTCAGTATAATATTAGTATCAACTAAATAAGATGTGCATAGTCATCTATTGAGCTGAATCTATATTAAACAAAACCATAACCCGATTCAGAAATGGTATAGCGCCATCTAGTGATTTAAATGGTACAGAGTGGCTAAAAATAGTTACAAAATCTTTTATTTTTAAATTTACGGATGGTTGTAAGTACCGTAATAAGATTTTTGATATTTATACATAATACATTAACCGGAACCATATAGTACATCGCCATCTACTGAGCTGAATTGTAGGCACTGAATAAAATTAGTTTGGTTGCAAAAGACAACATAAATAATCTTAAGTAAAGTTTATATATAGATTGTGTAGAGAAATAAAATATGTTAAATTTTATATTTTTAAGTGGTCATTAACTTCTTATATATTTTTGTATACTTACCAACCTATATGTTGAATTTTAAGATTTACTTCAATGATGTTAAATAATAATCATAAACCACAACATAGTATCTACAGAGGTTTGAGATTTCATATAATCATTATATTTTTTAACACTATGACACCATCAATACATTGAAACCACCACCTTGTGTAAAATAAGTAAAAGCAAAAAATGTAAATAATATCTAAATTGTTTAAAAATAACTACTTATTTAAAAAAATATTGCTAAGGAATATAAAATTATAAAAGAATCACGCGTCGGACTCGAACTCGGGACCTACTGCGCTGGCAAGACACTTCCGTAACCACTTGGCCACGAATCACATACGATATATTGCGAAATACCATATCTTATGTAAACTAAATGTCTGCTCAGTCCCTATTGTATATAGCGTAATAATACATATCATAATGATTAACTGATCAGTCTATAGTAGTAACCCTATTTACATACAAAGGAAATTACGTGGTAATATGTGCAAGTAATGTTTCACTGCTTAGCGAAACCATAATGTGATTTTCAGTATAATATTAGTATCAACTAAATAAGATGTGCATAGTCATCTATTGAGCTGAATCTATATTAAACAAAACCATAACCCGATTCAGAAATGGTATAGCGTATAAATTGGTATATAAAACATTACGCTATGTTTCATAGGGGTATGAAACATAGCGTAATGTTTTATATACCAATTTATCTCTCTAATATTTTTTTTTTTAATATTTTTTTTTTTTTTATGTCTTGTCCACAGGCAGCTTAGTCTCTATCTCTCTAAAAATAACCTCTTAAATCCTTTCCAATCTGGCTTCCGCCCTGGGCACAGCACGATTACTGCGCTAGTTAAAATTTCAGATGATATACGGTTTGGTATGGAGAACGGTCAGTTAACTGTGCTAACATTGCTAGATTTTAGCAATGCTTTTAATACCGTACATTTTGATATACTACTTGCTTTACTTCGCTCAATTAACATATCTCCATCAGTAATAGATTGGTTTCGCAGTTATCTGCATGGTCGTCGGCAGCGTGTTCGTCTGGAAGAGTCTTTCTCTACCTGGTGTAACACTTCTGCTGGCGTTCCACAAGGCGGCGTTTTATCTCCCTTATTATTTGCAATTTTCATACACACCATATCTCAGCATCTTACTTCTTCCTACCACATATATGCAGACGATCTTCAAATTTATTCCCAGGCCTCACTTACTAATTTGGATATAGCTATAGAAGCTGTAAATCTTGATCTGTGTCGTATTGCTAATTGGAGCAAAACTTATGGACTAAAAGTTAACCCAGTTAAAACACAAGTTATTATTATAAGTAGTTCTCGGATGATCTCTAAGGTGAATTACCAGACACTTCCGCAAATTAATTTTGGCGGTATTGCTATTCCTTATAGTGATTCCGTCAAGAATCTTGGTGTTATAATGGACCGGTGTTTTAAGTGGGGCCCACAGTTGGATGCCATTAGTCGCAGAATGTTTGCTTCGGCAGCCTCTTTAAAAAGGCTTCGTAATTTTCTACCCACTGCCACTAAAGTTGCGCTTGCACAATCACTTCTTCTCCCTATACTAGATTATGCTGACGTTTGTTATCTGGACGTGACAGAGGATCAATTGAATAAGCTATAATGCAAAATTTGTCCATTAGGTTTATATTTGGCTTGCGTAAATTTGACCATATTTCCCAATTCCCTGCAAAACTCAAATGGTTACCCATTCGTCTCCGACGAAATCTTCACATTTTATCTCTTCTCTATAATATATTGTTTAACCCGTCCACCCCCTCTTATCTTAGGGAACGTTTCGATTATTTGTCGAATTCTAGCACCTATAGTCTTAGGTCCTCGGAAAACCTTGGTCTTACGATGCCCTTACATAGCAGTTCCTTCTATGACAAATCCTTCACGGTGCAGGCGGTTCGCCTGTGGAATTCCTTGCCCGTTTCTATAAGGCGTGCTTCGTCACTGCCAATTTTCAAAGATCTAGTGAAGAAATTTTATTTAGCGGAATAAGTTAATCGGTATTTGTGTAATTTTCTTGTTATATTAGTACGTACTGATTTATGTATGTTTATAATAGTATTATTTGATGTATGTTTATATATTATACTCATATAAGTATATATTATTATAGTTTACAACATATGTGTTTTTATGTGTCTTTGTGTTAATGTTACCTATCCATGTCGAGTGCGCGCACCCTCTGCTCTTTGTAATTTCTTTATTTTCCTCTCCATCCAAAGGTTGCCTGGAAGAGATCGCTTTTAGCGATAAGGCCGCCCATTGTTGCATTTTTTATTAATTTGTGTCTTATTCTTTTTGTATCTGTTTGTTTGTGCGCAATAAAGAATTGTCTATCTATCTATACCCTGACTTCTACACAACACATTAGTGAAAATCCTATCAATATCCATCCACGGGTTTTCAAATGATACCTGGACGAACAGAACGACAGACAGACAGACAATAATTCCAAAAAAAATTGTTTTGGCCTCTATGTCGATAGTATAGTAGTAGAAAAATATTCAATGTACAGAAAAAGTGCTCTTTGAGTTTTATTATAGTATAGATTTTTCCTGTATTAATAATTTCCAATTTTTTTTTATTTTAATAATCTTTATCTATTTATACTTTATAGAACACAAGCAAGCATATCGGCAATGTTGTTTATACCTGTCATAGGTTCACTTATCAGAATTTATATTAACTGTGAATGTTGTAATGTTACTTAATCATAAGTGTACTGTTGGTATATAAATAAATAAAAAATAAAATAAACAACCTTTATAATCGAATTTGAACTTTGGTTATAACGGGTCTCAGGCGTGATATTTATTTTGCCACTCTGTGACAATCTTGCTCGGTAAGCAATATAAATATTGCCAGATGATAATCTCAAAGTAACATTTAACACAATCGGTGAAACGTGAGTCAAATACATCATAGTTAATCCTGCTTTAACCACCTGGACCTTGTGTTATAATCTTTTAACACTGCCACACGAGGAGATTATCGCACTGCGTATGACGGTGATTGTATTTAAGATAACACGGTGTGAGGTATCGCGTGCTGTATTAGACAAGATGGCTTCGCAATGAGTAGGCAGAGCTTATCCTTCATCAGCTGCAGGCGGTAATTGAGTTTTAGGATCAATTTCAAGTCTAAATTTAAACTGGTGTGCCAATACTGTGAAGCTTGAGATACCACCGAAAGACTCCTAAGCCGGTGCTTAGGAGTGTTCGGATCGAGGCTAGTGAGGCAATTTCCCGTATTACGGCTTAAATGCCCTTTTCACCCGAAATCTACAATATTTAGACACTGCTGCTACATAAACTACGCTGCGCGTACCCATGTATGTGGTAATAACATGGACGGTGCTGCTGGGTCCCATTACAATGTAAAAATAAATTATTTGTCGGACACTTCGCGTTTATCGTGCGGGGCGTAACACCTAATCGTTAATACTTTTACAATTTAAATGCATACTTTGTTTATAACTATCAAGGTGGCAAGCCAGCATGTGGTACACCTGATGTTAAGCAGTCATCGCAGAGTATCGACGTTACTCACAAGCTAGTTAGTTAGTTAGGTCTTTACTTTCTTTCTTTTTTTTTGTTTTCTAAGTATCATAATTGTTGCACTAGCTAACTACCCCGCTTTTATGTTTCAGTCTCTCCTTTTTCCATCCCAAGGTTGCCTGGAAGAAATTACGAATAGCGATAAGGCCGCCCTTTGTACATATTTCAGTTTTTAAGTGTTTTTATGTGTTTTATTTCATGTGTAGGTGAGTTTGTGTACAATAAAGAGTATATCTATCTATCTAGTTACCCCTAAAGAATCACTAGCGCGTTAAGGAATTAGATATTAAGTAAGTCTCTGGTGGCGGGTAATTCCAGCAGCTACAGTGCCCTTCACACTGGAACACTTGGTTGCAGAATATCCCTTGCGGAGGGACCTAACACCTACTGAAGTTATTTAAATTCATCACATGCTTAAACAATGTCACCAGTGAAATTTGTCTTGCCATTCAGTCCCACACTGTCCCACGATATATTAGCTTTATATTGTAACCAGAAAGTGAAATGCCGTCATGGTAATAGTTCGTCCGCTGACGTGCACGATTCTATTTGATCTTCACCTAGTCTGTTTGGTGAACATTGTTTGATAAGACAACGGCGAAACCCATCGTACATAGGAACAGAAAGTCGTTAAATACCGAACCAGAATCAACAAGATGTATGTACTTATATAAAATATTTATTTTGCGTAATTTAATTACAAATCTATTAACTATCATTAAACTTTTTTTGATAACGATTTTGGCTCTTGTTCTATGTATCATGTTACGTCTAATATTAACATTTGATTTGAAGTTGGCTGTATGTTTTAGTTAAAGGTTTTCAGGCTTCGTAGTAAGTCAGTGGACTTAAGGAACATTAACAGTACACAAAATAATGTTTGTCACTCATTTATGATGAGCTTTACTTAAAACTTCTCCATAAATAATACCAGCCCTTGTTTTTGTCCCACTGTTGGGTACGGGCCTCCCCTTAAGATGAAGGGGCTTAGGCCATATAGTCCACGCTGGCCAAGCGGGTTGGCGGACTTCGCATGTCATTCGAAAGTTAGTTGGTCTTTCTTAGACATGCACAATCGCATAGAGTCGATTCGCACATGATTAATTAAAGAAATCAGAGGTTGCGGCGCACCTTGTTCCAAGGCAAGCGCTCGCCCACTGAGCTGTTCAACTTTACCCATACTATTTGTTTAATTACTTTATGGTGTTAAAAATTAATAAGGTTATATAAAAATCGTCATCTTTAGCAGCAGCCGAAAATCGTCCACAGCGTCCACTACTGAACAAAGGCCACCCGCTTAGAACGGAGGGATTGGCACAATCCCCACGCTTGGCAGGCGTCTTGGAGATCGCAGTATAGGTGTTATAGAATGTAATAAAAATACGCTATTGCATCTCGTTTTTGTTTCCCCAGTCGCCTTTTACGACTCCCAACCAACGGGAGGAGATAGGCCCGGACACCCCACACGGCGTAAAGACAAATTACGTATGTTGGTGCGTTAAGTACTCTTTAAAAATATTTAAAGGTTGCTTTACTAAAGCTCCCATAGTGACACCATTATTGAGAAAATAAATATGATTTGTCGCTCAACCGAACGATAATGTAGTGTGCCGAGTAAATGTGAAGGTTTGGTCAACATTTCACGAGCTGGCCGGTTCTGCCGCGCCTTCGCCTCACTTCGGGGAATGTATAGGGCTGTCAGTGAAGTGTGATCAACATTGGAAATACAAGTAATAAGTTTTAATAACTAAAATCTGACTACGGATAAAATCGCAATCTAATAATATGATAATAAATAGCCTATAACTAGCGGACAATCAAGACGCTTCTACCCTACTTGTCAAATTATGTTAAGTAGATTAGAAGATATGCGGGAACAGATGAACATACATACATTCTTGTTAAAATCGTAACCCTCCCTCCGTTCCGTAGTCGGGTAAAAATGGCCTTGAAAGGAAAGATTTGGCCGTAGTTTTTGGCATAGATTGATAGTGATTCAGATTATGAAGATTCCCCTTAAATAAATATTATGTATGTATACACACATAGCGTAGATACACAAAGTCATAATCTCATTCCAGTTTTATTATACCTATCGATTATTTAACGGGTGTACGGGACATCGTACCGAATTTTTTTTTATGAGCTGTTAAATAATGTCCGTTACACGTTAGAACCCGTAAGAAAGGTGTACAGAAACCATATACAATATATGGAAAATGACAAAAGACTAACTTATTAATTTTCGAGCATGTAATGAATATATGCGGAATAATATTTATTTCTCAAATTGCTAATTTTCTAAAATAATAATAATTGATTGCCTATTAATTAATTGCTTATGCATTGTTTTAGTGCATAAAGAATAAATAAATAAATAAATTTTCCACAAATAAGTAATTTATTGTTTTTAAATTAAAATTATGCTTTATTATTATACCAATAATGATATTAGACTAAGTAATTTTATTTTAAAAAAGTGGATTTTTTTTTATGATTTTTCATGAAAAAGCCGATGAAAAATTTCAACACTAGAGTGTTCAGAGTCATGTACTGTACCTGGTATCGGTTTTTGGTACGATGTCCCTTACGCCCCGTATTATGGAAGTAATCTAAATATGTATATTTCGTGGTAGTACGTATGTCCCTTGTGCAAGGGATCGTCCAGGTAGGCAAGGTAGTATTAGATATCCTGCTGCCAAGCAATAATGTGTTGTGACCTCAAAGGAGAGGCACTGAGGGGCCCCAGCCCCTCAGTGCCGATTGGCAGCGGGTGATTTTATACCAAAGTAAAATCGCGATATAATCCGTCAAAGTTCATTTCAACTAAGCTTACGATCAGACGAAAATCCAACCATCTACTTCATTAAACTGCGTAAAATGTTTCGCCTGTTTGTGACAGCCCTACAAACGCGGCACTTTTCGAATTATCGAATATTTGACAAAACATTTATCGACACGTAGACAGACCAATGTATCCCACATTGGTCTGTCAACGTGTTCAGTTTGCGCTCGCGTTCGGTTCGATGTTTGGTTAGGACCGATTACAGGAATCTCTGCCTGGATGGATACTTTAAAGGAACGTTTTACTAGGTAAACGGTGTAATATGAAGTGCCCACAATGCTTACCTATTATTATTACAAACTAGCAGTAGCCCGCGGCTTCGCCCGCTTTTACTTTGTTACTCAAACGTGTTTAGAATTATGGATCGAGGTTTTTTAAAATATTGTTTACACTAATGTTGTCTTTTATTTACGCGAAGGCTACACATTGAAATCATAGTTTGATTAAAATGTGTAGCATTCGCGTTAGTTAAAACGTTCGTAATAAATTGTTACTTACCAATCTATCGTCCATGTATTTGTGGATTTCCATTAATCCTTTAGGCATTGATAATCTTTTTGATATCGTGCATTCCAAGTTTTCAAGGACAACATTTACCGTTTCTGTATTTTGAAGCCAGCTTCATAAATAGTAAGCTTTTTGTCTTTTACTTACGCGAATATTACACATTGAAATCAAACTACTTTTTACGGATTTAGTCGCGGTTTATTTTAGCTTTTTCTATCCCGACGTTTCCAATGTTTTGCAGCACCCATAGTCACGGGAGAACTGAGATGATGAACGTCCTTATGTCACAATTATGCCGATGTACCCTCAGGTCTTCTTAGTTATTATTGTTGGTCCGATCTTCGGACGATCGATTTCAATATTTTCACACTTTTATTAACTCTGATCTAATCAAAACATTCTTAAATATTTACTTCTTTGTTTAAAAAGATACTGTACTTATTTTGCAATTCCATTAAGAAACATATGAGGTTGTTAAGTGGAAACCATTTGGTAACCCCATTGGTAGATGCCCTTAGCGGTTGATTTTCGAAAAATGCTGGAAATAAGTTTATTCAACAGTTTTGTTTAGTTCATTCACTGAGTTTCGTTACCATAGTTGCATTATAGCATTAAATGGAGATCTTTCTTCACGCAAACTTTAGGGATTCTTGTATGCAGTAGGTACATAAAATATGTCATGTGGCTGTAGGAATAAAATATTTTTTGGAAGGAATTCAATTGAACGCTTTTAGGGGTTAATTTAAAAAAATAACATGGATTGCTTCAATATGACGAATGTATCCGCAGTGTAATCAGTGCAGCATGAATTTTTTTTTCGCGTATACTCAATACTCAAAAACCGTGCCAAAACCCCGTTAACGGTGATTTTCAAAACAAATGTGTTAGACGTATTTCTCAATTTTTGATGAGTACACTGACAAAGTTTCGTGTCTGAAAAAAATATTTTCTTACATACAAACTTTGGTACCTCATTTGTCCCACGGGTTGATTTTCAAATAAAACATTGCACACGACACAACAAAAAAAAAATGAACCAACTTCAACAACACTAAAAAGCATAAAATAATTTAAGTGTCATTGAAGTTGATGTTGACGTACCTACTGTGTATATTTTCTTCAGGAACACTTTATCCGGTCCTAATGAAATTTGCATGAAATCATTACAGTAGTTTACTCCCTTGAATAAAAAAAGAATCATCGAAATCGGTTCATATTTGTCAGAGTAATGTAACGGAGAACATCAGTTTCATGTTTTTTTAACCGACTTCAAAGAAGGAGGAGGTTCTCAATTCGTCTGTATATATTCTTTTTTTTACCAGATAAATTCCTCCACATCAATCATTGTTCTCCAGGAAGTTCTTATCTAGTTGTGATAAAATTTATACATATTCATTACAGTGGTTCCTTCTTTCGCATATAAAAGAATTATTGAAATTGGTAAATACTCGTATTTGCCAGAGTTTGACCACTTTCGTCCTTAAAATGCGATAGAAATATCATCTTTTAGGCATTCCTACAGTTTTTTCTGAGTCGCCATTTTTGTTTTTTCAGGCGCTTATTCCTAAGTAATTTTTTTTTAATGGGACCCAATCAGTGGAGTGGCCTATCCGTACCAGAAAGATTTTTTGAAATCGGTTCATAATTGCCAGAATCATGCGCGATCATACATAGAAAAAAAATGTACAGACAAATTGAGAACCTTCTTTTTTGAAGCCCGTTAAAAATGCTGAAAATTGGTTTGTTAAATTGTTGTGTTGAGTTTATTTATCGAGTTTCGTGACTGTAGCTGTATTATAAATTAAATGGAAATCCTTCTGCATGCAAACTTTGAAACCATTAATTGATCTTAGGGGTTTTATTTTTCGATGAATGCAGGAAACAGGTTTCTTAGATTATTATGTGCAATACATAAAATAAGTCTTGTGACCGTAGGGTAAAACAAAAGGATTTGGACCCCAATTAATCCCTTTTGGGAATCAAATAAAAAAAAAATTGCACATGGATTTCTTTAATTTCATAAATGCATCCGCAGAGTCATCAGTCATCGGTTTTCCGAATTCATACTCAAAAACCGTGCTAAAACCCAATCAAGGGTTGATTTTCAAATCAAATGTCAGACGTGTTTCTCAACTTCTTTTGATGACTAAGTTTTGTGTCCGTGTGATGAAAAATATTTTTTTGCAAACTTTGATACCCTATTTGACCCAGTTAGGGGTTGATTTCCGAAAAATGCAGAAAATTTGTTTGTTGTTATGTTGAGTTTATTTAATAAGTTGTGTGACTGTAGCAACATTATAGCTAAAATGAAAATCCTTTTTCATGCAAACTTTGCAACTTCATAAAATGACTTTATGGATTGTTTTTTGAAAAATGCCTGAAATAAGTTTCTTAGATTATTATGTGCAAAGCATAAAATAAGTCCTGTGACTGTAGGACAAAAAAATATTTTTTGGACCCAATTAGACCCTTTTAGGGGTTGATTTTCAAAATAATTAAATTGCTTTAACTTGATCAATTTATTCACAAAGTTTCATCAATGTAGCATGATTTACTTTCCGCGCTTGATACTCAAAAACCATGCTAAAACTCCTTCAAGGGTTGATTTAAAAAAATCATGTGATACACGGGTTTTTTATCAGTACACTGATAAAGTTTCGTGTCCGTGTGCTATGAATATTTTTTTTTTCATGGTATTTTTGATACCTCATTTGACCCACGTAGGGGTTGATTTTTGAAAAATGGTGAAAATAAATTTGTTAAACTGTTTTGTTGAGTCGATGTACCGATTTTCGTTACTCTAGCTGCATTATAACATTCAATGGAAATCGTTCTACGTGTAAACTTTCCAACCCCATTATATGACCTTAGGGGTTGTTTTTCGCTAAATGCCGGAAATGGGTTTCTTAGATTCTTGTGTGCAATACATAAGTTAAGTCTTATGACTGCAGGTCGAAAAACATTTTTGGACCCCAATTGGACCCCTTTAGGAGTTGATTTTCATAAACTATTTACACATAGATTACTATAATTTGATAAATATATTCGCAAAGTTTTATCAATGCAGTAAGTATGTTTTTTTTACGTTGTATACTCAAAAACCATGTTAAAACCCCTTTAAGGGTCGATTTTCAAAAAGTTATGATACACGTGTTTTTTCATTTCTTATGTTTAGTACGTTGACATTTCGTGTATGTGTGGTGAAAACAAAATGTTTTCCATACAAATTTTGAGATCCCATTTGACCCACTTAGAGGTTGATTATCGAAAAATGCTGAAAATTAGTTTATTCAATTCTTGTATTGAGTTTATGTGCCGAGTTTCATTTCTCTAGCTCTATTATAGCATTAAATGGAAATCGTTTTACGTGTAAACTTTACAACCCCAATAAATGATCATAGGGGTTGTTTTTTGCAAAATGCCGGATATAGGTTTCTTAGATTCTTGTGTGCAACACATAAATTAAGTCTTATGACTGTAGGTCGACAATCATTTTTGCACCCCCATTGGACCCCGTTAAGAGTTGATTTTCAAAAAATGATTATTTATACAATCATTGCTTTAGATTGATAAATGTATTCGCAAAGTTTCATCAATGCAGCATGATATTTTTTTCCGCGTTTCATACTCAAAAACCATG
The DNA here is from genome assembly GCA_911728495.1 of Furcula furcula. NCBI lineage: Eukaryota > Metazoa > Arthropoda > Insecta > Lepidoptera > Notodontidae > Furcula > Furcula furcula. The sequence goes on from OU452244.1 coordinate 1,794,423, forward strand.
CTAACACCCCTTTACGGGTCGAATTTGAAAAAGATTTGATACACGTCTTTCTTAATTTCTTTGGCTTAGTACATTGACTAAATTTCTTATCCGTGTGATGAAAAAAAAATCCGTAATAACTTTGGGAGCCCATTTGACCCACTTAGGGGTTGATTTTACAAAAATGCTCAAAATTAGTTTGTTCAATTGTTGTGTTGAGTTTATTTACTGAGTTTCGTTACTCTAGCTGCATCATATCATGAAATGGAAATCCTTCTTTGTGCAAACTTTGCAACCCCTTGATATGACCTTAGGGGTTGTTTTTCAAAAAATGCAGGAAACAGGTTTCTTAGATTCTTGTGTACAATATTCAAAATTCAAAAAAAATTCAAAATTCAAAAATTTTTATTTCAAATAGGCTTAACGCTAGCACTTTTGAACGGTCATTTTTTTTTTAAAAAGCTACCACCGGATCACAACGCGGCCTCAACTGAGAAGATCCGGCAAGAAACTCAGCGGGCTTGTCATTTTTTCACATTTTTTTTTAAAACAAAGTTTGTCTTTTTACAATTAGATCAGCACCAGCGACAGTGTGTCCTGCCGTTCAAAATATCAAATAAAATAAAAAATACGACGAAAATACAACAAACTAAAATGCCAAAGGGATAGTAGTCGGACCAGTCCCCCCAAGCAGCACCCGCGCACGAGTTGACTCGAGCAGCAGCCATCACTCCCCTCAACCATATTGGAGGGAAGGGGGTGACCCGCCACACGAAGCCGCCACAAGCAAAGACTTTTCGATGGCGAGCATGACCGATCCAAAATCACAGTGGCACACGTTAAACATTTACCTTCTGCTGTTAAGCAGTGCCTCGTCAGGCAAGACACAAAGCACTTTAAGATATTACCAACTTTTGTCACAAGTCGTCTAAGTTAGATACACACCAAGAATAATTTACAAGCTCAAGTGAATTGCCTTCAGAACGTAAATAAAGTAATAATCAATTTTGCTGCTAGACTACAAAAGAAAAAAAAATTAAAAAAGGATAAAAGGACAGCGGCCGGACCAGTCCCCCCAAGCAGCACCCGCGCACGAGTTGACTTGAGCAGCAGCCATCACTCCCCTCAACCATATTAGAGGGAAGGGGGTGACCCGCCACACAAAGCCGCCACAAGCAGAGACTTTTCGATGGCGAGCATGACCGAACCAAAATCCCAGTAGCCTTGCGTCTTGAAATAAAAAAGAAAATATATTAAAAAAATACGAGTACATAAGACATCATCCAGCAAAACACTTTTCACTATGACATTATATAAACTAAGTCTTATGACTGTAGGTCGAAAAACATTTTTTGGACCCCAATTGGACCCATTTCGGAGTTGATTCTCAACACATGATTATTTACACATAGATTGCTATAATTTGATAAATATATTCGCAAAGTTTCATCAATGCAGTAAGTATGTTTTTTTTTACGTTGTATATTCAAAAACCACGTTAAAACCCCTTTAAGGGTCGATTTACAAAAAGTTGTAATACACGTGTTTCTTTATTTCTTTTGTTTAGTACACTGACAAAGTTTCATGTCCGTGTGACGAAAATTTTCTTTTTTCCATACAAACTTTGGGAGCCCATTTGACCCACTTAGGGGTTGATTTTACAAAAATGATCAAAATTAGTTTTTTTAATTGTTGTATTGAGTTTATTTACCGAGTTTCATTACTCTAGCTGCATCATAGGATGAAATGGAAATCCTTCTTTGTGCAAACTTTGAAACCTCATTAAAAAACCTTAGGGGTAGTTTTTTGAAAAATGCTGTAAATAAGTTTCTTAGATTCTTGTGTGCAATATATAAACTAAGTTTTATGACTGTAGGTCGAGAAACATTTTTTGGACCCCATTTGGACCCCTTTACGAGATGATTTTCAAAAAATGATTATTTGCCCTTGGATTGCTACAATTTGATTAATGTATTCGCAAAGTTTTACAATGCAGTATGATTTTTTTTTTCCGCGTTGCGTACTCTAAAACCAGGCTAAAATCCCAATATGGATCGATTTTCAAAAAGTGTGATACACGTGTTTCTTTATTTTTTTTGTTTAGTACACTTACAAAGTTTCATGACCGTGTGACGAAAAAATTTTTTTTTCCATACAAACTTTGGGAGCCCATTTGACCCACTTAGGTATGGAATTTCGAAAAATCCGTTCTTATTGTTCACCTAGACTATTTGAATAATGTTGGTTCCAAATTTCAAGATTGTACGTAATATGGTTTTTGCTGTATCGTGATTCCTAGAAAACACCCTGCTCTTTTATTAATATAGATAAGGGCCTATGCACACCGCGTTTGTATCGTTACAAACTGACTAGGAGGATGGAAACAGATATGTGGAAGAACCACACGCTCAACGCTGTCGACGCGCGAACGTGAAACGCGCATCGATGACGCGTTTAAAAAACGAGATGTTTATATCCCTAAGGTTAAAATAGGGATCGGTTATAAAGCGAATGACTGTTTCACGGATGAGGAAAAAAAGTTATAGGTACTTACGTTTTAATACAAAATAGTTCTATTTTATACCTATTGACTTTTTAATAACTTCGCTATCGCGCCTGCGATACTGTCGCTCTCAATATACATTTCCTAAATAAAACAGTTTTCTGTATCGAATTAATGGATTTGGGAGGAGGTCTTGTAGCTAAATTATCTAGCAACACTATTTTTATGTTATTTTAATATTTTATGTACATTCTGTCCTTTATTATTTCACACAACACGAAAAATAGGAAATACGTCCCCTTATCACTTGCAATGCCTTTCTACTTAAGAAATGCATTGCAAGTGATAAGGGGACGAAATAAGACGTAGGTAGACAGGAGCCGCTCAATGCCTTAACTTTGAGCCCACCGCCGGGGGGCGCATTATAGCACCCCGGATCCCTAACACGGTGCTCACGGGGACGGGGGTCGCAAACCCGCCGGCATCCTCCTCCGTCGTACTCAATGGCGTCCTAGGGCCCACACGCCGAACTTTCAGCGACTCCGAAGCAAGTCAGAGGCCTAAAGCTTGCACCACTCTGAGACCAGGTTTGCCACTAATCAGTCGACACACCTACATATAAACCACCAGCAAATATCTCCTTATTGAGTCACATAACGTGAGAGGACTCGTTCATAAATCACGGTGACTCGCTCCCACAGTAAAGAAAGCCGACACGCCCACGTGTGAAAGTCCGCGGCCGTCCGCCGTTTAACTTAGCGAAGACTGTGCAGTTATGTAAATCAGATGCGCACGCGCAGGTACACTTGCGGTTGCATTCACACTAGGAGTGGGCGTTGAATGAACGAACTGTTTTTATAGACTGTTTTGAGGCTTCGACGAGTGAACCAGTTTACAGACCGATAAACCAGTCTAATGATAGACTAGTTTTTTCGTCGACTACTAAACTTTTCGTCAACAGTATAAACTAGTCTAAGAAGCAGTATACTTAGTAAGTAATCCAATAGAAAGACACTGCTGCCCGTCTTCTTGTGGTCCCTTAGTCGCATCTTACAGACACCCAACGGGAGGAGATGGAAGGGTGCTATTCTTACCCGGGGGTAGACATAAGGATAGATAATATTTCAAGTCATTATCTACAGTATAATAACTCATTCTGATGATCGGTAACACTGATATGAAATAACATTCGCAAGTTTGTTATCATTCAAAGACAATTATGCAAATTAACTAAATACATAGTTTCGTATATGACTCAAAGCCATCTGAGCTTTCTCTTCAATAAGTACGTACGAGTAGCTACGTAACGTGGATTGGGAAACTAGAATTATTACGAAGGCCACATTGATTTATGTTGGATTTTTTATTTTAAATCGTCACGAATATTTTTTTGTAATATGATCCGTTTTATGAGACTTGAGCGCGCGAACTATCGCAACGCGTACGAGAAATATATATGGCTAGCACACGTTCAATAATAATGTCAATAAAATATCGTCAATAATATTTTTTGTATTAACAAATACCGCAATCCCGCACACACACAATATTATTGACATTATATTGACATTTGTAAGCGATAGTGGTGCAAGTGTAAAATCGGTAAGTTTACTCTGGTAAATAAACATTTGGAGCGTAAACTGTTTTTTGCCGGGCATTGTAATGAATGAATGATTGAATTGTATGGTATCGGAAATAAGGAATGAAATTTGTTTAAATGTCGGTCAATGACCTCAAAAGGAAATTGTATAGCTACATAATCGTTGCGTGATTATGATAGTTGTATAATAATAATATCTTGTGACAATATCCACACACGGTCATCCGATCCCAAACTAAGCAGACCCAGTACTATGCCAGACAACTGATATTAATACTTATACATTTTTTTTGTATAAACATAAGCCAATTGATAAATAATACCCAGGCACTTGATGGGAATCTAACTCCCGACCCACCGGGTATTTAACCACTAGACCAACGGGCACGTCAACATGGCAGAAATGAGAGAGTACGATTTATAATGATTTCTGATATTTTCGCGAATATATTGAAATGAAACAATTTTTTTTAATGCTTTAAAGTATTCGAAATGTCGGGTAGTTAAAATCATAAATAAACCGCGATATAATCCGTAAAATTAGTTTCATTTCAATGTGGAGCAATTTATATTAAAACAGATAATTAAATTGATTTCGGAAGTATAAAAGAGTTGCAGTGAGAAGGTTCTGGAGGAAATTATATAAGCACAAATAGGCTGCCGACGATAACGAGATGTAAATTTAATATTACTATCTTTTTACATAATAACATTACATGAGTACAATATTTGTAGCTTGTCGAAAGTTCTGATTTTACAAAATAAAATAAAAATTTAAATAGGCTTATTAAGTTATTATTTATGGCAATTTGAATAGCAAGTATTAATAAAGCTACCGCCGCAGCATAACGTGGCCTCAATCACTGTTGATACAATTTACTTTAAATAAGTATTCTGGAAGGTATTTTTTCACAAAATCCACTCAATCAATAGTGCCAATTCCACAATCTTGTAACCACCGTTACATTTTGACATCTGTCTAAATTGGACACGCCATCCAGTGCCGTTACGACGTAAACGCAACGCATTGATAATTGCTTACACAGTGCTAAAGCTGTTGTGGTGGTTTCTCAACACAGTTACACATTCTCGTAGCGTAGTTTGGGAACGTGCGAACGGCTAGTATCTGCTGCCGGTCGGATCCATTCATGCTTTTTTTGTTTGTTTGTGTTGCAAACTGAGGTGTGTCTAGATCGCTTACGGAGATATTACCGTAACCAATTTTTTGCTATATAATAACACGCTTTTAACTTATGAACACGGGTGGCATACACACATGAAGCATTTTTCAAAGTCATTCTTTATTTATTTAATTCAAATTTCGTGTCGACATAAACAACGTTGTCTTAATGGAAAGATTAGCCACAAAATCCACAAAATACGCTTAGGCCTCGTTTACGGAAACGCGGGGCGTCGCGCGTCGCGTGTGGCGTGGCGTCTCGCGGCGCGTCGGACGTTTTTATTGTTTACGTAGCGGCGGCGCGCGAAGCGGCGCGTATCATCGCACGCGTAAACACAAACTTATAGCAATATATGATGCTGTTTATAGAGACGCGGGGCGGGAAGAGCGCCGCGTGCAACGGCGGTGCTATTCACTTTTTAACATACAATTTTCTTCTAAAATAAAAATCGATCATATCATACTCCATTGCGATGGTGACTACATCTGTGTTGCATGATTACCAAATAGACTGGCAGAAGGTTCCGCCACAGGCATCGCTTCATCGAGAATCGCCGCTGCGTGCGCCGCCGCGATGAACGCCGCGTGAGACGCGGCGATGCCATCCGCGGGCGCCGCCGTAAAACACGCTCCATTTCAAGCAAACGCGTGTAAAATCGCTTCTCCGTAAACACACTCATACAACGCCCTACATTTGAATTTAGTGCGGGCCGCGCCGCCACACGCGACGCGCGACACCCCGCGTCTCCGTAAATGAGGCCTTAGGCTGTCAGTCCTGGCAATAAACCCGTAAATCATTATAATATTGTAAATGATCACAAAAGTTTAAAAATGTTGTAAGTTTGAAAGTGTTGGGCCATTTCTGCGCACTCCAAAGTTTCTTTTTCCTTCTGTATATTTATTTACTAGCTGACCCACGCAGATCCGCCCGCGCTGTGTTTGTTAACTAAACTTTCAATAATATACATTCGCATAGAATACAAAACCTCCTTTTTTAAAGTCGGTTAAAAACTTGGACCCACTTTGTACTTGCCCTCTGAAGCACGGAGACGTTTAGTTCAAATGGCGTTAAAAGGTCACCCATCTATTTAATGACATTGCTTAACCTGATCGATTTCCAAACATTGTTAACAACTGTCTATGAGTGTTCCCTTACAAATATTTATTAAAATTATGATGAAAAATTGTTAAATCGGAACAAGCGTATAACCAAGTACACATTTTGACTTTAGTCCCCTCTCCCAAGGGAACCGTGCCGAATGTCTGGATAAAAAGTCCTACCTCGGAGTATTAACTCAAATCATGCCAAGTTTCGTTTCAATCCATCCAGTAGTTTCGGCGTGATGCTCAGCCGAGATACAGACAGACAGACAGACAAAAATAAAAAAAATACAGTTTTGGCTTTAGTATCGGTTATAGAATGCCCTCCAAACATAATTTTCTAAATATCTTCAATGTACAGAATTAGACCTGTTATTATAAGTACTAGCTGACCCACGCAGCTCCGCATGCGCTATTTTTACGTTAACTAAACTTTTAATAACAGACATTCGCATCGAATACATAACCTCCATTTTTACAGTCGGTTAAAAACCTGTGCTGTGTTTGTTAACTAAACTTTCAATAATATACATTCGCATAGAATACAAAACCTCCTTTTTTAAAGTCGGTTAAAAACTTGGACCCACTTTTTACTTGCTCTCCGAAGCACGGACCCGTTTAGTTCAAATGGCGTTAAACGATCACCCATCTATTTAATGACCTTACCTAACGTTGCTTAACCCGATCGATTACAAAACCTTGATAACAACTCTCTATGAGTGTTCCCTTACTAATATTTATTATAATTATGAAGAAAAATTGACAAAATCGGACCAAGCGTATAACCAAGTACCCATTTTGACTTTAATCCCCTCTCCCAAAAGAACCGTGCTAGATTACGGGATCAAAAGTATCCTATGTCCTACCTCGTAGTAAGATCTCAAAACATGCCAAGTTTCATTTGAATCCATTCAGTAGTTTCGGCGTGATGCGCAGCCGTGATACAGACAGACAGACAGACAGACAGACAGACAGACATAAATTAAAAAAATTACATTTTCGGCCTCAGTATCGGTTATAGAATGCCCTCCAAATATAATTTTCAAAATATCTTCAATGTACAGAATTGGACCTGTTACAGTTTTATTATAAGTATAGATAGATATTTAGCTGTAGTCTTTAGTCGTGCGGTGATACTGCCCACAGGTGTACCTACTTTTAAACTTATTACTTTACTGTCCATAGGTATTAATTATTTTTTGTAATATACTATCATCTATAAGCTTCCGTTACTCCCGGACTGCAACTGAAAATCAGCGTTAGGTGTAATAAATAGCACCTAACATAAGTTGAGATGTTGGCCATTTCGCATGTCCCGTGGAAGTATTATGTTAAATTTTAAGTATATTTTACCTATTATTTCCTCTTTTTTTATTTCCATGGTGTTTACCAATAAATGATTTTTCTTCTTCTTTCTTCTTCTTATTGAAATTCTAGAAATAGACGTACACATACATAAGGAAATAAACGTCTTCTGTTTTAAGTTTGTGTGACATAATAATTTGGCAAAAGCACCCAGGACGAGTGTGACATGCAACAGTTGCGCAATAGTTTAATTAGCCGCAACCAGTTGTACTCGTAGTTGACCCAAAATGAGTGGTTACACGGCTTTCCTTAGCGGTCGAATGTAGTGTATTATTAGCACGTGGCATTATGCAATCAAGAGATTGTTCATTAGATAATTTTGAGTGTAAATCCGAGTAACTTATATCCGGATATTTAAAGCGTCGATGTATCTAAGCAATCGGAAATTCTAGGGCTAGTCTAGGGTATTTATACTGAATAAACCACTCTATTCAAGTTTCTGTAATCAGAATAATTACGAACGGTAGTTACTCCTTTTTCAAATCTGAAGTGCTTAGGTGCACTTGTGTGTGTTCAAGCACTTATACATCATAATATCGCATAGATGACTAAGATTTTAAAAGATTGGCCACTGTGGTCGTATTGGCTAGGAGCACCTTATTTATTCGATCTTGACTGAAAAATCATTCTATAAGCATTGGAGGTTGAAACCCAGCGATCGTTCGCTGGCTGTAATGAGTACAGAGGCCTTGTATTCGTTTTACAAACAATACGTTAGGAATTGCGTTAGCATTTCTCCGTTTAATATATGGGCGTCTCACTTACGCGATTGGTATGTATTGTTTATAAAACGAATACACTCCGGCTTCTGATCGAATCCAACGAATTTCGCTTCCTTGGCCTTCGTTGGTTTTATTTGGACTTTTAGTAGATATATACAAAATAAAGATCTTTCGTTAGCCTTGGTTGAGCCAGTGTATACACACTCAACCACGATGGTCTACGAGAAGTTGATGGGCCGATGGCTAGCGTTCCGTCTGCCGCTTGTCTCTGGTACTGAGCAATACATCTAATACAGGGTCCCTTTCCTTGTGTTGTCAATAATTCAGCATCGATTTACTGTGTATCGATAAGATCCCACGATAATGTTACCACGATCGATATTCGCATACCTACCACGTTCATATTCTCACGGCGTATCAACAAATTAGTGCTATAATGTTAGTTGATGACCTTGGCAGCTGCAGTGTGATCATTGGTTAACGAATGGATTACGTGATTCAAACATTAAGCGCAATTGATCAACTTTATTAGTTCCTGGATTGTGCGATTCAGGATTTACAATAGGATTAGTATGAACTAAAACTTTTATTAAAAGGACGTTTAAACCGTGATATTATTGTTGTGTACTGGTATTAAACGCGATAAATAATAAGAACCGATATATAATAATTTATCAGCGATGCCCATCAGATAACCCCCATGTACCCCATGGTAATAATACCATAATTAAATTATAGTCTCGCACTAATACATGTATCGCATGCAATTGCATCGCACCAATTCCAGTCACAAATTCGGCACAATCAACAATTCCCTCCTGAAAGAATCCCGGTCAGGGGGAAAACTGTGATATCATTGGTGGTGTCACAATAAATTACAATAATTTATACATTCAAATTTCTTTACCTACTTAATTTTACGAAATTTAAATTAATTGAAATCAAACTACTACTGAGTCCTTATCAGTACGTCTCAGTCCTCCCGTGACCATGGGTGCTGCAAAGCATTCGAAACGTCGGGATAGTAAAATCAAAAAATAAACCGCGATAAAATCCGTAAAAGTAGTTTGATTTCAATGTGTAATATTCGCGTAAGTAAAAAACAACATTAATTTAAATTCATATTTTGTTACATTTTAAACAGGTAATTTGTCTCATTTGTAAATCAGATCCCCTCAATTAGGTGATGGCCAGCTATTTAGAAACACCGTCACCTCGTCCAATACAAATAGCCGAATTAACACTGACCCCAGGGCGGGTCGCCGATAAATAGCGAAGTGGCCACGTGAGGTCGACGACACGAAAGCCCAGAAATTTCACTTTCGAACGGTTCGTCTTGAGCGTGAACGCATATCGGTTAGGTATAGGGTCGGCTCATTTAAGTTACTTTTTTTGTTAAAAAAAATATGTACTTTAATAGTAAAGTTAGATTTATGACCCACCAATAGATAGTCAAGGTTTTAACGTTTATACTCACACAGCCATTTTTTAAAACTTATTTTTTTCTTATTCTTTCGGAGCTGTTTTTGCATGTTTCGGTAATGATTATTAGATTATGGATATTTACTGGCTAACAGGTTAGAAAGTAAAAATTGGCTTCTGGTGTCGAAAATTTCGACTCGAGGATTAGGGACACTTAACTTTAATTGATGTTTGTGAGACCAGCAGCCATACTGTACTAAGCATATGAAACTCCAGAAGAAATTCTGAAGTGATAACGACAATCGCATCTAAACCCATTGTGTAGTTTAAACATTTACGTTAAGAAGCAGATGGACACGAACAGCACCATTGTTTGTTACTATTTAGGGATTAAAAAATAAATTAAATACAATGTAGATATCGATTACAGAACGATAAATCTATAACTTGGAATACAATCAATATTTTTAACAGGTGTCACACAATTTATGTTAGTAGGTAAGTAGTGGGCAGCCCTGTGCTGCGCGCAACTCAAAGGAATGTTGTTAATTAATTATCCCAATGGTATTTCGCTATCAGTACTTTCTAAAGAGACGCGCGTATTTTATTTTAAGTTAATATTTATTATTATGTAAGTCAGAATTTACCGCAGTGTCAATGCTGCGAAGAAGGGCTTGGCGTGGCTTGTAAAATAGACTACATAATTAATATATTGGGTCACAAAAATACAAGAAAAAAAACATTAAAATAGAATGAAACAATGCAATAAAAAAAAGTAATGCAATAAAAAGGAATATTACATCTGCATCAGTTTATGCTAAGTGAACGATCATTTCCATCTGACTGGATGATTATTTCTTTTGCAGGTAAGGTGTCGGATTGCGGGTTCGACGCTGCGCTGGTTAGTCGAGGCTACGTGACCGCGCCGCGGCTCGTTAAAGGTACGTAGCGGGTTCAATACCGATTTTGTCATTGAAACTTTTCAATTTGACAGCGTAAAAAGAATATATATTTTACGGTACTCAATTTACAAATTGAAACATTTGAGTTACCCGACTTGGGAACCAGACTTCTCGGTAGGTAAATGCTATGCACACATATATTTTGACATCAGTATTTTTGAGGCTGTTCAGATTTTTTGAAATCGCTCCTTTTCGATGATTTTATGTTACTTCTGTGGCGACTCGACACAAGATGACGCCACATGTGGTACAGCGACGCGAGGAAGAAGCGAATAGTACTACATAAAACAAGACAGATGGCGCCACCGATTTCTGAATCGTGCAAGCGAAGTTTCTCCAACTCGGAGAATATATACAACATCCCGACAACATCTGTCGGGGGGCTTCGGCCCTGGCCGAGCATCACACCTCGCTCGGTCGGAGGATCCTCCCTTTAGCACCGCCGCCGTAACATCGCTAAACTGGTGACCCCGACGTGATCTGAACACGCAACCTTCTGATCCGGACAACAGCGCAGCTTCGCCATCGCTCTCTCCCCACAGCAGCAACTCTCCAGCAACAACCAGCGAGTCACAAGCCAGCCAGTACCCGGCCTCATCGGACGACCACCGCATTGCAGCTGCAGATGCAAGCCTGGTCAACCCTCGGCCACAACTTGGCACAGCACCTCTGCACTACGGCCGGTCCACGTAAGAAGAGCGCATTTTCTCTCACCGGTACGTCTAGCAGCCGCCAGCCATACCCACTGCACACCTCGACTCACTGAGGACGACGCAGCAGCAGCCCCGACTCACTGGGACTGCACTCACTGGCACTGGCATAGCGACTGGAGCGCAAGGACAAGCTGGCACAAGAAGACAGTTCATCGACTTCCAGTCTTCGGAGGGGGAGTGATGTGGCGACTCGACACAAGATGACGCCACATGTGGTACAGCGACGCGAGGAAGAAGCGAATAGTACTACATAAAACAAGACAGATGGCGCCACCGATTTCTGAATCGTGCAAGCGAAGTTTCTCCAACTCGGAGAATATATACAACATCCCGACAACATCTGTTGGGGGGCTTCGGCCCTGGCCGAGCATCACACCTCGCTCGGTCGGAGGATCCTCCCTTTAGCACCGCCGCCGTAACATCGCTAAACTTCCGGTAGATTTGATTCGTTGTGGTAGAGACTAGCATCAAAATGATTTTAGTGAGTAAATCGCAGATCGCTGATGACGAAAAGATTGTTTATGCGATGGAAACGAGCATGTTCATGCACACCAGGGTGGGAATCAAAGCCACGACCTTTTAGGTAGCAGCCGGAGTTTCTAACCACTACAACAATGGAAACACGCACTGGAAGACACAGAGTAGGTAGGCCTCCCATTAGGTGGACGCAGTAGGTAACCGATGGATGCAAATAGCCAACTGTCGTTCATTGTGGCGTTCAAAGCAGTGGATGTCTTCCGGCTGGTGGTGATGACTATGATGATGACAACAAGGGATTCGTTCGTGCCATGTCTTTGCCCCTTTACCCCACGACAAAAAGATGGTGCTTGTCTGATTATCCATTTCCCAACATTACCGTAAAGGTTTCTCAGTAAACAAGATCTAGATTCAGGCGCAATAGATGACCCAATTGTGAATCTCGTGGGAGTGAGCATCGCGTGGGAGGTGTTTCACCGCGTACGTATTGTTGTATTGTTTGGATCATGCTCGTATATCGGCAATTAAACGGATACTTATCTGGGTAGTTTATTTTCTATTAACTTTACCGGAATACATGAACATCTGTGTAAATTGCAAAGAGACCATTACCACCAATTAGTCGTTAAATCAAAAAAAGTGAATGTGTCGGAAGTTTCAATGTTCACGCTCTGCATTACTGGTTACTTTGGTTTAACAACCCTATCAACGCATACAGCGAAGCAATGGGTATCGTAAAACGTCAAATCGTGAACACTGTTATTTATGAGCTATAACTTAACATTCACAGGAATCGAATCCGGGTTCTCACAATCAATACAGCGGAACTTGTGCCCACATACGCAGTAAAAGCACTTGTACACAACTTATACCGCAGTACCTACTTCTATTAAATTAATAAACTTTCGTTTTATTTAACCGCATAATTAAACTGCTTTTATAACGCCCTTTGTTCGCGTACGATAGTGGTGTTCCCACGTTGGTCGCATTTCTGTATTTATCTATTTATTGGCTATCGGAAACTGGGATCTTTGCCGCTTGGAGGCGACTGATTGGTACGACTGCCAATATCTGCCGTGTTTGGTCAATGCTATGGGAGATATTTTTTTTATTCTATCTAGTGACGAGACGAGCAAGACATTCGCCTGATGGTAAGCAACAGGCCTCCCTGTAGACAGCTGCATTGCACTGCCACTAGTCGCCGTTATTAAGATAAAGGAAATTAAGAGTTATTGAGTAATTTCACCTGCTACAGTGCCCTGATGCTTGGCGGCAGAATATCTGACACTGCGGTGGTACTTACCTGCATGGTCCCTTGCACAACGAACCTACCACCTAGGAAAAGATAATTAGGTACCGATAAGAGCAATGTATTTAATTTGATGACTGTTAAGATCCAATTTGGTGACGTATTTGGCTGCAGTAAGGTATTTGCAGCCCTTGTTTTTGTCCCTCTGTTGGGTACGGGCATCCCCTCAAGATGAAGGTGCTTAGGCCATAGTCCACCACGCTGGCCAACTGCAGGTTGATGGACTTTACACGGCTTTTTTCGGCACAAAGACGATTCGCACATGATTAATTTATTAAAGAAATCAGGTGCGAGCTGAGATTCGAACCTACGCACCTTGTTTTCTGTCATATAAAAAAATATTTATTTAATTGTATTGCTGCATCAACGCTGTCGCTTGTAACTCGAGCCGTCAGTTATAAAATCGTCCGGCGCGGCGCACGCGCTGGGCTTAATCTCAGTCATCGATCCTTGTTAATTGATCACCCGCACCTGTCCGGGCGGACGTCTGCGGACACCGCCGACCGCCGCCGACCGCCGCGCCACCTGGCGGACCTCGCGCATACCCGCCGTTTATTATCGGCCGCACTTATCTCTTGTTTTGTTTGCTTATGATGGAAGACGTTAAGCAGGAAAATATTTTGCATAATTAACACACATGAATATATTGAAATAAAACCACTTAGATTATATCACGGTTCGCGTTAGTAAAAGACAACACGCATGAATATAAATAGGTATTATTTTTAATACGAGTACCTACATGCTTTGATAGGATTTTTATACAGTGTTAATAAAACCCTGTCGTATCGCTAAAGGTATTATTCGCCAATTAACATAACTCGTAGTAGGTACATATATGTATAACTCGTTTGTTGAATATTTCATACATCGATATATTATATCGATGATCTTATAAATATTTTTCCTGATTTGTACCTAAGCTGCGCGAATGGTAAATTCCATATGATATAAACAACCTGTATGCTTATAGGTTATTATACTATTATATTATTAGGTTCTAAATCTAAACGATCCTATTCATATATAAAAATATATATGTAATTACTTACATAAAAGATTTTCTTAGCTTTCGAATGACGTGTGAAGTCCGCCAACCCGCACCCCGCACTGGTCCAGCGTGGTGAACTATGGCCTAAGCCCACACTATGAGGGGAGGCCCGAGCCCAACAGTGGGACATATACAAGGGCCGGTATCATTATAAAAGATTTTCTTAAGAAATTTTCAAATGGTAAAACAGTGAAAACCAATGAAAAGGTTAAGATACACACAAATACACAAATTATTACCTACAATCTATACTGAGACCCCTAAGACTCCTTTCTTTTTTTTTACTCGTTCGTTTTACTTCGTTTTACTCGTTCCTTCGACAAGCCTTTCTTCAGCAGTGGACGTCTTCCGGCAGCTGATGATGATTATGATGATGAATACTTATATAAATTCCCGCGCAGTCTTAGACTAATAGTCATATAGCCTAGAAAATATAAAATAATAACAGATAGCATAATTTTTTGAAGTGAAACTTCTTATGCGACTTCCAAAAATGTTATCACATAACGCGTCAAACGTTAAATGAAGCACCTTAACGCGTTAAGTGATAGGTGTTAAACGATAGGCGATAGGCGTAAAGGAGGTGGATATTTCTGGGCCAAGATAATTCTGTGGTCGAAAAAGATGAGATAAGGTTTAAAAAAAGGGCAATTTTTTTCAATATCAATTGGCAAGAAATCATCACATTTATTAATCTTGGAAATGAGATAACTGAGAAATACGTTTTAGTCACATTACAAACATAATCGATTATCGATAGTCAATAAATGTGAATTAGTTAAGTACAAAAATTAGGCTATCTAGGGAGTTAGCCAGGATTAATTTAATCAAACAAATTAAATCCCAATAAAAGGAACCTATTAAATAGTTCTATAACCTAATATTCAAGAAGTTCAAGTCAGATAACTGCTATAGGAAAAAATCTACTCGCATTTAGGAATCATTAAGTGCTGTAATCGATTCCGTATTTTTAGTCTATGCTGACATCTGATTCTGTCTGACAGTGACAACTCGCGACTGCACGATACTCTATGCTGTGGAATGATTAACTTGATTTGTTTTGGGCATTTTTGTGTTTTTATTGTGTTTCATTGATAATAATCCTTTGTTTGTATAGAGATCATACGCTAAATGTATATTAAAGTGAATTATAAGGAACCAAGCACATAAAAAAGTCAATAACACTCCAAACATCCGCTGATACAAATGTCCACCATCACTTATTAAAACTCTTAAAACTCAGCTCTCAGGTTGGTTACCTCACTGGGATTTTTAGTAATGGTTTATTGATGTATATGCCTATAACTATTACCATTTTCATCTAATTCGATGTTATTTTTACCCAGGCCCTAGATTGTATGAAAGCGTATCTGTTTCCTTAAGGTTATGAAAGCGCTCATGTGACGCCGTCACTGAGTGAGTGGGTGAGTGGGTTTCGGTGGGGTTCGGTGGGTTTCGGTGGGTTTCGGTGGGGTTCGGTGGGGTTCGGTGGGGTTCGGTGGGGTTCGGTGGGGTTCGGTGGGTTTCGGTGGGTTTCGGTGGGGTTCGGTGGGGTTCGGTGGGGTTCGGTGGGGTTCGGTGGGTTTCGGTGGGTTTCGGTGGGTTTCGGTGGGTTTCGTGGGTTTCGGTGGGTTTTGGTGGGTTTCGGTGGGTTTCGGGGTTCGGTTGGGTTCGGTTGAGTTCGGTTGAGTTAGTGTGTGTTTGTGTGTGTTTGTGTGTGTGTGTGTGTGTGTGTGTGTGTGTGTGTGTGTGTGTGTGTGTGTGTGTGTGTGTGTGTGTGTGTGTGTGTGTGTGTGTGTGTGTGTGTGTGAGTGAGTGAGTGAGTGAGGGACCGACCGACCGACCGACCGACCGATCGACTGAGCGAGAATGGAATGAAGTTTCACTTCTTCCGCGCGGAGGGACTCCACGCACGCACATTTTTTTAATTTTTTCTATACATATATTTTATTTTTAGTGCCCAGCAGTGGGACATAAACAAGGGCTGGTATTATTATTTTAATATTTAGGTATATCAATTTTGTTAAGTTTACATCTACCTGCTGTTTACACGACAGTGAAATAGAACTTAGGTAGTAATTACTGTTGTTTTTTAACCGACTTCAAAAAAGGAGGAGGTTCTCAATTCGTCTGTATATATATTTTTTTTTTTTTTTTTTTTATGTATGTTCGCGCATAACTCTGGCAATTATTAACCGATTTGAAAAAATCTTTCTTCCATCCATTCTTCAATCCATTGATTGGGTCCCATAAAAAAAATATTGCTTAGTAATAAGTAGTTCCTAAAAAAACAAGAATGGTGACTGCGCACTGAGAGTTGCAAGAAAGCCTATATAGATGAAGTTTTAGTCGCTCGGACTCGCTCGGTCGGACAAAAATGGTCATAACTCTGGCAAATATTTACCAATTTCAATGATTTTTTTTTTATTCGAAAGAAGAAACCACTGTATTGAATCTGTATGAATTTTATTACAACCGGATAAGAACTTCCTGGAGGACCATGAACGATGTGGAGGAATTTATCTGGTAAAAACCATAAAACTGATGTTCTCCATTACATTGCTCTGACAATTATGAACCGATTTCGATGATTCTTTTTTTATTCGAGAGAGTAAACTACTATGATGTTTCCATGCAAATTTCATTACGACCGGATATTATTTTCTGAAGAAACATGAATTATGTAAAACTATGTAGACGATAATGTGATCATAACCTACCTAGATAATTTTACGGTTTTCGATGGTTCAATCTTTATATATGAAAATATCACTAAAAAGGTTAAAATAAAATCTTTTTAAAAAAAATTGAACCGACTTCAATATCACTGAAAAGTATAAAATAATTTAAATATTATTGAAGTTGGTGCCAAATATACACAGCAGGTACGCTAACACCAACTTCAATAATATTTAAATTATTTTATACTTTTCAGTGATATTGAAGTCGGTTCAATTTTTTTTTAAAAAGATTTTTTACTATTAAACTTTGCGACAATGAAAGTGAGAACGTGCTTTCTGAAAGGCACTACATTTAGTAGGTATTCAAAGGCCCTTAAATATTTTACGAGGAGAGATTCTACTCTAGCGCACCTATGAGTAGTGAAAGTTTACTTACACAATATAACTGCAAAACATCATTTGACACGCACGGTATGTTACACAACCACTAACAATTAATGATTTTCCGAAACAAGAATATATTGAAAAGATAAGTCATCCCGTGACCATGGGTGATGTAGAACACTTGAAATGTCAGGCGGGACTTATAAATAAGTTAACTGCATTAATGTAAGGTAAATTTAATAGATCACATTTGACATATGTCAGTTGTCAGTTTGCTCTGTCTGTTTCTTTTGTCATTATTACAATAAATATGCAACAAGAAGATGTTAAAAGAAGTAGAATTCGGGTATTCCAAGTCTGTGTATATTAAAAACGTAGAATCATACATTTCATAGAAATGCCACCCTATTTCGAAATTTATTACCAATATCAATAAAAATGAATCGCCGAAATGTATATACTTATACTCCAAACCAAATAAGCTTGAAGGCGATTACAACTTTATTATGCAGTCATAAAACACCCCCGCTATATAGTTGAATGTTAACGCGGCAGCAAAAAAAGGTTGGTAATACAAAGTGGTTTTTGCTGACGCGCCTAGTTGACAATGTATGCGTTATGTAGTTATTGAGCCGCAAACGAACTTGTAATCGCCTCCAAGCTTATTTGGGATGGAGTATACCTATGCGCATACCTTCCGAACGACTGCACCAAATTAGATAATTATTTTTTTGTGTTTGTTATTGTTAGGAGAAGGTTCTTCCGGAAAATTAATAAAAAAGTTGAGTAGAAAATTGGAAAATTACGCGTGCGGAGCTGCGCGGGAAGTTAGTGAAGAAAGAAAATAGCGACTGTACCTACTGACCTCTAATACCCAGGCGGTTTCAGATATTCTACAGTCAAGAAGCAGTGTCTAAACATAGGATATGTAGGTACCTAAAGAACTAATCACAGGGTATTAAGTGGCAATGCAATGCAATTCTATAAACGAAATACCTTAGATAAACGTGGACATCTTTATTTTCAGAAACCGAACCAAGGCTCGGTTTACGTACAACATCGCGTGTCAAAATAAACATTGATGAGGGACGCACGCACATTCGTAAAAAAAGAACTGATGCAAAATATCCAATTTGTAATAATAATTCATGTGACACATCGGTGATTGGGCAATTTGCCGTTTAAATGGCAACACCGGTGCGTTGGGCGGGGCGCGCGCGTTGCGCCACACACCACGCTTTCCGTACATTCTGTCATAAATGCACCTCAATAATTGCTTTTGCAATGTTAATTGCATGTCGATATAATTGAGGTTGTTGTCCAAGAGTACAGTTTGGGTCAGTGCTTTTCATTTTGTAGAAACTCTGTGAGAAATTATGACATACCACATACCTAGCGTGGCTAAATTATAATGTTTTGAGGCGTCTCTAGATAGAAGGACTTAATTATGCTACTGTACCCGTGGCGTGCTGGGTTAGAATAGCAACTCACGTTGGGTGTCGTAAGAGGCGACTGAGTGAGAACAGGAAGACGGGCAGCAGCGTTTTTCTTTTGGATTTATCTTCGATCCCAAAGCCGCCTGCCAAGCGTGGGGATTATGGCAACCCCTCCATTCTAATGGGAGGGGCTTTGTTCAGCTGTTGTAAATACACTAGGTATGTTCACACACATTTAGTTTGCAGTTGCTTCAAATTGGGTCGCTTATTCTATTTTTCTTATACTATTTTTGACATTAGGTTATTGAGTTTTTTGCACTCATTTTACCAGCTACAGTGCCCTTTACAATAGAACGCAAGGTACACATACTTATTAAAACTTGATCAGTACTATTTTCTATAATCGTGGAATGTCCCTCGCATAAAGGACCTACTAGATGAATTGACCCACCACATGGAATTTCAATCTCATTTTTTGTAACATAATTTCTAACATCCATCTCGGTGTGGTCTTGTGAGACTGTGTTGATATTGGTGCAAGGCAGCCGGCAGGCGTCCTCTGGAACAATGGATCGTGGCCACTATCTGCCATCTCTGTATTGTCTACCAAACGGTCTAATAGCTCGTTCGATTCTAAGAGGCGCGAACGATTTGATGCGGCATGCGATGACAATAAATCCAAACATATTCTCACTACAATTTACTATAGTAAATTAAACTACCCTAATTTAAAACAATAAGAAAGGAATTCGGATGGGCATACAAAAAGTCTGGCCTGTGCCTTATCTCTCTCTCTCTCTTCGTGCTTGATTTTGGTCTTATCGGATTGAGAATCTGTCTTTTTACCATCGCACCTCTCGCCATCGGCAGGGAGTTCATCCTCACATCTTAAAAACAATGTCATCCCGCACTTTGCGGTTTCAAAGAAGTTTTCTTCATGTGAGACCAATTTGAGATATCCTAACTAGGTATATTAAACGGTTTTGTACCATGAAAGGTTCAAATAAAATGAATATTATTATAAACAGTACCGTATCCAATGTTAGAACGTACCAAGTAGGTAGGTCCCTGGTCCCGGGTACATGTTAGTGGTTGCTAGGCAACGCGCACGTGGCCCGCGGCGCCGCGACCATTGTCCGCGCGTGCGCACGCGCATCTATTGTGAACTTTTTCGCCACTACACTAATGGCAGTGGTGCATTCAACATTGTTACCACAATGGTAGGTGTTTATTTCCAGAGTAATATGGCTAATATATAATTTTCTGTGACATATAAATAAAAGTATAGGAATAGATAGAGGTAAAGTATGTATGTGTTTGTATTGCTTAAATTTTTATTGATTCATGATCTGATTATCTTCCTCCATTTCTTTTTCTCAAATGCAGAGTGATTTTTTAAGTGGGTGTGGAGTGGGTGGATAGATCTGATATTATAAGGAATAGCGAAAAATACTAAAAGGAGTCACGGGCCCGATTTTGATCAATACTAAAACTGCATCATTTGATTTTTGAAATAACAATATTCCTAGCCAGGATTTGAACCCGTTGATTAAAAAAAACACGCCCTCTACTATTACCATCCGATAGTGTCCCTAGTGAGGATAAAATTCTGGAAAGTAAAGGCATATGACAAACTAAAGGAAAGACCTAATTTCTAACAAAATACTATTTTATTTTTCTTACGTTAACGCAGCTGTAGGAATCAAAGCGATGCGCCGCCGCGGCCGCCGGCCCAAGTGCCATAAACCATAACGAGCGTTTTACCATGTCCCTATAAATAGATTATAGCTCTTATATAATGGGTGCGACTTTATAATCTACATATTTAATACGTTTTGATGTGATCAACACGTGGAGTGTACTTACATACGCATTAAAAGCTATCCAGTGAATAAAATTGCTTCTTGTATATTCAACATTATTTCCATCCATACAATTTTATTCAAGTATTAGCTAATCAAATCTCAATCAGATAAACTCGACAGTATTGCTGGACGTCTGAAATTTCCTGTCATCCGGGACCTCCCGCCTCCCCGTCACAGATTGAAGAACAGATAAGCTCCGATGTCACAGCATCCGGGTACTGGAATGGAAATCAGATACACTATGATCTTGAGTGAGCTGACCCACAAGATTCAAAAACTGTTTAATGCATGTCTTGAAAGTTCTACCCCTGCATACCTCTTTATATAATCGGCTTCATAACTCATCAGAACATAATATCAGTAAACTACAAATAACTATCTAACATTAGTTCTAACAAGAATAAAACTAAATATAAAACAAAACAAGCAAGCCCTTGATAAAATCGTTTCTTTTGCGATGGGGGTTGAAACTATAAAAACTCGTCCAAAGCGTGAGGCACCTGTTGACAAGTCTTGACTGCAGAGATAACCGTAGATTAAATAATGTTGACGGGATATTAAAATTTCTTTAATTTTATTTTTACCTACGTAATTTAATTAAATTTATTTAAAATTATTTGTTTTTACGGTTTTACGATTGTTATTTGAGTCTCTGTAATGTTTAATTTGTATTAATAAGTTTTTCTTCTACACACTTTATGATGCTTAAAGTCATAACGATTTTATCTGAGTGCGACTCTTCACTTCTAAATGATTAAAAATAAATCGCTAAACGGGTGATACGGTGAAAAGATCCAAATAATATTGTTGCAATATTATATATAATGTACGCATTAAACGATCATGTAAATGCTTTGCCGGCGGCTGCCCAGACCGTGCGCAAATCAAACTCGATTGTTTCCGGGACGAGTGCGTCTGCGCATCACAACACAAAGGCCAAAGCTGCGCGGAACAATATGATCTAGATCCCATACGAATTAAACATAGTACAATTTACGCATAATTATCTACAAGTTTAATGGAATGCTTGAATAGCACCTTTTTCTTTTTTTTTTGTCGCGGGGGAAATCTTCAAAAGATCCCGGGAGCTGTGGGGGGGTATTTTATTTTATTTGGGATAACAAACGATTACATAATAAGGTAACAAATAAGGATACTGAAAATAGGTAGTTATGCAACCTGCACCGTTGACCACAGAATAAACTTCAATTACAGCACAGAGTTTTTAAATACTTACTCAAACCGATTTACGTTTTATGATTAATATAAAATACAATGACAATAAGGTTAAACTTAGGATGATATATAGTGTTTATTATGGAGGGGTATATGGGATTCTTATCCACTAAAACCCCCGCACATGAGAGGGGACCCAGGTCTCTCCGGTGGGATCTGCACCAGGGGCCCCTCAGTGCCTTGCCTTTGAGCCCGCCGCCGGGAAGCGCATTGTAGCCCCCCGGGAACCAGTCACGGTGCTCACGGGGACGGGGGTCGCAACCCCGCCGCCGTCCTCCTCGGAGTCGTCGCCGTACTCAATGGACGTCCTAAGGGCCAACAACCCGAACGTCCAGCGACTCCGCAGTGGAATAGCAGCCTAGTGCATAAACGAGTCTGTTTGATAGATCGTTTTATTAGGTGGTCCATTGCGCATGGGACCGTCCAGGTTCGTACCACCGCACTTTCTGTTATTCTACCACCAAGCAGCAAGTGTGAAAGGCGGTTGGTGAGATTACCGCCCTCAACAGACTAATAACTTAATGTTTTGGGTGATTAGGGACAGCAGTATAAGCAAACTCCGGTAGTAAATAAAATTATCTTCTTTCTTTCTTTCTTTCTTACTGGCCAGTCTGACAGCCAGTGCACTGCCAG
This sequence comes from Furcula furcula, assembly GCA_911728495.1. Classification (NCBI taxonomy): domain Eukaryota; kingdom Metazoa; phylum Arthropoda; class Insecta; order Lepidoptera; family Notodontidae; genus Furcula; species Furcula furcula. Next base: position 1,817,042 of record OU452244.1, read on the forward strand.
GCTGAAACAATTTACTAAAGCTCTTGAGCGCAATGATATTTCCAGTCCTGTGCCACACCAAAACACTGCTTATTACAGAGTGATTTTTATTTATGTCAAAACATATCTTTAACATTACATGAGTTATATTCTTATTTGACAATAATTTTGTGAAAACGAACATCTTTAGATGTACAAGATTACCCGTGGTTCCACACTAGGCTAGGCCTGTCCTGTGGAACCTACTGCAAAGCCAGTTGTACTGGTCAACATTCTAATACCTAAGATTAATTAAAGTATTTTATAATATATAAAAAACTGTTAATAAGATAACGATATTATGTTTAAAGAAAATAAAACAAGAACTACAAAAAAATTAATAAAAAAAATGCAAAAGTAATAATAATGAATATACTACTAACACCAGACAACATCAGTTTTAGGATCAACATTAAAAGACAATTTAGGTTTTTAGCAGATAATATGACACTGCAGTGGTACTGGCCTGGATCTTCCGCAGAGTAAGCACACACAGCAAGGGATTTGTATCAATATAATTTTAAACAATAATACCAATTACCGAACACCGCCTCCTCTGACATTTCATCAGCTGGCTAAAAACATCCACTGCTGAACAAAGGCCCTTAGAGGTGAGAGGTTGCCATAACCTCCAAGCTTTGCAGGCGGCTTGGGGATTGCATTAGGTATAGGTGGTCGGTACTCCAATAGAAAATCGGGCTGCCGCCCGTATTGCCTTAGCCCCTTACGGACACCTGACTGGTGGAGATGGGAAGGTACCATTCTTACCCGGACACCCCACGGGTAACACCGGACACCTCTAACATTTACATAAAAGTAAAATGTCTCGCGAATTTTGAGCCTTTGCTCATCTTACAGCCTTTGGTCATCTTACAACGGTATCTTCATACGGGACAATCCTTATTCAAATGGAACTTTCATATTTTTACCACCAGCTAAGTATTACCCCACCAACTTTGCACGACCTCCGCACTTATAAAATGTTCATTACACGCCCAACTCTACTTAGAGGCCAAGGCGACTGGACTCTTTTAAGCCTTTTATGTAGATGGCATTTTTAATCACTTTAATCGCATAGTCACATTCACGTGTTGATGGCGGTTTACAACCCGTTTTACACCATATGCTTATCGGGTTAAAGACCAATTTTCTCATGTAGAGATAGTGTAGGCTTTGTTTTTTAATCCACATTAATCGCGAAGTAGTTGCGATGAGTAATCGATTTTTGTAGCATTGTGTTGAGGACTCGGATCATTTTAATTATCGATTACAGGATGGTTTTATTCGTATAATTATTCGAGCGGTCAGCTTTTGAAGTTGAGTGAGATGAAAATTATGATGTGTGGACGATGATTTGTAGTCATTTATTTTAATAATTTGAATGACTTGATTTACCCGGTGAAATTAATTGAGTCTTTCTTTCATTCGACTTGAATTTTTACATTATTTGAATCCTCGCCACGAAGAGAGTCTGTTTATGAACGTTAAACGTGATTTTATGAGAGATAGAGCACAGGGGGAACCGTTCTAAATTGGTGTAGCTTTTACTAGGTGACAGGCCCCTTGTGCAAGGCAACAGTACCACTGTAGTGAAGTGCAGCAATGAAGAAGAAAGAAGCAATGCAGAAATTTTGACGTCCCATTGAAAAAATACTTCTTTTTTAAATTTGCAATGAGGTTGTTGTAACTAGGGTCTAAAACTATTCTAAATTTAAAATCGATAGCATCAGTGGCTTCTGAACTATAGTGGTGTGACAGACAGACAGACGAAGTCGCACCATAAGGGTTAATTCTTTACCTTTTAGGTATGGAACCCTAAAAAGACCATTATCTATGTTCGGTATATCTGACATACTTAACTAGATAGTGGAGGTCCGTGCACCATGGATCAATCACATATACTTATTTATTACTATGCATTTGTATTTTTATTTCTCTTGTAAATGCGTGCTGCACTACACCTTATTATAAATTTTAATATGCACACATTCCCACGAAACAAAGGCGCATTACCGCGTACAACACACGGCTTGACACGGCCCGCTCCGACGCGGTCGGACATTTGTACAAAATAATGCGACATTTTAAAATAATTACGCGCCGTGTTTTTTTGTTTGTGTGGAAATTTTCATTGTTATTTAAACAGCAGTAATTACTATGTAGTGGAATGTCCGTTTAATCACACCGAGGGGCTGTTATGAAGCTGCCGACGAAGGTAAGCCGAAATATTAAAGGCACGGTCCCGTATCTCTAGCACGACATGCAAATCATGATGGAGTTATCCGTGGGGTGTCCGGGTAAGAATACCACCCTCCCATCTCCTCCCGTTGGGTCTCCGTAAGTAGCCACTAAGGGAAATCTAGAAGACGGGCAGCAGCGTTTTTCTATAGGATTACCTACCACCTATACTGCGATCCCCAAGACGCCTGTCAAGCGTGGGGATTATGGCAACCCCTCCCTTCTAAAGGGGAGGCCTTTGTTCACCAGTGAACGTGTTTCGGCTGCTTAAATTTCACATTTTTATCTAGAGAATGACATTTCGCTGCTGAAAACTATATCATACTCACACTAATCTATTTAAACTTGCAAGTCGTACCGGCAAGAGAAATTTTAATTTTAATGTCGTATAGAGGTGCCGCACGACGGAAAACAGGGAAGAGACAACACAAGTTACGTGTCTATCCAGCCGGTACAAGGAGTTTTGTTTACACATAAGGTCCTATGTTTCAACAGTTCACTATTATAACTCGCATAGAGGACACAGAGATCTCAGATACTGCAAGTTGAAGTCGCAAAGGACAGGCCATATCACTCGAAGAACCGATAACCAATGGGGTAGAAAGGTTTTCAAGTGGCGATCACCAACCGGAAGACGCAGCGTAGGCAGGCCTCCCACTAGGGGGACTGGCGACCGGTGGTTACAAATAGCCAATTGTCATTCATTGTGGCGTTCCAAGAGGGTGCCCCGTGTTCAGTAGTGGACGTCAGCTAATGATGATGATGTCAGAGAATGTGTGTTACAAGTTTGATTTATGTATGAATGTGTGAATATGGCTTCGCAGCTCCAAATCCGTCATATTTAACTGCAATTTATTTGACTTTTACTTGAAAGCTGGTGTAATGGGGATCATTTGTAGCTTGTACATATTATGGATCTCTTTACATCCAGAGTTCCAGGTGTTATCAATTCTTGTACCCTGCATTTTTTGCATGCTGTAAAAAGTTGTCTGTTATTGTAGATAATATCATTAAAAGGACATTTACGATGTTAGCCCCGCAGCATCACAAGTGTACCTACTATATCATAAATCTTAATTTATTTGTAAAATAGCAAGCTGTGCTTTTCTTAACCACATTATTATACTAAACAATGCAATATGTATTTAAAAAAAAATAATGTTCACCGGTTCCGTATTGTAATTTTTCAATCATAAACACATCGTGTCAAAATCATTTATTCAGAAACAGCGTATCATGTGTGAACTAGCGGATCCCTATTCACAGAAAAAAATCTCATGTACTTACAATTAAGGCGGCTTATATAATTGGGTAAACAATATACCCAGCTAATAGGCTTGCGTGCGTCTAATTACAGCGAAGCCTATTTTTAGAAGCTTGTCCCGAAATTACACGTCAAAGTGTTTCGAGAACAGGTATAATTATAAATACATGGTTATTTTGAATGCTGCCCTTGTGTTGAATCCGTAAACACGCAAGTCTTACTTGGGGTCTTCTTATTATTTTCGTGTCAACATAGCATTCATGTAGAGGATAGATTGTTCAATCAGTCAGATTTTACAGGGCTGACTGTCCACGGAACTTCAGGCGAATATATTATTAAGCCCTTTGCCCATTAAGAAAGATAAGTTAATTAGATTACTATGATTACTATGCAAATATGGAAATAGCATGATTTCCAAAAAACTAAGTTTAATAACAATCAGATTAATAGTTCATCATCATCAGCCGGAAGACGTCTACTGCTGAACATAGGCCTCCCCCTTCGAACGCCACAATGAACGACAATTGGCTAATTTGCATCCACCCCGGTTACCTGCGAAGCGCAAAAGTCGTCTGTCCACCTAGTGGGAGGTCTACCTACGCTGCGTCTTTCGGTTCATGGTAGTCACTCGAGAACCTTTTTTCTCATTGGTTATCGATTCTGAAGTTAAGGGTCTCTAAAGCCGGTGCTAGAACTATACCCACAATATCTTCTTTACCATATCAGACATTTACGTCCTCTGCTAAATATTTGCTTCCTAATTTTATTACCATATCGATATGGATGCTTATCCTACATCCTCACTACCCTGACAGCATGTGGGATGGTCCAGTCAGGTCTACGATAATACAGCACAAGTGTGCCATACCTACTAAGGTGGTCTTCTTCTGGTCCCGCCTTACGCGAGATTTTTTCTATCTGTTTTGATGTTGGCTGTCCCAATTACTACAAAGGCTTCTTTAAAATTAGTTTATAATATTAGTTGGTTAGTTAGTTTACATTGGTTAGTTTTAGTTTCAGAATTCTTAAAGATCATTTATATATTTAGACATAAAACATTCCTCAGTGCTTTGTAATCATTTTGTAGTAGCAAAACAAATCTTGTGACTACTCTTAACGTTAATATTCTGACAGGTTTACTAAGATGTCAATCTTTTAAAAGTCACTTAACATGTCTCTGTTTAAATGGCTATAGGATCACTGGAAATAGTCTCAAGGCTCCCTTATTAAGATGATGGGTATGTAGATATTGATCAGGTTCCAGTGAAATTGGAATGAGAATGAAAGTGAATGAGTTGCAGGTTGGGTGCGCAGGAGCAGGTTTATTAGCATAACAGGGACATATTAATACATCAACGCGTGATGTCACCCCCTCGCGCAAGCGTAGGTCGAACGTAGTGCAGTAAGAACAGTACGACGATGAATCACAAGATAATCGGCAAAAGAAAAAGAAAGATGTACAACAATAAATTTAAAAAAAAAACCTCCGACACAAATAGATAATGTTGATCAATACTGTTGATAAATGGCAAAACAGATTTCCATTCGTCTGGAAACTATGAGGCCACGGCCAGACACACAGACAAAAAAAGGCGTCTAACTTGAAACCTCCTTCCCTTTGTTGTAGTCTACACAGCCACACAGATAACTTAAAAACTTAGAAAGATGGCTTAAGTAACCAGATGCTCACTTCTGACTTGATACTGTTTACCAAAAAATTCAAGATACACTGTTGCTTAGTGTAAGTGTTAATTAGTTTTGAAAAATATTTTATATATTATTTCTATCCTATTTAAACAATGTTCTGACTTGTATTTAAATTCTAAACTCTATTAAAGTTTGTGGGTTTTGCTTTACTGTTATAGCTGGCACTGTAAATTATTTTGATGGATGTCTCGAAAGTGGTTGCGCTCGCAGATGTTATTGTTAGATACCACTTTATGAAGTTCAAGTTAATATTTGCATACGAATATTGGCTGTCAGGTTGTCAATGATAATAACTTTTTAACTTTTGTCAGATTGTGATTTTTTTTTTAATGACAATGGTTTTTCGTTGGACAACGCAATCCAATATCCTTTGAAATTGCTTTGGTACCGGGGCGTGTATTAACGATTCTCAGTATTTCCCACCGGCGTCGGTACCATGTCGCAACAGGTCATCTGCGCGTACGCAGGAATGTGTCGTGTCACCGCGTAATGCGCGCGTAATAATAACCATTACCTGCGCCTGCGCTGTGGCGGGCAACCACGCCGGGATGCCGCATCAACGCCCGAATTATAGTTCCATGGGATGTTAAGGGCACGTTCTTTTGTATGGAGCAAAGAGATTAAATATAGGCCATAGACCGGCCTAAGTATTTACAAAAAAATCATATATTGTATGATTTCTTGGTAAACCATACAATATTAAAGTTTTGGAAATGATAAACTTAGTTAAGATTACAACTGAATTTATTATATAACTTAACTAAATTAATGAACTGTATGAAAATGAATTAGTGAGCACGCGCGGTTTTCTCGCCACCGATATATTATGCGAACTGATGTTGAAGAGTTTAATTAGGCTACGCGTGCCAAGTAAAATGCATACGCATCAAATTGTACGGTCGCGCTGTACCGTACATATATCATCACTTTTGTATTTAAATTATTCTGTAAATATAACAAAAATATTTATGTATGTATATACCTAGTGTGTTTCAGTAATTTTGAAAAAGTAATTGGGCATATTTACTCCAACCATATTCTTTGTCGTACCTATGCAAGTTTCAATGGACTTATTACACGTGTAACAAGTTTTTTATGAAATTTGGCGCACTAAAGCCGGTCCAGTGCTAAGTAATTAAATGTCTTTGGTATGGAGTGACATATCGTTTTAAATTCAAAAATTCGATGATTTGATTCGGTTTCGTTATGTTGGCAGCTGCTGCCTTCTTCCCTGATTCTGCTCTTTTGTTTTCAGTTCATTTATACCTCTGAATCAAACTGCCGCACCCCGGGTCCGTTAATGATTCATTATCTCGTTACTTGATATAGATTTTGTATTGAAATCTACTTACATTAGGTGATCGTACTAGACTAAGCACGCATAGATAAATGTGAGGAGAAATTTGGGAGACATTTGGGAGTTTGCGTGTTCTTCGACTTACGTCGCTAGTGTCAAGATAGTAAATAATAATAAAAACAAACTCAAAGATAAAGGACAAAAAATAATGAAAAAATAAATTTGTGTTCACGATTGCTACCGCACTAAAAGACCGTTAAGTAATATATAAAAAAAAATAATTAATGTTAAACACCACGCACACAGAACAATATTTTATTGTGCTAAATTATTCATTGACATATGACATATTATATTTGGATAAAAAAAATTGAATAGATAATCTAAGAACACGGAACTATAAAACCTATGGTCACGGATAATTTTGTTCCTTGTCCTCTTTTTATTAAAAATGTTATACAAGTCACGAATACAAATAACCGAAGCTATAATGAAATATGATAAAAATGGCCTGTGCTTACATTTGTAGAAATAAAAAAGTAATTTACATGCAAGACTTGATTATTAAATAACATTTAATAATTACCTATGTAAATAATACAAAACTTTAGTTTACCTTATAAAATAAAGAAGCACAGAATTTAAAAACGTGACTACGTTGTTGTCAGCAAAAAGTTTAGACGTCTAAGTTAAATTAAGAATTTATTATCCTAACAAATATATACTATTTTCAACTTCATTAGCCTGTCACACTTCACACACACTTCAATATCATGTCCATATTTTTTTTATTAGAATATTAATAATACCTATTCTAGATCCACACACACGGTCATCTGATTCCAAACTAGTCAAAGTCATGATAACCTGACGACTGATAAAAGGATCTTTTATAGTACTGATGGGCATCGAATTCACGACCTATTAGGTAGCGGCCAGGGTGTCTAGCCACTAGATAATATGTATTGAACTGAACATCTAATAAACCTGCGTGTATTTGCAAATAAACGATTCTAATTGCCCATTTACACGAAGCAAGTTTCTTGCCTGTTGCATACAATAATATTGGGGCAATAATTGCCTTGCATCGTCTGAAAAACATGTCACATTCTTGCTCTACTGGGCAAGATTTTCATTCAAAAATTACATTCAAATTTTTAACTAAACAGTTATGTAAGTACTTACAATTCTTGAAGATCAATTATTGCGCTTCATTTATTGCATTCAATTATTGCTCTTGTATTACAAGAAAATGGCATCATGTAAATGAGTCTTAATAAATTTATAATATCATCGCGTATACACAAACCTATATAAAAAAGATTTAATCATTACACCGAGCAAAAAGCTCCCGTTATTCAATGTTGCCATCAAGCCGCGTCAGGGCGCAGCGTGTAATCAAATGATGCGCGCACTGGTCTGCATTGTGTTGTGAATGCGCGGGCGCACTTGCTTTACACAAGGAAGAATACCTCATCGCATAATCATAGACCATGTATTACCACGCTCTTAGTACACATTACTATATAGTACACTGGAATTCGTAGCCTTTATAACGCCGCGGCCGGTAGGTAATACTGAAGGTTCGAATCATGCAAGGAGTAACTTGTTGTCTATTCATTTACTGGCCCTCTAGAAGTCTAGACAATGTAACATTCAGCGTTAATGCGAATAGAAAGTATAAACATGTATGAGAATGACATAAGGCATAGAAAAATCACGTGAAATGACACCGCTAGCGAATTAACAAATAGATTCACTATGAAGCGAATCTTGCTATGCGTCCGATCTGAAATTCTATCGGACTATAAGAGTAAAGGAATAGCTAAGATGTAAATGAGTGTCTGATGAGTGTGTGACGCAACAAAGAGTTTATATATTAAGAATTGAGTACGCGTTTGTCTATGGTAGGTATCAAACAAAGCGTAGGCAGATATTCCTCCTGCAAACGTCCATAAAGTCGTGTACCTGTTTTTTTATTTTTTTATGTTCTTACTAGTGGCTAGTGTTTACCAGCTCTCGTTGTTTCACTTCAACATGTTCTTACTCGAATTACCTAAGCAATCTATAATACTCGTACTGATTCATAAAGTCAAAGTGAAAAGTATAAATTTGTTTATTTTACAAATAGGCTCAACGCTCACAACGCGGCCTCAACTGACAAGATCCGGCAAGAAACTCAGCGGGCTTGTCATTTATTCACTTTTTTTAAAGTGTTTGCCATGTGCCATTAGATCAGCATCATATTCTAAGCTATGTATGTAAACACTTATCAAATACTGGATTCGAATAATCATTCGAATAATATTACAAATAATGTGTAATGATATTAGGTGTTCGCCTTAACGCGTGATGCGCGTTCCCACGGGCGTGTGATCTATCCGTCGCATGCGCATTGCAGCCCGGTCTACCATTTCACTGTAATCTCCAATCACACCGTCACTGATAAAAATAGATCGCGACTTAGAACTTTTATAAAAATATATGCAGCAACCGGTAAATTCTAACTAATCACAAATCATTGGTATTTAAAGTTTAAGGTGGTTATAATTTACTTTAAAAGTCAGGAAACAATTGGTCCTACTCAATTCTTGTAGACACTGCAATATTAACATACTGCTTTATACTTACAATTGTTTATTTTTGCGGGGGAATCCTTCAAAAAATCCCCGGGATCCGTGGGGGTTGACCGGGGTATGTGGGATTCTTACCCACTAAAATCCGCGTGGCCGATGCAACATCGGCACATGAAAGGGGACACCATTAATCTAATATTACTTTTCCTTTTTAAGTTGTATCTTCTTTTTTGGTGTACAATAAAGAATATTTGTATTGTATTGTATTGTAATATTTTAAGCTGTTTAATGTCCGCACGTCCGCACACACGCCCGCTGATAGTCTTTTACTCTACAAATTCCAGAATTTTTTGGCTTCATGTAGCAGTGCTATAGCAAACTGTGTAAAAAGTATAATTGCTAGATGTAAATCAATGCCTCAGTTGCCGCACATACACGTATATTTTTAGAACCAAACCAACCAAATGTCACCGTAACATATGGACGCTATCATTGATAGAAATAAGTCTAGTGCGTCGCCGACTCTGTAATACTTAATATTTAATTATACGGATTGTCACCCTAACAGCAGAGAGGTCGAAATACAAATATAGAAGTCACAATCTGGTGGTTCTACATCCCCGCACCAGGTCCCATGTGATCAGTAACTCCTCATAAATCCTGTAACCGTTACTCACCCACACGCCTGCATTCGGTGGTGCCGTTTTAGTCTGCAATATTCTATACGGTAAAGAAACTCCTCGAATCTTGATGCTCTTTTTAACCGACTTCAAAAAAAGGAGGAGGTTCTCAATTCGTCTGTATATATATATTTTCTTTTTCTATGTATGTTCGCGCATAACTCTGGCAATTATGAACCGATTTGCAAAAATCTTTCTTCCATCCATTCTTTAATCCGTTAGTTGGGTCCCATAAAAAAAATATTGCTTCCGAATAAGTAGTTCCTGAAAAAACAATAATGGTGACTGCGCAGGAAACTTGCAGGAAAGCCTATATAGATGACTTTTTGGTCGCTTTTTAAGGACAAAAATGGTCATAACTCTGGCAAATATTTACCAATTTCAATGATTTTTTTTTATTCGAAAGAAGAAACCACTGTAATGAATCTGTATGAAATTTATCACAACCGGATAAGAACTTCCTGGAAGACCATGAACGATGAGGAGGAATTTATCTGGTAAAAACCATAAAACTGATGTTCGACATTACATTGCTCTGACAATTATGAACCGATTTCGATGATTCTTTTTTTATTCAAGAGAGTAAACTACTATGATGATTCCATGCAAATTTCATTACGACCGAATATTTTTTTCCGAAGAAACATGAATTATGTAAAACTATGTAGACGATAATGTGATCATAACCTACCTAGATCATTTTACGGTCTTCGATGGTTCAACCTTTATATATGAAAATATCACTAAAAAGTTTAAAATAAAATCTTTAAAAAAAAAATTGAACCGACTTCAATATCACTGAAAAGTATAAAATAATTTAAATATTATTGAAGTTGGTGCCAAATAAACACAGACGGTAAGCTAACACCAACTTCAATAATATTTAAATTATTTTATACTTTTCAGTGATATTGAAGTCGGTTCAATTTAAAAAAAAAAAGATTTTATTGATCAGACGTTTTCCTTTGCCCTACCTCATTCTCATCCTCGTCATGTTGTCTATTTTTCTGCTCTCGCGGGGGGGGGGGGACACCTTCAAATGATCAATCAATATTGGTAGTCACGCAACATCAAATCCTTCGTAATTCACAATTTTCCTCCTTTCTCCACCAAACCTGTATAAAGTATATAAAAAGTCGCATCGTCGTTCACGGCATGAATGGGCATCGCAGCCACAATGTCCACTCTTGGCAGCGGGTCACCTTGGCCAAATTACAGACAAGTACGACTTATAAGATCACCGATGTAAGCGATGCGGTCGCATGCCGATCGTTTTATCGCTGCGTTAATGAGAAGTCTATTACATTTATGTACAGTGATTATAAGAGACGGGTCTTTAGGGTTCCATGCCTAAACGCAGTGGCGTGCAGTACAGGTGAAAAAAGACGTTGTTTACCCTATGACTTCTTTAAGTGACTATAATATGGTAATTAATTTTTAAGCTATTTTGTCTACCCTATCATAAAAAAAGTGTGCACGCCATTGCCTAAAAGGTAAAAAAGAACCCTTATGTTGTGACTACGTCTGTCTGTTTGACTTTAAAATCGTCTTGTTAGTACATATATACTCCATCCCAAATAAGCTTGAAGGCGATTACAAGTTCGTTTGCGGCGTTAACGGTCAACGCGTCAGCGGGGGTGTTTTATGACTGCATAATAAAGTTGTAATCGCCTTCAAGCTTATTTGGGATGGAGGGTAAATAAAATACCTACGTAAATATGCGACCCGTGGGGAGTCCGGATAAGAATGACACCCTCCCATTTCCTCTCATTGGGTATCCGTAAGAGACGACTACGGGAAAAAAAGCAGGGTCTTTCTTTTGGATTACCTACCACCTATACTGTGATCCCCAAGACCTGCCAAGCGTGGGGATTATGGCAACCCCTCGCTTCTAAGGGGAAGGCCGTCTTTCGGCTGTTGTTAATATTAACTTTTAAAACCTTTTCTTATTTAGGATATACTTACGTAAGTGTTCCAATCATTCAAGAATCGCTTGAGGCACGTGAACTCAATCTCCACATGTCTTGCTCATTGACATTTTTTAACGGTGCTTACGAATAATATCCGAAAGCGATTCACTGAATATTGCGTAACGTATCTTATGTAGCTCTTTTTTAGTCTTGTACAGACAGCCAACACTCCAAATACGTAGTAATATAATTATATATTTCCATAAGTAATAAGGACATTATTTTATATTGAAAAATTTCGTAAGACGTGTAATTACAGCGGCAAAAGTTGTATTTCCGTAGTACAGCTTAAAATGGTTTAATTGGTTGACATTAAAATACCGGAAGTCCCGGGAGAGAGTGCACCTGTGTTTATTCAAGCAGTTGTGCACTATCAGATGTCTTATGTGGATGACAGATCTTCAGAAAGTTGACAATGGTGTTAGTAGTTTGCATTTATTACATTTGCACAAATCTTATTCAAATATTTGAGTGAAGTGCACTAGATTACACCATTGGTTATGAGACGAGACTAGGGAGACGCCAGACAGATAACAATACCGCTTGTCATTTTGAATATTTATTGATTAACTGCCGCTCTCACAAACATCAATTAGCGTTAATTATAATTAGGATATTTAAAAAAAGAAAAAGTATAATAGGTTCCTAAAGTACGAGACAAATAATTGTCTATATTCTCTATAACAGCATACTATCAGCGTAATAATATTGATTGGCTTCGAGTGTCGAAATAATTCGTTTTTAAGAAATGAACTAATGATAATTAACGTTTGTAGGTTCGGCGGTTAGTCAAACTGGCTACCATCAGCTGAATACAACAATGCTGTTGCTTTGCGGGATCTGATATTACAGATCAATTTACCTGCATGTTGGACGAAAACCCTCAGGAAACCTGCCTACGATTTGTTTAAGGGGACCATCGACAAACGCGTACTCTACCTATTCTTAATATATAAACTCTATGTTCGGTTTTATGTTTAAGAGTATCGCTTATTAAAAGTACCAGCAGTCAAACATCTTAAAAATTAAGTTCCCATATTTTAGTTTATAATCGCATACAATCACGCGAATAGCATAGTAATTATGTTATTATCCATTAGAATGTCCTGTAAGTCGAGAGGGCAAGGCCCCACCAATGTCAGTCGCAAGCAGATTGCCAAATGTTGATTTTATCAAAGAATTTAACGGAGATAGGTATAACATATTGAGAATACACATGTACAGATTTTTGAATCCGCACAGATTTCAGAAGTATATAATACTATATATAGGGTGTATAAATTACTACACTTCCATTCACGATGATCAGTAACACTACTTGTCAGGGGGTCAATCAGAGATGGGCCCCTTGCACTTGTGGCTAGATACCTTGGCCGCTAACATATATGTATATAGGCGATGGGGCCTGATATAATATAGTTAAAAAAACTAAGGTCTGTTCAACAAGGTAACATAACATGAATTCTGCACAAAAGGGCATCTTATACCTACTCATAAATACTTTTCATCCAATTACGTAAATACCAAGTTGCATAAGCTCTCTCCTTGCTTGCCGGAACCTGTCACAGTCATATATAAATGTCGAATATCCAGTCGATTCTATACGACATACGACAGTCACTAAATTATTTTAGTGACGAGTTAAGACGACAGACCGCAACCTCCAATGGAAAGCTATTGGCCTTCACCGGAACACAGCAATGTTTACACACTGTTGCTTGGCGGTATATTATCTGACATTGCGGTGGTACCTGGAAGACCCATTCCAGGCCCATGTGCCTACAACCTAGGGGCCCATATAGTCAAATGAATTTCTTCTTATGACGTAATCGAACAATGGGTATATTTGGCAGTGAGTTCTGTTTATCCAATAATATCCTGTTGAATTCCCCACCTACATGTTTATTAACATAATCATACCGGTCTCCAATAGACTGAGCTTATAATTATGTTGTTGACCACGTCGTGTAAACGAAATATAAGATGATTGGCATAAGAATGTACACACATTGATGGCCGACCAGCTGGTCACAGTATATTTGTTGCGTGTGAATATGGTAGATGACGACATTAATGGCGGTTGTATCAATAAATGTATTTTTATTTACTGTTTTCGTCGAATACAAATGGAAAAAAATAGGCAATACGTTTACTCAATAACACAAACAGACTAATAAACTAATACCTCCTGATACCAACCTAAAGATTAATTCCACCAAACACAGATTATTGAAGATTGTAATCTTCTAAGACACCTAAGAATACATCCACCCATCTCCTCCTACCGTTGGTCGTAAGAGACGCCTAAGGGAAAACAAGAAGACTGGTAGTAGCGTCTTTATTGGATTACCTATCACCTACATATAATAATGAATTGTATTAATAATGTCCTCCTGGCCGATACGACCACAACGGCCTATCTTTTACAAGTTCAGCCATCTACGCAGGAGATATTCTAGTGCACAAGTGCTTGCGTGGACACAAGTGCACTCTCTCTTCCTTTATCCACGCACATTGCGATGCGATGGAATACCTACACGACCGGGGGAGGATGGGCGCAGGACCGATAATTTACATGTCCATCCGACGAATGGATCATTTTACTTTACAGAAAATCAGGTTATTGGCCTGCATTGCCCTAACCAGTGAGAACAACTACACAAACTTGTTGCTCCCCGCGGGATTCGACCCCCGATTTGCAAAGCAAGCAGTTACCAACTGCGCCGCGGAGGCTCACCTCACCTACACATACTGAGATCCCCAGAACGCCTATCATGCGTGGGGATTATGGCAACACGCTCATCTTCTGTTAAGGCAACATACAGTCATTTTGCTGGCTGCAAAGCAATAAATCTCACACAAGGTTAGGAGTTTCTTCTGTTCTTCTGTCTTCATTGATAGAGGTTGTGCTTGCATTCGACAGCTGCATAATCATTACTGGCTGTCAGGTAGGATCATGGTCAAGAATTAATTATTATTATTTCTTTCAGAACAATATTTGGCTATATATAATTATCAAGCTAATTATACTCTAGAATATACGAACATTAAATTACTCTACTTGTTAGCATTAAAAATAAAAATCATTGTAAATCAAAATCAGCGTGGTTATATTATTATTATTATTTGTTAATGCACAAGCAGCTTAAAGCTGATGCGTGCATATCACTGTTCACTTGTGTTTAATTTGTTTAAAGTGTTTATCTAGTCTGTTTTTAAATGCATTAACTGAGGTCGCACTGATTACTGTCTCGGGCAAACTGTTCCACATTGTCACTACACGATTGCCTAGGCAGTGGTGTCTAGGGTTGCTAGCGCTTAAGGAGCGTGACAGCTTTAGTGAATGTCCTCTCAATGTTACATTTCTGTTTCGTAGAAATATTTTATCAAGCTCTGGAACATTGTAGTGTCCAGTCAGGATTTTATACGTCTCTATTCTAATAGAGACGTATAAAATCCTGACAGGACACTACAGATTAAGTTATACGTGATGTGTAAATAACTGTGGTGTAATGTCTGCGAGACGTCGACACAGGAATATTTAATGGCACAGATCTCAGCCGCCATTCATTGGATCAAACGCAAATTGTATTTGTTTCGGAGACAACGTGGAGATAGATCTCCACGTTGTCTCCGCAAATACAATACAATACAATACAAAATACAAATCAAATACAATTTGCGTTTGATCCAATGAATGGCGGCTGAGATCTGTGCCATTAAATATTCCTGTGTCGACGTCTCGCAGACATTACACCACAGTTATTTACACATCACGTATAACTTAATCTGAGTTGAACGATTAGGGGTGTCAATTCCAGCCACATCAAACAAAACTTCCTGATACACGTTTTGCGGAAAGAAATTAATTATATGAGGCTGTCTGGTTGGTAGCTTATCGCTAACATAAAAGCTTGGCGATCCAAAAGGGAAGCGCCGAACCTCTAGGTAAAGTCTAAGCAACATAGTCGAGGATGTTTTTTATCTAGTGTTCATGTTACTTTACTAAGTGATGTGTCCCTTCATTAGTGGTACCAGTGCAGTGTCAGATATTCTGCCACCAAGCAGCAATGTGGAAACATTACTGTATAAACTGTATTCCGGCGTGAAGGACACTGTAGCTGGTGAAATTAGTTGGACAAAAGAGACTTAATAACTAATGTCTCGGGTGACTAGCGGCAGTGCAATGTAGCTGTCTATAGATAGGCAGGCATGGTTTACTAGCAGGCGAACGTGAATAGGTTTTACAATGATTAGTTTACTAACTAATTATGGAAATCAAACTACTTTTACGGATTTTATCGCGGTTTATTTTTGATTTTACTATCCCGACGTTTCAACTCGCGTTAAAGAACACATAGCTAATGTGAAACACCGACGCTGCACGAAGTCTGCAGTATGTGAACACGTTCAGGATCGCAGTCGCACCCACCATTATATTAGATTTGATAAACCTCAAATCCTCGCAAAAGAACACCGATTCCTACTTAGGATGATTCGTGAGGCTATGTGGTTGGGTGTTACCACCGGCTTGGGATCCTGTGATAAATATAATTAAATCCAATATCAAGCAAAACACTGCACGGGCTCAAGATACTGTAAGCTCTTACTGCGTAGATCGGACCAACAATAATAACTAAGAAGACCTGAGGATACACCGGCATAATTATAACATAAGGACGTTCAACATCTCAGTCCTGGGTGCTGGCTGGGGGATAGGTCCTGCAAACCAGTCGAAACGTCGGGATAGTAAAATCAAAAATAAACCGCGATAAAATCCGTAAAAGTAGTTTGATTTCAATGTGTAATATTCGCGTAAGTAAAAGAAAACATTCATTATGGAAATTATAATGCAGAAAGTCGCCATCCCTAGCAAGAATCAAGCTGAGACAGAAAGCAGCCGCGATCTCCACTAGTGAGCTAAACCCGCGCCCGCGTTCCACATCATCACACATCCTCACAAATTATCCTATGGAATGACACCGTAATACGCTCTTAAAACCACTTTTTAGTTACATTAACATGTCCCCATTAAAAACAGAACGTAATTATGTTTTTTAGTCCTCGCGGCAACCGCTCTATTGTAAATCTGGAGTCAATTAAGCCCTATTACGTGTGTCCTTGCACTATTTTTCAATGTTAGTCCAGGGAGTTAACACAGTAAATGTCCTTTTGCGGTTTTAAAGCTTCATTAGGTTTAAGTATTATAATTAAATGGAGCATGCCGGTCTCTTGGAAGTATGCTTTCTTAATTAAACACAATTCACGGAGTCTGTACTTAATTCGATAGAGATATTCACATGAATAACTAAACAATTGTTGAACAAGAAGTTGAACTTGGACTTGATATGATAATTGATTGTATTTTGTTTGTTTATTGAGATTACTTCTAAGTTCTTTTATAAAGCAAATTCTTAATAAAAAATAACTATAAAAGTAGTAAAACAGTTTTTCAATAAAACTAGTTTGATTCAATGTGTAGTATTCGCGTAAATATATAGAAGACATTATGTCAAATTCTCAATTTTCATTTGTTTCTTGTTGAACTTAATAAGATTAAGATCTTGTTGAACTTAAGAAGGAAACACGAAGTTAGCTCCCACAGCGTCAGCACCTGCGCCTGCGCGTGCGCCGGCCATGGCGGATTACTTGTCGATTGGTCGCAGTTTAATTGTACAATCAAATAACCTGACCTTTTGACTTTGCCGAACAATGCCGACATCGTGAACCCGGTTCTGGACACGTGGTGTTGTTTATCAGAAATAATCTTAGCCGTGGTTAAACATTGCAATATTATTACTTTAAATTGTAATCTAAAACATATTTTTTTAAGTTCGTTCGTTTTTACTACGTACGACCCAGGGTAACGGGGACCTTTAAAGGATCACCGCATTTAAAGGCCCCATTTGCGAGCAAAACCGAGCAGCCATTATACCAATATTTTCCATTGTTATTATATTATTAAATTTTGGTGTTTTTAACCGACTTCAAAAAAGGAGGAGGTTCTCAATGCGTCTGTATATATATTTTTTTTCTATGTATGTTCGCGCATAACTTTGGCAATTATGAACAGATTTGAAAAAATCTTTCTTCCATTCTTCAATCCATTGATTGGGTCCCATAAAAAATATTGCTAATAAGTAGTTCCTGAAAAAACAAGAATGGTGACTGCGCAGGAAAGCTGCAGGAAAGCCTATATAGATGACTTTATGTCGCTTTTTAAGGACGAAAAAATAAGAACTTCCTGGAGGACCATGAAGGATGTGGAGGAATTTATCTGGTAAAAACCATAAAACTGATGTTCTCCATTACATTGCTCTGACAATTATGAACCCATTTCGATGATTCTTTTTTTATTCGAGAGAGTAAACTACTATAATATAATATAATTCATTTATTTTCTCATCACAATACATATTAAAAGTTAGAAATCAGTAACTACAAATAACATTGTATTGTGAGAGACTGGTGTGGACTATGATGATTCCATGCAAATTTCATTACGACCGGATATTTTTTTCTGAAGAAACATGAATTATGTAAAACTATGTAGACGATAATGTGATCATAACACGGCTGCGAGGTCGGCTGGACCTGCTGCGGCCCGACGCCGCGGAGCGGGTGCGCGCTCGCCAGCTCGCCGACGAGCAGCGGCGCGACACACCGTTACGAGTCGTTCAACCGAATGAACCTATTTTGGTGCGGAACTATTCCAAGTACGGTAATAAGTGGACCGAGGGTGTAGTAGGAGAACGATTAGGACCTGTGTCCTATAAAGTAAAAACGATGGACGGCCAAACACACAAGCGTCACATTGATCAAATACTCTCAAGGAAATCACGTCATTCACTGAGTCAGGTCGTGGATAGTCCGCAGGGTGATGCAAATAAAGATTGTCCAGATATCACAGCGTCTGAGGATAAGGACGAATCCTTTGATAGTGCGGAGGAGGAAATGGGTGCGGACCTGTCGTCCCCACCGCAGCCTCCAGCGGTGTCGCCGCTGCTGTCTCCGACTGTTTTATCTAGTACTCGGCCGCAGCCCAGGGAAGCTGCATTACGATGTCGGGATAAGCTTAAGAAATTATCAGAGTTGTGACTCTACTGTTTCTATATTTAGATACCTTTTATTTTATTATATAATTACTTAGTTGTATAAATGTACACGTATTATGCACTTGTTTCTTTTTAGTTATTTATAACAGTTTATTAAAAGTTGCACTGTAAGTATCGTAAATAAAAGTTAAGTCTGTTTAAGCATATGTTTATATTTTGAAAGGGAAAAGTGTTACGTATTAACAATCGTATATTTATGTCGTGACCTGTGGGTATACGAATAAATCTTTAGTCTGCATTCAACCGTTGTTTCATTGACACATACATAACAATAACCTACCTAGATCATTTTACGTTCTTCGATGCTTCAATCTTTATATATGAAAATATCACTAAAAGGTTAAAAATACAATCTTTTTAAAAAAATATTGAACCGACTTCAATATCACTGAAAAGTATAAAATAATTAAAATATTATTGAAGTTGGTGCCAAATATACACAGCCGGTAAGCTAACACCAACTTCAATAATATTTAAATTATTTTATACTTTTCAGTGATATTGAAGTCGGTTCAATTTACTGTTTGTCACGTAAGACAAGTATCATCAAAAAAACTTTGACAAACAAACTTATTTTTGCGGTTCGGTCTTATTCCTAACTGAGGTGTTAGATGAACAGACAAACTAACTTTTATACGTTCCAAGAAAGTACGGAACCCTTGGTGTGCGAGTCCGACTGGCCCTTAGTTATTTCAGACGAAAGCAGCCTAAAAGCAATGGGGATGAAGACTGGGTAAAAAAAATCTAATTAGTCCGTCAGTTAGATTAACAAAAAATATTGGACACGTATTATTTAACAAATCAATAAAAATTGCTAAAGATATAGAGCGTCTAAGTTCGGGAGTGGGGGCTTTTTACGTCACACCTCAGTAAAAATTGTATACCGGAGTGACGTCACGCAACATTTCAAAGCACCATATCTTCGTCATTTTTTGTTTAATCGACAAAAGAAAAAATACGTGTCCACTATTTTTTGATAATCTAAAATTTAGATTATCAAAAAATAGTGGACACGGAAAAAATTGTTTAGTCCGTCATTTAGATTCTAAATGACGGACTAAACAATTATTTTTAGTCATCTAACCTATTTCTATTAAAATTTCAGCTCCATAAAAATATTAATTCTTCTTAATCATTTATTTGCGTTTATTGTACGAAAGCCCTCTAGATAAGGTGACATTGTATACAAATAGATCGACGTGCTTACCTCAAAATTAGAAAATCTAACATTGCAACATGGGAAGTAGCCATTAGCTCATTATACCAATAGTAAACTACCTTTGGTTTCTAATCTACACGCCTCGATACCCGAGTTGCGCTTAGGAATTCCGAACTAAACCTTAACGGATCTATATCATCATTAAACTGTCAGCGGTATTACACCACACGAACCATACCCGTACAGACAGCAAATAAACTCTAACTAACTATCTATCTATTCGACAGTTTGCAGTTAACTTTATAAGGGTAAATACAGATTTGCTTGACTAAGGAAATTCAGAATTTATTATTCTTAATAGGTAGCAAAGGTAGGCATTTAATAATATTCAGTTAGATTGCTATTAGAATTGAACGAGTTTTCCGTTTAATAAATAATTATATCACGCCATTCTTTATTTTCAAAAATTATCGTTCAATTTAATACACAAACATAAATATATATTCTATTTTTTCGTAAGTCTACAATTGTTCTAGGCGCGTCGTATACACTCGATGGAGGTTAATAACCTTTCATCGCCTGTGTATTTATTAGACTGCATTTATACTGGACATGATAAATAAATAGAAATATAGTAAAAATTTACCTACGTTACAAAGTAGTGTTATCAATTGTGCTCTTGATAGTGAACAAACTAGTTTCAGGTTTTGCGCTAATTCGTTAACACACTGTATTTTTAATCGAACTATAATCCAGTTAGTTCAATAACGCCGCAACGCATTGCTCACAAATCAAGCGCGAAGGGAGCGGTGGGCGTGGCGGGTGCGCGGGCGCAAGGCCGCCGTGCTCACGCGCACTTGTTGCCGCGACCTCACAGTTTTCCCACACAGCGCGGAACATTCGCCTATAAACTTGTATGACTTCTCTGCGATTTTGGCACTTAATGATACATTTCCGTAATGTTTATAATGTAAATTATATAAAAGTTGTATAACATTCAAGTTTTTTGATAAAATTACGATAAGTTGTTTTCAAACAATTTCAAATACAAAAACTAGTGTAGATATGCCGATTTATTAATGAATAAAAAAATAGAAAATTATAGAAACTGTTAATAAAATCCATCCTTTTTCATAGAGTAGTTTAAGTACAATGAATAGTATTCGCGTAAATAAAAGACATTATTATTCACAGAATATTTTTTTGACCAGCTTTGATTTTTTTATGTAAATACAAATATTTATAAAGGGTAAGGTTGCCAGATATATGCTTATCTCTTCATCAGCGGTAAGGTTGCCAGTTACAGGCTTATCTGTTCCTGGTTATTTGTCTGAATCGACCTATTTAGGTACTGGGACTAATCAATGCTAATAAAGGGTGGGCTTAAAACAATGTCTTTGTTTCGCGCTCAATCGCTTGTATAGGAAATATTTGATTTAATTGAACACTGGTTGCCCATCTAAGTTCTAGCTCGAAACAAAATAAAACGCAGCTTAGCTTCGTAGGTACCTACTCGAAACTTATTGAAAAACAAAAAAGAAACTAGAACTTCTTGTAAAATGTGGGACAGGACAGTATTACTGGATACGGAAATCCACTAGGTACATTGGCATCTAGTAACTACGTTAAATAAATATTTGCATTAAATAATTTTGTTAGGACGGATATTTATTTCTTCTTTTGCACAGCTCTACGTGTCAAGACATGAAACAATAATGATTAATTTTCGTGTTTTGTTTGTTACAGGTGGGTGGTCCAGTTAATTACAGTGAGTTAACTAATGATGGTTTTAATTGCGAAATATGTTCTTAAAACACGTCGGCTGCGTATAGAGTCACAGACGTAGATGTATAGTGGACTACGCAACCACTCGATACTAGTACCGACGCAAGTTACTGCCAATGATTTGACAATGACGTACAGGGTATTTTAATTTGCAAGGGTTATATTACCAATTCATAAGTATCATAATCATCAGTAGCCGTTAATGTCCGCTGCTGAACAAAGGCATCCTCCTTCGAAAGGGGTTGCCATAATCCGCACGCTTGGCAGGCGGCTTGCTTGGAGACCGCAGTATAGTTCGTAGGTAATCCAATAGTAAGACGCCGCTGCCCGTCTTCTGGTTTTCCCTTAGTCGCCTCATACGGACACCAAACGGGAGGAGGTGGGAGAATAATAATAATAATATCCTCTAGTGCTCTCTGGAAGGTATGTGCCAAAGTGGTACTTTGGCACATACACCTTGACCACAGCAAGATTAGTTAAAAAAATAAAATAAAATAAAAAAAGTAAAATTAGTTTCATTTCAATGTGTAATATTCGCGTAAGTATCAGAAATCACAGCAAGATACTAGGAATTATAAATTAAAGAAACTTTCATCTACTTACAAATATGTAGGTAGGTACATAATATCAAGTAAGTAACTTAAATATGTACCTTTTGTCATTCATGAGTATGGTTATCATTGATGTTTTAAAACACTCAAAATGACAAATGCACTACGATGATGATCATTATTAGTAGTTCGGTATGTTTCCGAAACCATATCACTGGCTTCGAAAAAAAATATAACTAATTATCTTAGAGTTTCTATCGTCCGTCAATCGGTCATGAATGCGTGATCTAATTTGTTGTTACAATCATTTGTTACTTGCGTAACATTTTGACGTTTCATTACAACTCGACGTACGAGGTTGTCAGCGCGTGCCGTGTCGAGTGTAAATGATTGTAATGGTGTTACAAGCATTTAAGTCAGTGCGGTTAATTAGGTCGTCTCAGTGTAATAACTATCTTTTCTCTTCGAGGTGCCATCGTCGCGTTGTTTTTTTAACCCCCCCACCAAAAACGAGGGTGTTATAAGTTTCACGCGTACCTACTCGTACTTATATCTGTCCGTCAGTCTGTGCTGTGGCACCGTAGCTCTCTAAGGAGTAAACGCTTGTATAAGCGAGATGGTTCCTAGCTATATTGCATGTAAATCGGGTCAGCCGTTTATAAACCTAGTATATGTTATATTAGGTATACAATAGACATTTTTGATTAGTTCTATTTGTCCTGAAGAATGAAATCTAGTACATTATGCGAATCCTACGACACTAAAGAATATAGGTAACCTTCACCAGAGTTTGATGATGGAGTAGGATGGTAATGACAGGATCTCTGCACCAATAAACGTAGACCCATCGAATTTGGACTTATTGAATAGGTCTCGAAGAGTAGTCGATAGTGATGAAAGTTTATTTGTTTTTTTATTTACGCTGATATAGTTTCAAATCAAATCAATGTTTATTTTCCAACCCAAGTGTAAACAAGGATGTTTTCTATGCTCATTCTATTATTATTCTTAAACTGTTTTCCTTGCAAATCTTTCTCCTCCTTTTAAGTGGCAATTTATAATGATTTCGCCAGTTAAAGAAATCTTACGTTAAATGTTTTATTACCTATCTTAAACATAGGATGCACAACTTTCTGTTTTCACATTAATGCGCGAGGTGCGCACGCGCCGGATGAGATTGCCACGCCACTCATCCGGCGGAATAACCAAAGAAAAATTACGAGCCGTCGTTTATTTTCCGGATATAAAACATTCTAAGTACATGCCTATTCAATTTAATTACCTAATAAAGAAAATATCATAGGTAGGTAACGTCGTCATCGTTACTCACGACGGCGAAAAGCGGCCCTTGGGCTCTGCCTACCCCTACGGGAAAAAGGCGTGACTTTATGTATGTATGTAGGTAACGTCAAAGATACTTCAGCATTAATTTTCTTAATCACCAACCCTATATTTGTCATTACAGGGTTTAAAAAACCCTATCCGATCACTCAGGGTGTAATGTACGAACCAAGCAATTCGAATATTCACTAGCACATTTCGGTAATAATATTTTTGAGATATTCAAGAAAAGAGTTCTAATATTAGGTACTTAATTTCATGTTGCGTAGTGATGGGTCGTCGCATTACCTCGATAAAACGCATACAAAACGAGACCGTTTAGCGTCTATCATAATCCGGTTTACAAAACAGTCAGGTCAAGTCAGTTTAGACTAGTTTATATTGTGGACAAAAATAAATTAGTTAACGTTCATTAATTCTTTCAATGCCAAAGAGCTTTTTTTGATGAGGTAGAGGTATAGAGTCCTATAATAATGGCAATTTATTTAAATTCAACTAGATGGTATTACTTTAGCAAATTGTGCAAGAAGGCACTTCACTAAGTAAGTAGGTCTGAGTAAAACAAGGAAGTACCATCGCATCTCAGTGTCAGATATTAAGCCGCAAAGCCGCAGTGGGTAAAAATTACTACGTTGCGGTGTATAGAGCATTGTCGCTGAAGGGAATACCTACTGGGCTACTACAAATGATTTGGGAGACTTGTATGAATATCCATTGAACGACGTATACCGCAATCGTCAACCGCAACCACACAAAAACCATATTTTTAAAGGCAAGCATACTAAAACTTGCTTTATTTATTCATGAATATAGTGACCTATATTCACGATATTCTAGTAGTCGTGTAATGTGAAATTAAACCTACTTACATAAATTGAAAACGGTCGATTTTGAGAGCAAAACGTAGGTACGCTCTGATTCGCGCGGTGCGAATGCGACTAAATAATGCATGTTGTTTGTGTAAAGCCGGTCATGAATGTATGCATAATTAAATACAATAGTAATGAAAGAGAACAAAAAACAACAAATTAAACAGTAGTAAATGTTGAACTCAGTTTAATGTAT
The DNA here is from genome assembly GCA_911728495.1 of Furcula furcula. Lineage (NCBI taxonomy): Eukaryota > Metazoa > Arthropoda > Insecta > Lepidoptera > Notodontidae > Furcula > Furcula furcula. Next base: position 1,841,808 of record OU452244.1, read on the forward strand.
ACTATATACTTACCTATCTTTTTGATTAAAGTGCAGGTGGATAGAGCAGATATTAAGTAATTAGCTAAATTAACATGTAAGCTAGTTAAGTGATTAATAAAATCGACGTGAAACTGAGCTCACTGATTAATAAAAGTAAAATAAAAAAATCCTGAAACTAAGTTATTTAATTTAATGTGTGTACAGGAAGAGCATTTCAAATACAATTTACTGAAATAATAATTATACAAAAAAAACTAAAAAGCTGTGAAATAAATGAAAATTTGTTTCTATAACGTAGCCTTAGTACAGATCATTTTCAATTCCTTCCTGGCTAGACAGGATTTCGACCACCATGTCGATCCGACTACAGGACGAGAGCACGAAACCAATCCCATTGCAGCGTGGTGTGAGACAGGGAGACGTTATTTCTCCGAAACTGTTCTCAAATGCATTGGAGGACGTTTTCAAGCTCTTGGACTGGTACGGATTCGGCATCAACATCAATGGCGAATACATCACTCACCTTCGTTTTGCCGATGATATAGTCATTATGGCAGAGTCGCTGGAGGACCTCAATACGATGCTCAGCGACCTCAGTAGCGTTTCCCAACAGGTGGGTCTTAAAATGAACATGGACAAGACGAAGATCATGTCTAATGTCCATGTTGCACCCGTACCGGTAATTGTTGGGAACGATACACTCGAAGTTGTTGACCACTATGTATACCTAGGACAAACTATCCAGGTAGGTCGGTCCAACTTCGACAAAGAGGTCGCCCGAAGAATCCAACTCGGATGGGCAGCGTTCGGGAAACTACGCGAAATCTTCTCGTCCAAAATACCGCAGTGCCTAAAGACGAAGGTTTTTAACCAGTGTGTGTTGCCAGTGATGACATATGGTACTGAGACGTGGTCCCTAACTGTTGGCCTTTTGGATAAGCTCAGAGTCACACAACGAGCTATGGAGAGAGCTATGCTCGGAGTTTCTTTGCGCGACAGAATCCGAAATGAGGAGATTCGCCGAAGAACCAAGGTCACCGACATAGCTCTTAAAATCTGCAAGTTGAAGTGGCAATGGGCAGGCCACATCGCTCGGCGAACCGATAACCGCTGGGGAAGAAAGGTTCTCGAGTGGCGACCACGAACCGGAAGACGCAGCGTGGGTAGGCCTCCCACTAGGTGGACAGACGACATTGTGCGCGTCGCAGGTAACCGGTGGATGCAAATAGCCAATTGTCGGTCATTGTGGCGTTTGAAGGGGGAGGCCTATGTTCAGCAGTGGACGTCTTCCGGCTGGTGATGATGAGACAGGATTTTATTTATTAACATTATTATATATTGCTTGATCGTCGGATCTCCAGCACCGATTGTTATATCTCCCGCGCGACACGATTGGTGCGTGGTGACACGCGTTGCGCGTCGGCATGTGCACGCGCGTGCTGACAGGTGTGCATGGACACGCGTTGCGCGTCGGCATGTGCACGCGCGTGTTGACAGGTGTGCATGGACACGCGTTGCGCGTCGGCATGTGCACGCGCGTGTTGACAGGTGTGCATGGACATGCGTTGCGCGTCGGCATGTGCACGCGCGTGTTGACAGGTGTGCAAGGACACGCGTTGCGCGTCGGCATGTGCACGCGCGTGTTGACAGGTGTGCATGGACACGCGTTGCGCGTCGGCATGTGCACGCGCGTGTTGACAGGTGTGCATGGACACGCGTTGCACGTCGGCATGTGCACACGCGTGTTGACAGGTGTGCATGGACACGCGTTGCGCGTCGGCATGTGCACGCGCGTGTTGACAGGTGTGCATGGACACGCGTTGCGCGTCGGCATGTGCACGCGCGTGTTGACAGGTATGCATGGACACGCAACACTTCGGCTGTATTTTTACAATATCATTACATGGTGAAAATTTAAATAATAATTATTTTACAATTATAAAAAAATCTCAAAATTGTGAAATAATAAAAATATGTCCTACCTATTATTGAATTAGATGCTAAATTAATATTGTGAGCGCTAGCCATGCTGTGTGTGATGTGAACTTTCTACTCGTAGAGTAGGTAGTCACAACGGATCTTTGTGTGTATGAAGTTTGCTGCAAGACGCTGCGCAGTAGATATTTTTGTGTTTTTGTATTGATAACTCACGACTTTACTTGCGCAATGTTTCGCCAAACCTAACTTAAGAGACACAAAGTTCCGCTGTGCGTGAGTGGTGTAGTGGCCGTCTGTTATTGTCTATTTGTTCATAACGAGCAAAGATAATTTAATATAATTACTTACTATGTAAGAATCACGAGTAACTTATTAAAGAGATAACAAAACCTAATATTTACCTAGGTTTCATTATTACAATTAAGCTGTCAAAACCCGACAGCCTTATTTGCAGCGTTAAACGCAGCATTATTTTTTTTGTTGTATGGTTTATGGCCAACCTGGTGTCAGGGTTGCTGTCAGCTGTCCTTACACCTCTGGCTTGGGTTATAACGTCTGTCTAGATGACAAGAACCGGGACTGACTTTATATGTGCCCTCCGAAGCACAGGCGCTTTGTTAAAATGCCTCTAAACGATCACCCATCTAAGGACTGACGCGATTGCAACTGGCTAGCTCATAGCCAGTTGTAATCAGGGCCGTGGCTGCTGCCTTTTCAGCCGTATCAATTATACGGGGCTCCGGGCTACAGAGGCCCTCGTTTACCCTTCATTTGGACCCCCAACATTTTTTTTACACAGGGCACGTCTAAGGCTAGCTATGCCATTGGTTCTAATATAAAAAAAAACTCAATAAGTAGCAATTCGATAAAAAAACTTTAATTCACCATTACTTAACGCCATTCACTAATTCTAATCCTGCACCTGCAGGGTCGCTACCAGAGGTTTCATTCACGCCAACAACTATAGTTTCGGATTTGGGTACATATGGAAGTTGTTAGACTGCAGCACGACTCTGTAGTCTCTACCGGCTTCCACATCAGCAACCGAAAGACTGTTGAACAAAGGGCTCCCCCTTAGAAGGGAGGGGTTGCCGTAATCTCCACGCTCGATAGGGATTCATTATCTTGGGCTAATCCCACCACTCATTCCCAACACTGTGACTCCTGTTAGCCAGGATCTACAGTAGTCACCAGTGAAGACACCAAGGTTTGACCCTCGGCGAGTCACGGGGAAACGCTTTAATGTCTTGGAACTCGCAACAAATTTAATTAGAAAAGTATATAGGAGGAGTTCGAAAAATATAAATTCCACTTTCCTCCTTTTCATAGCGGGAGACAAGCAAAAATCACACACAACCTCAGAACGAAAGATTCTTACCACGTTAATTCACCTGTAAGTCACCACGGAAGTTACTAGATTTGAAGGGACATATGTTTAGATTTGTACTATTAAAGATCAATAATATGTATGGCAGAAACGCTTGAAAGCACGGAATTTTTCCGTAGTCGCCATAAGGTCCGAGTAATATAGAACTCCAGATGTTATTTCCAAACCATTCAACATAGCATTGCGCTCACTGTGCCAGAGTGTCTAGGGGATCGCAGTATAGGTGGTAGGTAATCCAATAGAAAGACGCTGCTGCCCGTCTTCTTATTTTCCCTTAGTCGCCTCTTATTGACACCCAACGGGAGAAGATGTGAGGGTGCTATTCTTGTGTTCCATGGAATGACACAGATATCTTCGCTAAGTCACGTGAAGAAATATATTATCATTCCTATACATTTGTGTTGCGTAAAGGTTGTCTGGAAGAGATCACAGCTAGCGATAAGACCGCCAAATGTATACCGATCATTATTTTTATTCTTTGTATTTTTATGTTATTTTGGTGTGCAATAAAGTGTTATCTATCTATCTATTTGTTTTCTATCCTCTAGCGTTTCGTATTGTAGAATGATAACTTGGCTACGGCCCCAGATGTTCCTGGCAACCCTGACGCGCGACGAACCATGTCGCATCGGTGTCGCGGTGTAGACGCGCGTCGCGGGCGCATCTGTCGTTATCTAACCGCAGCTATCCGGCCGCTAACCGTATCTTTTTGTATAACCAATTACTCTGTACCAATTACTTGCATAGTTCTATTGTTTTACGATAAAACAGGGTTGCAGGGTTTTCAATTTTACTCAATCTATAAAATATAATGGGTGGTAGGTCCCTTGTGAAAGGCACCGTCCAGGTAGGTACCACCGCAGTATCAGTTAATCTGCCGCCAAGCAGTAGTGAGACTGTTTTTTTTTTTATAAAAAACATGACCTGACCTCCTAACCGATTGGCACAAGATCTGATGAGTATGGCTAGAAGATAAGAGATGTTGTGGAGACTTCCGGTGTATGGACACCGTAGCTGGTGAAATTTTTGTGTTCAACAGACTTAATAACTAATAATATCACGGGCGACTAGCGGCAGTGCGGTGCAGATGTCTGTGCGTATAGTTACCCTTCAGGCGAACATCTTGCTCTTCTCATCACTAAATTACTTAAATATAACACTTTTATGTTAAAAACTACGTCATACCATCGTTCTGTTAAAACTTGCCTGCTAGAAGGCTAGTGCGAGGCGCAGGAGAGACGCTAGCAAGGTCCGAATGGAGTGCAGAAAGCCTATATATGCACATAATCCAGCCTCCGCCCTGAACACAAAACAAAGACTGGGTACCTTTTAAAGGTTGCCTTCCTGACAACAAAAAAAAAGGAATCTAGTACGAATTTGATATCTAACAAAAACGATCAAACCTTCAGTTTTTCTCCATACATATCACACCAGCGCCTCTAGTGGCAATTATCAAAAACGATTAAATTGTACGAGAGAAAACTGAAAGTCGAAAATAGTTTCCATTTACGATCAAAAGTCGTACTAAGGGTACCTATTGATATTAATATTAAATAGTAGAGATTCCAGCATAAGAGCGGGCCGCCCCCCGCTGCCGCCGCAGGGCGTCATTATAACAACGTTCACAGTTAGTCGGCCGCGCTGCGCGCGCGCACGGATGTGGAAAATTATTCGCGAGAGAAGCGCGCGCTTCCGCACACCGCACGCCGCCCGCAACGCCGGTGCATCTGCGCATCTAAAGCTAGGCACAGATTGCTCTCTGCCAAAAAAATATTTTTAATTCATCCCTTCGCCAGGATGTAAAGGTGTCACCTCTGTTTCTCACACTTTAAGAAAAGCAAGTTTAAAAAAAAACGGCACTAGAACTTTTGGTCATAAACTAAACAAACTGATCAAAACTAGCTGTATTAAAATCTATCCTTATTAAGCGAGCTCGCATGGCGCTTAGCGAGAGTGACAGATATTTTACTTGACAATAAGTCTCTGTGCAAGGGGCCGCCTATCTAGGTATTGAGACCACCGCAGTGTCAGATATTCTGCCTTGTTCCTTAGCTTGGGTGTAGCTGGTAAAATTTTTTCGGAGTTGTGGGACGTTTGGGGTACGGGCCCTAGATGTCCATCGAGAACGGCGTTGACTCCGAGGAGGACGGCGGACGAGTTATGACCCTGATCCCGTGAGCACCGTGTCAGGTTCCAGGGGAGCTATAATGCACCTCCAGGTTCAAAGGCAAAGCATTGAGGATCCCACCAGAGAGCTCAGGCCCCCCTCTCATGTGTCGATGCGATAGCCGCGGAGATTTTAGTGGGTAAGAATCCCACATACGCCGATTGACCCACAGGTCCCGGGGAGCTATTGAAGGTTTACCACCCGAAAAAAAGCTATTTTTAACCGGCTTCAAAAAGAAGGTTCTCTATTCGACGCGTATGTATGTAATATTAATAAAAATGCGTCATATTAATATATGTTAGTCTATGTGGGCTTCTAAACAAATTTACCAAATTTTATGAGTGTATGTATGTATGTATGTATGTATGTATGTATGTATGTATGTATGTATATATGTATGTATGTATGTATGTATGTAGGTTTGTCCGCCGATTTCTCAGAAACTACAAATCCGATTTCAAAAATTCTTTTTGCAATAGTTAGAGTATTGTTCAACTTAGGGTAGAGTACAAGTTTCATCAAAATCGGTCTAGTAGTTCTAGAGATATAAACTTTTTATGTTTTCAGTAAGTTACTGTAACGTAGACGTTCGAGTTGCGTGATAGTGCTGATACCTATCTTGGTAAAATAAGTCACTAAAAAGTGTTAAATAAACTATTTTATAAAAAATAAAAACCGACTTCAAAGTAAATTATCTAAAAAGCATAAAATAACGAAAATATATTGAAGTCGGTGTCAGCTGGTGATAGTGTTAGTTAACATGATTAGCTAGCACCGACTTCAATATATTTTCGTTATTTTATGCTTTTTAGATAATTTATTCAGCTTATGATCAGCTGTGAAATACAGCGTTCAATATAACCAGTCCAACCCCGACTTTACCTCGTTGTCATCGGTAGCATTTACTCCTCAGGGTTTCTTTAAGCACTAGTATCATTCTGCTTATAAAATATCTGGTTAAGTCCTTAGGCATGTTGCTCAAAGATGTGGAGATAGTCTTTAGTTAGCGTTCTCATGGACTAGTTAGATGGTGACGTTGGATTGTGCCGTGTCATGTCAGATGGATGTGCGATTTGACGTGTATGGGAACATTCTGTTCTAATATACAGAGGAATGCGCCTGCGTAGAAATAATAACATCTGTTCAAAAGACGATGTTATAAAACCTTCTGTTTCTTAACTTAGTTAAACTGACGAGGTATCGCAGATACGTGAGCCTATCATGGACTCTTATAGCCGGTCAGTTTAAGACGAAAAGTGACCTATCTTACGAATTTGTACCATGAGCGCACTAATTAGCGTGACAATTATATTGTCACGTGACCACTCACCTGTTTGGGTGCCGTAATAGCTGGGTGGCCTGCTACCTGCTAATTAGTGCGCTCATGGTAAGTACACAGGTTACTTGTCGTGTTAAACTGCCTTGCTATAAGAGTTCATGATAAGGCCCCTGTAATGTGCCTAAATCACCCCCCCCCCCCTCTTTAACAGGTTAACTGACCAGTATTAAACAAAACTTAAGTTAGAATAGAGTTTTTAATTCCCCGTTGCATGACGACCCTGCTGGGGTTGAATCTGAATTCTTCTGATTCGCAGTCAGAATATTAATTTGGACTAGGAAGAATATAAATCTCATCATCATCATCATCATCACCAGCCGGAAGATGTCCACTGCTGAACATAGGCCTCCCCCTTCGAACGCCACAATGACCGACAATTGGCTATTTGCATCCACCGGTTACCTGCGACGCGCACAATGTCGTCTGTCCACCTAGTGGGAGGCCTATCTACGCTGCGTCTTCCGGTTCGTGGTCGCCACTCGAGAACCTTTCTTCCCCAGCGATTATCGGTTCGTCGAGCGATGTGGCCTGCCCATTGCCACTTCAACTTGCAGATTTTAAGAGCTATGTCGGTGACCTTGGTTCTTCGGCGAATCTCCTCATTTCGGATTCTGTCGCGCAAAGAAACTCCGAGCATAGCTCTCTCCATAGCTCGTTGTGTGACTCTGAGCTTATCCAAAAGGCCAACAGTTAGGGACCACGTCTCAGTACCATATGTCATCACTGGCAACACACACTGGTTAAAAACCTTCGTCTTTAGGCACTGCGGTATTTTGGACGAGAAGATTTCGCGTAGTTTCCCGAACGCTGCCCATCCGATTTGGATTCTTCGGGCGACCTCTTTGTCGAAGTTGGACCGACCTACCTGGATAGTTTGTCCTAGGTATACATAGTGGTCAACAACTTCGACTGTATCGTTCCCAACAACTACCGGTACGGGTGCAACATGGACATTAGACATGATCTTCGTCTTGTCCATGTTCATTTTAAGACCCACCTGTTGGGAAACGCTACTGAGGTCGCTGAGCATCGTATTGAGGTCCTCCAGCGACTCTGCCATAATGACTATATCATCGGCAAAACGAAGGTGAGTGATGTATTCGCCATTGATATTGATGCCGAATCCGTTCCAGTCCAAGAGCTTGAAAACGTCCTCCAATGCGTTTGTGAACAGTTTCGGAGAAATAACGTCTCCCTGTCTCACACCACGCTGCAATGGGATTGGTTTCGTGCTCTCGTCCTGTAGTCGGATCGACATGGTGGCGTTGCTGTACAAACACTTCAACACTTCGATGTACCTATAGTCAATGTGGCACCGCTGGAATATAAATCTATCAATTTATAATTCTATTACAATGTATTTAGCCCGATGGAATTCTGCAATGAGCTTCCTTGGTCTGACTGTTCTTCTTGCTTTTTGGCAAACCACAGGTAGCCTTCCAGAATTATTTTTTAAACAACTACTTACCAGAATGCTACTCCTTACTGTATGGTTTTTAAGAATACAGACTGTAATCTTCGCCCATAGCCTACACAAGCTTCTAACCTTAGATAATTTAGCAATAAAACATTTACCGAGAACGTGGTACGAGTAAGTTATCCTAATATATGTATCGATTAAGATTTATTCGTGCTCTGAGATTGTAAACATCCCTGCAACTGTGTTGCGGACGACGCCGAATGAATCGCGAATAGTTTAGACCGTGCTGTTTACGGTGCACAACGTTATCGTTAGAGTTTAAATCATTTATGAAAATGTTTTGTATATTATAATAAATTTGCCCACAGTAAAGTAAAATTTCTTTACGTTTCTATGCTGCGATAGTTCCGTAAAACAATTTGTTTAAACTTTTTTCAGCTTTGAACTACGAAGACATTTATAAGAGTAGGTACTTGAACCTTGGGATTTTACTTGAAATGTGCCTATGGTGGTATGAGGTTTGTTTGCTGGGTGCGCCCTCTCTGAATTAGATTTTAATAAAATAAAATCCTTGTTTGACTGTGAAGTAAATTAAGGCTTAAGCCTTTTTTTTTCTCAATATATAGGAGAGGAAATCCTATATTCTTAAGGATAGCCTATCGAAACTTGGCCGGTCGGTTATCTGTCAGTATTGTGTAAAAATAGTAAGAAAAAATATTGTATAAAAAGTAAGTGTCCGTTGTGGAACGGGTCAATGCTATGGGGGTAATAGATTAACAGTCCCATCAAATTGTGCAAAGCTAGTTACAAATGAAACAATTTGTACAAGCTGCGTAACCTCTGCCGGTGGTTGCTGCAACTGTTGCACAACGAGGTAGCGACGTGATTGGAGACCATGGGATGTTTTAGAAAATTATACTATGGAATCAATCTATGGTGTTGTTGCACAATTCTAACAGCCTTATTAATAAATTATGATTAGCGTCAGAACAACTTTACTCCAAGACTTACGCAAAGATTAGGCAATTATGGTATTAATAAACTAGGAGTAAGGACGGAGTTATCTAATCAAAATTTACTCCCGGACTAAAAGTTACTCCGCGGAGCCCCATGGTTTAACGCTTGAGTAAGCATAGATTTGTATTGTATTTCTAACTTCCATTGAGATATATATACTAAACATAAACTAAATATATTTTCATATTTGTTTGGTATTCGTTCGAGTACTTACTAGTGTAGTTTATTGTTAGTGGTATTTTGTAATTATTGTAGATTAAAATGAATAGAGATGATTTCATTAACGGGCCCGTTGGTCTAGTGGTTAGTGACCCTGTCCGCTAACCGATGGGTCGTGGGTTCGATTCCCACCAAGTGTCTGGGTGTTATTTATCTATTTAAGTATGTATTTACAAAAAAAAATGTATATAAGTATTAGTATCAGTTGTCTGGCTTCCATAGTACAGGCTCTGCCTAGTTTGGGATCAGATGACCGTGTGTGGATTGTCCCAAGATATTATTATTATATTATTATTATTAACGATTTGAGAATGATAGAAAGAATTGAAGAAATATTACCATTAATAGCTGCAAAAAGGACTTGGGCTCGTGGAGAGGTAAATAAACTATCTCAATAAACTAAACTATTAGGCTAGTTATGTAGGCTACAGCCGGATGATTCAGAAATAACGAACTGATTTAATATTAATTTTTATTAAATTAAAATACATTTGTAATATCTAATTTAAATTTGTAGTGACCGCTTCGATATTAGAAGCTAAGTGAAGAGCCGATTCCGTCGCTATGGGTCCATACAATGGATCTAGTAGTGCGCCGTCAGCTGGTTTTCGGCACACGTGCTGGATGCGTCCATACAATAGCCCTTCTGTTCTTGGATAGGTTGCATTGTCAGCAAGTTTTGCATTACACGCGCCGGCTCGTGCTTGAGGCCCATCGTGGTTTCTGCTCTTACACGCGTCCTTTGAGGTGCACTGTAGTTTCTTGTTAGGGACGGTGTAGCGGTATGTAACAGGCTAGATTCGCGGCCTAGTTGTTATATACTTTTTTGCTTTATAGATAATATTCTGCTAATAAAAAAACACAAATTCTAAAACCACTATCTTGAATTCAACAAGAGAAATACAGAATATTATGATGTAAGAGAAATATAGAGTGAAAGTTGTGATTGTCAAATAAAAGTGTCAAATATCAAAATTTACCTAACTGCCAGTGTCTTTTTAGTCATTTTGTTCATTTTTTTACTTTTAATTTCAGTGGGTTGCCATAACATACACCTTAGTCTCAGTGTAAGAATTGTATTGTTACTCCGAACCTACTTCGTATTTATTAATACCGTTATTAAGACGTAGCTATTCCGTGACTAGTCTAGAATTAACTACTTCCGGTGTAACTTTGGAGTAAGAGAAAAATAAGCAATTTTTATTAATAAGACAGTATGTGTATTAGGTTCGATATTTTCTGGGTAGGTACGGTTCCATACACCGTACTGCTATTGAGAAATTTAAAAAAAAGTAGAACCCATTACTTATCCGTTTGCTTTGGGAGTCAAACTTAGGACCTCTTAAATAACAACCATAGGACTGCTAGCAGACATTTTAACTAAAAATTTAATTTTTAATTCTTACCATCGTATTAGACTGTTAAATTTTTTAATTTATTTCTCTTCATTTTAATTCAATCTCGGATCAAAAATAAAATAACACTAATGTATTTTAATAATATTTTTGTTATTTCATGTTAGAGTATAACTCATTTTCCTTCTTTCCTTCTTTTGAATGAGGAAGTAGTAACTACATATTGTAATTTTACTGAGTTTTCTTTATTTCTGAATGAAAGTAATTTGTTTAAACAAGCACTTTCACCGTTAGATTAACTCGTATTGTAACCTTTGTATTCTGGAGTAAATAAAAAAAAAACATTCATTCACTTAAAATTAGATTAATGAAATATTTAGAGTAGGGGTCGAATGAACGTATCTAAAGAAGATTGTTTTACTTGACCTAGCGAGGGGATAAGCAAGATGTTCGCCTGATGGTAAGCGACGCGCCGGCCTATAGGCCAGCAATATTACACTCCCGCGCATCTTCCAAAATATTAGGTATTAAGTCCCTTGTGCCCGGATTTTCACCAGTAGTATTAAATGATCGAATTAAATAATTAGGAACACAGTTGGCTACAATACCCACCCCTATACGAGCAGGATAGCTTATGATACACCGTCGTTACCGTCGATAAATAACATGGAACCGCCGATATCCACTATTAATAGTTATTTATGGCATTCCTGGGCGTAGCGCGCGAGATAAATCATTCGCGATAATTGTCCTCTGATCCGGAGATTATGGGTCAAAGATGTGGCGGAGGACGGAGACGTGGCAAGGGCGTCGTAATTACTTTAATACCTACCTACTTAATCACGGGAAGCTCTGAGAGGACAAAATTTGATAGATAAGGTTTTCAGTTCGTGCACGAAATCTTTCGTTCACTAACACCCAGAACAGAGGAAATCACGAAATCTTTTCGTAATTTCCTCTGTTCTGGGTGTTAGTGAAAACAATTCTAGTTTTCAGGCTAGAGCATTGTTTTGGTAAGGATTTGTATATAATAGTTTTATACTAAATATCGTAAATTTCCCCAAATCATCTCTCAGTCTGAATGTTAAATGGTTGACATAGTAAATTAATATTGGACGTTAATTAGTTAACTTATCTTTCCTGCCCTATTATCGTAATATTACGTAGTAAAGGGTTATACTTCCGATCCGATTAAGAATAACATCCTCCTATCTCCTCCCGTTGGGTGTTCGTAAGAGGCGACTAAGGTACAACAAGGAATCATGCAGCAGTGTCTTTCTATTAGATTACCTACCACCTATACTGCGATCCCCAAGCCGCCTGCCAAGCGTGGGGATTATGGCAACCCCTCCCTGCTAAGAGGGAGGCCTTTTTTCAGCAGTGGACGTGCTGATGATGATGAAGTAAGGATGAGTGACTGTTTTGATAACACTTTTAACAAGATTCCATTTAATTTTGTGCATTTTTGTATTTCAGACAAAACAAGAACCTAGATCTGATTATGGTGTATAAATTTTAGTAACGGAAAAATATATGTAAATTGGCGTTTAAACTAAGAATTTTATAGTAGTCAAATTGCGCTGTATAACTTTCCATGGAATTGTATTAAAATAATATGAATACTTTGGGACGAGTTATGATTGTAAAAATATTATGTATTCATTTTATACCAAATGAGGAACTAAGTGAAAAGATTTTAGTGTGGGCTATTAGATGAGGTAAATTGTATTCGGAATTTATACTTACTTGTTATTCAATATTTATGAAGAAAACGAAATATATTATCTAAGAAATATTATCAAAGTTTATAACAGTTATTATCTTCTCTAATATCTACATAATAATATAATTCTCTATTTCATTTAGCGTAATATAATTTCACTATCCGCTTGTCTGTCGTCTGTTCGTTCGATTCTTTTAAACTACACAACAGATTCTATATCACGTAGAGAATTAAATATTACTTCTACCTATATTAAGTTAAAAACCTTAAAATTCCTGGCAAAACTACCTCTACTATACTATACTATCCTCATCATCAGGAGCTAAAAGACGTCTACTTCTAAACCCTTAGAAGGGAGGGGTTGCGATAATAATTCCCGTGCTTGACTGGCGTTTTGGGGGTCGCAGTGTAATTGGTAGGTTATCCAATAGAAAGAAGCTGCTGTGCCCGTCTTCTTGTTTACCATTTTTCGCCTCTTACGGACACCCAACGGGAGGAGATGGGAAGGTGCTATTCTTACCCGGACACCCCACGGTACGAGTAGTAGGCATAAAAATAGCGAAAATAATATGGTAAGTAATTTTATTCTATGATCGAATTGCATAGGATCATTACAGAGTGTACTAACGTGCAATAGACACGAGTAAGATAAGCAGATTGTGTTTAGCAGTAGATAGCTGAAACTTTATATATACTGAGAATCTAAGGACATTTTGATCGGTATTGCAAAATTTTATTATTTAGTTAGATAGATAGATAGATTAATACTTTATTGCACACATTTTGTTGAACAATACATGGAACAGTTACATAACTTAATGTGAGCAAAGGAGGTCTTATCGCTCAAAGCGATCTCTTACAGACAACCTTTGTAAAAGGAGCTATACTAAAATAAAACTGCAGCATAGTGCACAGTAATAATACAAAGTACACAAACAATAAATAATATATTAACAACACATTATGCATATATAAAAATATTATTATATACTAATACATATTTAAGTGAATATAAAATACCTATTTCACAAAAAATACCTTTATTTACATTATATACAACAAGGACTGGTATTATTTATGGTATATATACATACAATATATATATATATAAATAAACATGTACCTAATAGTTCACAATGTACAGGTAAGATGTTAGTTGCTCACTAGGGATTTAGCAAGAAGATGATTAAGCAGGTTGTTCCGAAAGATAGGCAGAGATTTGGAATGCCGGACGTAAGGTGGAAGATCATTCCATAAATGCGTAACTCTAATAGTAAAAGAGTCCCGGTAATAGCCAGATTGAGTAAAAGGAGCCTTTAGCACATTACCCGTTTTGGAACGCAAATTAACATTATGACTAGCTCCGAGAAATTGGAAACGTTCCTTAAGGTAGGAAGGGGAATGCGGGTTATACAGAACATTATACAATAGGATCAGAACATGTTCATCACGCTGCAAATGAATGGGCAACCATTTCAATTTACTCCTGTACTCAGATACGTGGTCAAACTTGCGCAGCCCATAAATAAACCTAATACACAGGTTATTTATTTGTTTTATTTATTAATATAACAGATATCTTACCACTTACAGAAAACCTTACATGATAAGTGCTTACAATAATAATTATTATTAATATTATAATTCTGTAATATAATTATGTAATTGATTCATATTACGTACATTTAATTAGAGTAACTTAATATTCTATGATTGCAGACAAATTTGTAATACCATAGAGTCGTCCACCGTCCACCCACAGCACAGCTAAATTGAGAGAGAAAGATTACTTAAGATTAAAAGGAAAATAATATTTTCGGTTAACTTATAAGATTAATTTATTTAACTATTTTAAGTCTATATTAATGAACTGAATCCGTTCGCCTTATGACTCTTATAATCCGAAGAGATTTAGACTTTAAAAATTAACCCACCTGCAATAACATAAATATGTATGTTCTAGTTATGGTTGTTGGCACCTGAAATAATCTATCATTTATAATATCAAATAGTATCAATATAATAACACCCGGGGCGTCTCAATTGAAGGATTGGGATGCGGTGATTTATTTATTACCATAATGAAAGTGCGTCCAGCTGCGTATGCGCACGGACGCAGCACGCTCGCGCACCACCGCCATCTATTCGCGACGGAGCAAACCAAACGAACGGTGTTTAAATTCATGATAATTTAGTTACTGTTAAGTTCTTCGGAGTCGCTGGACGTTCGGGGTGTGGGCCCTTAGAACGTCCATTGAGTACGGCGGTGACTCCGAGGAGGACGGCAGCGGGGTTGCGACCCCCGTATCCGTGAGCACCGTGACTGGTTCCCGGGGGCCTACAATGCGCCCCCCAGCGGTGGGCTCAAAGGCAAGGCACTGAGTGGCCCTGGTGCAGAACCCACCGGAGAGACATGGATCCCCTCACATGTGCCGATGCGACAGCCGCCCGGTTTAGTGGTTAAGAATCCCACATACCCCGGTCGAGCCCCACAGCTCCTGGGGATCTTTCGAAAATTTGCCCCGCGTCAAAAAAAAACAGGGCATTAATAAGGTTAGGGAACTCCAGGTTAAAATTGAAGTAGGCCTGACTAGGGAAGTGCCTTCACCCTAGGGCGATGTGACCTTTTATTTTATTCTCTTCAATTTAGGGTCTTTGAATCTCTGGGAGAATGACAGACCCATCGTAACCTTATATGCATGCCCCTTTACAAATTAATCTTTAAGTACGCTTAAAACTAGATTAAACAATAATTTTAACGCAGTTGATAATGGTTCCGACAAGATACTTTGAAACACACCTATTTCCAATATATGTAAATTATATTTTTGTTTCATCGCTGTGTCCTTGCAGTGCATGGCTGTCAGACCTCCATGAATGAAAAATATCGATATTTATTTTTCGATGTATCGATGTTTGTTAGCGATATTTAATATACCGATATGTAAAATATCAAGTACCTATCGAAATCATATCTAAACCGATAATGGTTTGTCTATAAAGAGCGCTAAAAGGTATAATACCTACCACTGGTCACTTTTCTATGAATTTGATTGACATTCAAATTCGAATTTCGATATCTAATCGTTTATTTCATTTAAAGACCACTTAGTAATCATTTATTTTAGAAAACACCCACACGTTCATGATAGGCGCTGAGATTAAGGCTGTTAAAATACTGACCACTATTGGCTATCGAAAATCAGCTATAACCGATTTCGAAGGTTTATTATTTTAGATTAAAATACGTAAATATTATAATGTGATAAATTAAAACCCCAACTATTTATAATACTAACGTCGTCATTCAAACTTTATTATAATCGGGAATTAACGCGATTTACCTTATACGAGTATTTTGGCTTGACGTTTCGGCCGGGTGGCACCAGCCGTGATCATAGGCAGACTCGATGTCTGCTCGTTAATTCCCGATTAAAATAAAGTTTGATAGTGGAACGCGAAAGTCTAAAAGTACTCATAAGTCGTCATTCAAGCAAGAAGGTTGTTCTCGCGAACTTTGCTCATTAAAAATGTTTATAACACGTTGTTGACAAAGGAAAGAGATAAAATCTTTAAAAAAAAAATTGAACCGAATTCAATATCACTGAAAAGTATAAAATAATTTAAATATTATTGAAGTTGGTGTTAGCGTACTTGCTGTGTATATTTGGCACCAACTTCAATAATATTTAAATTATTTTATACTTTTCAGTGATATTGAAGTCGGTTCAATTTTTTTTTAAAAAGATTTTATTTTAAACTTTTTAGTGATATTTTCATATATAAAGATTGAACCATCGAAAACCGTAAAATTATCTAGGTAGGTTATGATCACATTATCGTCTACATAGTTTTACATAATTCATGTTTCTTCAGAAAAAAATATCCGGTCGTAATGAAATTTGCATGGAATCATCATAGCAGTTTACTCTCTCGAATAAAAAAAGAATCATCGCAATCGGTTCATAATTGTCAGAGCAATGTAATGGAGAACATCAGTTTTATGGTTTTTCCCAGATAAATTCCTCCACATCGTTCATGGTCCTCCAGGAAGTTCTTATCCGGTTGTAATAAAATTCATACAGATTTAATACAGTGGTTTGTTCTTTCGAATAAAAAAAGAATCATTGAAATTGGTAAATATTTGCCAGCGTTATGACCATTTTTGTCCTTAAAAAGCGAAATAACGTCATCGATATAGGCTTTCCTGCAGCTCTCAGTGCGCAGTCACCATTCTTGTTTTTTCAGGTACTACTTATTACTAAGCAATATTTTTTTTATGGGACCCAATCAATGGATTGAAGAATGGATGGAAGAAAGATTTTTTCAAATCGGTTCATAATTGACAGAGTTATGTGCGAAAAAAAATAAAAATAAAAAATATATACAGACGAATTGAGAACCTCCTCCTTTTTTGAAGTCGGTTAATAAAGCCTACCAATGCCTATAAACACAAGTTGTATCTGCAGTATCGGCATCGTCGTTTTGACATTTTCCTCCTCGTAGTCCTTCTTTGTTCGAGGAAATTAGCAAGGGGGAACAATAATTTATGTTAGTTCAGAGCCAGCTTGATGTTTTCACGAGCCAGCCGTCGCTAGTTCTTCTGCTATCCAATTACCTTTCAATACTCTCGTAATGATTATAGATAGAAGCGGAAAACCGAATACCCCTAAATATTTTATTCCGTATTTCTATGTTCCGATGTTCAGAAGTCCGAATTTCATAATACCTAAGAATTATAATGTCTATTTTTAAAAGTCACGAAATCAGAGGGTCTAAACAGTTGTCATTCTATTTCCATACATTTGTTTTCTATTCTCTAACGTTTCGTCTCGTAGAATGACAATTTGTCTAGACCCTCTGATTTCGTGACTTTTTAAAATAGACATTATATTAGGAATTTTGAACCATTCGGAATGATGAAAGTCGCTATTTTGACATTCGTATACATTCTAAGTTCGTATAAATTTGTGACTATCGGAATAAAGTTATTCGTATTTCGTAGTGTACCCAAATACAAGTACTAGAGTAACCCTTTAGACACCGGTTTGTTTAAATAGTGTAAAGATTAGAAATTTGTTTAGCTGTGAAAGATGACAAATCGTGAAGCCTTGGGCTGTTCAATAACCATTTATAATACACCCACTCCTAGGGATAATTATCCGAAGAACTTTTGATCTACGCATTTCATTTTCAAGTTCCAACCATATCCGAAGGTTTAAATTAAGCTAAGCTTACCATTTTTTATCATAAGCTTACGTATATTACGTTGAATCTCCGAGGCAATTCGGACATAACTCGACAGTAATTAGGGAAAGTTAAACTCGGACTAATTGCTGACTCGGAGATCATCGGAGATTTGTTTAAATTATTGTTATTGGTAGTTTGTCGTTAGGACTGACTATAGAATTTTACTGCCGCTTTTATTATAATTACTTGGACGTTAGAATGAAAAATATTTAAAAGCGATTGTCCAATTACGCCTAGAAATAAGCAGAGATTTGATTTATATCATAATTATTAGCTTGTTTTATGACCTTTATTCCAAGTACTAGATTTTAACAGACGGAACTTTCAGGATTTATAGATGTTCTTTAGAACCCGAAAATTATTTTTTGTCTGTTAGTTCTTAGGCGGACTGTGTTTGAGTGCTGAGCAATGTCTTTTAGTACAAACCAATATTTAGGCAAACTTATTTAGTGTCTGCATCAGACTGCATAAGCGAAGAATGTTAACGGCGTTAACAGCGTTAACATAAACGCTGTTAACGCCGTTAACATTCTTATAACTATTAATTACTCTATGAACAATATGGTGGTACGAGTAAGTATTTGCTTAAGTTTCTTTATTAAGCCATTCTCGAGAGAAAATTGCACTTTAATTATTAAAACCCCCGATCTAAGAATGGTTGTTGTAAATTTGATGACTAAAAGAAGTTGAAGTTTAAAATAAGAAACAAATGTATGGGAATGGCATATCTCATACGAGACTTAGCGAAGCATATCTCATACGAGACTTAGCGAAGCATATCTCATACGAGACTTAGCGAAGCATATCTCATACGAGACTTAGCGAAGCATATCTCATACGAGACTTAGCTAAGTGTTGTGGCATTTCCATGAATTTGTTTGCTATTCTATCGATTTAGATGAGTTCTTATTTATTTAAAAGCTGGTTCAATTGGGATGGTTCTAAGTTTTATCTAAGTAGCGACCTGCCCCGGCGTCGCATGGGAATACTATCTACATACATATAAACCTTTCTCTTGAATCACTCTATCTATTGCTAAAAACTACATTAAAATCAGTTGCGTAATTTAAAAGATCTAAGCGTACAAACAGCGGGAGTGACTTTGTTTTATACTATGTAAAGAAGAAGATAAAGATGAAATTATAATTTATTACCTTTTTTTTAATGAAACTAAGACGAGTCAAGCATAAGGTTCGCCTGATGTTAAGCGATACGCCAGCCTATAGACAGCTGCATTGCACTGCCACGCCTCTCCCGCCACGTAAGTTTTAGTTTCCTTGTGTCGAGTAATTTTATCTGTGCCCTGCACACCGGAACACAGCAGTGTTTACACACTGCTGCTTGACGGCAGACTATCTAACACTGCGGCGGTACCTTCCCTACCTTGCACAAGGGACCTACCACTTGATAAACGTCGATGTTTTCTTAAGACGGTGTTTAATTACTGACACCGGTTTAAATATATTTATATACTTATACCTACTTGCTATGTTACTGTATGTATGTTAGGGCACTATGACCGATACAATTACCAGGCACAAAAGACTTAATATCTAATGTCTTAATGGTCTGCAACGTACGAGTGATTCTGCTGCTGTTGCTAGCGTCTATAGGCTGCGGTGACTGCTTACCATCAGGCGGGATGCATGCTTGCCACCTTGGTGATATAAAAAAATGTACTGTTTCAATGTTGATTATAAGAGTCATATTATTAATTGTTATAGATGTGTGCGGAGTAGCTGGGCGCGGCGCGGCATGGGCCAGGGAGCCAGCCACGCGGCCGGGGCGGGGCCGCTGCCCCAGCGCAGCGCGCGCGCACACACGCTGCCCCACCACCAGCCGCGGCTCGCACCTAAGGTAAGAGCCACGAGCCGCAACGCTTCAAGCAAATTCGCTCTGCGCTGCAAGCGTCAGCGTCAAGCGTTAGAAAGAAATGTACATGTTCAACCCTACAGGGCCTCGAAACAGCGCTGCAAATGGTAGCGAAGTTTGCTGCGAGAGAATTTGCACGAGCGTCGAATGGTTGGCCATGCGTTTTCTGTGCGTCGATAGTTCTACAGCTTACACGAAACAGTCGCACCACGTTCAACGTATAGAACTAATTCGCGCAATGTCAATCTGAATTTCGTGGCTTTGTTTATAACGCTTGTAGCGAATAGCAGCCTAAAGTGGGGCGAAAGTTACGTGGCCCAAGGGTTATCGAGAAAGAAGTACTACTCGGGTCCGTTGATCTAGTGGGCCGCTACTCTGGGTTCAATTCCAACCGTGCGCCTGATTTGGTAAGCAGTCACCGCAGCCTATAGACGCTAGTAACATCAGAATAATCTTTGAATTATGAATAGTCTTTGGTGCGCGAGTGGAGCTCGCCCTTACTCTACCTACCGTCCTAAAGATGATCGCAAGTAGGTTAGATTGTCCCTACGTCCGGCACTGCTGTGACTGCCATGTGATAACATTCAGTGCAGGACGTAGGTTTTAATTGTGATTCTGTGTATGTGATTTTGTGTGTGTGTGTTTTTTGTTGTCATTTTGTTTGTATTGTATCGTTATGTGTGATTGTGATAGTGTGTGATTTCGGTTTTGTGTTTGTATTGTATCGTTTAATTTATGTGTGTGTTAATGTTAATTTATAATAAGGGTCAATCGTTACCTAAAATAAATGAATTTTATTTTATTAATTTATAATCATTAGCGTGGTGCCGACCCTAAAGTCATTAGATATTTAGTGTCTTGTGTTCGGTAATTTCACCAGCTACAGTATACCCTTTACACTGGAACACAGCAATGTTACATACTACTGTTAGGTGGCAGAATATCTGACACTGCGTTGGTACCGGTCCCTTGCGCATAGGTAACCGACCACTTAGTAACTTCCCCACGCTTGGCAGACGTTTTGGGGTCTTATGTTTGCCCTCAGTCGCCTCTTACGACACCCCACGGGCAACTCTATTGGATTATTAGGGTTATGGACCGAAATGAAACGAGGGAATTTAGATATTAATTAACTGTTCAATATTTTATTATTGATTCTAAATGCAAGGAAGGTTGTACGTCTGAGACTTGTCAACACACAGTACGAATGCTCAGATACGACTCAGTACGACTAACAGAAACGACTGACAGGGAACTCGCAGATCAAACAATTAAATACCAACAAAGTTGACGGTACTTTCGTAAGATTAATTTTTGCATGTCAAATTCAAATATGCCAACACGCCCCCTCAAAAATTAATCATCAATTATACAAACATATTCAGTATGTTTTAAGTAACCAGAACATATAAGACTTCCTTGCATTGCTCTGGGGAAATACATTATGGTCCAACATTTGTTGCATGGATTAGGAAAACCCAGGAAAACCTAATCAGACCATTTAACAAAAAAATATAAGCATATCACATTTACAAAACATAATTATATCATTATCAATAACACCTTTACATTTCCCGCAAAAGCTTTCTTTTTATAAATGATATTTACAATATGTTTTTATCTCGTTTACAATATTAAATTCGCAACTTTAATGTTTTTATTATGATCTAACATAATTTCAAAAACATTATGACTCCGGTACTTCAGCACCCTTTTCAATGAGATGTGTTTAAATTAAAATGAATACAACACAAGATATACCCACATTGGACAAATTATAACTATTTGACATGGGGCATATTTAATGCAAGATGCATTACATTTTACAATATTAAGAACATTTACCGTATGTAGGCCAGACGTTGGTTTTATTTACGGTTAATTACGAGTACATGTGTTTAAGACATTTAAATACACAAATATATATTACTCGATTAAATCATACAGTAGTATCGACAGAAGTGCCGTGGAACATGGTGTCACGTGAGTGGGCCCTTTAACCCTAGACAGCACGCCACCACAACACCTGCACGATACTTTATCAAAATATATTAATATCTACATTATATGCTGCACGCATCATCATCACGTCTTCATTACAGATTTAGTGATCAAATACCTTTTTGTAATTATTCATTGTTGCATTATTAGCGCATAGAATCTTGATGATTCTATCATAGACTTAAAACATCTCAAATATTTTAAATGTAGGTACTGGTCAGTTATAAAAAAAAATACACCGATTGACTGATTGATTTTTTAAACACATTTTTTTTTATTCAAGTGCTTTTCAAACAGCTAAAACATTCAGCCGCTGCTGAACCTTGCAACACCCTATTTTACAAGTGCTTCTTCCAACAGTTTAAACGAACATTTAATTACCTGCTGAAGGCCGTACAGGTTTTAACTTAGTAACCTGCTTAAGACCGTACAGGTTCTACTCAATTTACAAATTGAATTTTATCTTTCCATGTTATACGATTATAAACTATAACCGTTTATATCATAGAATTAACAAAACAAATAACTGAATACTAGCAACTTTTGTAACAGGTGCAAATGTTTTATTTGAGTCTGTTAAATTTTCAGACCTTTATTTTTACTATTTAAATCCATTTACAGTCTAATCATTTTGTGCTCTGACCTTGGTATAAAAAGTCTATGTTTTTATTAGAGAGAAAAAATTTAATTCACCCGCTTTCCACAGAGTTCGACTGAACTCCCCTTTTTTTATTCAATGAATTAGGTATTTGACAGAAAATAATTTTATTGAACAAACATGAAACAATCATTATCTGCATTATATGAAAAACAATACAAAATGCACACAAGACAATATAATATCTATAATAATACTTATGCAAGACATTTATGTATTACAATTCACTATACATTTTGCTACAAATATAGAAACATCCTGTGAAACCCATCACTCCTTTTAAGTTAAATAAAATTACCATCTGTGTTTCATGGTGAAAACTAAATATCAGAATGTATATTCACTCTGTTTGCTTTTAGATTCTACAGTATTATCGTTAACTTTGCGAATTTTACTAGAACACACTTGCTCAACAGATTTATACACATCTGATTTCGGACAGTCAGAGTTCAGAGACTATATTGACACTGACTTCAGCATATCAGTTTCGTCATGAGAATTTCTAATATTCCCTTCAAGCCTAGACATTATTGACACTGACTTCAACATATCAGTTTTGTCATGAGAATTTATAATATTCCCTTCAGCCCTAGACTTTATTGACACTGACTTCAGCTGACATCAGCATATCAGTTTTGTCATGAGAATTTCCAATATTCCCTTCAAACCGAGACTTTATTGACACTGACTTAGACATATCAGTTTTGCCATGAGAATTTCCAATATTCCCTTCAGGCACAACAGCAGGCCTGGACTTCACAAAGTCAGTCTCGTCCACAATAACCTCTGACTACAACAAACTTTTCGCATTCCGAATTCCAAACTTTATACCCATTTGGTTTACACCCCACAAGTATGCCACGAACTACGACGCCAATTATTAGATTTCAATTTATCTAATTTAAAAAAATAAAACAGATTTTCGAAACATTGTTCATACCGATTTAGATAACCTATCGTATCAGTTTTAGTACGAGAATTTCAAATATTCTCTTCATGTTTTAGTAAAGCCTATTACAGGGAGTTTCGTCAGCAATTTTTTTTTTTTACTAATAAATAGGATTCCAAACTTCGTAACAGCTTGGTTCAGACACAAGTATAAGATTCCATGATATCGGATCATGTTTAGTTTTACTACCTTTATTTTACACATAAACCGTCAAACCAAAACTATTTTATTCAGGACTATTTGTTTACTACATTTCAAACGCTGCTTGTAAGGATTTCAAAGATTTAGTTGGTGACAAATTAGTCAAACAAACTAAACCTGATGACCAGAAAACGTTTTCCAATCAACCACATCCTAAACTAGCACGATTTTTTTTTTAATGGTTCCAGCTACTCGCTTAGAAACACCGTTCAATTGCAAATTGTCAGAACTCACGTAATAACTACTTAATCCCTTTTGAACTAGTTTTTGTTTTTAAATTTCGATAGATTTGCTTCTCTACCGTTATCGCAATACACATACGCTCAACATAATATTAATTGAAGGTAGTCAATCCAACTTGTAAATAAATAGTAAGTTAACACATTTGGTAGTATTGATCAAGTACAAAATAATTTGTATAATCAATAGTTGAAGGAGTACTAGGTTCACAGAGTTTCATATGCACAATACATATAAAGTAATATTATTTTTATTCGCTTTTTGAACCGCAATCGATTCATACATACAACACAGTCAGTTTTAAATGTACCAATTTCATTATGTCTTACATTGTACTACTTTTATTATTATCATTATGGCAACATTTGGAAGATTACCTCGTCTTCCATTCAACACGAGTTACATAAGCCACAAATTCTATAAAAAATAATAAATTTACTGACTTACGTGTGACTGACTATGGTCAGTTTAGTTTACCTTCCATTCATTATAACTAGTCCCTCGATTGTCGAAAATGTAGCCAAATTTGCATTGTAACTTTTTCTTGTAACATTATCAAAAGTGGTGAAGTGGCACTGTAGAATTTTCTCACTGAAATAAATTTAAATTGATATTAATAAAGGTGAACTTGAACCGATTTCACTTTCCTGTTAAAATGTTAAATCTTAGGTAGATGTACACCTCACCTATAGCCACTATAAATATAAAAAATAACTATAAAAAGCTATTTATAGGGAAGTATTCATTAGCTTTGACAATTTTTAACTTTATTTCTGCTAAGTTAGGGTAATCATTTCTCAGAGATACAACACCAAATATCTGGTAGGAATTGCAAAATAAAATTGAATACTGATCAATATTTACTCAAATTCCTCAATAGGGAATCAAATGAGAAAATACTGATTAAAATATAGTAACAAATCAGAAATCAATAATCTGTAATAATCACAATGTCAATCCGGTAGACAAGATAATACACGGCCAATCCTTTAAACGATCAACCATCTACGTGGGGAACACTATACCCCGCACAAATGCTCAAGTGCCCCGCGCAGGCACAAGCGCATTCCTCTACTTATTGACTCCCGAAATCCGATGAGACCGAACACAGACACGATCAGGGAGAGGTCAGACGCAAGACAGACCCTTCACATACCCATCCGACGCATGAATACCACTTGTTCAGACAGGTAATCGGCCTGCACATTTCTAGCCAGTAATTAACCATTAACACAAATTGTTGGTCCCCGTGGGATCCAAATCTGAGACCTACAAAGCAAGCGATTTCCCGCTGCGCCACGGAAGCCAACAAAGAATAGAACACTTTATAATAAACAAGGTACTTAGCTTTCATTGTTCCGTAGTCACTCCAAATCAGTAAACACATCTGTCGATTACTGAGGTCGATTATTATTGTTGTCTTTACACCGTTGACTCTAAAACTCTCGAACAGTCGTCACAATATACTACTAGAATTTTTAACATACGCAGTAATCAAAACACGTACACTGGGCCCATAACCTATTGGATTATTAGGGTTATGGGCCGAAATGAAACGAGGGAATTTAGATATTAATTAACTGTTCAATATTTTATTATTGATTCTAAATGCAAGGAAGGTTGTACGTCTGAGACTTGTCAACACACAGTACGAATGCTCAGATACGACTCAGTACGACTAACAGAAACGACTGACAGGGAACTCGCAGATCAAACAATTAAATACCAACAAAGTTGACGGTACTTTCGTAAGATTAATTTTTGCATGTCAAATTCAAATATGCCAACAAACTCGGTATATTAAATAAAAAATGTAATGACTTGTATCCAGGTGCTGCCAGCGCTGTGCGAGTCGCCGCGCCTGCGCAGCACCGACAACGGCGCCATCTTGCACTCGGGCGGCACCATCAGCGGGCGCAGACCCCTTGCCCTGCACCATGATGCGAGTGTACCTCATGGACATGTGGTCAGTTAGTTTTTAACACCTATCATCATCATCGTTATAATATATCAACTAGATAAACATTAACTAACAAAATTACATCTAAAATGTGGTTGCGATGGTCGCGGACTTATCTGTGCTGGTGGCGTAAACGTGAACTAACGATTTAATTATGACTATGACAATGACGTGTGGTTTGACAGTTTCATATAGACACTCCTATCGGCAAATATAATTTTGCCAGCCTGTGGCTTGAAAAGAGATAGCGACACAAGGGTGCTATTTTTGTGTGCCACTTTATGGACCGTAACAGTAAATCTAGTTTAAATATTATATCGATGCATATCATTGACATATTTCAAGTTCAGCCATTTCTGTTTTACTAGAACTATTTTCCTATCTTAATGACAAAGTTTTCAACTCAATATAAGCTGTCTGATGGAAAACGGCGTGGTGAAATACACTAAAAGCCTATTCACTCTAGCCTAGAAGACACTCGTATTATATTGGGTTGGGAAAACTGACGCAGGCAAACTATTCCAGACCTTTGCTGTACACATTAATGACGAAGCAAAACGCATAGTCCGGATCGTAGAGAGGTTCGCAACACGTTCACAATGTAAGGTTGTGTAGTTGCCGTGCGCCTGTCGCCTGATTATAGACACCGGAATGGGGATATAAGTTATATAATTCATGCGCACACTCTTCTAAAATGCATTCTATAGAATACTGGGCCTTATCATGAATATAGCGAGGTAGTATCTTATAGCAGGCAGTTTAACACGACAAGTAACCTGTGTACTTACCATGAGCGCTAATTAGCAGTTAGCAGGCCACCCAGCTATTACGGCACCCAAACAGGTGAGTGGTCACGTGACAATATTATTATCTCGCTAATCAGTGCGCTTATGGTACAAATTTGTAAGACAGGTAAATTTTCGTGTTTATGGTAAAGCCTTTAGAAGGCTTGCAGTTCTGCTTCTATGCTTTAAGCTTTCTAAATAACCTTCTTCGCCCGAACTAGCTCTCCACTGTAACTTCTGGACGTAAATTCATCTTAGACACCGATATACAAGGATCATGTCTGGCAGTATTTCAATCATTCATAATCCAGTGATGTAGTGTTAAATACTATCGTGGTTTGACGGGAGAATGCTGTAATCCGCTTTGCTAATCAGTTAACTGAGAGTGTCGACGTTTCTATTACAGCATCCCAACGTCTACCGGACGAGATCGACAGGCACATCGTCAGGAGAGTCCAACGAGTTTCGGACGAGAGAGCGGGATCTTCACCACCGGGAACCGCTCCATCGGTCGCACACCAACTTAGACCTCAGGCACAATGAAGGTCAGATTGATTTACACATGAATATTCTTCAGTACTAAGGATGCTGTAAAATTATCAGCTAGTCAAACTCAACAATTCACAAGTCAAAAAAAGTTGATAAATAAGAGACAATTCATTTTGTCACTCATGGCTCATTTCAATACGATATTTGGATTTCGTGTAAGAGTCTCCGTGAGCGAATTTTATGTAGGTGAGGTATCTACCGAGAGGAATAAAATATTTAGACACGCTAACAATTCATCAATAAATGTTTAGATGTTGATTTTTTATAGTTTATGATTCGGAAAAAACGTTCCTTTACTAGAAGTATATAGTATAGAATCCTGGCAGGGTCGCCATATAACATGTAAGGTTGTCGTGGATTAAAATTCGTCTTGCTCCATTGAATAAAGTTCATTGAGTGACTCGCTTACAGAAATATATAGTATAGTGAATATGCTCCGAAAGCTGTTTACTTACATGCTACAAGTAGCATTGATGATGATAAAAATCAAGAAGAATTAATAAAATAAGTCCTAAGCAAATGCAATAATATTGATAGTGTTTTTATGTAGATTTTACTCTTAATGCTTATTCTCCGCGAGAAGAGAATATAACACCGTATACATCTGATGATAGGCAATTTTATTCCAGGCAGCAGTTTGAGTAAGCGATTTGGATCGGAGCCAGATTTAAGGATCGAAGAAGAACAGAAGACAAGGTGTAGTAATAAACATTTTCGGAAAAAGTATCGAGCGCCACCACCTCCTAGCCACAATGATGTAAGTATATTATATTAGTACAACATTTTTTTCTGTTCTGTTACTTTTAAGACTGATTATACCGTCTTTATCTTTATAGAATTTAGAAGGTTCATCGCCAGATTCCAGTGAAAGGAATGCGAGACAAGAACCTCCAAGGAAGCTAAGACTGTTCAAAACGAGAAACGAAACCAAAAAACTGAACGGCCAAGATAACTTGCAATTTAGAGGTGCGTACAACGAATACAGGTCCCTTGATTTAAGCGACAACCCCGCGTTTGAGCGGCGGTATAGGTCGCCTTGTAAAGATAGGGAGCAGCACTTAAAGTATCCAGACAATAAAGATATGGTCCAAAGCACTGCCTCTTTGAAAAGGGAGGAACATTTAATCCAAACTAGGCAGGAACTTAAGAAAACAAGATTGGAGAGATCTAGCGGATGTAGGGCGAAGACATCGAAAAATGAATACAGTGAAGCGTGGAAAACACCACTTTTGCACAGAAATTTTAGATACTCTGAGAGATTAAAGAAAGATGATACAGACTTTTCCATACTTAGAAGAGAGAGGACTTTTGATGAAACTCTCATAGCGAGTGAAAGAGACACCGAATCGTCCCGAACTCTACATGAGAGTAGAATGAAATCTATTGGTGGACAATTGAAAGGAGGCAAGAGTCCATTGGCGGATAATAAACCATTGCGAAAATCTCTTCCTTCATTACTAACAAAAAATAATGAAGAAAAAGATGAATTTCAGGCTGAATTAAAAAAGGCCACAAGTAGAATTAGAAATCAATTAGTTAGTAAAATTAATGTTAACGAAAACAAAACTAGTCAGGAGATGAACGAAAGGAGCCCAACGAAAATACCGTGTAAAGTCAAAAAGTCTAGTCCAACAAATTTTGTTAAAAGACCAGACATGAGCAAAATAAGTAGTAGGAGACCACTGAGTAGAACAACTGATGAAAAAACTAGGCAAGCTAATGCAGCGAGTTCCAAAGCAACATTAACTGAAAAATCCAACAAGGAGAATACTAGGCCATTGCCAGACAGGGGACAGGCGTCTGGCAAGGAGTCGACGCCCGAACACTCACCAACTAGAAGAAAAGAAATAATGATGACAACGAAAACTCCAGTGAAACAAGAGAAGTAAGTACATACGAGTATAAGACAATGATTTAAAAAAACTTTTAATACATAGAAGCTGAGAAAAGCATTATTCTTCGTTTTCATTTTATTTAAAGATTAAAAATAAAATAAGTCCACAGCACCGCACTAAAGACAATACTATTTTCAGACAAAAACAGCCAGCACCAGCACCTGCGCCGTCTAAACAATTCTACTTTGGCATGATAGAGAGCAAGCAATCCGAATCCAAAGATCATCTAAAAGACTTCCCCGGTCTAGGTAGTCCTATAATCGAGGAGATCTCGAACTTCCACCTTATCGAGCAGAAGCTTTTGAACTATCACAACGAAGACGCAGAATTTGAAAAGTTTAATGCAAAGTTAAAAGAAGAATGCAAGACTAAGAATTGTGAGTAAATGATGTTTTAGCCTATTTTTTCCTTAACTAACCTTTTTTGATATCAGTTCAGCATAAATCATTTGAGGTCAAAATATTTTCATTACTCGTGTTTTTTTTATTTTATTGTATGATGTACATCAATTTGGCTCTTACTCATATGGTTTTTTTATTCCACTCAGTATCATCCGAGTCAGCTCTTTCATCGGAAGGCTCTGAAGGTTCAGGGTCGGATGGTTCACTTGGGATTGCACTACGACTTCGACCAACACTGCCTAAGAAGGCACCTGCAGTGCCTCGGTTTTCACCTGCGGCTGCTTGGAAGCAGCTGGCTTGCCTGGACGCACATCTTGCCGCTGGTGAGTTAGAAATCATGTCTCCATATGAGATAGTATCTATGTATTTATACCACATGATAGATTCTTGTGCAAGATACTGTCTAGGTAGGTAATATTAGATACTGTGGCTGTAGAAATTTCCGGGTTTTCTCAAATGATTATGCAGCAGTACAATGCATCCCATCTGTGGTAAGGCGTATCGCTTACCATGAGACAAACGGTTTTCTCGTCTCGTCAGTCAGTGACAAATTATTATGGAAGTTCCCATAGTTTCTTCCAATCGCTAATATGTTGTAGGTACTTAGTTACCTAAATCTTTACAACCTTGTAAGCTGTAATTACAGATTTGTCTTGAAAAGGTGCTTTTTAAAATCATGGACTCGAGCTTTAAGGTGCTTTTTATTATTTCTCGGTAAAATAATTAAATCCAATTTAAAAATGTTGGCTTTAAGAATCAAGACCGAGTGACACTTTAAACATTAAAATCAATGTCGCAAGTTTCAACTTTCTGCGCAGAAACACAACCGTTGGCTGTTGAAACGAAGATGAACGCCAATATCACAGCAGAGTCTTCGCCGCGCTCCGATCAGTCGGCGGACAAGTCCGGAGACTCCGGAATATCGGGTGACCACGCACACAGCGATCATAGAATCGAGTCCCCATCTAGACACCATGTAAGTAAATCTATTATAACCACAATTTAGTCTGAATCGTTGGTGTTATGGTTAGACACCGTGATGGCTACCCGACGGTTTGATTCCTAACTCATTTGAACATTTATTATTTGTCTTGTGTCTGTTCCATAATATTATTGTAATTATTTTAAGTGTTGTTGATTAAAGGAATAAAATGTAACAATTTAACAAATTCTCCCATTAGTTATAATGAAGTCCTCGTAGATATGACATGATTTTGAATAGACTTTGAAATAATGTGTTACGCGAAGGAAAAATATAAACCTTATGAATAGAGAACCTCTTCCTTTTTAAAGTCGGTTCTAAAGAAATTCACCGTACTCGTGTTCCAACTCTTAACTTACTACAAATAAAAGCTCATCGATATCAAATTGTTCAAAATTTCAACAGAGCTAAATCTTTCGATCGACAGAACTCCTCAAATACCAACTGCACGGTAATAATACTCTGTATGCAGGTGGCAGCCAGCCCGGCGGCTTGGACGCCGCAGCAGGACCTGGGCGACAGCAGCTCGGACGGCGGCGGCACGAGCGCCGCGCCGCCCGCCGCCGGCGTCGCCACCTACAGCCCGGGCGCGCAGCCCTTCAGCCTCTCGCTGCCCCGCGACGGACACGACAGGGTGAGCACACAGCGGGATGATGCGGGACGTTAGGCGAGATGTTGCTTTGCGGGCTCCGTGCTAAAATAATATACCTGGGACCCAAGTCTGCTACTTTACAATCGCTTCAATAGTATGTCAGTTGGATGATTTTACACATTCGGTAGTCTGTTAATTTTATAAGACCAGCGACGTGTCGGTGGTTTGTTAATGACCTGGGCCCAAGGATGCTAAGTTTATTTAATACACCGAGCAACAGTGGCCATTTTAGCGACACACTATTGAGACCTAAAACCATAATGGCGTTTCAGTGGTTATGGTTATTTTAGCGGAATAATCAGTGGGTTATGGTTATTTTAGCGGAATACCGAATTAATCACAATCGTAATGGAGTTTCAATAGTGTGTTACTGGAATGGCTATTGTATGTCATTTTATCAAAAATAGCAGACTTGGGGCTCAGGTCGCTCTTTTGTTATAAATAGCGTATAAATATAACTTTACACTACTGTCTGTAACGAAAGGCCAACTCCGACCCGTGTTTCTTTGAGGTTCCTTTATTAATTACTCACCTTGACCTTTTAGAATGAAGCAAGTTTTGGTAATTGCAAACAGCAGTATCCTTCTTTATCTTTTGTCAAATTAAGAAATAGTAATAATATTTATTTAATAGGCTCAGGATACAATCCTAAAAGGAACAAAACAAAAAATTGCGAAAAGGCTCTCCTATGAAATAAAATTACATGGAATTGTTTATAAAGAAATTTCTGTTTGTTTAAACATTGTGGCCGCCGAGGTCGTCTTAAGGTCTTCCAAGGAAAAGTCGAGCTTTGTATCTTTGTGATATTTATTGATATACTTAGGTATTTATGCAGTAAATACAATAGGATGTGCACAGATCGCGTGCCGAACGTCGAGTCCCGAGCCCCGCGCCAATGGTGGGGGCGCAGCCCGGCCGTCGCTGGTCGTGTAGGTGTGCGTGAGTGCGATTCTTCACGCACACGCGTATTTTGGAAACTTGCGTTGACATGCCGCCCCTCATTGAAGCGTCATAGCTTCAATCTTCGTAGAGCTGGATGCCGGTAGTGGACAAATCCTGGAAAACGATCTTCTCAGAGTCCCCGAAGAAGTTCTGATATCGGCTACCCTAGCAACTCCATCTGTGCCAGGGTAGATATTCATGATCCTTCCCAAAAGCCATCTCATAGGAGGAAGATGCTCGTCTTTGACTAGAACGAGGTCTCCGACGGTTAATGATCCTTGGGAAGACCTCCATTTTGAACGGGCTTGCAATTCTGTGGCGTACTCCTTGTGCCACCTGGACCAGAACATCTGCCGCAGTTGCTCGACACGTTGGTAGCGGTTGAGCCGGTGTGATGGAACATCCGCATAGTCTGGTTCTGGCAGAGACGTCAAAGATTTGCCAATGAGGAAATGACTGGGGGTGAGGGGTAATAGGTCGTGAGGATCGGAAGACAATGGACTGAGAGGACGGGAATTTAAAATTGATTCTATTTGAGTCAGTGTTGTATATAATTGTTCAAAAGTTAAATTAGAGTTACCTATTACTCGTTTTAAATGGTATTTTATGGATTTAACACCCGCTTCGTGTAATCCACCGAAGTGAGGCGAGTATGGAGGAAGAAAACTAAATTTTATAGATTGCTGAGCAAGGGTATCACATATATTTTTGCCATCAACTGTAATCATCCTTTTGAGCTCATTGTTAGCCCCAACGAAATTAGAGCCATTGTCACTATAAATATATGAGGGTTTACCTCTACGAGCAATAAACCTCTTCAACGCTGCAATAAACTTAATAGTAGACATATCGCTAACCAACTCAATGTGTATGGCTTTCGTGGTGAAGCACACAAAGACGCAAATGTAAGACTTTAAAAGTCTACAGCCTTGGCCTTCTTTGTTGGCAATCATAACGGGACCTGCGTAGTCTAAGGCAGTGTACTGAAACGCAAAACTAGCATTCAATCTCTCCTTTGGGAGGTTTCCCATTATAGGAGTAATAGTTTTTCCACGGTAACGATTGCACATGGTGCAGTTTCGAGATACAAATCGCGCTAAGTCTCGTCCGCCTATAGTCCAGTAATTTTCCCGTGTCGAATATAATAAATGCTGTGGACCTGCATGTAATAAAATTTTGTGTTCCTGAATAAATAAAAGTTTAGCAAATATATGATTTTTGTGTATTAATATTGGATGTTTCTTATTGAATGTGTAAATATCTGAATTGTGAAGTCTTCCCCCGACTCTTAAAAGTTTTAAATTATTATCGAAAAAAGGAGTGAGTGATAGTAATGAGTTGCCACTAGATAATGTTTTATTTGATTCTAAGATTTTATATTCATTAGAGAATGATTCCTGTTGTGACAAGCGAGCCAATGTATGTGTAGCTTTTTGTAACTCATTGAGCGTCAAATGCCCAATTAATTTACTTTTATTCTTTTGTAAATTGTTAATGAAACGTACTATATACGCCATCGATCTTTGCATACGTGAAAAATTGAAAAATTTGTTAAATGGAAACCATGGTTCAACTAACTGGGTAGCAATACAAGACACTTCTTGTTTTATTTCTGGCAATGATTGGTTATTATTTTTTAAATTAAATGTAGGCCATAAAGCTTCATCATTTTTAAGAAATTGCGGACCCTTCCACCATAGTTCACAGTCTATCAATACACCAGCACTTAAATTACGCGTCAGATGGTCAGACGGATTTAAATTTGTAGGAACGAACCTCCATGAATCGATATTAGTAGCGGACTGTATTTCAGAAACTCGGTTCCGAACAAATGTCTGCAATTTATTTGTAGGTGTATTGAGCCAACCAAGGACAATGGTGGAGTCTGTCCAGTAGTAAATTTCATTAAATTGTAATCGCATAGAACTAACAATTTTTTCGCTGAGCCTGGCTCCTATTAAAGCCCCGCAAAGTTCTAAACGTGGGATTGTATGTGGTTTAATATGTGCCACTTTATTTTTGGAACATAATAGATGAATACTAGGTTCATTATTATCGGAAACAGATCGTATGTAGGCACACGCTCCGTACGCTTCTTCAGAAGCGTCTGTAAATATGTGTAATTGTAACTTTGTATAGCCTTTAATAATAACGTGTCTTGGAATAGTTAGTTTATTTAATTGTAATAATGTATGTATAAATTGTGACCATGCGCGATGTGTATTTTTTGGTACTTCGTCGTCCCAAGAAATCTTGCACAACCACAACTTCAGTAATGTTATTTTGGCTTGCACAATAGAAGGTGCGACTAAACCTAATGGGTCAAATAATTGAGATATAGTTGATAGGAAATTTCTCTTTGTTATTTTTGAGTGTGATTTTAATTGAATGTCAAAGCTGATACTGTCTGTTTTATAATCCCAATGAATGCCTAAAATCTTTGATACACTACCGGGACATAAATCTAACCGATCATTCGTACCGTTATCTATGTCCTTTACAGTATTTAAAACCTCGGAATTATTAGAACACCACTTTCGCAACGGGAAACAACCACTATTAAGTTGCTTGGTTACGCCGGCGTGTATGTACAGTACTTCATTGACATTACTCGCGCCGGTGATGAGATCATCGACGTAGAAGTCTTCTGAGATTACTTCTCGGATTATTGGATCTGGACATTCATAGGCTAATTGTTTTAAACAGCGTATCGCTAGGAACGGAGCAGAAGCAGTGCCGTAAGTCACGGTGTTCAATTCGTATGATTTCAATGGTTCATTCGGATCGTCACGCCAAAGTATTTGCTGCAGACATCGCTGTGACTCATTTACTTCAACTTGTCGATACATCTTTTCGATGTCTGCAGTTAATGCAATATTGTGTTGTCTAAATCGCAATAATATCGCAAACAAGTCGTTTTGTATTTTAGGCCCAACCATTTGCAATTCGTTGAACGAATAACCCGTTGAAGTCTTCGCCGAACAATCAAACACGACTCTGCTCAGACTACCGTTACGTTCGATTCCATGATGTGGAGCGAAATAATTTATTTGATCCGTAGTATGACTCGATTCTCTCATGTGACTTAAATCTTGATATAGATGAATAAAATTAGTATATTGATGTTTAAATTCCGTATTGGTCCGAAATTTCTTTTCTAATTGTGTGAATCGTGATTTGGCTAATTTGTAGGAATCTCCCAAAACGCTTGGTGGAGATTTTAATGGAATTGTCACACAAAATCTGCCATTAGGTAGGCGAGACGTCGTGTCTTTAAAATATTGTTCGCATTGGACTTCCTCTGAAGACCAATCTAAATGTTTGTTTGTAGATAAGGTAAGATTGTCCAATTCCCAGAACTTTGCAAGTTGCTCATCTAATGCATGTGAATCAGAGTAATTACATAAGGCTGATGAATTTGAAACAATAGATCCACCAAGAATCCACCCTAACTTCGATTGTTGTAGTGTAATGTTTTGTGATTTTAATTTAATTTGTTTTGGTTCTATCAAGTCCCAAAACACCCCATTTCCTAATAAAATATCTATGCTAGAAGACTTGTAAAAATCAGGATCAGATAGTAATATAGATTTAGGTATGTGTATATCTCGCTTATCAATAGGTACACTTGGCCATGGATTGGTGATTTGGGAAATGATAATACATGTAATTGTTATGCTATAGTTTGAATGTAACGATTTAATGGTCACATCACAACATTTTCTTGCAATTGACACATTATTATTTAAACTATTTATCGTTGTGACGACATTTCTTACCGGTAAGTGTAAAATGTGACATAATTGCTCGGTAATAAAGTTAGACGTGCTACCTGAGTCCAGCATGATGCGCACGCGATGTTCTTGGTCCGCGCCACTCACGCTTACACATGCAGTTGACAGCAGTTCCTGCGGTGACACGGCTGCGCATGATAAGGCCACTTCGTCGCGAGAACGAACATCGTTCTCCGCACTGCGCGTAAGACTCGGGCATATCAATGTGTTATGTTTTTTATGGCATTTTTTACATGATCTCATATTGCAGCTTTTAGTAAGATGCCCTGGCCTAAGACAATTCAAACATAAATTTAATTTAATTGCCTTAGATTTCCTTTCTTTGTTTGATAAATTTAAAAATGATTCACAATAATATATGTAGTGGTCAGAGTGACAGACAGGACATTTGTATTTTTTATCTATAGTGGTAGTAGTAGCTAAGTTATGTGTTATTGGTTTTATATATTTATTTTTACTTTGTTCCATTGTCTCTAATAGTTCAATTCTGTTTCGTGTAAATTTGAGTAAATCATCAAAAGATAAATCTTGTTTATCGTGTGTTGCCTTAAATTTCTCCCACTCCCACAAAGTGGTCTGGTCAAACTTACTAGAAAGCATATGAATCAACAAGATATCCCACTTATCTGTCGGTTCACCTAACATTGCTAATGAATTTAAATCCTTAACAAAACAATCAATTAACCTTTTCAAATTAAAAGAAGTGTCTTTCTGTATAGCATAAATATTGAACAAAGATTTCACGTGATTAGCCTTTAGCATTTTTTTATTGTCAAATCTGTCGCAAATCAGTTGCCAAGCTGTCTTATAATTAGATGCCGAGAATTCTATAGATTTAATGACCAATAATGCACTGCCTTCTAACGAGGATCGTCAATAATGAAACTTGTTTATTTCACATAAGTCAGGATTGTCATGTATAAGCGACAAATATGTATCTCGAAACTCAAGCCATGAACTATAGTTGCCGCTAAACTTGGCAAGCTGGATCACCGATAGCCTCACACTCGCTCTTGTCTGCTGCACCACGCTGACGGAATCTGATTCCACACGTTGAGTTGGCTTGCCGCTCGACATTCCTAACTTCGATTTACCTTGTGCGATCGCCTTAAAGTATATACACTCGAAAGCGTCGCGCTCTTTTAGTTGCTCACTCGGATTTGAGGATATAATTTCTATTTCATTTTGAACCTCATTAAAGCTGTCATATACTGATTCTAGTTTTGATACACGTAATTCTAATTCTAACTTGTTTTCGTTAGTTAAAGTTTGCGGTAACGTATTCAAATAATTGTTAAATGATGTTAATTGACCCTTATAATTACCTCTTCTTTTTATTAATGTTTGTTCTTCAGCCATACTTAATAATTAACTGTAAATAAAATGAAAACAGTTAATATAAAATAAAAGTTTTTGCACTCTAAAAGACGCACTATAATTTAGTGAACAGAGTATAGATGCAAGTAGTCGGACTACCTGAAATATTAAATGTGTTGTAACAGAATTGTTATCGTAATAACAATGTTAATTACGAAAAATGAGATGGCCTTTGTTTGTTAACTAACGCCCGTTAGTATTTTAGTTATTGTAAATAAACACAAACATTAATTTATGGGATAATGATTGCGTTTTATCTTTGTAAATAGATTGGATTATTGGAATGTTGTTTTGATTTGTATAGATAAGAACTACTAATAGATTAGTGGAACTTTCGATTGATTAGTTGATGGTAAAAATATATATAACTTGTAATACAAATAGGTATGTATTACTGATTGGTTACGTCGGCGTTCGTAATTAATACAAATAGATATGTATTATTGTATTGTGACTTGTTTTGTAAATAGTTTAGCAATAGGTAGCTAATTACTGTAAAACTGCTTAAATTGAATAGGTTTATAGAAATTAAAACACTTGTTTATCGGAGCAATAGGTAGCTAACAAGTTTTTTTTAACTATAGTTTGAATTTAATTATTGAATTGGAAATTGTACAAATGCCTCGAATTGGAAATATAGAAAGAAAGGATTATTGGCAGTATCTCCTTGTCACCTGCTTTTTCCAATGCTGTTGTGTCGATTGTGATCGCCCGTAATTCACTGTGACCTTTGTCCAACCTCCGCGTCGCTGCTGGTTCGTCACTCCACTTCTGGCAGAAATCCGGCTCGAAGGACCAATGTGGCCGCCGAGGTCGTCTTAAGGTCTTCCAAGGAAAAGTCGAGCTTTGTATCTTTGTGATATTTATTGATATACTTAGGTAATTATGCAGTAAATACAATAGGATGTGCACAGATCGCGTGCCGAACGTCGAGTCCCGAGCCCCGCGCCAATGGTGGGGGCGCAGCCCGGCCGTCGCTGGTCGTGTAGGTGTGCGTGAGTGCGATTCTTCACGCACACGCGTATTTTGGAAACTTGCGTTGACAAACATTATACAGACTGATAACATTTTATTGTTAAATATTTACATCACCATAATTGTCTAAAATTGAAACAAACGCCACAATAAAGTAAAATATATTGTAACCTCCTTGGTGCAGCAGGAAGGCACTTGCTTTAAAACAGGTGGATAAGCATTAGGATAGGGAAACATTCGACTATGCACCTGACCCGTATCATAGAATTCGTGAGAGTATAGTAAGAGGGTGCGAACCTTTGTTTACGCAAACCCTTGTGCACTATAATATTACTTCTATCTAGTCTCTTTATTTGCGTAATCTTGCCAAAATTGGCTGATGTGGCCGGGGTCAGTCAGGAACACTGCTCAGTGTTACATTGACCAATCAAATGTCCGATTGGGTTGTGTATAATAACACAAGCGTTCAAATTTAAATTGATTGAAAACTAAGACACTTGTAGATTAAAGTTTGGGTATTTTTAAAACGCTTGTCGTTCACCGAAATTACATTTATTTTATCACCGGAGCTCGAAAATGCAGTTAACTTATTTCATATACCTATTAAATTTAACATAGTGACTAACAAACTAATTACTCACCTAACCTCCCGCAGACGTGAGCTGAGGAGGAGCAAAGGTACTTACATCTTACAACACCATGGTGATGGGCTTTCTTTCTACATATTTCTGTTCACTAAAGACGTGATTTATGCTTCCTTCGGTCTGCGACAACGACCTTTAAGTGAAAATATTTTAGAAAATAAATATATAATGGCCGGTTTCTGAGGTACTTTTATCGATAGTTTATCTATTCGTTAGCGCTATTGGTTCGATAACTTGACACATTGCGTTTCCGAAGCCCACATTGTCACATAAAGTCCGTTTAAACTAGGCTCAATTTAACTGACCAATTTGTGCAGTTTATTGGTTCGATAACTTTATTTGACGATTTCAACCAATGATATTATTGTTTTCAACACCAAAATTGACGTTTTTGAAGTTGACGCTGCTGCAGCGTGCGCGCGCAGGGAGCCTGCAGAAAATTTAATGTTTGTATGTCACTTTGTTTACGCAGCACTAGCGCTACGAGAATTAACGGCGTTTAGTGACACTACTTACGGTGAATTTAATTGATTATTACTTAATTAATATCATTTTTAAGCACTTATTTATACCGGAAAAACGTTATTAAAAATAAGAACTGGTAATATTGGCAATATAAAACATTAAAATCAATTTTAATTTTGATCTGAGAAAAAGACCCATCTAGCGTGGAATTATTGCACTGCTTATCGGTCTCATAGTTATTGAATGCCTTTCGGAGTACTCAGAAACTCAGCGACAGTTAAACTAACTTTATCTTATACATAACTTTATTGAACCAATAGCTAATGAACAGTTAACTGAGATCTTCAGAAACCGGGCATTAGTTATTACCTAACCGCTGTCAAACCTGGTAGTTAACAGTAATGCTAGTGTGGGTGTCTGTTGTATTATTGTATGTTTGTTTTATTTATGGCATCCTTTTTGGAATTTGTTTAGTTATCTAATGTTCTAATAGCTTTAACATGCAGTGGGTATGCTTAAGTATAGAATATTAATATGTATGTAAGCCATTAAGTATATTACGCTATATTTATATTATTCAACCATTTTTGCACCTTACACCTTATTGCAATGTAAGATAATACTATTTGAATCTTCTAAACAGTTACATAAGCAGAAAACGTGTTTGAAAGGTAAAATAAAGTTATCTTGATACTTGACTCTTAAAGCTTTATATGAGTTTCTAATCTACTTCCTAAAACTTTCTATTCTGCTTGAAAATAAATACCTTTATTCCTCATCAGCCCTCAATAAACAGAACAAAACAAATCCCACATAGTTTAAGGCGATGTCGTGCTTCTACGAATGTTTCCAGGGCAAACAACTGCAGCAAGGCTTCAACAGTCTTCAGAAACTGAGGAAATCGGTATCGGGGGCTCTGGGGGCGGCTCTGGGCTCCAGGAGATTTGACCTGGAGCATGAACCGATGTTAGAGGAGCCCGAACAGAACTGGTTCTTGACAAAATCAGCTCCGAATTCATTGAGCAATCCACTGCTGTTTCAGCAGCCAGCGAGGGCTAAGGGGGAGGGTGACCCCATCAAGGAAGAATCTTCAGTACCTTCTGAAAAGGTAAGAAAGGGAATTATATTGATATTTAATGATACTACAGAATATATACAGCAGATATTGCAAAAGCCCGGGCATAAAACAAACTATCCTTTAAAAATAGATAATTATCGACACAATCTAATTGCCATGGTCTAATACCTTTTACTGTGCTAAAAGTATAATCCTGGTATCTCTGACCTAAAATTAAGGCTAATTTATGTAATTAATGAATTCTTGAAATTGCCCACGAAGTGCTGTCGGAAGTGAAGCATGGTGGTCATATAAATTCAAATAGCCATCGGTTTACCGGGAACAGAATGGCCAATTTGTTTTACAGCTCTTTGTGGCGAGCTAATAGTGCGCACTTGGGCCTGCCTCATTACTAGCTGAAGTGCAACAAACTATGGTGCCATATTTTATCCACAATTGTTAGAATCTGGAAGACAAATAGCGCGAAGAAATCAATATTGCAACATTATTTTATTTTGGCTCTCAGACTTAAAATTCTAGTCTATTTGAAATAAACATATTACTATAATGTATGTGTATATAGTGATATGTTTATTTCAACGTACGTACTTTGTTCCAAATTTCTAAACAGATTTTTTTCTAATCATATCGGAAATACAGTTCATGAGTTCTTAAATAAAATCTATTCAATGGATATCGTGAAACCAACGGATATTCCTTTTAGATCACTACAGTTTTAGAAACTTGTCATTTATTTGTTGGTGCCCTAACTTTTGTTCTAATCTTGACGCAATATGAAGGTATTATTTTAAGTTTAATACCTATGTTTGACTTCATAACTGTGGCATCGCAGCTTGCAAATTCATGCACTGATTTGAATGCACTTATATTATATTTGCAACCTGGTTGAATCGGGATCGATC
Organism: Furcula furcula; assembly: GCA_911728495.1. Lineage (NCBI taxonomy): Eukaryota > Metazoa > Arthropoda > Insecta > Lepidoptera > Notodontidae > Furcula > Furcula furcula. The sequence goes on from OU452244.1 coordinate 1,882,927, forward strand.
TTATATATGTTTTACGAAAACCCGTTCAGCCGCTTTTACTAACATTGTTATTCGTACCCTACATTTTGTATTTATTTTCCGCAGTTTGAGTTTGAAATTTTGCTAGTAAAATTGCATACACGATAGGCGTTACTAACATGAGTACTAACAGATATTACGAGTACATTGTGAACACGTCCTTTTTGAGTACTAGTCCTAACGGTAAATTACCAATTGGTGTTGTTTGAGCGGCTTTTGTTGTAAATAATGTTGAGCGATAGGCTTTCTACTCAGCGCTGATATAATAGGTACACCATTGGCGCCGATACGACTCCCGAAATCATCATCAGATCTCTTATTAACTTCATCATCATCAGATCTCTTATTAATCTCATCATCATCAGATCTCTTATTAACTTCATCATCATCAGATCTCTTATTAATTTCATCATCATCAGATCTCTTATTAACTTCATCATCATCAGATCTCTTATTAACTTCATCATCATCATCGGCAGCCGAAAGACGTCCACTGCTATACAAAGGCCTCCCAATTAGAAAGGAAGAGTTGCCATTATCCCCACGCTTGGCATGTCTTGGGGATCGCAGTATAGGTGGTAGATAATCCAAAAGAAAGACGCTGCTACCCGTCGTGTTGAAGATGGAAAATATTGGATTTCGATATAAGACTAAATCTCTTAATCACCGTATCTCCACACCACACGTATCTTAAATGAATAAAGTCATTAGCCATGAAGAATAACATAAAGTAGAGTTCATAAGCTGTGAATAAAGAAATTATTATTGTTAGCCTTAAACAGTTTTTTTGTTAATATTAGGAAGAGCTGGGCTCGTGGCGACCAGGCACATCTTACTTGTCATGGGGAGGACACATCATGTACTTGCCTCCGGCGCCTGCTGCTGAGCAGCCTCTGTCCATCCTGGGACCCATCGACAGGCCTGTCAGGTTGGTTCCATGTGACTATTCTGTGACATATTGTCAGTCAATATCGTTCTTTACATTAATGCAAGTATCAGGCGAGACTAATACTGTCTTGTTGTACATAATGTACTCTTGCGGTCAAAAGCGGTGTATCACCTCTAGGACGATAATCGCTTGCACGAGCCGGCCCAAAATACGTGCGAACGAGGTAAGCGCACGTAACGTCGTTCAAACGATTTTGATTGAAAACTGGTACACCGTTCGTGTCCGCGATAGTACAACAAAATGTATAACATAAATCTGTTAAATCATATTGCGAATTTCTTTTTTTTTCTTCTTTATTTGTCAGATAATTACATAGGCGTAATAAATACATTGTGTTGGTTTTCGTTTTCGATTCCTGCATACAGCAAAATTTGAAAATCCATTCTGTTTTGTTGCTTCCATAATTTTGGCTGGCTAATATCTGATGAATAAATTTATTGGTATAGGAGTAAATCAAGTGGTTGTTTGGAGGCATCGGCGCGTGCGGCTCGCGCGGCACTTGGCTCGGAAATGCGCGAGCGCGAACGATCCGCGTCGCCGGAAGTGGCGCGCGCGCTGCCCGCGAGAGTTCACCCCGCCAATGCTGTGAGTCCATACATCTATACATATAAAATTACTTGTCCTGGCTGACTGACTGATTCATCAACGCACAGGCCAAACCGCTGGACCTAGAAAGCTGTAATTTGGAGGTAGGAGTAGGTTCTTCTTATGCTTCGGAGTCGCTGGACGCTCGGGGTGTGGGCCCCTTGAGCGTCCATTGAGTACGGCGGCGACTCCGAGGAGGACGGCGGCGTGGTTGCGACCCCCGTCCCCGTGAGTACCGTGTCAGGTTCCCGGGGGCTACAATGCGCCCCCCGGCGGCGGGCTCAAAGGCAAGGCACTGAGGGGCCCCTGGTGCAGATCCCACCGGAGAGCCCTGGGGTCTCCCCTCTCATGTGCCGATGCGACAGCCGCGGGGGTTTTAGTGGGTAAGAATCCCACATACCCCGGTCGAGCCCCACAGCTCCCGGGGATCTTTCGAAGATTTCCCCCGCGTCAAAAAAAAAAAAAAAAAAAAGGGTTCTTCTTATGACGTAAGCATCCACTAAGAAAGGATTTTTGAAAGTTCGACTCAGGGTTTAAATGAGGTGTTTTATTTTGTATGAAACTTTTTATTTTATGGTTCGATTGACTTGAAATTTATTGAAAACGTTCTCTAAAAACATGTTTCTCGAATTTTCAAAAACAACCTTTGGGGGTGTGTTGGGGTTGGTAAACTCTGTAAAAAAATTAGCGGGCGAAGCCGCAGGAAATTGCTAGTCTTTACCATACCCAACCATACTCCATCCAGCCCGTGATCTAACTGTCTACTATAGTAAACATACCAAATAGAATTTTGCGTAAAATCTAATACGCGACATACAATACGCATATTTATTATATTTGGTAAGACCGTTGGAAAAACCACACATACTTTGGGCTAGCTTGTGCAAGCGTCCTAAAGATGATCAAGCGGAAATTTCTCTCACTGCGTCTATATTATACTAGCGACCCGCCCCGGCTTCGCACGGGTGTAATTGAGAAAAAAAAGAAGTGAATAATTTAAAGTTACTGCCTTTGATTATAGAATTTCTTGTTAAATAATGTTTGTAGCTGACTTTTCGTAACGCAACATGAACAAATTATGTATAGAAGTGACGCGTGAAAGGGCTACGTATAGCTGCTTGTCCATGGGCAAAGTACTCAAGGTTTAAGCCTGCAACGTTGAATCTCTGAGCTTGCGATCTGTTAATTGTATTTATAATTTTATTATAAACTGCATACGTGTACCGGTGCACAATTTGGGTGGATTAAGGACAGGAACAGGACACAATTTCTTTAAAACCAATTTATGGAAGGAATACGGGCTTCCTTGTTCGGTTTCATCGTTAAGACGTAAACGGGGGTCAGTCGGGGAATTCTTACCCACTAAAACCCCCGTGGCTATCACGTCGGCACATTAGAGGGCGGACCTGGGCTATCTGTCGGGATCTGCACCAGCTGATAACACACAGTGCCCTGACTTTGAACTCGCCGCCGGAAAGGCACATTATAGCTCAACCGGGTATGTAGGATTCTTATACACTAAACCCCCAACGGCAGTGCAATCAGCACATAAGAACCCCTTCTTGGGCTATCCGGTGGGATATGCATCATGATACAGTGGCTTGCCTTTGACCCCGCCACCGGGGAGCACAATAAAGCCACCTGGGAACTTGTCACCGTGCTCACGGTTACAGGGGGGAAGCCTTCAATAGGTCCCCGGGACCCTGTTGGCGGTCAACCAGGTTATGTAGGAGGAGTAGGAACTGTATGTATGTATATAGTATGTGTCCCCCACGGCTGTCCACACAAAAGAGTATGCACCGTGTATCCCTCAGTGCAAGGCAAGGGCCTTTGAAGCCGCTGCCGGGGGCGCATTATAGCCCTCCGGGAATCTGTCACCGTTGTCACAGTTAAGGGAGTAGTGGGGGAAACATCCAATATGTCCCCGGGATCCCGTGGGGAAGTCAAACTGGGTATTTGGGATTCTTACCCACTAAAACTCTCGTGGCTGTCACATCAGCACATGAGAGGGAAACCTGGGTTCTCGGGTGGGATCTGCACCAGGTGTCCCTGAGTGCCTGGCCTCTGAGTCCGCCGCCGGGGGCAAGCATATTATATCCCAGATTTACCTTATATTATATGGAATGATACAATGTGACCAGATTCAGTATTTTAATACTTTTTCACTCTTTTTTAACGTCGTTTTGAAGATCTTTATCGGTATTTTGCTGGAAGTCAGTATTTTTATTGGGGAAAAAAATAAGCTAACATTGTAAGCAGTTGTCCTCGCGAAAATTGTTCAGGGACTTGGCCAAACATATTCTATATTACATTTATGAGCGTGAATATTGATCAATACAACACAGCAGCCTGTAATGTTTTGTCTCTAATTTATTGAAATTAGAGACAAAACATTACAGGCTGCTGTGTTGTATTGTTATTTAAGTACACAATGCTTAACAGAGTCTGGACTTTAAGTTTTTAGTTGTATGAGGGGATGTGGGAGGGGATAGTTAGATCCGTATATAGTGTGTATGAACACAAACCTTGGGAACACTAAAATATCATATTCTTGTTATATGTCTGCTCAGTCCCTAATGCGTGATATTTTACCTTATGTATTAAAGTTATCCGTGTACAGTACCTAATTTACGTACTAAGCAAATCTGAGTGTGAGTGTGAGAATATTTGTACCGCCATCGGTTGAGTAATAATACTGCTTTTTAAACCTGTTAAGGGATAAATTAAAAAAAAAGATCCCCTCAATGGCTTGCCTTTGAGCCCGCCACCGGGGGGCACAATAAAAAAAAACCTGTCACCATGTTCAAAGTTTCGGGGACCACGGGTAGACCTCCAATAGGCTTCCAGGATCCTGCGGGCGGTCGACCGCGGTGTGTAGGATTCTTACCCTCTAAACGGCTGTCCGCAAAAAATATGGGGCTGCACCGTGTACCCCTCAGTGCAAGGCAAGGGCCTTTGAAGCCGCTGCCAGGGGCGCATTATAGCCCCCCGGGAATCTGTCACCGTTGTCAAAGTTAAAGGGGTGGTGGGGGGTACGTTTAATATGTCCCTGGGATCCTGTGGGGGATTCTTACCCACTAAAACTCTCGTGGCTGTCACATCGGCACATGAGAGGGGGTTCTCCGGTGGGTTGTGGGTTTGGGCGGTTAGGTTTAGTCAATGTAAGTTATGTAAGTTTATTTACTTAGATAAAACTTAAAACCTTCAATGAAAAATTATCTAACTGATGGTGAAAATCGCTGCGTGGTTTAGGAGGTGCTATCGGATATAGACAGACTCGGATAGCGGCTTTGTTTCACACTATGTAAAGATACTTTGACGTCGTTGGTCCCCAACACCAGCCAACCTATAGAAAAAACCCTGACTGACAGACAGACAATAATTCCAATAAAGTTTTGGCTTTTTTTATATCATACGTACAATAGGTGCATGCAAATTGTATTCCTACCCAAACAGACATTTTGAAAATATATTATCATTATTTTATTTTTCGTTTGTTATATTTGGGAAACAAACAAATGATACCACTTATTACTAAATATAAGATCCAATAGTACATAAAAATCAATTCAGTTTCCACTAATAACTAAATCATAACATTAGAGAGAAGTTAACTACGTATGCATGATTTTAAATTTTAAAAAATCATTAAATATAAAAAATATATTAGCGATAAAAAGTGCCGGAGTCAATATGAGTTAAATATTTAAAACATCGAATTTTAATATAAATAAAAAAGTCAAAAACAAAGTTTAATAATACAAAAAAAAATCCGATCAGGGGTAGCGAACCCGGACAGTCCGTACTTAGAGGACGCTTCCGCAACCACTTGACCAAGGAACTTTTATTTAACCTTTCAAATTATCGTATCTTATTGTTGTAATATATTTGTACTGCCATCAGTTGAGTAATAATACTTCTTTTTTACCCTGTAAAGGGATAAATTATAAAAAAATATGAAATACTAATTCAATTAATTTTCTTAACGAATGTCTGTGCAAAATTTCAAGTCAATAGGACCAAGGAATCGCGTTTTCCCATACAAACTTTGCCCCCCTGTTTGACCCCCTTAGAGGTTGAATTTCGAAAAAACCCGTCTTAATGAGCACCTACGTCTTAAAAGGAACCCCCATGCAAAGTTTGAGACTCCTAGCACTTGTAGTTTCTGAGATTTCGTGATGAGTGGGTTTTTGTCTACTCTTTTATAATAAGATTAATTAATAAATATGCGTGAATTAATAAAACTGCGTAAAGCATTACGGAGAATAAACTGGCCAGGAATCGAAGCAGTTGACTTTGGGAAAAACACACACTGTATTATTATTACACCATCCGATAGTATCACTATACACATAGACATATTTATTGCAAACTAAATGAAAGAGCTTGTTTTCAAAATATTTTTTTTCTTACGTGGTCTACCTATTAAATGTTAACTGATTTAAATACATAAAAGAAATAATTAAATAAGAATGTGCTTCATGTGTGCGGAACAAGTTAACATACGGTGCCGGTGCGAATTAAAAATTAAGCTCTTAAAAATATGATTACTTTTTTAAATTCAACGTTTTCCTATAGATTGCCTACGTGATGTTTTTTTTTTGTTGTAAATCAACGAATTCGACAGACACGCATTCAATAAAAATCAGTGGTTCCATAGGTGTAGGCACGATGATACAGGGTTGCATAGAAACAGTTTTCTCTCTCCAACTTAAGAGCTGGGCTCTTGTCGGTGAAGCAATTTCCAATCTGCTCTATTATATGCCTTCATTTTGACCTCCTAATACGACATTCCACCCACTTTTTCTGCTACCTGCTTCATAAAACTTCGTCTGAGTCTTCCTCTTCCCCTTTTCCCTTCTATTTTACCTTCCACTATCGATTTAAAGAAGGTGTTATGTCGTATCAAGTGGCTAATCATCTTTCCTCTTCTATTCTCAAACGTATCTTAAATTTTTTTCTTTCTTCATTGACCAATTCTAAAACTTCCTCATTCGTCTTCCTTTCTGTCCAACTTATTCCCTCCATTCTTAACAGAAACAGTTTTAAGACATCATAAATATTTTTTATTACATTCAAAATGTTTGGCATTTCTGACATTTTCTTCGGGACTATCGACACAATACACACCTTTTAGCTTGATATACCCTTTCCGAGACACCCAGTATATAGTTTAGGATTAGGCCATCCACGGCGACTTGAAAAGTTAACCCTATAGAAGGCACTCACTCAAGTAATGGGCGAATCAAACGTTTATTACATGCGATAACTTGTACTATTGTACTTGTACTTGCACTATTATACTACTTGTACTTGTACTATTTCACAATTTATGTATTTTAGGTATCAGAAGACAGAAATAAACATATTTTGATCGGCTCATTAAAGGGCAAATACCATCGCTTTCAAGGCGACCATTATTTATGACAAATGAGACTATATCGCATTGAATACAACGTTATGTAAAATTCATTGATAATATAATAAATAAGGTAAGGTGGGGTAGCTTACCTTACAAAAAAACCTTGCTATTTTCGTCGTAAAATTATATTGTGCAATTTGTCGTGGGAATTAACAACTCAAATGCTCAAATTAAATTCTGCTCAAATTTTTAAACTAGTAGGTGTGTAGTAAATGAATGTGTCTGAAATATGCAAATTAATCATATCAAACATAGCCAAAATTCTAATTAGTAACCAAAAAAAATTGTATTTAAAAAAAACTGTACCTACTGTAACTCACAAATAAGTATTATTTTTTTGTTTCCAAACAAATTTTTCCTTCTTGTATTTGGAAATCCTATTGAAAAGTGTGAGTATTTACCGATATTTTCATGATGATAGTAAACTGACTTTACTGCGATTTAAACCATCTAATTCTAATTTAAACCTTTTAATTGTAATGACATTAAGCTATAATTTCCAATTTTTCATGTATATTTAAAGGATGTAACAATGTACATTATGCTGGCGTTCAATAAATAAAATAAATCTGCCCTTGGTCTTTTTTGAGGTACCAAAAGGTACTACTTATGGTGTAACTTCGTCTGTCTGTTACACTGATATATTTCAACAAATATTTTTACTATTGATTAGAAATTTGGAAAAGTTTCAATGCAATGGTGATTCGAGATTCAACTGTCAAGTAGAGACAGTGTGAAAGCTTAGAAAACCTAAGGTATACCGCGTAAGTGCACCTTTCATTGCATCAATGGAGTATCTTTCGAAAGGGCTACATTTGTACAATTTATAAAGAAAAATGTCGAAAAAAAAAAGGCCTAAAACATGTATCGCAAATCGAGTGGCCTAAATATTGGGAACTTTGAAGTAATCCTGACATATTGTCTTGTGAGATACTTGCTTTAAGCAAACGTCTCGAAGTAAATCCGTTACTATAGCAATCCACATTTACTGAATTGAAAAGAATTGTCCAAGATTACCTTTATTTGAATGCCATGGACACTGCAACAAAAATGTGTCAAAATTTTGATAATGGTTTTCTTGTGTCAAAAGTTAATATTTAATACCGTTTTGTTATACAATAGGTAATTGCTTAGCGACTGAGGAAATGACCCTAATGCGTCCATGTTCCATACATGTTTGGCTGCGCATGAGGACGCTGGAATGTTGCGGTCAGGTCGTTAAAAGATCTAGTAGTAGAGTTTATAGCAAATCACAATCTGATATTATAACTATGATATCTATTAAGTTTTATCTCTGGCTTAGTTGGTGCAATGGACGAGTAGTTGTGTGTGTGTGTCTGTGTGTGTGCACAATTTGATGTGTTCCTGTCCGCTGTAAAGGAAATTGCAGCTGGAAAAATTACTGGGCTCAACGGATTTAATATTAGTAAATGTACTGATTGATAGTATAATTGATTATCATCCAGTGGACATATTGTTCGTCATATTTATTTATTTTTTGAACACTGTCAACTTAAAAAAACAATTAAAAGGAATAATTATAATAGCAATTATGAAATGTAGCGAAGACTTTGAGTATCGTATGCCAGGCATTGGCCGCATTGGCCGCATTGGACAGATCTTGTGGGTGACCGTTGTGATCTGAGACAGACCTATTTAAATTTAACACGCTTTCCAAAAAATCGCACAGTAATTGCGACAAGGTTTTTTCTTTTTTAGGTAGTTTCACGTAGTTTTTGGCTGATAATCAAAAAGGTAAAAAAATGTGCGTGCGTGGAGTCCCTCCGCGCGGAAGAAGTGAAACTTCATTCTCGCTCAGTCGATCGGTCAGTCGGTCGGTCGGTCCCTCACTCACTCACTCACACACACACACACACACACACACACACACACACACACATTTTTTTTTTTTTTGCGATGGTGGAATCCTCATAGGATACCACGCGCACGACGCCTACCATGCGCGGGTTATGTCGGAGTCTTACCGACTAAACCACCATCGGGCCTTCCAGCACCTCCGCTATAGTGGCAGGCCCCGGGAACGCACTTTGTACTACATCCGGTTCCCGCCAGCGGCCGTTCGGCTTTCGCCAAACCCACAACCGGCTCGACCAAAATGGCCAAGCCTGAGCCTTTGCAGGCTCTCCCCCCCATTGTCACGTGCGGTGCCCACCAGTCCACTCTGCTCAACAGAGAAGTACCAGGGGCGACCACAGTGACACACACCCTATAGCCTTTCGGCCCTACCCCCCCAATTGCACCGAGCTACCGGGTCCCATACCCCAGGTACTGCCGTCTGCCAGGTCCCATACCCTGACAGCACGGTTGCTGCGATGCCCCCGCCCTAAGGCCTTGCGGCCCGACTCCCCCCTGCACCACCACCGCGCTCAACCGACGTGCGTATCCATCGGGAACAGCGGCAGCGGCGCCCCCGCCCTACGTGGCCTTTCGGCCCTACACCCTCCCGCGCCTCGCTGCCGCTCAACCGGTACCCCCGTACCGGGAACAGCAGTTCGGCGCCCCCACCTAAGGCTTCGCCACCGAGCAACAACTGTCCACCCCGAAGAGTGGAGAGATATTACCCGGTGCCCAGGGTACACCGTCCCAAGCACATTGTCCTTCCTCCGAACGAATCCTCGGGAATTACAATGGGCCGGGCACTCGAGGAGGTGATGCCAGTACCCCACACACACACACACTAACTCAACTCAACTCAACTCAACTCAACTCAACTCAACTCAACTCAACTCAACTCAACCCCACTGAAACCCACTGAAACCCACTGAAACCCACTGGAACCCACTGGAACCCACTGAAACCCACTGAAACCCACTGAAACCCACTGAAACCCACTGAAACCCACTGAAACCCACTGAAACCCACTCACTCAGTGACGGCGTCACATGAGCGCTTTCATAACCTTAACAAATTATCGCCTATCGTTTAACACCTATCATTTAACGCGTTAAGCGATAACGCGTTAAGGTAATTCATTTAACGCTTAACGCGTTATGTGATAACATTTTTGGAAGCTGCATAAGAAGTTTCACTTCAAAAAAAATACCGTTGCCTCCCCCCCCCCCCTTATCTCCGAAGTTTGTGGAGGGAAAAATCGGAAATAATTATGCAGTGCAATATTTTATGATAGGGACCGGTGTGAGAAACAGAAACGATTTATCGATAGTTTATCTATTTGTTAGCGCTATTGGTTCGGTAACTTGACACATTGAGTTTCCGAACCACACATTGGTTTAAACTTGGCTCAATTTAACTGACCAATGTGTGCAGTTTATTGATTCGATAACTTTATTTGACGATTTCAACCAATAATATTATTGTTTTCAACATCAAAATTGACGTTTTTGAGGTTGACGCTGCTGTAGCATGCGCGCGCAAAGAGTGCGGAAAATTGAATTTTTGTATGTCACTTTGTTTACACAGCACTAACGCTACGTGAGTTAACGGCGTTTGGCGACACTACTTACGGTGAATTTTATTGAGTATTACTTAATTAATATCGTTCTTATCCACTTATTTATGCCGGAAAAATGTTAATAAAAATAAGAACTGGTAATATTGGCAATATAAAACTTTAAAATCAATTTAAAATTTGATCTGAGAAAAATACCCATCTAGCGTCGATTTATTGCACTGCTTATCGGTCTCATAATTATTATATAGCTTTAGGTGTACTCTGAAACTCGGTGACAGTTAAACTAAGTTTATCATATACACAACTTTATTGAACGAATAGCTAGTGAACAGTTAACTAAGATCTTCAGAAACCGGGCATTAGAGATGCCGCTCCGGTATTGTAAAAGACGATGTTTTTAAGACAGTAGGTATATTTGTACAATGTTTTAACAATTTAAATGGATTAGAAAACGTGGCATTAATAAGCAATGGTTTACCGTAATGAGTAGTTGAACCGTATTTGGTTTATGTCACGCAGTTTTTGGCTTAGGTATAATAAAAAAAATGACAAAAAAAATACTGTTGCGTATGCTCCGAAGTTTGTGGAGGAAAACATCTGAAATAATTATGGGTAGTACATCTCTATCTATTTTACAGGAAAAATAAAATGTTCTTTCTAAGTAGTAGGTACAGTTTTTTAGTAATCCTAAAAAACCTCGATAAACAGACTTAGTTTTGCAGTTTGCTTTTTCTGCTATCTGAGATGTTACATGAATAGTAAAATTACTTTAATACATCCAAAAATTGTATGGAACCCTCGGTGCGCGATTCCGACTCGCACTTGACCGGTATTTTTTTATAGTATTGGTCTAGTCTGCAATCATGGTCAGAACTTATTCTGAAATAGGCCTACGAATTTATATGTTTTACATATAAAGTATTTCTAAGTCAGTATTAAATCTTATAACAGCAAAATGCTCGCATTGCGTACGTTCCCACGCCATGCGCCTCGCCCGCATTTCCGCGTCTCATTGTCTCGTGCGGCTTGTATTTCGAGGATCGGAAGATTGATATCTGTAACATGGCCTTCCATGTTTATATTACCTTCCGTAATTTAATAAATGAGGTATTTTAGTGTTAAGCTCGTTATGAAATTGTTTTGCGTGTTGTCAGTAAATACGTAATAACTTCGAACTAATGTTACGGATGTTATCACGGCTTATTTTGATTTTTTCTCGAATTTCCAAAATTTTGCTATACTTACCTATACAGGTGATTTTTTCAAGTCGGCGTGTATGGTCTAAACGTAGTTTTCCAAATTACTATGTCATTGCTTCCCAGAATTCCAACCCTATTACTGATAATATGGGATGGTGTAATAATACAGGACTTATTTTTTCTTGTTCTAAATCATCGGGTTCGATTCCTGGCTAGAAATATTTTTTTTTTTTTCAAAAATTTAATGTTGCAGTTTTAGTTGTCTTTAAAATCGGGTCCGTGACTCCTTTGAGCATTTTTTGCTATCCCCTATTATTATATAATCGCCTATATAGGCCTAGAGGGCCAAATCCGAAATACCCACTTGAAAAATTCACCTGCCATGCTGAGTGTTCCAAAAATAATGTAATCACACACAATATCGTCAAACGTTACTAAAAATCTTATCTATAAAAAATGTTATTTCATTTATATCAAAGTTTTGTTTTATCTTAACCTCTTAAATTCTTAAAGCCAAGAAAAAGAAATACAAATCCTTTTGAAGAAAAATCAAAACAGCTTGTTGGATATTACGTAATAATCACATAAAATAAAATATCTAGGTAGGTAATATATTTAAGTTTGTAGTAACAGTAGTCATTAATGAGATCAATGTACAAAAAATATTAACCAAATGCAAAACTTCACACACTTCTTAACTTCTTAAAATTATAAAAATTATAATTCTAAAATGCCCAGAATTGAGTAGGGTAAAAATGGTATACATACACTAGAGATTACTGTCACTATAATAATAAATTCACTTTATTGAACACCATAACACAGAAATAAATGAACAATACCAGCCCTTGTTTAGTCCCACTGTTCTTTATCGCATGTACTGTTGATAGAGTAAATATCATTTAAGCCCATACACCAACAGCATTAAAACTTGGTTATTAATTAAATACTACAAATTTTCGCCTCAAGTTATAGCGTAAATCCGGTTTTTACTTGGAATCTGTTGAATGAAGAGAGTAAATTTAAATAATATACTAACCTGTATGTATACGTATTGTATATAATATATATTATGGAGGGGCTGCGGCAACCGCTAGTGATGCAAAGCGGCGCAAATATACAGCTCTAGGTTCGAGCTATTTATTTGCCCCCTTTGCGGTGGAGACCATGGGGCCTTGGTCTCATGAGACGCACGGTTTGGTGAAATAAATTTCATCAGTCATTTCAGTTTTTTACCTAGTTTAAGAGTACATGTTTGTAAATAAACTGTAAATATTTACTTTCAATAAGTTTATATACAGGGTGGCCAGAACAGTGACGTCATAAATTTTTTTTAGGTGCCTTGTGTTGAGAGGTATTTGAATCACCCCTATGTATGTTCTACGATTTTTCGTAGTTTTCGAGTTACGATTTTATTTATGACTAGCTGACCCACGCAGCTTCGCCTGCGCAATTTTTACGCTAACTAAACTTTGAATAACAGACATTCGCATCGAATACATAACCTAATTTTTTATAGTCGGTTAAAAACTGGGACCCACTTTTTACTCGCTCTCCGAAGCACGGACCCGTTTAGTTCAAATGGCGTTAAACGGTCACCCATCTATTTAATGACCTTACCTAACGTTGCTTAACCCGATCGATTACAAAACCTTGATAACAACTCTCTATGAGTGTTCCCTTACTTATATTTATTATATTATAAAGATAAAGTGATAAAATCGGACCAAGCGTATAACCAAGTACCCGTTTTGACTTTAATCCCCTCTCCCAAAAGAACCGTGCTAGATTACGGGATAAAAAGTATCCTATGTCCTACCTCGTAGGAAGATCTCAAATCATGCCAAGTTTCATTTGAATCCATTCAGTAGTTTCGGCGTGATGCTCAGCCGTGATACAGACAGACAGACAGACAGACAGACAGACAAAAATTAAAAAAATTACATTTTCGGCCTCAGTATCGGTTATAGAATGCCCTCCAAATATAATTTTTAAAATATCTTCAATGTACAGAATTGGACCTGTTACAGTTTTATTATAAGTATAGATATAGATTTTTTGCAAAATTGCGACCGGATCAGTTTGAAACATTCCTAAAAAAAATTGGAAGTTGAACAAATTTCAACCGTCCAGGTTGTTAAAATCCCACTTCTGAAGGGGTTAAATGGGATGTTTTCACTTGTCTGAAACTTTTTATTTTATAGTTCGATTGACGCCAAACTTACTGAAAAGATAATCTAATTACTCGTAAACCCTAACCCTAACAACCCTAGGGGTTGGTAAACTTTGTATGGAAAAAAATAACAGTGGGCGAATCCGCAGGGTATCACTAGTAAAGATATAAAAACCTACACAACCTCTAAAAAATCTACAAAAGTAGCGAACAGTCCAAACCAAACTACGCACTTGGTATTCCTCAGGGCGCGTCCTCGGGCCGCTGTTGTTGATAGTTCAAGCGACAACTACTAACACGTCTACGCTTGTACTTCGTGACCCTATTGTGTGATCCGGGTGTCACTACGAATTGTAGATGAGCTGTTAATCATAGTAAGCGTTTGCCAAGTAGAGCTCGCTATGTATGGACGCGGATACAAGCATGGGAACGTACATTTGATTAAATTTGATAATAATTACGTATAAAAATGGAATAACCTATTTATTTCAAATTCAAAAGAGGAATAACATGATGTAACTGTGTAATGGTATAATTGGTATTAACTAGTAGGTACCACCTATAACGTTAGAGGTATAATGGGACAACTTAGTATCATTTACATTAATGGTATAATTCAATGGTATTACTGGTCCGAAGCCATGCTGTGTGGTAAAATGACAATGTTATATTTTTGATAGGTAGTCTATATTTATGCTCAGTGACAACATTCAATGAAAGCATATACATATTATTCCACAAATGGAGTACACCTGTACAATCTAAGTACCTAATCTATACCATCTATCTATATACAACGATAGATATATGTATCTAATCTGTATCATTCATTCATATATTACAATAATGTAATACATAGTAACATATTTACTGAACATTGTGTCCTACTCAATACTACTACTAATACTAGTGCTCAATCCTTTCTGTCTTTTAAAGAAAGAAAGGATTGAGCCTATAAATTCCTGATAGTCTGTTTTTACTTTTTTTTTATATGTATATATATTAGTTACTATTAGATATTGTTATATATAACTACGTATAAATATATATAATGTGTATAAGATGTACAATTTAAGGTATGTACCAAAGTATGTACACCACCAGCTACCCAAATAGTTCAGTTTCTTCTTTTTTAAGTTTTGGTTGTCTGGAAGAAATCGCTGTCAGCGATAAGACCGCCATTTGTACCTAATTTAAGTTATTTTCTAAGTTTTCTGTATGTTTTACTTTGGTGTGCAAATAAAGAGTATTCTATTCTATTCTATCCTACAACATTCGGTGAACTTCAGCTGATTATCCTAATAGTTGTACCCTTGGGAAAAACAATAGTTGCTGAGTTTGTAATTACAGTTATTTTGTTTGAAATATCAGTGAAAATTAATAATAATAATATTCTGGGACAAATACACACACGGTCATCTGATCCCCAATTAGGCAGAGCCTACAATGAAAACCAGATAACTCATACTAACACTTATATTTTTTTTTGTTAATACGTACTTAAATATATAAACACCCAGACACTTAGCGGGAATCGAACCGACGACCTATGAGTAGCAACCATTGTCTAACCAACAGGCCCGTCAAAATTACTCAAATATCCAGCAATATTTGTTTTTGTCATACACCTGATTTTTGCTATACGCCTGATCAGGAAGGGACTTGGACCTGGACCGGGCTGAGATCCGGCGCACCCGCGCTTGGTCTCAGCTCACTCTAGTCGGTCTTTCATCCTTTCGGAGTTTGACGTAAAGGAGAAGGCTCCGGGTCTATATGTACTGCACATCTGTGTAAACTGTGTGTAAACACAATTCAACCTAGTAACGAGACAAGCAAGTAGACGTTCGCCACGACGCCGACGGTCGTAAGCGACACGTCTATCTATAAACTACTGTTCTGGACTGCCGCTTGGCACCTGAGTAGATATGTCACTGTAGACAGGAACACAGCAATGTATGTACCACCTAGTAATCTAGTGAAACGAAGATTGGACCTCGGTAGAGAGAATATAAAGAATAATGTTGTACAAATAGATCGTAAAATTAGCAACTATGTCACCACCAAATTACTCAGTGTACCTTTAAGCGAATCAAATGATACAATTAAGTGCGATCCAAATATAAGTTCAAACGGAAATGGTCATGTTATAACCGTTATAGAAACGGAGCGTATTTAATAAATATATTAAATTATAAAAAACTAATAACCTCGTTTTGTATTTAATAATAATAATTGTCATCGTTCATTATGACTTCCGTACGCTTACCATGTTGCTTTAAAATGTAGCATTTCCTGTTTAAGACATTTAGGATTCAGTAGACATCTTTTTTTGATGATCGTAGATAGCCATAATGATGTATCTTATGTGATTTTAGCATGCCTGTTTTCTTATTATATCTTCTATTAATTTAGTATTAATATTAAAATAATAACAGAATAAAAAAGAAGGAGGTTTTCCATTTGCTGGTTCTAGTTGCAAGATTGGTTCAAAATTGCTACTATCGTATTGAGTTCCCAATAATTTACAGAAATAATTCATGCGTAAATCTTACGTTCTTCATTAAACATTCAGTGCGTATTTTATCTTTATTGATTGTATCATTAAGTACCAATGCATTTTGTAATTTCATTGTATAAGTAGTGGGTTACATTAAGCCTAAGTTCGATACAATTTCATCGTCGTTTCAATTAATGGCTAAATGAATTTGATTTTAAACAATTCATTCAATGAGGTGGAGGTACATCCAGAGACTAACTTGATAGTGTAATCTCATCCAGGTTTAAGTAATAATTGTCATTTCCGAGGAAATGACAATTATTATTTAAACCTGGATGAAGAAAAAAATCTGGTACAGATCAGGATTCAACCTAAGGGGTTTCCGGAAAAAATGTATAAGTAATCTTCTTCTTCTTATCGTATAGATGGCAAAAAAACTGAATCGTATGTATCTGTAGCATTCCAAAGATCTTCTACGATGCAGGTGTCAGGGACACGCAGGGCAGGAAAGTAAATGGGCCATTGTTTGCGGATAAGTAATAATTTTCCTAAAGAATAGCGTTAACTGCTATCTAGACAGTGACCTGACTGAGGTATTTTAATTCAGTGTAATAAACGTAAGAGGCGAGAGACTCGTTATGTTTTTACAACTGAATGACACAAGACGATCTTGATGTACGTAAGATGTTGAATCTACACTACCTAATACCTGAGATATTAAATATTTTATTGCGCGCCAAGCGGAGATGGATAATAAACAAAAGACGCTACTGTCCGTCTTTTGGTTTTTCCTTAGTCGCCTATTACGACACCCAACTGGATGAGATGGGAAGGTGCTATTTTTGCCCGAACACCTCACTGGCGGTTCAATATATCAACACTTGAAATATGAACGGTATTCGAATTTAAAACATTCATATCGGCCCACGTGCAATTCAACGATGATTTAACATAGCCAAAGAAGGCCTCACAAATAACGAGGTAGATACACAACAAATACATGTAGTTAGCACCATTGTCGATATCATGCGAATTGCCGATGCGGTGTTTATTATTCAAGCTAAGGAATCGATTGGTGCGTTCTAAACGGTGAATGCAAAAACTTTTCGGGAATTGCAAACAGTTTTTTTTTATATTACCAGAACTACTCCTTACGGTGATAACTTTTAAGAAGACCTTTTTTGGAGCTTACAAATGCAAAATTTGTAAGTGTGGTGGGTGATGTCAAAACATGTAATTTTTCATTATCATAGCTTTTATAAGTTCATCTCTCTATAGTTGTGGATAAAAGATGTATTGATTAAATATTTCGGTCGAATTCTAGGTTTAAGACGGGGACTACTTTTATTTATCTTTTGCTTTAATTTTACTTGATAGACGTAACAGTTATCTCTTAGTGGTTTACTAAGATAGCTAGCCGCTTTGGCTTGTTATCTATATTTTCTAAAATTATACAGCTAACAGAAAACCTGTACCTTTCCTTAAAGTATCTTATGGCATCACAATAGCGTGGCACATGGATAGAATTTTTTATCTTTTTATTAATCCTATTATTTTTATTGAATGTAATGCGTAGATATTATTTTTGCGGTAACGGCAATTTTTTTGTATACTCCTAATGGCACTTTTCCGCCATCACCCATCCAAACTAGTTAAACAAGTAAGCACGAATAATAAATTGTATTAATTAAAACTAAAAGTTTAAGAATTATCCTTGACATCGGAAATTCTATTTGTCATGAAAGTGATAAAATATTGTATGTGACAAAAAATATAATATATTTTAAATAGTTATGAATTTTAATTTACAACATTGGAATGTAGTCCCGTTTGTGTATGCTAATTGGTGAAAAATTACATTCTTATTAGGTAGGTACATGCTACAGAGGTACTATGTTTCAAATAGCAAACTACTAATAGCGTGCCTATTTGTATTTTAAAGAATTTAGTAATGTAATGATAATTACACTACCCTGATTGTATGAATGCAGTCGCTCGTCACGTACGTGGGATAGTATTAGTTTGCCTCATGACTCCTGAAATTAGTTCAACTAAAATGACCTTGCTGAATACAGTATGCGTTGGTATAAATCTAATCAGTCTCACTTTTTTGCACTTATTTTGCGCTTAGCAGCTTTTAAAATTATGTTAGAATGGCTACCATTTTATAAAGAGATCATAGTAAAGACGTGACAGTCTATTAGCGAAGCAGTTTGGGAATCCATCCCCTAAACTTCATCTTTGACGAAAATCTACCTACTACCCCTCTACCATCACGCGTTTTAGTCAAGCGAGTGTGCGATTCATTTCCGACACCCGCTCCAACATTAACTTTTCTTTAGTATCTACTTTTAACTTAACTTGTTATAATTATAATACCTATTAACAAAATAAGATAATCATCAGAATTTTTAAAACAAGCTTTTATTGAAACTAAATATTTACAGTTTAGTTACAAACATGTACACTTAAACTAGATAACAAAACTTCCTCAAAGTCGCCGCACTGGGAGAGAAGGGTACCTAAAAGACTGGCGGCATTACCCCTTTGTATAGCCAATATACGTTGGCAGAAAAAACTACCAACCGGCGGTCTCCTGAAACTTCGATAAGTTTGGATGAAATTTCTCATCGGATCATCAGAATTGGATATTAATTATGTACGACCAACTAGATATAATTAATACTTCTCGCTAAGTTCTCTATTCAACTCAAAAATCCCATATAATCTAAAGAGTTGGTCTATAAAATCGATGAAGCCCGGGCGATTTAGAATACTCAGTAACAAATAAATCTACAAATAGGAAATGCGAATGTTATCCGACAAGCAAGGAAAGTTAAAGTACCTGATAAAATAACTCAGTCATGTAATAAAGACACGGGACGCCGTGAACCTTTCGAAGACTTGATATTAAAAATAATAAGAGCGAAAGTGGAAAATCTCAACCTCGCTAACGAAGGTTCATCTGAACATAAAAAATAACTGGGGAAACGAAAAATTATTGGAAAAGCATACTCTGATTAAGGATTTGCTGGGAATGCAGAATACGAATTCCGTTTAAATGAAATGCTTAATGTGGCCTTTTAAGGCCTGCAGTTCAATATTTTCATTTATTTCATTCTCATCATGCTGAGTCCTTCGCATGAAGTTACGTAGACCTCGGTACTACCGAAAGTTCTAACTATAACGTCAAAAGTTTGCATGTTTGCTGGTCTCTAAGACTTCTGACTTAACAATCGATAAAAAACGATGAGTTGGATCGCGATTGTGTATTTAGAGATTTTGTCGCGAATACCACACACAACTACACATATCAATTTTGATGATGTCGTGGTGGGAGTGCGCGCGCATCCACGCCGCGGTGGCTATCAGCTCTGCGCATACGCAGACGTTTCGCACGTGGGCCGCGCGCGCACCTGCTACACAGTAGGCGACTCGTGCGCACACCGCGGTACCATTGTTGTTCTGTTCGTCTTGTTTGAGGCCAGCTGACACGGACGGTTAGTAATTAACTTTATGTTGATAGGTTTTTCTTTTTGGTGTGTGTTTTCTTTGTATTTTTGATTTGATTATTTTATGACTGATTGAAGGTAATATAAATAACGAATTGTAATTTGTATTATAATATATTGTAACTAATCAATACAAAGTGCTGCAATAAATTATTTAATCTGAAAATTAATGTTCCGCAATTTTTAATATTTCACCTATAGTATTTTTAGTGTCCGGTATAAAAATTGCTTTGAGAATATAATTCCTATAGTGTTTTTTTTTTGTTAGAATAAGTTTACAGATTAAGAAAAAATATTAAATCCTACTTAATTATAACTTTACGGCACTTTCCTCAATAATTGGATTCTTGAAAAATTTAATAGCTTCTGCGCTAACTCAAATTAGCAATCTTACACTTAGTTACGCTTGCCGGGGCCGCCGGACCTCGGAAAATACACTTGGAGACAAACAGTTTCCGCGCTATAATTTGCTACAGTGCAATTATCAGGATTTCAGCGTAACGGAAAGTAAAAGCTAATATGTCTCGAAGTCTGGAGTAGAATGTATCATTCCAAGATGAACATTTAATTAAAAGGATCAACCATTCTGAGCACGTAACTCGTCAATAAGCTTATTGTCCTGGTCTAAAGGTATAGACAACTGATATTCATAGCGCGTAGATGCGCGACATATTGAATATGACAAATTATCATGTGCCAATGCTGTGATAATGTATTGTTTGTAAATAACTATTGTTTTACTGTGGCGATAAATAATTCTTTACATCGACCTGTTTATCTCTAAATGTTATACAGATTTATTTATTTATTCATACAGGCTGTTCCAAGCATAAGATAAAGTAATAATTTATCTAGTTATTTTGGATGGGCCGGATGGAAATAAAGTATCCCGAAATATTATTTGCTGCCTTTACTTGTTTAGTTTTAATAAAACAAAAATACTATTAAATATTTCATTTGTTAATTAACTAATTTAATTACAGATTACCAGACAGCTGACTTTACAATTATTAACAAGACGAGAAGTTTCATGAATAATTGCTATAATAATTTGACTCGTCTCTCGTCGTCGTAGTCGTATAATGTAACGTGAGAGTTTAAAGAATAAAGCAATAACGTTATTCAACATTCGGAACATTCTATGAGATCCCTCATGGAACATCTTTTTCACTGATTCTCCAACAAATTCGGTCTGCACTCACGTGTTCGAGGTTTAAAGCTTTCATTTAACAGGGCACTTGCAATCACATGAGAATAAGATATCTGTTAAATCATTTTTCATGTGTTTAGTTGACAATATGCAGTTGTTCGTCACGGGGTCACGCCGGCAGTAGAAGCCGTCGGCCTTGGCCGCGGCGCAGTGATGTTGGACAGTGTGATGTCATCCGAATATGCACCACCATATTTGTAAACTTCTCGTACTATCAGTCTCGTGTAGGTATTATCACAGACTTAGTTTTGTCAGTCATTTCAATTAACTTCTTTATTTTTGTCAGTTCTCATATCAGTGATAGCTTCTATATTTTCGTCATTTGTTCCCACGTCGGTGATCCTGGCTTACAGGAGTTACAGTGGTGGGATTAGTCATGTCGGTGATATCTTCTTTATTTTTGTTATTTTTTCCTATTTCAGTGAAAATTTCTTTATTTTTATAATTTTCTCTTTTATGTCAGCGATAGCTTAGTTATTTCTGTAAATTTTTCATAAGACCGTCATAGCTTATTTAGTTTTATCAGTTGTTCCCATGTTGGTGATAGCCTCTTTGTTTTCGTCAGTCATGCTCATGTCAGTGATAGCTTCTTTATTTTTGTCAGCTCTTCTTATGTCAGTGACAGCTGCTTAATTTCTGTCAGTGGTTATCAGAGGTTTTCTGCGTTTGGCGCCCGCAGATATAGTTACAAGTAAATCTGAGATGGGGCTGGCATAACCTGATGGTTATAAGCCCCGTAACAAATAAAGAAAACAAAGTCAATCTGTAATCTAATTTGTAATTAATTACAGACATTTACAATCGATACAGCTCGCAGAACACCATTGATGCTCAGATTACAAAAACGGGTTGTATGTATTAATCTGTAGTGATAAATCATTTTGATGATATGACTGCCTTTTACGGTCTAGGTAATCGTCTTAATTCTCAGATCAACAAAAACATTGGGCCAAGTACCTACCTGCTTAATGCACCTCTAGCGTAATTTAAAATTTAATTTTCTCCTGTATAATATTCGTCACTTCTTTTTCTATTTGGCAATCGACTAAGGGCAAAAAAACAACAGTCAGTATCATAATATGACTAAACGTCACTATATTTTAAAAATTAAACTACAAAAATAAACAAATACTTGATTAATAATAAGGTAAATAGTAAATCCAACACCAGTTGTTCTTAATCATTATTTGTTTTACGTGTTTTTGCTTGCGAAAT
This sequence comes from Furcula furcula, assembly GCA_911728495.1. NCBI lineage: Eukaryota > Metazoa > Arthropoda > Insecta > Lepidoptera > Notodontidae > Furcula > Furcula furcula. Next base: position 1,905,140 of record OU452244.1, read on the forward strand.
AATATTTTTTGTTGGTCATGGAGTTTGGTTTGGGTTTGCTTGATTGATGTCATGGTGTCCGTTGCATGGTCGAACGTTAACATAAAAACACCATAATTATGATAACTAATGCATTGCGTTGCCTATTGCGTTCTCGACCGGTTGGTTAATATGACAATTATAAGAGTGGGTTTTGATAATGAGGTGGAGACTTTAATTCTCACATCTGAAAGAAATATTTATTAGAAATAGCTATAATCTTACCAGCTACTTTAAATGAAAAGCTTTCGCGTTATATAATTACTATTTACGAAGGAACCTACCATCTAGTAAAGCCCCCAGCTGATTGGAAAATTAATTAGATAAAAAAAACAGTCAGCAATATCAATTAAATTCTTGATAAATTGATAACGGGCGTAAATTCTGTAAACAAAATGTTTACAGAATTAACGACTTTTATTGAGGATAATGCGTATACGAGTTAAATTGAGTCGATGCTAATTATATTTCCTAAATTATGCCCATGCCTTTTAATGAACATCATGGTGAAGCGTACGATTATTTAGAATGTGACCTCATAGTTTATTCTTATACAGTCGCGTCAAGAAATTGACATTACGTAATCCTCTTGATTCTGCCAGTTATTTTTTGCCCGTTAAAGAAATTAATCTACTCATAACGCGTAGGAAATAGCCATTACGTTGATTTAATTAATCATAGGCCGGAACGTGGCTGTATTATTATTTAGTGTAAGACATTGAGATGAAACAAAAAAATGCAAAAATTCTTAAATTACATTATACATACAAAAAATGTATACACCTGTATTTCAGCTCTTCTCGCTAAGAACATTTGATAACCATATTGATGTTTTAAAAAATTAATTACAAAATGGCACCACTTTTGTTCATATTTAAGCCATGCCATTTAAAAGCCATGTCACTCCCACAGCTAAGACGAATCTAACGACATATCATAAGTCAAAATCCATTGAGCCGTTAAGCTATAGGCTGTGCCTAAGAAATAGATATAGGTACTACATACATACATATTTACCCTTGAAAAACATAGCCCTTTCTGGGGTAGTTGGCTGATCAAACACCAAAAAAAAAGTTGATTATATTTTTTTTATGTATAGTCGGGGACAATATTATCTCTCTCGTAACTCTTTTGTATTTTGTGTACCATATTAATGAATATCAAAAACACAAAAATGTCTCACAGTAAAAGTAAGCCGTTCAGGATTTTACTGTTTAGAGATTACAACGCGCATACAAAATTGACTTGTATGCTATGTATGTATCATCAGGAATGACAATTAGGAGGTCGCACTCATGTCTAGCGTCCATACATTTTGTATTTTGTTTTTTTACTTTGAGGCAAACACTACCGCTGTATCAGATATTCTGCCAGGGTGTAAACAATGCTGTTTTTCGGTGTGAAGGGCACTGTAGCTGGAGAAATTACCGGACACAAATGCATCGGCTACATACATTTAGTTCAGAGGCACGTTATTAGGTCCTCGCAGTGTTGTGTGACCATACTCTTTGTATCCATCCTCCTTAAACCTGGTAAGAACATGCACTCAAGTACGCAAGTTTCAATATTGCAAATATTGTAATAAAAGTAGTTAAGAATACAGTTAATTGCGTTTAATTGTTAACAGTAACATGTTATCGGGGCAGAAACGCGATTAGTTTGCGAGATTGCGCGATAGCGCACTCATAGCACGCGGCGCGAGGCGACAACAGTTTTTATAACGGCTACTTTGATTTTTAACTTATTATACAGTTGGATTTTACTAAGTACTGTTTTGATGTTTATATTGTTATCATCCTTCCTTTTTTTCGATGTAGAGTAAAGCATGATTCGCTAAAATTGTGCACAAAGCAATGTCCTGAACACGGCCAATCTTTCACAAGATCAGCCATACGCGGAAGATACCTATTATAGTGCGCAAGTGCTTGCGCTGACACGAGTGCATTCTTCCTTCTTTTACTCTCAAAATCCGATGGATGGATGAGTGAAACCGCCGACAAGAGGTCAGGCAGCAGGACCGACTTTTAACATGATCGGTCTATATTATCTAAATCAATATGAAAGAACTACACAAAGTTGTTGTTGCCAGCGGGGTTTGGATTAAATTTCCTTTTTTAACGCGACCTTCCCATCTCATCCCGTTGGGCGTCGTAGAAGCCGACTAATGGACCAGAAGACTTACAGAGTGGCTATTGTTTGTGCTTCTGCGATCGCCAAGACAGGCGTTTTGGGAGTATTGGGAGTCGCTTGGCCCGCCACTTAAGGGGAAGGCCTATGTTCAGCCATGGATGCGTTCCGTCGGTTCCGTTAAATACATTTATTAGCTAAAATCTGATGGTCCTTCACTGCTTAGTGAATAAAAAAGTGCTGTTTTCTGTTTAATTTCCTGATTTAAAGGTTATCAACTGTCCGAACCGATACATTTTAATGTTTAACCTTTCAGATCAACCACTAAAGGTCACTGAATAATATTATTATAATTATTTTAATCACAATAATGTAGAAGATATTATTGTATATGCATAGAGTTTTAAATTATACAGTTTAACCTTTAATAAATACAAACTCCTGTATTTTTGACGGTTGATACAAGCAAAAGTGTAACTTCGTCTGATACAGTTGGGTCTGTGAGTGAGGCCGATATTATTAGATTATATTATATAAGTAAATGTTGAATACTACTAAGTATTAACTGTTGCTGCACTCATCGTATATCTAAATGTTTAGGATCAGATGAATAACAGAATCTATATTATGGATATACAAACGAATGGCTAAAACGATAAAGCGTAGCGTAAGAGCGTGGTTGAAAAGAAAAAGTATGGGTGTGAACTTAAAAAAAGCGCGCGGGTCAGATAGTATCGTACTAATAAGACAAATAATAAAATATTTTTATTTGAATTCTAACAAAACGTGAAATAATTTTTTACATAATAATAAGTAATTCATATCCGTGGGGTGTCGGGTTAAGAATACCACCCTCCCAACTCCTCCCATTAGGTGTGTGTGTTCGTAACAGGCGACTAAAGGAAAACAGGAAGACGGGCAGCAGCGTCTTTCTATTGGATTACCTACCACATATACTGCGATCCCCAAGCCACCTGTAGAGGGTTTAGTTAGAGAAAATTCTTGACACGATTTCCACAGTTACTGTCGCTATAAATACAACTTTATTTCCAAAATTCATCGATAGTTCTACCTTAACTGTGAATAGGTGACAATACAAGCTGCGCCGGCGCCGATCGATACACAAGCACAGCTGTGCAAGCACTGTGTGTTTGCACACGTTTCCCAATAGCATGTCATGTTAACCTGCTCTCATAGCGTATAGACGTACCTACTTACTTGTTATTGGGATCGATTCAAATACTAAGTATATAGTGGTACTTAGGTACCGCAGTGTCCCTAGGTTGTAAGTTCCTTGTGCAAGGATCCGTCCAGTTCTGCCATATTCTGCCGCCAAGCAGCAATGCGCAAGCATTGCTGTGTTCCAGCGTGAAGGGCACAAAAGACGTTATCTAATAGTCGTAAGAGTAGAGTATTTCTCGGCATTTTCCGTGGATTAGTTGAGGATAAAATGTCGAAGTGTTCACCTGTGCCTGGGGTGATATTGGTGGCACTACTGTAGATAATAGTTTACAGAGCTCGTAGTTGCTGTGTAGTGTTGCTGGCCTGAGCCTGCACGTGAGCCTCCGTGTCGCAGTGGGTAACCGCTTTGCTTTGCAATCGCTGCTTCGAATTCCGCGGAGAATGTGTGTTTGTCTAGTCGTCGAGCACAATGCAGGCCGAGCACTGGATTGACTGTAAAGTAGGACGATCCATGTGTCAGGTGGGCATGGAAAAAGTCGGTCCAGCGTCTGACCTCTCCCCTGTCGTATCTTACGTCCCATCGGATTGTGAGAGATAAAGGAAGAGAGAGTGCACTTGCGTCTACACAAGCGATTGTGCACTTTAATATCTCCTGCGTAGATGGCTGATCTTATGAAAGATTGGCCGCTGTAGTCTTACCGGCCAGGAAAACATTAATTATTACCTGTTGTGCGATAGTTGCTAATCGCGAGTGAAACCGCAGGTGGAAGCTAGCTGTCAATAACAATAAACGAATCACAGGCCTGTCTGATGTGCGCTCCATTTCGGTAACACGAGCTCTACATATCGGGGACAGCTATGCGTCCATTGTCGGCCCACAAAGGAGCTATGTCCTTGGCGGCTCGTGTCCTGCCCTCATTGTATAACGTATTCAATACACGAACGGTTTTATTGAACTGATATTGTTTTATGACCTAGCTTGAGCTTGTTATATGTGAATTTAGTTGTAGTATTGATATTCAATTGAATATTACCAATTGCACGTCCCTGGCATTGATCCTCGGCTTGCTTTTCTTGTGGAATTACGTCTCTATAATCTCTGTGCCCTCATCAAAAAGAGCAAGTGATGTTCCCTCGGCTCTACATAGAGATTCCTTTTAGAGCACTTGCAAGTTTACGCATCACAGGACCACAGCACTGCCTAAATGAGAGTAGCTACCACTCTTAAATTAATAATTTTAACTATATATTATGGTTTAATTACCTTTTATTTCTTTCTTTATTTCTTCCACGTTGTGACAAGAATAACGTTTGCCTAATGGTGAGCAATACACCTGCCTATAAACATATTGCACACAGGCATTGCACTGCCGCTCGTCACCCAACACATTAGTTATTAAGTCTCTTGTGTCCGGTAATTACACCAGTTAGAGTGCCCTTTAAGCCGGGACACAGCAATGTTTATACACTACTGCTTGGCGGCAGAACCTGCCACAGCGGTGGTACCTACCTAGAAAACCTAAACTTGTATGCAAACATTACCTAATTCAATACTACAAAGACTAACAGAAAATTCATAATTTACTTAGCTAACAATTTTCCAAAACACTGCACGCCAATATTACGCTTATTGTGACAACAGTAACGACCATTTCCACATAAGCAAACGTAATTGTCAGCTGTCTCCACACAGCCGCACCAAAGTTTCTTGACACCCCGCATAGTGTAATCGGGAAGTGGACACAGGTCTGATAAACCTGGTCAGGAACATCATCCATTGTCGTTACACACATCTATACAGGCGGGCCTAGCTTTCACAACGCGTTACTTAAGTCGTTCCACTTTAAATTAAGTAAGTACAATAGGAAAATGTTGAGTGGGCATTGTCGCCAAGCCGTATAAATAAGTTACTTAACGCTTTGCACACTTTTGCTTAAACAATGTGATTATTATTACGGCGAGGGGACTTTAGTACGCATCGAAGCGACCGCGGTCTCAAACAAGGTACCTAGCCATTGAGGAAATACCTAGTTCACTTATTATATAGTGTACAAATAAAGCGTATTCTATTCTACCTCCATCGTAGTACTATCCGTAGCGCAACTGGAAACCACTCTTTTTGCAAACCGGTGGTCACGGGTGGAAATCCCGCCGGGAGCAACAATTTTGTGTTAGTGGCTACTGGCTATCCTTACTGGCTAGGACCTGAGTGTCTCAAAATAAGACGATCCATGCGTCAGATGAGCATGTAAAAAGTCGGTCCTGCGTCTTATCTTTCCCCGGTTGTCGGTATTCCGTCCCTATATTGACACAAATGGAGGGCTACTCTAGATTGCGGATTTTATACAAACAATATCAAAAGAGTTTATATCTTAAAACCAAAAATCTAAAATTTTAAATGCTGAATATGTAGCATAAATATTACTAAAACTATAACTATTTACAGTTTTTGTTAATACTTATAAACCTAAAAACATGAATGAATTTTCCGAAAACGTGTGGGTTCAGTGTGCACCTACGTACGAATTAGTATTATTTAAATTAGTAGGTACCAGATTAATCTGGTATAGTCTAGGAAGGTATTTCAAAAAATAACAAACCGACTTAGCAACTTGTATTCCCATCAGTCATTCAGCCTTCATTGTGGAAACACGCAGGCTTTATCACGCGTTTTGCCGGCGCCTGCGCACGTCTTCCACTAGATGTATTTTGCCCAATCTTGATTCACGTGACAATATTCAGGGTTCTACCTGCCGCTTAATGTCTAGAAAGATACAAATCTAACTCGTCGTGGATTCCATTGTTGGTGCACAATATTCTTTTATGATCCATCCATATCATTTTGATGGGGTCAGTGGGTTCTTGTTTGTTGTACTAATAGCATGATTGTATTTTTTTTAAACTTTTTAATTATTACCATGGGTGGATACAATGTGCTTTTGCTTTTATTAATCTTATGGGTAAAAAAAATGTTCTGGGGTCGAAAAACTGATATGACTGACAAGACCTGCGCAAGACTTACTGTTTAGGTACATCTGTCGCATGGATTAAGTTAATTTTCAGATTATCAGATATACCCGAATAGTCATACATAAGCCATAAAGAATACACAAACTTGGACCTGGACCTTCTCTATGTAAGGCAGATAGTTTCACGCTGTGCTGCAGGGTTTACATTATAAATATGTATAATACATACATATATCTGATCTACACAGATATTACTAGACTTTTAATTACTTGATTGCCTTGTATCTCCGTGGATAATGGAAATCTAGGCAGGAGTTTTTGAATAGCTCTTTCTATCTCGTCGTGGATCATTCATTTGAAAATGCCTGTTGTAGCGTGCGCATCTCCACAACGAGCGCTTTATCCGTACAAACAGACGTGCTTACAAACTGACGACGCAAATATTTGCCGACACACCGAACACATTTTCACAAATGGGACAATAAACAATTAGTTCTAACGATGCGAAGGCCGGTTTACTGTAGAATACTAATGAGTTTGTACACCCAATATACAAATACGTCTATATTTTAACATAATAAATGAAACGGGTCATCGCTCAGGTATTTGCCTTGAATAGTTGATTAAGTATATAAGGGTTTAATGAATCAAATCATGTAATAGTTATAATAACACCAGTCGTCGTTTTTGTCCCACTGTTGGGCACGGGCCTCCCCTCAAGGTGAAAGAGGCTTAGTCCTTAGTCCACCACGCTGGCCAAGTGCGGATTGGCGGACTTCACACGTCATTCAAAAGCTAGTTAGGCTATCTCAGACATGCAGGTTTCCTCACGATGTTTTCCTTCACCGAAAGCTAGTAACACTCGCACAAAGACGATTTGCACATGATTAATTAAATCAGAGGTGCGAGTCGGGGTCGAACCTGCGCTCCTTGTTTCCAAGGCAAGTGCTCGCTCACTGAGCTGTTACTGCTTATGTATGTATGTAATAGTTCTGTTTTTGGAATTGGGGCAGTTCCATCTGGGCTCCAAGTCTGCTTTAATAAAGTGACCTACAATTGCCATTCCAGCGACACACTATTGAGACTCAACTACAATTGTGAGAACGTATTCACTAAAATAGCAAACCAAAACCAAACCAATGGTGAAACCAGATGTAGTACACCACGGAGACACCATTATGGTTTTAGGTCTCAATAGTGTGTCCTAGTGTCATGTGCTTTGGGGCTCATGCCATTGACAAGCCACTGATACGCTACAAATTATTAAACTACCAAATGTTGACAATCATCCAGCTGACACACTATCGACACTCAATAGAAGCGTTTGTAAATCACCTTGGGGACCTGGGATGTGTTCTTGAATAATATTTGTTGAAAAATATTAGAATAAATAGTTTTACCGGCTTAAAAAGATAACTGCAGCACGACTGACTGGACATTTTGAAATACTGCAGATTATAATTGAAATAAATATTGTCATTTGTCACTGTAACTTAATCGGATTTCGAAAGACGCTCTTAGTTTAGCGAAATATTGTGAAGACTCATCTATAAGATTAAAACCAAAGTATCTTGAAACTTAGATATATATGCTCTACTAATTTTCTCATCTCTTTAGCTTATACTATAAGGAGGCTTTGAGGAATGGTTCTATTTCCGGTTATAATCAGAACGGATTACTGTACCGCTAAGCTTAACTCTCCTCTTTTAGTGGAAATAGTCAAAATTTAGTGTAATGTATGAGAGGAATTTAAGAAAGTTTTGATGAATTAGGTACTAAGGTACAGTACGAACAATAATTAACGCAATGATCTAAAGAACGTAACGCAGTGTTTCATAAGCGAAAGGTCGGTTGCGCAAGCGAATAGGATGCGCGCAGATAGCGATCGCAAATTAGCGCCCGCGCGGGCCCCGATACACATGCGTTATCTGTAACTCGTACTTCCCAACTATGTGAACAACTTAATGTTTTTCATGCAATATGTTAATACTTATGATTGTCAGCTGTATGAGTAAAGAGAGAGAGAGTATATCTCCTCGTATATCTGCGCAAGCACTTGTGCACTACAATATCTCTTGCTTAATTAGCTGATCTGGTTAACTGTGCTTGAATCGATTAGGAGGTCAATAATAATGTCCTGCTGGAACAGGCTCCTAGTTAATAAAAAAATAAATCCTTGTACCTTTGAATACTTAACATCTATACTACTGTTAGGTATAGAGAGGTTAAGTTTTAGAGTTTGGATGTTCGGGGTAATCTCCGGTACTAAAGATCATATTATTTTGTAAATTATTATGGTTTATAGGTATATTATATCTGAGTGTATAGACTACTTTTTATTTTGGTTAACGTGGAAAATTCGTGGAGCTTCACGGGTCAGCTAGTTAGCTACAGGACCACTGCCAAATATTTTACAGACGGATTCTAAGCTACGCGCGAAAAAATCTTTTCTCTTACAGACTACAGGCTTTAAAGTTACGTAAATAAATTTTGATTTCACGTAACATCCTGCCGTTGTTTAATTAGTGAAATCACGTCGAGATACGCGAAATAGAAAGTTATTACGCTCTTAGCACATCTAATTGCTGCACATTTGCATTGTAATTGAGGATGTTCAGTGAACATCTGATGCGCCTAATATACCTTAGTCTTGATCTACAATCTCTGAAGTTTATTAAGCACACATATGTATATCGTTACGTCATGTGCCTTGCAGAGTAGGCAGAGAGACTACCTCTATTATTTAGCCACACTAGTGCCTAGCAGACTGAAACTCAGCTTCTTAACAAATCTTTACAAATATGCACATGTTTTGTTACAGCGGGCTTCAAACCCTGGTGGTCGAGGCAAGAGGTTCACGTTCCAGTCCACAGTGCGACAACTGGAGAGGCGACGGCTTGCGGAGAAGCTGTCCAAAGAGGCTGACCTCAAAGAGCAACAAAGAAAAACGGAACTGGAAGCCATGAGGAGGTAACTACGCCAACTATTGTACTTTTAGAAAACATCAAAACTTTAAAAAGAGTTTTTCGGCTTTAGCTTCTTACGCTATTCGGATAAGGGTGGGGTAAATATTATTCTATTCAGATCGGGGTTTATTTAGTTGTAGTGGCATACATCAATACCTGCATCGCCACGCACGCGCAGCGCTGCTGTGCGTCCGCGCGCCGCTGCGTCAGCTGGACAACTATTGCGGTACAGAACGCGCGGGTCATATTTATGACTTCGGTCGCGAGCGCATCGCGCAGTAATCGACCAATCCCAGCGCGCGTTTACTGTGTAGAGAGTTCACTAGTGTAAGCATGTAACTATTGTATATATAGGCTATGTTTTCCCAATTAAATATGGGAGTAAACTGTCGCTTAGGAATAAGTTGACACTTTACAAAACCTGCATCCGTCCCATCCTAGCTTACGCCAGTGCCGTATTCGCACACGCGGCTCCCGCCCACATCAATAGCCTCCAGGTTATTCAAAACCGATTCCTTCGACATGCCGTCGGTGCCCCGTGGTACATGCGGAATGTCGACCTTCATTCCGACTTCGGTCTAGTCCCTATCCGCAAATTTTTCAAGGAAATGTCCGAACATTACTTTGAAAAAGCTTGCGTCCACCCGAACCCGCTCATCGGCGCCGCTGCCGACTATATCCCCGACCCTGACCCTGTTCCCGGTCCCTCAGATCGTCGACCTACCGTACATCGCCGCCGTCCGCGGCATGTACTGCTCGACCCACCCGACCCGATGTCCGTCCTCCTGGACCATGACACAACACCAACACCAACACCGACAACGACGTCACGAGTCGTACACACACCTACACACAGACACCGGTCTCGCCGGCGAGGCCGAAGGATCGTACACATGCGACCTCGACATGCATCCCCTCGCTGAGTTTCTTGCCGGTTCTTCTCAGCGGGGGCGCGTTGTGAACCGGTGGTAAACTCACACACTCTCTAAGCGGCAGCCCAAGCCGAGGCCGTGCCTCCCTGAGGTGCCCTTGAGCTAGTCGCTACCTATCTTTCCGGGCTGGAGCGCTCAAAGCGCTCGCCCCTCTTGTCCGGTGAAGCTGTAATGGCCATCTGCGGCCAACAGTACTACTCATACAAAAAAAAAAAAAAAAAAAAAAAAAATTAAATATGGTTTAAGCTTCAGTTACTCGCCTCTTATTTAAGAACCAACAACTCTCGGAAGATCAGAACCAAACATCCCGACATTGGTGACCCCTTCAGAACAAAGCGACCATCAAGATTAAATCCATAATGGCCGAGCAACAGAAAAAGGAAGACATCGTCCCACTGGGCGAGGTAGCCACAGTCTCGCTACAGGCGCGTATTCCACCATTTTGGCGCCAGAGACCAAGCCTCTGGTTCAAGCAGTAGGAAGCCGCCGTCTCCGCACAGAAGATCTCCGAGCAACATCAGTATAATATCGCTGTTACTATGCTTGAAAGAAATGACATCGAAATGGTCAGCGACATCATTCTCAATCCACCGGCAACAGGACAATATAAAGCCTTAAAAAATCGCCTCATCACAGCGTACGAAGAGTCCGAGCATCAACAGCTACAAAAGCTTCTTACCGGACTTGAACTCGGAGACCAAAAGCCCAGTCATCTCCTCCGACGCATGCGCGTTATGGGCGGAAAACTACTGAATGACGACGCGCTAAAAATATTGTGGATGAACCAGATGGCCACCCAAGTTCGCGCCGTCTTGTCAGTCAACACGGAGTCAACACTAGACGGACTAGCAGTCATGGCAGACAAAATTATGGAACAATTTGACAACAACACCGTGGCCGCAGTCTCCACGCCTTCAAGCACAGAGAATGCCAGCGATGCCAGCACACCACTTGAACTCCTATCCAAACAAGTCGAGAGACTGTCCTTAGAAATTGCCGAACTACGAACGTATCAACGAGCACCACGCCGAAGTTCATTTCGCCGACCATTTGGCACGCGTTTTCGTTCCCCAGCTCGTTCAAGGACTCCAAGAGACGCGTCCCGCCCGCCTCTAGACAGCGAATGGCTCTGTCGTTACCACTTCAAATTCGGTGAAAACGCGCGTCGCTGTGAGTCACCGTGTTCAAGAAAGAAGCAGGAAAACTAAAACAAACATCAACCGTGGCGGGCGTTGATGTTCCTAAAGCCAGTCACCGCCTATGCGTCGTCGACATCAAGACTAGAGAGAGATTTCTCGTGGACACTGGAGCAGATATATCTCTATTGGCGGCACGTGGCAAGGAAACACGCGACAGCACTACGTCGTATAAACTGTACGCCGCGAACAACACACCTATACGTACCTACGGAGAGCGAACTCTAGAACTCAACCTAGGCCTACGTAGAAGTTTCAAGTGGTCATTCGTCATCGCAGACGTGAAGACATCAATACTTGGCGCAGATTTCCTACGAAGTCACAAACTCCTTGTCGACCTGCACCAGAGAAAATTAATCGACAGCGTCACTGACATCGCCGTTAACGCCATTCAAGTAATTAACAACGAACCATCTGTCTCCACATTAAGCAGCAATCACGAATACCACGACATCCTCGCTCAGTATCCAGATGTACTTCGACCCATGTCGCTGAAGACTCCAACGAAGCACGACGTGACGCATCACATAGAAACGACTGGACCACCTTTATATTCACGGCCACGTCCATTACCGCCCGATAAGTACAAAGCAGCAAAACTTGAATTTGAAAGAATGATGGAGATGGGTATTTGCAAGCCGTCAAATAGCCCCTGGGCCAGTCCCCTACATGTAGTAAAAAAAAAGGATGGCTCACTACGGGTGTGTGGCGACTACCGTAGACTAAACGCCGTGACAGTGCCCGACCGCTACCCTATACCAAGAATACAAGACTTCACTAATCAACTTCACGGGAAAATGGTCTACTCAAAACTGGACATTAAAATGGCCTACTTTTGGATTCCCATAGAAAAAGAAGATGCACCAAAGACAGCTATCATCACACCCTTTGGCCTTTTTGAGTTTAATTGCATGACGTTCGGTTTACGAAACTCTGGCCAAACGTTTCAACGGTTTATGCACGAAGTACTCCGCGGCCTGGATGACATCGTATTCTGTTTCGTCGATGACCTTCTCATATACTCGTCAGACAGTACATCACACCAGCGTCATCTACATCAAGTCTTGGAACGCCTTAACTCATACGGCGTCACATTAAACATCGAAAAATGCGAGTTTGGAAAAAACAAAATTCAATTCCTTGGATATGAAGTCTCTGAAGATGGAATCAGACCTACAGAAGAACGCATCGAAGCCATATCTAAGTATCCAAAACCTCAGACCGTACAAGATCTTAGAAGATTTTTAGGCATGCTAAATTTTTACCGCAGTTGCCTACCACATCAAGCCGAACACCAAGAGGAATTAAATAAACACCTACACAATACGAAGAAGAACGACAAGTCACCGATCACGTGGACACCGCCAGCCGACGCCGCCTTTGACAAATGCCGACAAAGCATACTCAACGCGACCTCGCTGACTCATCCCGTGCACATCGCTCCGCTATGCCTACTCACAGACGCCTCAGATACTAGCATTGGTGCCGTCTTACAACAGAAAATTAATGGGATCTGGAAGCCCCTCGCCTTCTATTCGAAGACTATAAGCGAAACACAGCGACGATACAGTGTTTACGATCGCGAACTTCTGGCGATGTATACAGCTGTTAAACATCTACGAAGATTAATAGAGGGCAACGACCTCACAATATGCACCGATCACAAACCATTGACGTTCGCTCTTACAAGAGGCCCGAACAGCACCGACACGCCGCGAAGAGAGCGACAACTACATTATATCAGCCAGTTCTGCACTAACATCAAGTACCTACACGGCGACAAGAACCAAGCAGCTGACGCGCTATCGAGAATAGAAGAAATACAGTGTTTATCAAGTATCGACTACGATAGACTAGCGCTTGACCAAGCTAGTGACGATGAGCTAAAAGATCTGAGGACAAGACACAACTTAAAATTCGCGCCAATACCATTACCCGGGAGCCAACGGCCAATCACGTGCGAGACATCGACAGAAAATATACGGCCATACCTACCGAGGGCTTACCGTTACGCAGCATTCAAAGCGCAACACGAACTCAGCCACCCCGGTGTCAGAACTACACGAAAAATGGTGACAACCAAATTCTTCTGGCCTGCAATGAACAAGGACGTCGGAACATGGACTCGAGCTTGTATCGGGTGTCAACGCGTGAAAGTTCATCGTCATATCGTCAGTCCCCTCGGCACGTTTCCACCGTCGCAGCGATTTGAACATATACACATAGATATCGTCGGTCCACTGCCACCTTCAAACGACTTTCGATACCTCGTCACGATAATCGACCGGAAGACGAAATGGCCCGAAGCAATACCAACGCGTGATATTACCGCGGAGACAGTCGCTCGAGCGGTGTACGAAGGATGGATCTCACGCTTCGGTTGCCCACTACGCGTCACTACGGACCAAGGCCGACAATTCGAGTCTTCATTGTTCAACTCATTAATGAAGAAATTCGGCGTCACGAGAATACGGACTACAGCATTTCATCCGCAAGCGAATGGACAAGTTGAAAGATGGCATCGCACTTTAAAAGCTGCTCTCATGGCTAGGAGCGCGAGTTCATGTTGGAGCGAAGAGCTACCGACCGTTCTACTGGGTCTGCGTACAGCATTGCGTGAGGACAATAACTTCAGTCCTGCGCTCATGACGTACGGAGCTACCCTGCGCATGCCATCCGATTTCTTCGCAACCAGCTCAAGACCCAGCGTAGTAGATGACGCAGAGTACGTACGCCGTCTCAGCGAATGTATGGCGACACTCGCACCTGCGTACCAGGAGCACAGAACATCGGCCAAGCCGTTCATCCATAAGGATTTACCCTCCTGCACGCATGTCTTTGTGCGAAACGACACAGTTCGAGCGCCTCTAACACCGCCGTACGATGGGCCGTATCAAGTGCTGCAGAGACACGACAAGTTTTTTAAAATCCAGTTGCCCAATCGCACCACAGTTGTGTCGCTGGATAGACTTAAGCCGGCATTCATCTGCAAAGAAGAAGAACATGGGGACACATCGTCAGTGATGCTTCCAACCACTGCGCCTACGCCGCATGCTGTCGCGTCGGCAGCCGGTCGGAGCGACCAAGGACTAACGACATCAGCATCGACAGAGCGCTATGTTACGCGTTCTGGACGTGTAGTAAAGAAAAATCTACGCTTCGCTTAGGGGGGAATACTGTAGTGGCATACATCAATACCTGCATCGCCACGCACGCGCAGCGCTGCTGTGCGTCCGCGCGCCGCTGCGTCAGCTGGACAACTATTGCGGTACAGAACGCGCGGGTCATATTTATGACTTCGGTCGCGAGCGCATCGCGCAGTAATCGACCAATCCCAGCGCGCGTTTACTGTGTAGAGAGTTCACTAGTGTAAGCATGTAACTATTGTATATATAGGCTATGTTTTCCCAATTAAATATGGTTTAAGGTTCAGTTACTCGCCTCTTATTTAAGAACCAACAACTCTCGGAAGATCAGAACCAAACATCCCGACATAGTACTCTAAATTTCAGGATAATCTTTTGCCAGTCAAATTACAATCGTGGAGACTTTCCACGAATTATAGAGCAAGAAACGACATAAAAACTACCTAGACCTGCATATAGGTCTCGATTGGGCCTTTCTAAGGCAAAAACAGATAAACTACTGAGATAGAGAGACTTAATCCTATTAAGATGTCATTTTTAAAGTTTGAAAGTATAATAATTGTGCCACAATTAGCAGCCTTATCGCTAAAAGTGATCTCTTTTTGGTAACCTTTGAATGAGAGGAATCGTACAATTTAAATTATTTTGCAGGGTGGAAGAAGAGTTCCAGCGCAAACGTGCGAGGGAGAAAGCGAACATCAGACAGCAACTCAGGCTAGTGAGCAGTGGTGCTGCCAGCATGCCACCGACCACACAACACACTAAGGTATGTCGGGATTACTCTCTAGGAAAATTATATCGGTAACCACTGGAAGGCACGGTTACGAAGCCTAGTTATTCTGTCATTTGAAAGTGTCATAGAAACTTCAATTGATCATGCTTGAGAATTAACGTGCAGCCGACAAGCATCTGATAGATTGAGTATATTTCACCTTGAGTCTCTCTCTGACTATGAGTATCCGGCTAAAAATATCTCCCCCGTCTCTCTCCGTTGGGTATATCGGTTATGATGATAATGATCAGTCTAAAATTGATTCACCTCGTCTCCTTGGCATGCTCGAATTACGAGTCCCAAGTAAAACAGTTAGGCATCCTAAGCTCCTACAAGTTCCGCATAGTGTCACTAGGTATAGGAAAAATTCATTCCTAATGCGGTCAGTTAACTACTTCAACGACCTAGCTGACTTTCCTGAGTTGGATTTATTTAATTCTAATCCCACTATTTTTTAAAATACAATCTCTAACGACTGGTTTAACCAAATTAGATGATTTGTTTTTAACATAGTATATATTATTTTCTTTAGTTCCTTGTTTCTTAATTGTAGTACATTTATAAAACCTGCTAGACTGTTTAAGTATAAAAGCTTTTAGTTGCAATATGCGAAAACTTGTTAATGGTTATTTGTCATTTAAATTGTTGTATTCTAGATATAAGATACTGTTTGTTTTCCGAATAAAATAAAATAAAATAAATAAAATACTCTCTCTCTCTCTCTCTCTCTTTGCCATCAATATACCAACATAGCAATTAAAAGTTTAAAAAATATCTACATACGATAAGATTTAATATGATTGTAAATATAAAATTATCCAAGTATGTATCTAAAATAAAGATACTTAATGATTACGGATTGCATTTTGCAGGATTTATAATTGCTGTTCAAACAGTCCTCTAAAAATGCTCCATATGATCGAACAGGCGGACTGAGGTGATGGCTTTCCATACTTCATTGTTGTCCTCAGATGTTCTAAGTATTATTGTTAGCCCGATCTACGTGGAAAGAGCGCAGTCTTTGTATTTAATTATATTTATCACGAGGTCCCAAGCTGGTGGTAGTGGTTGGGATAGGAAGATCAAAAATAAATCGCGATATAATCCGTAAGTCGGTTTCATTTCAATGTTATTCATTGTTTACTTACCTACATATTACGTACATACATTAGATTTTAATGTTCAAAGTACCTACTTTGTATGGATATCGCACACGCGAAGTAATAACATAAACATACAATAATATAGCGTAACTACTATAATTATGTTCGTTACATTTTAAGAATAATTCTCCTTGAATCTGAAGGTCATGAATGCAAGACTATACCTCCATAATTGCCAAGTTCACTTGTTTGTTTTTGCCTGCAGTTATGTATTTGTGTTTACGTATTGTTTGTATGTTTTTATTGAAATTCGTCGCTAATTCATATCACAAATCACAAATCTCCAATCTCACCACTAATATAGGTAAAATAATAATATCTGTTTATGTCCCACTGTTCGGCACCAGCCTCCCCTCTAGGTGAGTGGGGCTTAGGCCGTAGTCCACCACGCTGGCCAAGTGTCGGTTGGCGGACTTCACACGTCATTCTAAAGCTAGTTAGGCTTTTTCAGACATACAGGTTTCTTCACGATCTTTTCCTTCACTGAAAGCTAGTAACAATCGCACATGATAAATTAAAGAAATCAGAGGTGCGAGCCGCGGTTCGAACCTGCGTAGCTTGTTTCCAAGGAGGCGCTCTCCCACTGAGCTGACAGCGCATCACATGGGTGGTTTTAAACAAATATCACAGTAAGTATATAAGTATATCGCAGCGCCTGAACCGCCATCCGCCGTAATCGCTGATCGTCTTTGTTGAAAATGCCTTGTGTACTGTACAAAAATATGACATTAACTCACTACCAGGCTTCGATTAAAAATGTTCCTTAATCTATTAAAAGCTGTGGGTACCATAGAATTGTATGGGGACATATTATACACCGAAACTAATACGTAGACGTGATCGATATCATCGCCTCAAACGAATTCAAACAATCCACGTTTATTGCTCGCAGACAGTTTTCTCTTAGATGTTCAAAGACCCAATTAACAATAAGAGAAATAAAGTTGTCCAATGAGCTTAAGAAAAGACAAGTAGGTAGTCTTCTTAAATCATAATAAATGTATTAACAAACTAACTGACCCACAAAGCTTCGCCCACGCTTTTTCCAACTCTTCCAACAATTATCGTTATATTTCAACCAATTTACACAAAACCTTCACATATCAAAACTTTTCTGATGTATCACTCTATATATTGGTAAAAACCGCATGAAAATCCGTTCAGTAGTTTTTGAGCTTATCGCGAACAGACGTGGCGAGGGACTTTATTATATGAATATGTAGTGATAAGGAACTGTAGCAAGCATCCCTGTTTTAATATAATCCCAACAGTTAAGTTATAATTTGTCAGTCACGAGACGAGCCAGATGGGTCGTGCAGGGAGTCCCCAGCGCCTGATAGGACGCGCGACAGGCAGCGACACAGCAACGCGTCCTCTGAGATCAGCGGACGGAGCAAGAGTACCACACCTGTAAGTATACTGGAATTATACTACTGTGTCCTGTGTTTAAAGTATGGGGAGGGAAATTAATTATGCGGCTTTTATGCTGTAACTTTAAAAAAATTAAGTAAGCTGAATTTTAATTTGAGCATGGTTAAGGTAAATCAAATGATTGGCTTAAACTTGTCAATACTTAGTAATTGGTTTTCTATAATTTATTTGTATTGTACTTAAATTGTATTGAACTTACGAGGTGTTCGATATATCGATATTTGTTTAAAACTACACATATAGGCTGCGTTCCACTTGGGGCCCACAACGATCAAATCTCTCCTTTAGTCGTTCCACATAGCGACCGCGGTCGTTGTGGTCGCGGCGAAAACGTCACTCATGACGTCATAACTTACGCTAGCGCGAAGCTCACGACGACCCATCTAAAAAGGTGGGTCGTAGTGATCGTTCCACTTGAGTTTACGACGGTAATGCTGACAAGCAAGTGGAAAAACTGCGGTCGTGAGCGTGATCAAGTGGAACGCGCTCATAGTATACTTAGGAAACTATATGCCTAGTGTGAACTCTCAGTCGAATGAACTATTTGTATGTAAAATAAAATTTAAAATGAAGACCTGATGGTATGCCAATGCAACGACACCTACAGAAATGCGGCCGCATAACGCCTCGGTCCTCCTGTGATAGTGAATTTCGAAACTTCATTGGGAATTGCGATAAATTCGCTAAGTTTTTAGTTATTTCAATTCGATCGAAGAACTAGTCACTGACATAGATTGAAGTAGCAACCATGCAATCTGCACCACGAACCCATCCGTGCCTTTGTACTATTTCTTTTTCGCTCTTTTAAACATTACTTGCCAGTTCTAAAGATGGGCGTGTGTATAACAGCAGTTTGTGTGTGCGCACGCGCAGATCCGCAGCGTGGAGCTGTCGGAGTGGCGCACGGAGAGCGGCGCGCGCGTGTACCGCGACTGGGCGCCGGCGCACGCGCACGCGCACCCGCCTGCCTGCGCGCGCATGCCGCGCGCGCCCGCGCAACGTACGTACTCGCCCACACCGACCTCCACCAGACCTCATCCTAGGGGGACGGGGAAACCGTCATTGAAATCTTTCTTTTTACTTGGTATAACCGTGGGTATCCGGGCAAGAATACTTACCCCCCCATCTCATCCAGTTAGGTCTCGTAAGAGACTTATAAAAAAATTGATGACTTCTGTTTGTTTTGTTTGGCGAGCCCAGTTAAAGGGGAGGCCAACGTTCAGCAGTGAACATATGCTAGCCTTGAAGACACCCGATGATAAAAGGGAGATGGTGGAATCAAGTCATGCAATTCCTTTTCAATGAGATAACATCCCCCAATCATTCCGTCTTTGCAACATAACGTCTATAGTTATTATCATACGCAATTAAACAAGTTGTGGTTATTTAACGGTGGAAAAACCGACCCGATAGTTTCTTTATAAGGGTGTGCTCTAGATCTGATTGCATCGGTAATGAATGGCGCGTCAAACTTGTAGTGAATGCAAAGAGCTCTTACATGTTTCTGCTGCCAAGCAGCAGTGTGGTCTGATCTAGTCTTCATACAGAAAAATGTGTACAAACACACACGGATAGAGCAATATCTGCGAGTAGGGTTGCCAAATGCCAAGTACTTAAGCCAGACTTCGCCAGCGCCAAGTCGGTCTAATATCAATATTAGTCGCAGATATTGCAGTGTGCGTGCGTATTTGTGTCTACCCATAGGCCCGTCAGCGGCAACCTGGGGGGTTGCCAGCTGCAAATAGGCAACGCGCACCTTCAACAGCCTTCGTAAATATGACAGTCGGCTGGTCTCTCACGTAGTGTAAAAGCCTCAGCAAGATCATGATCGTATGAAGTAAATTCTGTGCCTGCAGGCGGTGGCGAGGTGGAGGCGTTCAGCGGCAGCCCTCGCTCGGATAACTACCGACTAGAGTTCGCGCGCGGGCGCAGCTCCCCCCGCACGCCGCGCCCCCCGCGGCTCCTCTCCGCCGCCGACCACTCCTCCTCGGGCTCCGAGCTCTCGCTGCGACAACCTATTAGGATCAGGTAAGCTCACAGAGACAGGTGACGTCACGAATAGGAACCTGCATATTCTGCTTCCGAAGGGATGTGTTCTAGTGAGCCCCGGCACCGGAGACTGATGAGCGCTTAACAGAGTGCCCAGAGGTTCTCAATTGTGCCGAAGAAACCTAGGTGTGTGTAAAAATACCCACATAACCTGGCCCCTACCCCTCAACGGAGACTGGGTACCCTTTGAAGGTTTCCTCCGCGACAGCAAGAATCAAGTGAGGTTGTCTTTAAATCCGAGAAAGAGGGTTGGAGGAGGGTTTTTCGAGTGTATGTATGTACATATGTCTATTAATTTGAGACGGCCTACAGCCAATATGACAAGCTGGATTTTGATGTTCATGATTTGTCATTAAATTGGACTTAACTTTAAAAGATTACCCTTTTTATTTCTCCCTTGGCTGTTCAGTCGAGCCTTGTGTGCTTTTATAATTTATGGTTAAGTAGCGAGGCAATTGTAGCGAGCTTTGATGTAATTAGGTCTCTAGCAGTATATACAGAGAGTTGAAAAACCCCTGTCCGACTGCTGTGGGTGTTATTCAGTATCGCAACACAGTCATACGTATATAACTCATTTGAATATCTGATAAATATTTTTCCTGATTTGTACCTATTGGCAATGCTAATATTGTCCTTACATATCTGACGGGTTTTTCAACACTATACCTATATGTTGTTGAAGGTTGGGTACCTCTGAACAAGATGTGAGCGGTGTAAAGACAATTTCATAAATATAAAAGATAAAAATTCTGGTACTTCCATTTTTAAGATGCAAATTAAATTTAAAAAAAAACTCGTAAAACATTTGCCAGCATGCCCAAATGAACGCATGGTTGACTCAACGATGCATGCTAGCGAACAAAAATCAATTAATATATTTACCTTTATATAATGTTCGTAAATACTAACCAAAATCAAAATAATAGAACTATCGCTTATCTTAAAATATTGAAATGGTTTCTTTCTGTTATCAAGTAACATTTACTTTGTCGCATTTATAGTTTAAAAGAATCTAGTAATGCTTCCCTATTTTTTCATAAATATTGATATCTTTGGCATTGATTTTGTAAGGTACCTATATCAGAGGTTGATTACATTTGGCGATTTTATTAAATAGTTTTATAATTTTACAAGTGCTACTTTTTCTGGGAGGCATCTAAATAACTAAATGACCTACTTTTTTAATGCCACAAAGAACTGCTACATTGACCATGGTCAAAGTAACCCAATTATAACGGTACGCGAAAATTCGACTAATGATTGTTGATTGGTGTTTCCCGAAGGTGGTGATGTGTGCCGGTGTGTAGCTATTAACACTAACTGCATTGCGCCCGCGCAGACGGAAGGTGAGTGCTTGCAGGACGCTTTAACCTTTCAACTTTAGGAAATAGTTCTTTCTAATGGGATTTTATTTTGACACAAAAATTAATTTGAATGCATTTTTAAGTCCATGTGTGAATTTATTTTCGCATATTATTAATTTGGATGTGTGATAAAAAAGAATTTTGTATTTTCACTTGTTTGCTACCAAACTTTTTTGTGTCAAAGTTTATTAAATCAATCAATTTATTAGTTAGATAATTAGTTCGTATCCTGTAGATTTTTAGATGCAGTAGTTGCTAATTTGTAGACTTACCCAGCTAATAACATTCTCTTACTACAGTGATTTGAAAAATGGACTGAATTTGTACTACTCGCCTAAACCTATAAAAATATCATGGGTACAAATGGGGTTCTTTGGTACAAATGTAATTAGTTTGAAAAAGTATAGTCAAAAAACAAGCAGTAAAGTTAGTCAGCTGCGCAGTTAGCTGCAATTGGAATTAAGTTATTTACATGTAATATTAGAACACGGGTAATGCATGAGGCCAGATAAAAAAAATGTAAGCCCGTTCTGTCCCAATGCTGGATAAAGGCGTCCCTTATTTGGTATTGTAATACTGCAAAATTTCAGAAACCTAAACTTTTTTTTTATTATTAGTTAAGCACAATTATATATTTTTATAAATTATCTCCAAAGATACATATCCTTTTTTTAGTATCATATATCGACTCTGCCCATAACTATATGCGTGTAGTATGCGCTCGCTATAGGTCAGTAACCTTCGTATTGACCCTTAGAGGAGATACCACTGGAGAGAGCATGATGCGCTAACCCCCTCTGCCAAATTTTTGGTCATATGGTCAGGTCATTCTTTATTTGTGTGCGTGTATTTTTGAATGTGTTGCGAGTTTACTATAGTGTGGGTATGCGTGAAAGTGTATCTGTGTGTGTTTACTTCGCCTCCCGCACCCCGCTAAAGTGCCACGAAAAATTTGTTCGGGGAATCGACGCGATACTAACTCCTTTGGTACTTTCTCTGAGTATTGACCAGACTGCCTGAACTTTTAGAGTTGGCATGATAAATAAATAGAATAATGGAAAAAATAATCTGTAGTAAAAATCTGTGTAGTTAATTCTGCTTTTAATGCTGAACAAACGAGTTTCATATTTTGCGTTCATTTAACGAATTCATTTAACAGCTCAGTGGGCGAGCGCTTGCCTTGGAAACAAGGTGCGCAGGTTCAAACCCCGGCTCGCACCTCTGATTTCTTTAATGAATCATGTGCGAATCGTCTTTGTGCGATTGTTACTTGCTTTCGGTGAAGGAAAACATCGTGAGGAAACCTGCATGTCTGAGTAAGCCTAACTAGCTCTCGAATGACGTGTGAAGTCCGCCAACCCGCACTTGGCCAGCGTGGTGGACTATGGCCTAAGCCCCCTCATCTTGAGGGGAGGCCCGTGCCCAGCAGCGGGACATAAACAAGGGCTGGTATTATTATTTTTTAACGAATTACACGTTATATAAATATAAAAGTTTCTGTGAAGTCTTCTGTGAAATTTATTTATTCTGTCCCTTTTAACCGACTTCATTTAGTATATCTCTCATTATTGTACAAAATCTAACTTATCTGAAACTGCCCAACAGTGAAACATCCAAAGAGGAAGAGGAAGAGCCCATCATAGTGCCCACATTGCGACCTTCCGGCCCACCGCGGACCACACTCGTCATTCACTGACCGACCGCCAATGCGGACGGACGCCCTGTCCCTTAACATCTAACTGCAATTGCGGGAAAATTGCTCTCAAGAGTATCACCAAGGATTTTTCTTGCGCTTAGGTTAGGAATTGTATATCTTGAATTGTAATCTATGTAAAATTCTATTTATTTTTTGATAACTTTTTGAAACTAAGGAGTTCGTTACCTGATAAATGTACGATTGGTTGTTCGGGATGCATATCCTAATAATGTATACTGTCATATACGTTTATAATATGTAAAAAACACCAAATATACTATGTACCACATAATATTCAGACGAGCCTCCACCGGTATAGCAAAATCGAGGTAATTGCGAAATATGTACGTGGTCGTTAAACCCATTACGAAACGGCAAAATTGTTTTCATTAAGTACATAGAAAACACTAAAAATCTTGTGCTAGAAAACTGTAACGTCATGCATACACGAAATATACAACGCAATAAAATAAATTAAGGCGCTACCGGATTCAATTCAGTTAAAGCTGTCGGGAAAGGGTGTGTGGTTTACTTTGACGTCACGCAATGCCCTCAGCTATTATTTGGGTCAGCATGGTGGTTTTTATGGTGTTATTGTTGTAATACTTTTTGAGTGTCCGGCTGCCAGGATGACGTCAGACATTTGATTAACGGGGACTTTTTGTTTGCCCCTTGCAAATCTTAATTATCTTTTGAATGTCATTGTTTTTTTTTACTGTCTGTAAATATAAATCATACAACTTTAAATTATGTTATTTTTCCATAGTTTCAAGAATGTATGTACTAAGATTGGTTTCTAAAGTCGGTAAATGAAAGAAATTTGAAAAAATAATATGCCAATTTAAAGTAATTTTAACTTGTCGGATTCGCAGACTACCTAAGATTTAGATCATGTACCTATATGTCATTTTTTATTGGATCATTAATAAGGATAATGGTTAACAGAATAACATTTATGGGATCTAAAACTTGTTTAATACAAACTTTTCGCGATATCTGTCAATCATTATATGCATAGCATAGTGATCTAGTTGGCCGGAAGATGGCGGTAAAATAAATTGTCAGCGTTTGTCAATTCTGAATCACGGTATCAAAAATTACACATAGGATACTTATAAAATCGAGATAAATAAGTGATTTAATGCATAATATATGATAATATATATGATATTAATGGTTTATAAACATAATTAGATAACGTCTTCCAATGTAAGCGAAACACTGAAGCTTTAATATAGTCTTAACTCTAGAGTTATGTAAAATACGTATGAATCTGATTAATTGTAATGGTGCTATTTGTTTGACTGTTTCCTTAAAATTGTATTTTTTTTCTATTTGTTCTCTTTGTTTTTCTATTTGTTCTCATAATCATGAAAATCCATTTAACATTAACTTTTTATAAAGCGTGTGTTAAAGTACTTATTAGTTTTTGATAAAACTGTACCACTGTTTTATGTGAGTTTTCTAAATTTGTTTTTAAGCCCAAAAACACATTATATTTAAATTCTCTGTTTATTATTGACGGTATGTACGCACGAACAGAAATATAATACTAACTATTCTAAAAGTTCACACACTAATTTTAACAACATAGCACCCGAATTCTCTCCTATAATCTCGAGTCTCGACAATTTTGTAAGTTATACGACACACACACAGTTGCTGTGATTATAAGATCCGATTCCCAGTTCGGGCAATGAGCCAATGGGCTCTCCGGCAGGAAATTATCACCATGCCCATTTAGTTCTTTTCGGAGAATAAGAAAAAGATCGGTTCCGATTAGAAAATATGTACCTATATTTCCCTCAAATAATGAAGAAGCTCAACCCTTCACTGGACACGTCACAGGCAACCGATCAATCATACCCACTAGCAACTGGGCGCTGGACAGTGGGTACAAACGACGGGGGCGCGCCGTAACTGGGTTATGTGGTCACGCGGACCGTAATGAATGGTTTCTGATCGATTGTCGCAACCGTGTTGTTTAGGGTTAAAAGTATGTTTGAAATGTTTACATTACCTTGATGAGTATGCTTTTCAATTGAGGCCTGTGAATGTATTTAATATAGGTAGCTATTATTTCCTGTCTGTGTTCACAAACACGCAAGGTGACCCTATGAACCAGAGTGCATTATACATTCATTAGTGATTATTCGACTTCTTTATAATAATAATATCTTTAGGCATGATTTCATGTCCTGGTATTATTAATAAGACTGCCCATTGGCTACTCCCAAATTAAATAGTTAAGTGACTATCAGGACCCTCATATCAACATTCCAAAAAGTTATGAGATCATGTCTAAAAGGTTCCAATTTTACTAGTCTATGTGTAGAACAATGAACTTGTTTACCTATTGTGTTATCGAATTTGGAAAACTCGCATATAATATTGGTACGTATATAAAATACTTTCAGACCACATATACTTCCGTCTGGTACAATATTGTAAAGAAATAACATTTGCATATTTTTTATATTATTATTATATACGTAACAACGGCTCAATTGTATATAATATATTAATATAAGAATTCGTATTATGTTATGAAAAGTTATACTGTTTAAATTTAATCCGGGAAAGCCTTAAAATTAATATATACGTAATTTGTATTCATAGGTAAGTACCCGAAAAGAAAACATAATAATTATATGCTGACTTGTAACATGCTCTTGCAACGTTGTATTAAAATTATTAAGCACTAATTAAGTGCATTGCATGTCAAATTATTTATAATGAAGAATGATAAATATTGCAATAAAAAAAAGTAAACAATATAGTTCTCTTCATTAAACAGCTTCGATGTATGCAACTGCTGCAACATGTAACACGTTGCAAGTACACGCTACAATGTCATATAATAGACTTATTTAGGTGTAACATATCCGTATAATCTTTATATTGTACATAATATCTACGGTGCATGTATATAAGTAAGAGATAAGTTTAAAAAAGTAATAAATATATATGTATACCGAATGAAGAGTTTTATTCAGACACGTAAACTGCGTTTAGAAATGTCACGGTTTAAAATACCAACATGTGACATTTTGAGTGCTATTAGTTCGTTATATTGCTAGCTAAAGGACCTTTAGCGTGGCAGTCATTAAGGTTATCCTTTAATATAATGACTGACTATTGGAGTCCAAAATATTTTGTATAATATTTATAATACTTTTATACTTAATGACGAGATTTTTGCCTGTTAGCCCACACACCTCAGCGTCCTCAGCTGAGTGGGTGATCGCTTGTCTTAGAAACAAGGTGCACAGGTTCGAAACCCGGCTCGCACCCCTGATTTCTTTAATTAATCATGTGCAAATCGTCTGTGCGATTGTTGTTGTGATTGTTGTACTCTTTCGGTGAAAGAAAACATCTTGAGGAAACCTGCATGTCTGAGAAAGCCTAACTAGCTTTCGAAAAACGTGTGTGAAGTCCGCCAACCAGCACTTGGCCAGCGTGGTGGACTATGGCCTGAGCCCGTCATCTTGAAGGCCCGAAAATTCCTGTAGTGTGTAGTGACATTTTAAGTGTGTGTTTCATTGCATTGCTTTTACCACAGGTAGATATAATACCACTATAAGCAGAGACATGCACGAAAAAACATCGCAAATCGAATCGGGCGCGACGAACAGAAACCAGTGTTCTAGAAAATAAAAAAAGATAAAAACGCGCTAACGCTGCAAATTGCAGTGTTGATATTATTTTAATTCTAGCAGTATTTGTATTTTACTAGCTCACAGTAGGTGTGAAAATTAGTGTATTCTCCTCGGGGATAAAGGTGTCTTTGTCCGAGATATTATTTATTTATTTTATTTATTTATTTATCATCATCATCATTAGCAGCCGATAGACGTTCACTGCTAAACAAAGGCCACCCCCCTAGAAGGGAGGGGTTGCCATAATTCCCACGCTTGGCAGGCAGCTTGGGGATCGCAGTATAGGTGGAAGATAAATCCAAAAGAAAGCCGCTGCTGCCCGTCTTTCTGTTCTCGCTTAGTCGCCTCTTACGACACCCAACGAGAGGAGATGGAGGGATGCAATTCTAACCTGGCACTCCACGGGTCTTTGTCTTGGGCGAGATTAAATCCCTTTCTGTACTCAGGACTCTAGAATGAATGCTCGGGAGAGTTACTAAAATTCTTCGTTATACTCGCGATTGAATATCACGCCCGTAACATAAGAAACCGCTCTATCCCCTTGGTGAATAAACTACTAAACACGTCCTCGTTCCCACTTCGAGGCGGCAAAGTGCCCAGAACACTGGCTCTGAGAAGTCTGGTCTGAAGGTTGAATGGAAATTAGGGCAAGCTACCATGCATCCAAGCATTCGGTAAGGTATGGCATTTCATTTCATTTAAGAGTAAACTTACTCTTACAATTCGATGGGACGAAAGACAGACACGACCCAGGAGAGGACGCATGTATAATTTTACTTTGCAATCAGGAGAGCCAGTAAGGAATAACTGCACAAAGATCTTGCTCCCCGCGGGATTAGAACCTCCGCAAAGCAAGTGGTTTCCCGCTGCACTACGGAGGCTACTCTATAATTATCAAGTCTGTTATGAAATGTAAAATGGACAGCGTCTACGTCTAGCGAAATTATAACAATCGGAATGAGCTTTGAGTCGCTAGCATGCGCAAAGCGACGTCGAAAACTACATGATGAAACTTTTCAGTTTTAGAGCGAGCTTTCAGTGAAGTGTACATACATTGTAAAAATTATTATTGTCACATGAAATAGAAATATGATCTAAATATTAATTAAAAACAACTGTAGGTACAATAGTGTAGCAGAGATTGCTTAAAAAGATTCATGTTTAATTAGTACAAATGAACAAAAAAAATAATGTGCTTAAAAATAATAAAATCTTTAAACTGGAATTATAAAACCTAAATACAACGTAAAACGAACAATCAAGTTAAATAACTATACTTAATTGAATTATAAAAAAGTATATTTATTTTTGTACCCAATATTCTTAATATTCTTAAGGAGATCATTCATAATCCTCTACCGTGGCATTTGAAGACGTCCCACTCGGGTCCGGCGGATCCGCCGTTCCTAGGCTCACCAGATCGACATCCCGGCAGTGTATAGCTTGCGCGTACAAAGCCAAGCTGCAGCCAGAGACAGCGGAGCCGGCGTCCGCACCGCCGGTCCTCATACCGACACCCGTGCCGGAGTATCCGGCGTTACCGAGTCCGGTACCAATACCAGAACCATTTCCACCGCGAATCGTGATGACAGCTAAACCGGAAAGTGTCCGGGAGACCCTAGAGGACAGGGACCCTAACAATTTGAATCAGCATGTTCAGGTAGGTGAAAATTAAGTCACGTTTTAAGTTCAAAAATGATAGAGAGCTAATCTATTTTTTATTCGTCTTGACAACGAGACGAAGTTCTCCTGATGGTGTACGATACGTCTGCCTATACACACTGCATTGCATTGTTACAGTGCCGCTCGTCACCCGAGACAATAGTTATTAAGTCTCCTGTGTCCAGTAATTTCACCAGCTACAGAGGCCTTTAACTGGAACACAGCTATGTTTACACACTACTGCGTGGCGGTAGAAAATCTGACACTGCGGTGGTACCTAGACGGCGCCTTGCATAAGGGACATACCACCTAGTCTTGGTCCTCGCATAGGTAGTGATTGATGATTAGGTAGTGATTATTATCACTACTATTTCCACACCTTAGGAGGCAAATATGAAAAATCAGACAAATGTGTGATAGATACATAAATCTTCCTTCTCTGAAAGCCCACAGAATTTAATTAGATGCGATAAAGATTATCTATACGAATTATTAGTCATTAGAGGACGGAGTGCCTACAATCAGATAGGGTATATCGAACAAAACGAGAAACTGAACAAAAAATCTAACTATGAAAGGCTCTCGTACCCGAAAAACATAACGAACGACAGAAGGTTGCAAGTCTGTAAGAGTAGGTACACCCCCTTATTATTTTCAACCTTGACCGTCGCGTTCTTATTAGTATGGGCTGGTGATATTTGAATAACCTACGTAATTAACCCTAAAATAGAACCGTGTTTCTTTGTCCGCAAGAATTTACATAACCCCGTATGTTTTTATTTATGTGGTAATGCTACTTACTATTTAATGTGAAAAGGCAGAATGTGCGCATATCCCACCACATCCAAATACTTGCCATCCACTATCACACCAAATCCTTTGCTTGGTAGGCCGAAATAGTGACAATAAACTTTGTCTTAATGAATAGATATGCACATGTAGATAGCTCTTCGTTGTGCACTTTCTGATTTCCAAAGAAAAGGTACAAATTAATAATTCAGCTTTGCTTGCAAATATAATCCCCAACCTAATGTATAATGTTAAAGTATATAATGCTGGTTGCGTGCCGCCGGCCGGCAGCCAGCAGGCTATGGGTCAATCGTCAGTTGCTTTGTTCTGGACTCCCTAATTACCTTTTCCAGGACTTTCACCTCGTAACAAGTGCTCAGTCGGCTACTGGCACTCGCATAAATTGCTTTAATCAAGATTTTTCTTTGTACACTGTGTTAATCAGCTTGAAAAAGAAAATGAGAAAATTATTTGCGTGGTTTGGTGAACACTTCGCTGCTTTATCGATATGTCTTGAAGAATAATAAATAGGTACTTACTAAAAACTAAACAGGTGGGTGAGATTTTCAAATAGGTACTTATATTCAAAAATTAACGAAAATACGTGGAGTAAAATACTTACGTACAGGTGGGCCGACGGCACTGTGTGACGATGAGTAGCGTGCAAATCAAATCAAATTTACTTTCATCATCACCAGCCGGAACACGTCCAGAGCTGAAAATAGGCCTCGGTCCATAATCTCCACGCTTGGCAGGCGTCTTCGCGATCGCAGTATAGGTCAACGATCAAGCCAAAAGATTGACGCTGCGGCCACTCTTCTTGTAGTCGCCTCTTACGACACCCAACGAGATGAGTTCGGGGGAGGGAGGGGGTATTTTAACACCTGACTTTACCACATTTTACATCATTTATATACCTAAGTTCAAGGAGTCACGTGCCTTAAATCTAACTCAACAGTAAAGTGTAATCGTCTGTATAATAATTTGTACTACAGATAGTATGGGACGACATAATCGGCGAGCCAGAAGGCGCCCGCAGTCCGGAGTGCGCGTGGCGACTCAGCAACGTCTGCTTCCTGCACGCTCGCAACTGGTGCTACACACTGTTGACGGTGCTGATAGCACCTCCTTGTGCATTGCTACTCGGATGTGGATTCGCTTGTCTTGCTTTTGAGGTTGGTATTAACAGAGCCGGACAGCTCTGTAAGCTGTCTTTTTTACTTCTTGCTTTAAAACGACTAAACAATTCTATCCAAAATAGGTTACGCACTTGAAACACTCAGACGCTAGGTGGGAATCGATCTCACGACCTATTGACTAGCGGCTAGGGCACGAAACCAACGGGCCCGTTAACTAAGTCTCCCCCCCCCCCCCCCCCCCAATTCGTTGGCTGTGACCGCACTTGCTAGTCTAAGTATATATATCGCATGCCCATCAGTGTTAAATGGTTGAATAGTCTTTGAAATGTTTATAAACTAAATCGTACCTGATGGTAAGCGATAAAAATCTTACTAGTTTAATAATAAGATGAGGACTCCATGCGCTGGCAGGAGACAGGCAGAAACGGGAGTGCCTCAGCAGCCACAGTGACTCTTTATAAAACACTTACAATAAACGAGTATTTATTATAACGCAACGACGTTTATATTTCAACAAACAATAAAATAATTTACTTTTTGAGCCGCTTTCATCCTAATAATAGGTAATTTATCACACTTTCAGCAAATCTGGTGCACAGCCCCATGTCTGAGATGCGTAAAGATATACTTCGCATCGCTACGCACCATGGTGCAGTCTTGCATGGCCGCTACGGTGGCGCCAGCTGCCGGGGCGTTGGGACATCTATGCCGTCATATCCGAGTTAATTTACGACGGGACGCGCCGGAAGAACAAGACTTGCTTGTCGTATAGTGAACATGCTCCTATAAATATATTTGATAGTGACGTACCTCCAGGATACAGAAAGCAAAAATATCAATTGAATTTATATTTTATTCCGAAAAATGTCCACTGCTGAACAAGTCTTAGAAGGGAGGAGTTGCCATAATCCCCACGCTTGGCAGGCGTCTTGGGAATTGCAGTATAGGTGGTAGGTAATCCAATAGGAAGACGTTGCTGCCCGTCTTCTTGTTTCCCTTAGCCGTCTCAGAACACCCAACACGAGGAGATGGGTGGGTGCTGCTATTCTTTCCCGGACACTCCGCGGGTCAATATTTTATTGTATCTACATAAAGTGTAATCGAATCGGAAAAAGTATTATTTACATTATTAAATTGCCGTAAGTGCCTTCTTAAATTTTAAATACGGGGTTGCCAGAAAAGTGATGTTTAGGTGCCTCGTGTTGAGAGGTATCTGAATCACCCCTATGTATACTCGTATGTTCGTAGTTTTCGAGATACAATTTTTTTAATCAATCACTCATTTAACATAAATTCTCAACTTTAGGTCAATTTTGTAGTAACTTACATTAAAGTTATGAGGCTGTTTATTTTATGCATAAATGCACAGTTCATAGAGATTTAGCTTCAAGAAAAAGAAACGAAGAAACCTTCTACTTTTTTTTTTGAAATTTTTCAAACTGATCCAGTCGCAATTTTGCAAAAATTCATATAAATAAATCTTAACTCAAAAACTACGAAAAACCGTAGAACATACATAGGGATGATTCAGATACCTCTCAACACGAGGCAACTAACAAAAATTTTTGGACTTCACTTTTCTGGCCACCTGTATATCTAGCTTAGTGAATATATTTATCACAAATGTCGTATTCAGCACTATTATATGCACCTACAATTATTTCAGATTTTATACTAAACAAAATATTTTAAGAATTATTAGTTGCTAAATTGTTACAATAGTCAGTTGTATCCGAAGTGTTAACGTTTTGTCAATAAAGTAGGAATTTCAATAGAGAGCTTTTATTATTCTCCTACTAATATTATAAGTACCTACATATCATATTATGGCAAGAGATTGGAATAGAGAGGGAGAAAGCAGGAGGGCGGCGGCGGGGTTGCGATCCCCGTCCCGGTGAGCACCGTGTCAGGTTCCCGGGGGTTACAATGCGCCCCCCGGCGGCGGACTCAAAGGCAAATCACTCAGTGGCCCCTGGTGCAGATCCCACCCGAGAGCCCTGGTGTTCCGCCTCTCATGTGCCGATGCGACAGCCGCGGGGGTTTTAGTGGGTAAGAATCCCACATACCCCGGTCGAGCCCCACAGCTCCCGGGGAAGCTTATGCCAAGTAGATAATTTTTCGTTGGCTGGTGGGAAAATGCTGCACGAAAAAACTAACCATAAATACTCATTTTATGGGGAGACTGTATAAAGTATTCTATTATATTGGTGGCTGTGAATTGGCCCGTGACCACCAGAACACACTTCGAACCCGTTGGTTGTTCGTAGTAAAAAAAGAAAAAGAATTTTTGTATCTATGCAAAGGGGTAATGCCGCCAGTCTTTTAGGTACCCTTCCCTCCCAGTGCGGCGACAACTTTGAGGAAGTTTTTTACCTAGTTAAGTGTACATGTTTGTAAATAAACTGTAAATATAAAGTATCTATTTTCATTATGTAACAGTAGTGTGGAGGTAGCGTAAATCGTAACACATAGTATATTCAGTCATAAATACCAAAAACCGTGGTTATCAAAAAATCGTGGATCTAATTAAACAAAGCCAGAGCTTTCATTAAAATATATTATTTTAAAATAATTATCTTATTATATCTAAAACTACATACTTACGCAACTCAGACCAAAAGAATAGACAGGGCAGTAATAATAAGTAAAGCCATCTTAGAAACCAAATCGTAAAATAATGATCACAGTATAATTAATACAGTTAAAGAAACTGATCACACACACAAACAGCCGTTTGTTCTACTGCTTCAACTGTAAATACACTATGGTCGATACTTAGCGATTGGCGATTCTTATTTTTTGGTCTGAGTTAATAATACCTAATTACCTTTAACTTAAAATATTTACTATTTGTTTTCGCGAATTAGGCAAGTCAAATTATGAAAATGTAATCAAAATGAATAACACGAACGAATGAATACAGGACACTTAATCCTACTTAGGTACATATGAACAGCTGCAGCGCACCTGATCAGGGATGTCGCAGAATAATTATACACAATTCAAATGGATTATCATTTCAAAGATTGATTTTAAACATAAAACTTAATCTACTTAGTCTCTTGAGCCGACTGGTATTGCAAGATACGATGGCAAGAGACCGGACTTTATGATTTTCAATCCATGGAAGATGGGCCAGGTGCTGGTATGGGATGCAACCTGTTCAGACACGGTGGCCCCTTCCCATCTACATGGAACCAACAACAGAGCTGGTGCGGCTTGTGAAGTGGCTGAAAAAGCTAAAGCATGCAAATACAGGGGTCTAGGCTCCGAATACGATTTTGTCAAATTCGGTGTCGAGACCCTTGGTCCGTGGGGTCCTAGCGCTATAAGGCTTTTTGAGGAAATAGCAAAAAGGTTAGTCGACATCACAGGAGACCGAAGAGCTGGCAGCTACCTCGGACAAAGAATTAGTCTAGCTATTCAAAGAGGGAACGCTGCCAGTATCTTCCAAACCTTGCCTAAAGGGACTCCTTGTAACAATATATTTTAGTTATTAAATTATATTTTTTCAAGGTTTTTAGTTTTAGGTTCATTGTTCTAGTTTAAACATGTATATATCTATCTATACTTATAATAAAACTGTAACAGGTCCAATTCTGTACATTGAAGATATTTTGAAAATTATGTTTGGAGGGCATTCTATAACCGATACTAAAGCCAAAAATGTATTTATTTTTATTTTTGTCTGTCTGTCTGTCTGTCTGTCTTTCTGTCTGTCTGTCTGTCTGTCTGTCTGTATCTCGGCTGAGCATCACGCCGAAACTACTGGATGGATTGAAACGAAACTTGGCATGATTTGAGTTAATACTCCGAGGTAGGACATAGGATACTTTTTATCCCGATATTCGGCACGGTTCCCTTGGGAGAGGGGACTAAAGTCAAAATGTGTACTTGGTTATACGCTTGCTCTGATTTTAACAATTTTTCATTATAATTATAATAAATATTTGTAAGGGAACACTCATAGACAGTTGTTAACAATGTTTGGAAATCGATCAGGTTAAGCAACGTAACAGGTAAGTTCATTAAATAGATGGGTGACCGTTTAACGCCATTTGAACTAAACGTCTCCTTGCTTCGGAGGGCAAGTACAAAGTGGGCCCAAGTTTTTAACCGACTTTAAAAAAGGAGGTTTTGTATTCTATGCGAATGTATATTATTGATAGTTTAGTTAACGTAAACACAGCGCGGGCGGAGCTGCGTGGGTCGGCTAGTACTATAATAAAACTCAAAGAGCACTTTTTCTGTACATTGAATATTTTTCCAAAATTTCTATGTGGGGATACTATACTATCGACATAGAAGCCAAAACAATTTTTTTTGGAATTATTGTCTGTCTGTCTGTCTGTCTGTCGTTCTGTTTGTCCAGGCATCATTCGAAAACCCGTGGATGGATTTTGATAGGACTTTCACTGATGTGTTGTGTAGAAGTAGGGGTATAAATTGGTATATAAAACATCACGCTATGTTTCATAGGGGCTAAGCAGTGAAACATTACTTGCACATATTACCACGTAATTTCCTTTGTATGTGAATAGGGTAATTATAGACTGATCAGTTAATCATTAAGATATGTATTATTACGCTATATACAATAGGGACTGAGCAGACATTTAGTTTGCATAAGATATGGCAGTGGCGAAGGGTCAATTTTTGTAAGGGGTAAGCCGTTCCGGTACACCCAGGAAATTTTCATTAGATTTCTGTACTGTTCTAAGTACTTTGCTGATAGCAATATGACATTATATCTTTGAAAAGTTAAAATCTGTAATTCCCGAGCGAGTCCAAACTAGATTAGGAAAGAAATAGGCAAGGGAAAAATAACATTTCATTTTATTTAAAAGCCAGTTGTATGAAATTTTAATGAAACTCCCCAAGTCCAGGTAGTGTATTGGTATTGTATCACAGTCGCAACAATAAAAGATGCGAAACACTAAAAATTTTCATTATCGAATATCATTAGACAGTAATTTACGATGTTAGCGTGATTTACATTATGAACAGCGCCATCTATCGGCGGAATTGGACATACAATCACTATAGAACTTTTATATCTCAAGAACGGCCTATCCGATTCGGCTGAAAATTGGTGGGGAGGTAGCTTAGAACCAGGAAACGGACATAGGACATAGGACTTTTTATCCCGGTAGGTTAAGGTTAAGCAACGTTAGGTAAGGTCATTAAATAGATGGGTGAACCGATTTGTATGAAAGTGTGCATATCGGGTAGGTCTGAGAATAGGTCATACAATATATTTCATACCGCTAGGTTAAGGTTAAGCAACATAAGGCAAGGTCATAAAACAGATGGGTGACCCGATTTGTATGAAATTTTGTGTGCATGTCGGGGAGGTCTGAGAATAGGTCATAAAGTATATTTAATGCCGCTGATACCATGATTGACGAGGATATATAGAACGAGAGGAGGGTGCAAGAGAGGAGAAAGAGGGAGAGGGGATTCGAGGAGGGGGTGATGGGGTGAGGGATCGGGGGAGTTAGGTGGAGTAAGGGGGGAGTGAGAAGGAGCAAGTTCGTAGAAGAGAGAGGGGAGAGGGTTCAGAGAGGGGACAACAGGGAGAGGAAAAGGGGGAGTGTGACGGAAACCGAAGCGGGAGGGGGAAAGAGAGAGAAGAGAAAGAGCATATAATTAGATTTTTTTTATAAGAGAGAGAGACATGGATAGAGATTAATCTAGGGAGGAGGGAGAAAAGGGGAGCAAAATGTAATAAAAGCAGGGCGGAGCTGCGCGGGTCAGCTAGTTAACAAATAATCCTGGTATATAAACTTAATGATGTGATGAGACAACCTGGATCGTCGCCCGGTGGACTGCAAAAAAAAAGTCAAAATTATTTCCAAATATCAGGATTATTTGGAAATAATTTTAACAGCTGCTTCTGTGTAAAGGGTCCTGTCGCTATTGACCTTACCTAAAAAAACTAATAGCTCATGTCTCGGGTAACGAACGGCAGAGCATTGCAGCTGTCTGTAAGCCTTTCTAGCCTGTTGCTCACCATTCATGCTGATCTTGGCACTCGGTTAAACTCGATATGTACGTACCTATATAAAATGTACTACTATATGATCGAAGTTATACGTATAAACAATTAATTTAATCAAAATTTTTACACGTTAAAAATAATAAATCATTTTACAATATTAATAA
Source organism: Furcula furcula (assembly GCA_911728495.1). Taxonomy (NCBI): domain Eukaryota; kingdom Metazoa; phylum Arthropoda; class Insecta; order Lepidoptera; family Notodontidae; genus Furcula; species Furcula furcula. Next base: position 1,941,565 of record OU452244.1, read on the forward strand.
AAAAAATTAAAAATCTGTACTCTTTCGGTAACTGTATATATTGTATCTAACCGTATACACGAGCGAGTATTGCCTAAGATTAAACCCTGGATTCAGTTTGTCCTTTTTTTGCCCAAATATAAGTTCCGGTTAGGCTGCGTTTCCACTTTCCACCGACGCGGAGTGGATAGGGGCGGACCGTGAATTGGCCAATCACAGTGCTCGAAATCTCCACTCCGCATCAGTGGAAACAGTGTAAGTAGTGCTGAACGGACTTTGAAATAAAATATAATCAACACGCGGCCCCGAGCCTGACAGAACGGAGTCGAGCAGGCTGTAGGGCCGAGCGGAGGGTAGCGGGACTCGTGCGCTGCATTTTAGTCACAAACTTCACACGTCATAGACATACTATGTGAATCAAAATGGATAAGAAGCTTATTGAAAGTGTAAAAAAAAACATGGGATACACGACTGACAGCAAACAATGCAATGAAACCAAAGATGCGGTGTGGGAATTCACTCAGCTCCACTCCGCCCCGCCCCGCTCCGCTCCGTTTCAATGTAAACACTTGGCACTTTTCACTGTTCTCCTCCACTCCACTCCGCCCAGCTCCGCGTCAGTGGAAACGCACGCTTACTGTGTTGGATAACATCACGGCATTTTACCAAATACTTACGAAATATATGTAAGTATAAAAATAACTACTGTATATAGAATTATTTTTCTAACCACACATTCCTTTGCAGTCCAGTGAATTACAGATGCGGTCCGAGTAGTTTATAATGGGGCTTCATACGAGTATTTAGAAATACATCTGAGAGACTTCACCTAGGCATCGTTGTACATGTAGTCCTGAAGAAAGAAAAAGTTTTATTTAAAAACAAAGGGTACCCCCTTTACGAAGAGGGAGAAGAGGTGACTAAAGGAAAACAAAATCAAGAGGATTATAGCAATTCCTCCCTTCGAAGGGAGGAGTTACCATAATCCCCTCACTCGACAGCCATCTTGGGGATAGCTAGGTGCTAGGGGGCTTTTTTTAAGCAGTTGACGTTATTTTAGCTGCTGCAGATAATGATGATGAAGGGTGGGTTCCCACCCAGAATGTAGCCTAGAGTATCTATGGACAGGCAAACGTAGCTATAGCTGTTTATAATGTACTTATTACCTAATACATAACTAACTACCTTCCGCCTTCTGCCAAAATGCTGCCCTGCAGCTCCAAAATATTTTGTAGGCAATAAAATATAGATTCCCACTGGCTTCATTATAAAAGTCAATATACTATCAATATGCAATATCGTTCCTCGAGCTCCAAAAATTTTAAAGTAACGTTAACAAAACAATCCTGATCGTTGGCGATAATGTAGTTTTGCAAAAGTTCCCTATCGGGAGTTCTACTGATTTGGGCCATTGTCTCCCGATATCCGGACTGATTTACCCTTTCTCCCGATTTTTTACATTTTCAAATAATATACAATATTATTCATAATTATAAAAATGGAAAATTATATTCTAAATACGGCAACACTAAAAAAATCTGTCACACAAAGTCAATGCACGGGGATTCCTGAAACTCGCACTACCTCCATGCGAAAATTGCATTAAAACACTATAAAATAGAGTTCATTACTGTCTGGTGAGTGTACAAGGGAAAATCCCAAAAGATAACTTTGTACGAATTGCTTTTGTGTGGGTATGATACGCGACTCCGATAATGACTTCGATAATAAACCAAGTACCTAAAGTACTAGTGCTAAAGTTGAAAGAAAAATATACTCGCAAGATTATAAAAAGCAGTGGGAACGGAAAAAACTACGCATATTGACTAAATTGCATTAAAGATGTAAATGAGTACCTAAGTATATGTTCTAGGACTTCTAGGTATTCATACTCTGTGCAATTTTTGTTTTCGTCGTATTCCAATCAATATTCTTACTTTATTTCTTTATTCCAAATGAAAATCTCCCGTTTACTCCCAATTTTTATCTGGCAAAAGTAAGAATTTTTAATTTTGCAAACCTGTGATAATGAGTGCAATCGTAATCATAGGAATCATCTGCTATTGATGGACTACGTAAACCATCGCCGGCCGCCGTCGGATCACATAACAAATGTAAAAAACCCATTGTTTGTCGGACACTTGACGTTTAACTTGTTAATAATACCTGAAGTAGGGCAGGCAACGCTTTAATCTTACGCGATGTTGCCAAACTGCGTACGGGACGCATCTCTGAGTGGCCATCGACTATTTTTATATATTGAGATTATTTTTCAAATATATTTAAGCCTGACGGCCTGATATGTTTTATTATTAGATCATAGACAAATACTAGTCAGAGCTGATCGACCACCGTTATTTCCATAATCAAAAAATGGTGGCCAAATGTGGGCTTGCACATTAAGTAAAACATGTGGCGCTAGATTGAAAATAAAAGGAACACAAATCTACGTAAAGATCCGCTATCCTAGATAGACCTATGCGTACCCGTAATCATTAATTTACGAAAGATATTCATAAAAGGGTCACAAATTGTAACAGTCATATACCTCTAACCCAGGTTTACAAAGAAGCCGTGACTAGATATGTTGACAGTGGATACAACTTAATATGATGTTCCTAGATTTGAAACCGTGAAGTCAAAACTTTGTCGTTTACGAAATACGGTGTTAGAAATTTTTAAAAACAATGTTTAATAATACAAAAGATGTAGAGATACCACACATGTATCAAGATTTCTTATTGTTTGATTTTAATAGAGAATTGCGTATAGGTATTGTCATTTTCTACAATAGAAGCTAGAAAAATAATACAAGAGAAAGAAACTTTTTTCGTATAAGGGACTTTCAGGAGTAAATCGTCACCATTTTATCAAATTTCCACCCTGCATGTCGACATGGCGAGTGATGAAAAAAAACCTAATATTTTATCCGTTCTTCACGCACTCTTACCAAATCATAGACATACTTAAGGTAGTCCACGTAGGTACAGTGGGCCCAGCACACTCCCTGTTTCAATAGAGCACAGGTCTAACAGGCGCACTTGACAAAGATATTACGATCTTCAATCTTTATATCTTTGTAAGAGAATTCTGGGGAATGGAATGATAATTTAATGTTATATAGTAATCCTTCGTACCAGACGCGATCAAAGGCTTGCGATATATGTATGCACTACTTACATATAATGCACTGGTGCCATATTCCTTGGCTTCAGATTACTTAGTCATTTTATCTGTTAGTTTACGGATTTGGTCAATTGTAGCGTGTTTGCAACAGAATCCAAATTTGTGATCCAGGATGAGGCGTTTTTATTCTATGGTAATTAATTTGCGATTTGGTATTTCCTTAAATTGGCACCTATTTATCTTTTCTTTATTACCTACTTAATTATCTCTTCTTTATTAACCCTCTGTTGATCTAAGCTATTAGTTGTATCATTAACTTACAATGAGCACGCAGGAGCCGATGACAGCCGCCTTGAAACGCAAATCCAGATCCTCGGGGAACTTCACAATGTAGGTGTCGAGGTGGCTGAAGATCTCTTTGACAAACCCGCCCCACTTCTTATTGATGAAGCCTATATTCGTTTTGTCCGCACTCTGCAGCTGAGAAGGAGAACATAGATTTACCTATTTTATTGTTATTATTATTTTTCCATGTTATTGCTTCACGGGATTATCCCGGTCTTTTTAAAGGCTTAGGCTAGGCTATAAGGCACGTAGAGGACAATTTACAAAATACCTGCCAAGATCAACTGCATAATTTAAGTAAAAAATAATTTTTACAAAAAAAAAAGAACCACCTTCAAAATGCAACTAAAAAGCCTGAGATAATTTCTAAGAATTAGTGGTTTTTACATCTACATTGTTGGACTTGGACTACAACAATTATAAATAAGTACATATTACTATCAAAGACGGCGCCAAACTGGAAAACAGTTAGGTACCTACTGCCCTTGTAAGCATTTGCTAGACATTAGGCGCCGACTTCGATAGTAATATGTATTTATAATATGTTGTAGTCCAAGTCCAACAATGTAGATGTAAAAACCACTAATTCTTAGAAATTATTTCAGGCTTTTTAGTTGCATTTTGAAGGCGGTTCTTTTTTTTGTAAAAAATATTTTTATTTTATTCTTTTTAGTGGTTCCCTTGGTGTATTATTAGGTTAACTTTTAACAACTTATATTTAATTCTGACAAACAGCCACTTTAATATTTATTTTAAAAACACCCACTACATAACACAACTATGGACCATCACTAAAATATAAGCTTATGCAAAAATTAAAAAAAATGTAGATGTGACAATATCTTAATAAAACTAACCAATTGCCATAAACCGAAGATACCTAGGTGTTATACTCGTAGTTATCGAGAACCATGGACTGCATACTCGGTGGGTCTACATTTATTTGTGCCGAGAACCCGTGCCCACCTTCTTGCTCCATCGTCAGACCCTGATCACCATTTTTCTAGCAACTACTCATCGAGAGCTACCCAACGAGCCCAAACTCGGCGGATCTACGTTTATTGGTGCAGTGATCCCGTGACGACCTTCTTGCTCCATCATCAGACCCTGATCTCCATTTTTCTAGCAGCTACTCGTCGAGACCTATCCAACGAGTCCAAATTCGGTAGGTCTACGTTTGTTGGTGCCGAGATACCGTGACGACCTTCCTGCTCCATTATCAGACCTTGATCACCATTGTTCTAGCAACTACTCGTCGAGAGCTACCCAACGAACCCAAACTCAGTGGGTCTATGTTTATTGGTGCCGAGATCCCGTGACGACCTTCTTGCTCCATCATCAGACGCTGATCACCATTTTTCTAGCAACTACTCATCGTGAGCTACCCAACGAGCCCAAACTCGGCGGATCTACGTTTATTGGTGCAGAGATCCCGTGACAACCTTCCTGCTCCACCATCAGACCCTGATCTCCATTTTTCTAGCAACTACTTGTCGAGAACTATCCATCGAGTCCAAATTCGGTAGTTCTACGTTTAGTAGGCACGGCTAGGATAGGATGGATTGTTAATTTTATTACAGAGTTCCGGTGGCCATCTATGGCCTTCTTCATCAGATCCACTTCACCAAATGATACTTTCTGAATGAAAATGCTTGACTAGTTTCTAAAAATACCAAAAACGCTATATATATGCCTATAATATTTAAGGAGTTCCCTCAGTTACTCATGGTTCCCATCATCAGAACTTGATTTTGAAAAAAATGGGACCAATCTGGAAGCATATCCTTTCAAATAAAAAAATAATTTTCCAAATCGGTTCGTAAACGACAGAGTTCTGAGGTAAAAAACATTAAAAAAAAAACACAACCGAATTGATAACCTCCTCCTTTTTTTTGAAGTCGGTTAAAAATAGCAGTTGACCTCGGCAGGCATAGGAACTATGTGGCTGAATATTTGAAGAAAAAGAAATACATTTTATGGGTAAGCAGCTGGACTATTGCAGAAGGCCGGGGGTTACTTGCCGTAATTACATTCATAATTGTTTTGTGGCAAGTGGTAACTAGCCACCCACTAGATGGGTTCCCTAAATGAACATCCGATGACGACAAAGAGCAACACCGATGTTGGTGTCAAGAGGTGTGCTGCGCTTACTCCGACTCGTTACTCGTGGCCTTATGCTATAGCATAATACAAACATATAGCTATAACAACTCCTCAAAGCTTAAAGTCCTGCCCTTCGGTTTCCACTCGGCCGACGAGGACACGCCGAGGTGGGGGCCCTGACCGACTCTCTGGAGCACTCGGGTCCATGGTGTCGTTACACCAATCAGAAGCTTATTTTTTGGATGTAGGTACTTAGCTGATTTTGACTCTGAAGCGAGAGGTAATTGCACCTTACCTTAAAAACTAATTTGTGTATGTCGCCCTTCAGCCTTAACACTTGCGAGTTGCTTGCATCATTGATGAGCAACACTGGCTTCATAAAGGTCGGTTTTTGACGCACTATGGCTACCAGAACTCCATTTATAGTCACCTCCATTTTCTGAGCACCAAACGTGCATGGCCGGCGCAGAGAACAAACCTATAGAAAATTTGCATAAATGGTTGGCCAAAGAATTTACAATTTTTAGGGTTACATACCTAATACCCTTATTGTGCGAATTCGTCTGTCTGTCTGTCTGTCACTATATATTTCAGGAACCAATGACGCTATAGATCTGAAACTTGGAATAGTTCTTATTGGGTGTTGAAATGGGGCATCATCATATGAAAGGGCTTCATTTGCACATCTCAAAACAGTTTTATATTTTGGTTTATATCACTTAGTTTTTGGCTTATAATAAAAAAATAAAATAAAAAATACCTTATCTCCGAAGTTTATCGACAAAATCTGTGATATGATAATATTATAACACTTATAAATACCTAAGTGATATTATTGCTAGTTAATGTGATCTATATTTTATCTATATTTTTTATTTTCAGAAAAATGCAATTAAGTTTCTAAGCAGTTTCTTAGTACTTCTAAAAAGACCTCGACGAACAAACTTAGTTTTACGGTTTTTTTTTTGCTACCTGAGGTGTTAGACGAAAAAAATAATAATATATGTACAGTCCAAAGAAGGTATGGAACCATCGGTGCGCGAATCCAACTCACACTTGACTGCGTTCTTTTCTACCGCTATTAAATAAGTCAGCTGTTATTAACAAAAAAAAATTGTAGTAAGTAATAGTTAGATTGTTACACAAGGGATGAAAGCGACCGCACGAGATGGTTTGACGCACTCGCGCGGTTTTGGATGGAGTGTAGCGAGGGCGCTAAGAGTTCGAGTGCCTAAGTAAATACTCGTAGGTCTTTCATCCGAGGTAAACACTTAGCTTTTCATTTTGAATATTAAGAAAGTAAATAAAAACCTGATTAGCTAAACAAATAATATTATTTATGGTGCAATCAGACGGTTCACTCCAATGAATGTTCACTCGAGTAATTGCTTCATTTTTCTGCAGGACTCTTGTTTCATTTTGTGTTCATACGTTTCACTTCGAGTGAAAGATGCCGAATGAATGAAAGACGAAAATGAATCATCTGATACCACCTTTACACTCGACAAAACAACTGAAGGTCGAAGATCGAATTGCCGCGCTTTGCCATTTTTATTTTTTATGTTTCTCTTTCTGTGGCAGTCTGTCTCTACCAGCCAATCTTTTTTATCATCTATGATGGTAAATATTTAGCTCAAATCTGGGTAAATTAAATAACAACTTAAGCATAATGTCGAGTTACAAAATTGTTGATAATATTTTTTAATTAAAATTTTACGCCACGTTTTAACCGGTTTGTATAGTTTTTAATTTTTTAACAGCAGGGAAAATCTGAGGGGAAAATCGCTTACCAGGGACTTGCCAGTGACAAAAAATTCTGTTTTCATCCCTCTGATCAGGTAAATTCAGGCGTATTTTCCTAGTATGAGAAATGAAATTGAATTTTGACTTTACTTGTGCTAATAGTGTATCTAGTTGCTTTTTATTTTGTTTACATAGTTTCCAAAAAATGTCTTACCAATTTTTTTTCTATATCATATATATGCATGCGGAAATGTCTGTCGGGCCCGCTCATGAACACAAAGGCATTGCCATCCTCCTTGGCCTTGAAGATGACGTCACCGTCGCCTGTGAGGATATCATACTTATTGCCTTTCGAGCCTGCGTTCAGTTGCCTAACTTTCAGCTCACTGGCGGATATCAGATGTTGAAGGCCTGCGAATTTTACACTCAAAGTCAAGAGTATTTATCGAAAAAAATAGATTTATTTTCTAATTTTACTACTATTTACAAATAGGCTACATGGAATTGAAGTGAATTCATACTAGATCTAATTTTGTATTAAGTACATTACGTGGAAAAGTGCATTTCATTTCAATTCAAACAGGATGACAAATAAACACAGCAGGTACGCTAACACCAACTTCTATAATATTTAAATTATTTTATACTTTTCAGTGACATTGAAGTCGGTTCATTTTTTTTTTAATTTTTTTTTAGACTTTTTAGTGATATTTTCATAAATAATGATTGAACTAAAAAAAAATTATCTAGGTAGGTTATGATCACATTATCGTCTACATAGTTTTACATAATTCATGTTACTACTTCAGAAAAAAATATCCGGTCGTAATGAAATTTGCATGGAATCATCATAGTAGTTTATTCTATCGAATAAAAAAAGAATCATCGAAATCGGTTTATATTTGTCAGAGTAATGTAATTTAGAACATAAGTTTTATGGTTTTTACCAGATAAATTACCCCACATCGTTCATGGTCCTCCAGTAAGTTCTAATCCGGTTGTGATAAAATTCATACAGATTCATTACAGTGGTTCAATCTTTCGAATAAAAAAAGAATCATTGAAGTTGGTAAATACTTGCCAGAGTTATGACCATTTTTGTCCGTAAAAAGCGACATAAAGTCATCTATATAGGCATTCCTGCAGTTCTCCTGCGCAGTCACCATTCTTGTTTTTTTCAGGAACTACTTATTCGTAAGCAATAATTTTTTTATGGGACCCAATTAACGGAAAAGAATGGATGGAAGAAAGTTTTTTCAAATCTGTTCATAATTGCCAGAGTTATGCGCGAACATACATAGAAAAAATATATATATACAGACGAATTGAGAACCTCCTCCTTTTTTGATGTCGTTTAAAAAGCACAAAACGCCCGACTGCGAACAAAATGGTCTCATATAACATTATACATACTTACATAAATAGTACCCTATACATATGCATGAATATTTCAACTTATCGCATATAGACCTTTCATTTGATACCCATAATTGATGTTTTCGGAAGTACTTAAATACAAAATGGCGGCTGACAGACGTTATATATTTTATTAAATGTGTATATTTATGTCATTCCCACAACTAAGACGATTCTAACGACATTATAAGTCGAAATCGATCGATTTAGGCTGTAGGCAGTATCAAAGAACAGACATACCTACATTTACAAACATGCAATACATACACAGAAAAAAAAACTTAAATATTTTAATCAGTTTTTTATTTCAGTCAAAATAAGAGTTAAGATAATTATTGTTTTGCTTTTTTTCCTTTTTTGTTGGTTTTGACCCCCTTGATTATATTTCAAATGAAAGAAGGTTTAATTATAGCGTGATTTAAGTATTTATTTTAAGATGAAAAATATAAGCATGTCTATTTACAAAATGTAAGTAAGTACTAAGTATATTAATATAATATCAGACAATCCATACACGGTCATCTGATACTATACTAGGCAGAGCCTGTATTAAGGTAACCATACAACTGAGACAAATAATTAAGTACTTATATTAGATACTTTTTTGTAAATACATCAATTAACACGCAGACACAAGGTGGGAATCAAACCAACGATATAATAGGTAGCGGCCAGGGTGTCTTACCCCTAGACCAACGCCCCTGTCCAACTACATGACTATGTAGTGCCCAACACTTATTTTTAACCGACTTCAAAAAAAGGAGGAGGTTCTCAATTCGTCTGTATATATATATTTTTTTTTCTATGTATGTTCGCGCATAACTCTGGCAATTATGAACCGATTTGAAAAAATCTTTCTTCCATTCATTCTTTAATCCGTTAGTTGGGTCCCATAAAAAAATTATTGTTCCCGAATAAGTAGTTCCTGATAAAACAATAATGGTGACTGCGCAGGAAAGCTGCAAGAAAGCCTATTTAGATGACGTTATGTTGCCTTTTAAGGACAAAAATGGTCATAACTCTGGGAAATATTTACCAATTTCAATAATTCTTTTTTTATTCGAAAGAAGAAACTACTGTAATGAACCTGTATGAATTTTATCATAATCAGATAAGAACTTCCTGTAGGAACATGAACGACGTGGGGGAATTTAATTGGTATAGCCATAAAACTGATGTTCTCCATTACATTACTCCGACAAATATGAACCGATTTCGATGATTATTTTTTTATTTGGGAGAGTAAACTACTATGATGATTCCATGCAAATTTCATTACGACCGGATATTTTTTTCTGACGAAACATGAAATATGTAAAACTATGTAGACTATAATGTGATCATAACCTACCTAGACCATTTTACCGATGGTTCAATCCTTATGTATGAAAATATCACTAAAAAGTTTCAAATAAAATCTTTTTAAAAAAAAATTAAACCGACTTCAATAACACTGAAAAGTATAAAATAATTTAAATATTATTGAAGTTGGTGCCAAATATACACAGCAGGTACGCCAACACCAACTTCTATAATATTTAAATTATTTTATACTTTTCAGTGTTATTGAAGTCTGTTTAATTTTTTTTTTTAAAAGATTTATTTATGGGTATTATTAATTTTCTCAGAACTGATCTCTAGGCTCTAGGCGATTATCTATGATTCTGATTAAATTAGTTAGTCGTCAATAGTGAGTAGTGAGAACATATTATTATTCAGTCGTAGTTCCTGTATTCATCCGCCATGAAAATTTACTTACCCGTACCTACGTCAAATCAAAATAATGACGTCACCGCTGTCAGTGAGCGCAATCGTGGAAAATACAATTTTTGATCTACTATATCTAGTTAATTTGTGCATATTTTAACTTTTTTGTTTTTGGTATTTCTAAGCAACCCTAAAATCTTTATTATACACTAAAAAGGAAAATTGTACGAGCTCCCCAATAAGCACAAAGCTGTAGACCTACTACTTAAATTGGAATCCAATGTACCAAATTTCAATTTGAGTTGCGCTGCTTCAATTTGAGGAGTGCACTCCTGACAACATCTAATAAACACATTTACAAAGTTAATATTGATTAAAAGAAAACATCGGGCAATGATGATATGATGGGATAGGATGGCAGCAGTCATTTCAATTTTCTTAGAATGCAAATTCAGCCCGCTTTAGTACAACGGATATCAAAACAATAATAATCAAGTCGGATAAACTTACCTATTGGACACGAAGATGCCATGGTGCATAAATTCTTATTTGTTTTTAAAATAATAAAGTTGGAATTAAGTAAGTAATATTGAAACTTTAGGAAACGATTTTACGTTATTTAATAACAAAACACAAGTTTCTTATCAAATTGGTTCCTCTTTGTAACTTTGAATTTAAGTAAGTACTATATTAACACCTAACACCATAAAAAAATGAGATAATTTATTACGATATAAAAATATTATATAGGTAGAGTAAGTCAAATTAAGTTACTGTTTCTAATGAGTGAATGGATGGTACCGAATGAAATGTAGGTGCCTGCGCAATCGCTACGTGAATGAATAATGCCATTATTTTGACTTCAGACAAAATAACTGCAGTCAACAAAGGTACTAAGAGTCATTGGCAGTCAGCGCTTTATAACGCTTATGTACCTACAAGTGGGCTGGTTATTACACTACGTCACACGAGAGAAGTGCTTAGGTGTAGGGTGTTTTTGTATCAGTATCTGTTGGCCGCAGATGGCTATGACCACGGAATGCAGCTTCACCGTTCATGAGGGCGAGCGCTTAAAGGGCTCGAACCAGATTGGGATAATGACTAACTTAAGAGCACATAAAGAAGGCACAGCCATGGCTTGGGCTGCCGCTTAGAGAAGAACGAATTTACCACCAGTTCACAACGTGCCTCCACTAAGAAGAACCGGCAAGAACCTCAGTGAAGAATGCATGTCGAGGTCGCAGGCGTACCAACCTTCGGCCTCGCCGGCAAGACCGGTGTCTGTATGCTAGTCTGTTTGCGACTCGTGACGTCGTTGTCTGGACTGTGTCGTGGACCAGAAGGCCATAGGTAGGTACCTACATAGGGTCAGAAGGGTCGAGCAGTACTAGTCCTCACGCTTGGCAGGCGTCTTGGAGATCGCAGTATAGGTGTAGGTAATCCGATAGACAGACGCTGCTGCCCGTCTTCTTGTTTTCCCTTAGTCGCCCCTTGCGGACAATGGGAAAAGAAGGGAGGGTGCTATTCTTACCCGGACACCCCACGGGTAAGATAAATCTAATAACCAAAACTCGATCTGTTTATTCCCTCACACCCATTTTCCATGTCTATCATCAGGTTTCTAGAAGCTCAGAGTCACACAGCGAGCTATGGAGAGAGCTATGCTCTGAGTTTTTTGCCTGACGTAATGAGGCGATTTGCCGAAGAACTAAGGTCGGGAACCTTACATAGTTAAAATGGTAGTGGGCAGGCCACATTGCTCAAAGAACCGATAGCCGATGGGGAAAAAAGGTTCTCGAGTGGTGACCACGAACCGGAAGACGCAGCGTAGGCAGGCCTCCCACTAGGTGGACCGACGACATTGTGCGCGTTGCAGGTAACCGATAGGTGTAGACGGCTAACTGTCGTTTACTGTGAGCTTCCAAGGGAGGCATATGTTCAGCACTGGACTTCTTCCGGCTGGTGGCTGTGGTCCATACCATCATACATACATAGGTACCTGAGCTGTTAGATTTTTAGGCTGTAGCTAATAAAAGCATGTTAAAAAAGTAACAAATAAAAGGTATAATTTTTTTTTTTTAAACCCGACTTGGTAAAATCAGCCTCGGATCTTGCGGGCAGCGGGGCGGCGGTGGCGGTGGCGCGGGCGGACACCACCCGTGCCGCTGCCGCGCCGCCGCTGTTTACGAAAACCGGTCCATTTGATTTTACGCATCAGATCATGCCGCTCCCGCGCCGCTCCGCTGCCGCCCCGCTGCCCGCAAGATTCGAGGCTGAGGCCTTAAAATGTCTTTCCTGTGCTATTATCAAACCCTGATCAGTATCTGTCTAACTACTCATCAAGATTTAACCATAGATTTATAATTAGGTGGGTCCTACAATAATGGAGCCGAGTTCCTGTTGCCACCTTCCTGCTTGCTCCCATCACCAGACTCTGATCAACATTTTTCTACCTACTACTCCCAGCAACCTATCCAACGAATCCAAATTCGGTGGGTCTACGTTTATTAGTGCAGAGATCCCTTGACCACCTTTATTTTATTTATTTATTCTTACAAACACAAAACAGTACATAGGCGGACTTAATGCCAGAGGCATTCTCTACCAGTCTACCTTAGGGTGATGCAGAGACAAATCGTGGTAGGTGCAAACAAAACAAGTGAAACTAAATAATCATAGATAAATATTTTAAAACTATAATTTAACTTACAATAATTAATATACTTAATACTAATACTTATATATTAGAAAATAAAATATACTAATATATATTTCAATATATATATTATATACATAATTATCTTCGAGAAGAATCTGCCATTTTACTGCGCAAGTATTCCTGTAACTTTGTTTTAAATGTATAACGTGTTGTAGCCATCCTGAGTTCTAGAGGGAGCGCATTCCAGAGGAGAATGGACTGGACGAAAAAAGAAAAATGTATAAAATCAGTTCTGTGAGGACATAGAAGAAGACCTTTCTGTCCTGTCATCAGACCCTGATCACAATTTTTCTAACAACTGCTCGTCGAGACCTACCTAACGAGCCCAAACTCGGTGGGTCTACGTTTATTGGTGCAGAGATCCCATGACCACCTTCCTGCTCATCATCAGACTTGCTGATCATTATCAGACCCTGGTGAAGTCTACCATTTTATTTACTATCATCGGCTTTACATATGTTCTAAATTTCTGATCTTTCGGACTAAAAGAAGTAATGAAAAATGTCTATTGTATACAAAATATCACTACCTCGACTCGGAAAAGCGCTGATAGTCATCAAACGGCTGGACCTTTCATGAAACATAGCTAAGAACCATCTCGCTTAAACTATCTTTCAAATAAAAAAAACCGCATTCAAATCCGTTTACGGGTTGGAGTGCTACGATGCCACAGACAGACATACATACAGACAGACAGACTTTCGGACATAGGCGTCAAACTTAAAACTCCCTTCCGTTTTTGGTCGGGGTTTAAAAATAGCATAAACTGGGTAGGATGCGAAGGTATGTGCAATATTCGTAGATACAATATCGAGTTCCAGAGTGCTTTATTAGAACGTTGATGTTGTCGGTTTTAATTAGTTCCTAGTATCTGGGCAGGATAGTGTCACAGTATACATAATTATACTGTAAAACGATAACAATCTCGCCGCCCGCCCCGCTGACTCCGCTCCGCGTCGCGCCGGCGCAGCGCCGGTTGCGCCACGTACATAATGTAAACAAATCGTGATAAAATATTTTTCAAAAATAAAAACCGACTTCAAAGTAAATTATCTAAAAAGCATATAAACTATTTAAAAAAAAATAAAAACCGACTTCAAAGTAAATTATTTATTAGTTGGTGTTAGCGTACCTGCTGTGTATATTCTGCACCAACTTCAATAATATTTTCGTTAGTTTATACATTTTATAGATAATTTACTTTGAAGTCGGTTTTTATTTTTTTTTAAATAGTTTATTTAACACTTTTTAGTGACTTATTTTACCAAGATAGGTATCAAAACTATCACGCAACTCGAACGTCTACATTACAGTAACTTACTGAAAACATAAAAAGTTTATATCTCTTAAACTACTGGACCGATTTTGATGAAATTTGTACTCTACCCTAAGTTGAAAGATACTCTAACTATTCCAAAAAGAATTTTCGAAATCGGACTTGTAGTTTCTGAGAAATCCGCGGACAAACCTACATACATACATACATACATACACTCGTGAAATTTGGTAAATTCGTTTAGAAGCCCACATAGACTAACATATATGAATCTATACTTATAATAAAACTGTAACAGGTCCAATTCTGTACATTGAAGATATTTTGAAAATTATATTTGGAGGGCATTCTATAACCGATACTGAGGCCGAAAATGTATTTTTTTTAATTTTTGTCTGTCTGTCTGTCTGTCTGTCTGTCTGTCTGTCTGTCTGTCTGTATCTCGGCTGAGCATCACGCCGAAACTACTGGATGGATTGAAACGAAACTTGGCATGATTTGAGATCTTACTACGAGGTAGGACATAGGATACTTTTTATCCCGTAATCTAGCACGGTTCTTTTGGGAGAGGGGATTAAAGTCAAAATGGGTATTTGGTTATACGCTTGCTCCGATTTTATAATTTTTTCTTTATAATTATAATAAATATTTGTAAGGGAACACTCATAGACAGTTGTTAACAATGTTTGGAAATCGATCAGGTTAAGCAACGTTAGGTAAGGTCATTAAATAGATGAATGACCGTTTAACGCCATTTGAACTAAACGTCTCCGTGCTTCGGAGGGCAAGTACAAAGTGGTTCCAAGTTTTTAACCGACTTTAAAAAAGGAGGTTTTGTATTCTATGCGAATGTATATTATTGAAAGTTTAGTAAACGTAAACACAGCGCGAGCGGAGCTGCGTGGGTCAGCTAGTATATGAATATTACGCATTTTTATTAATATTACATACATACGCGTCGAATACAGAACCTCCTTTTTTGAAGTCGGTTAAAAAGGGTTCTTGTTTTACAAAATGGTGACTGATCACCACGCATTAATTTTTTAAATTTCCCCAAGTTCAGGATCAAGGATCTGCACTAGGTACCCTTCAGTGCCTTGCCCATGAGTCCACCGCCGGGGGACGCATTAATTGTAGTCCCCCGAGAACCTGTGAAACTTTCAATAGGTCCCTGGAACCTGAGGAGGTCAACCAGCGTATACGAAAAGTATTCGATACCTTGAATTGTCGATACGTTTATGAGTGCAAGTGAGTACTTTTTTTCAATACTCACTCATGAGTATAGTATCGATACTTTCGATTCGATACCGTGTCCCTAATCTAATTACACCCGTGTTAAGCAGGGACGGGCCGCTAGTCTAGTATAAATTATAAATCAATCTGTCTAGGAATTTGGTTAGCGGCCGCCATCTTGGTAGCAACGGCGAACACAAATTCTTCAACTTTCGTCGTTTCGTTGAAATCAAACTACTTTTACGGATTATATCGCGGTTTGTTTAGATATTACCATCCCGACGTTTCGAATGCTTTGCAGCACCCATGGTCATTGATATAATCCGTAAAAGTAGTTTGATATCAATGTGTAATATTCGCGTACTTAAGTAAAAGACAACATTTCGTCGTTTCATTATACTTAAGTACTTGATACTATCTTTAATTTTGCAACTGCTATATAACTACGTGACTCTGGTGAAATCGTCGATGATTGGTGGAAGCCATGATTTCATAAAATAAGAACTTCTGGAAAGCGCATAAAGCGCTGGGGAGCTCTCGTAGCCTAGGCAACGAAACTCGGAAATTGGCATTGCCATACACACACGAGTGACGCCAGTTCACGTCAGGCCAGAAACAAGAAAAAAACAAGAAAAATACCGGTCAAGTGCGAGTCGGACTCGCACACTGAGGATTCCATACCATCTTTTCACTATTCATGTAACACCTCAGATAGCAAAAAAGAAACCGCAAAACTAAGTTTGTTTGTCGAGTTTCATGTAACACCTCAGATAGCAAATAAAAACCGCAAAACTAAGATTGTTTGTCAAGGTTTAGGATTACTAAAAAAACTGTACTACTTAGAAAGATCATTTTATTTTTCCTATAAAATATAGATAGACATGTATTACCCATAATTATTTCAGATTTTTTCCTCCATAAACTTCGGAGATAAGAACTACGTGACATAAACCAAAATAAAAATCTGTTATGAGATGTGCAAGTGAAGCCTTTTCATATGATACCCCACTCGATATAGTGGTCTCACTTTGAAATTTTGATGACCCATTTCGACCCCCATTATATAAAAAGTAAAAGAAAACAATATTTTTTCATAAAAGAAATACTTATAAGTACTTACTTATATTATTGAAAAAAATTTTTATTGGAATACTTACTTTGGAATATTATAGAAGTATTCCAAGTTTCAAACCGATAGCATCAGTGGTTCCTGAAATATATAGGTGTGACAGACAGGCAGACGAAGTCAGACCATAAGGGTTCCTTTTTTAGCTTTTAGGTATGGAACCCTAAAAAGGTGCCTACTCTACTAGACCCATGTATATAATATAATAAATAGTTTAACGATGATTAGACCGCATAGCTTTGCCACCACTGGCCACCACACTATTTATTAAAAAAAAAACTGTACAAGCACTGGCGGGAAAATTAAAAACGTAGTCTTTGAGAAAAATAAGGTTTCAAGATTTAACATTAACGTATTTTTTTATCTGCCAATTGTTTTACTACGAGGAGAACATGAATATAAATATGGAGGAAGCTTCGTCGTCAGAAGCGCGACATGACACCAACGGTGGCAACCAGAGCAACACTCATTTCGTAATCGCAAAATGTCGAAGGTTCGTTTGGATTTAAAATTATTTCACAGCCATAACTAATCTACAAAAGAAAGAGCGTTTATCCAGGTACCCTTAAAACTTAACAAAAATAAAAACTGACCGAATCTTCGAAACACAGTGTGAAACCATCAGCTAACTGCTGCATATGCATAGTGACGAATAAAATAAAATAAAAAAATCTTTGATCGGATGAATTATTTAGAATTGTTTATATTGTATTGCTGAGTATCTAAAGCCATTCATAAACTCACGAAATTCACCAGCTATATTTTTAGCATCCGTGGCGCTGTGGGAAACCGCTTGCTTTGCTAACCGGAGGTCGCGGGTTCGAATCCCGCGGGGAGCAACAACTTTGTGTAGTTGTTTGTTACAGGCTAGGACAATGCAGGCCGATCACCTGATTGTCTGTATAGATAGATGATCCATGTGTCGGGTGGGCATGTAAAAAGTCGGTCCTGCGCCTGACCTCTCCCCGTTCGTGTCGGTTTTCCGTCCCATCGGATTGTGAGAGGTAAAAGGTAGAGAGAGTGCACTTGTGCCTACGCAAGTAGTGCACTATATTATCTCCCGCGTAGATGGCTGATCTACGCGCGAGCCATCTACGCGGTACTGATGGCCGGTAGATGCGAAACATTGGCCGCTGTGATCGTATCGGTCAGGAGGACATTATTATTATATTTTTTAATACTTTTATTTAAGGAATATAGACGTTAGCGTCAACGAGAACGAAAATGGCCAGCAAGAGACCAGTGAGGAGTCTGAAGTGGAGGAAGTAAGTTATAAGATATACTTGTTTACGCTGACACAAAAATAAATATTACAATGATAATACAAGTATTTTTACTAGGTGGTAGGTTCCTCGTGCAAGGAACCGGCCAGGTAGGTACCACCGCAGTGTCAGATATTCTGCCGCCAAGCAGCAGTGTGTATACATTGCTGTGTTCCGGCGTGAAGAGTACCTACAGTAGCTGGTGAAATTAGCAGACACACAAAAGACTTACGGCGGCACTCACAAACGCCAATTAAAGTTAATTGTCATTAATACAATTCTTGAAATTTGACTTTTCGACGCTCAAGGTACTCTGTAAGGGAGTAGAGATATCGACTATCTCGTTCTTGACAATGGAAAATAAGCATAAACCGCCCTCTCCCGACAAAGAGATCAGGTTGCTGACTTCCTGCGAAGTCACCAAGTTGATGTCTTGCTGGTGCAGGAGACCCTCCTGAAACCCTCTCATAGGAGTCCTAATATCGCCAACTACCATCTTGTGCGAAATGACCGTGACACCTCCCTCGGAGGTGGCACTGCCATCTATTACAGAAGGGCCCTGCACTGCATCCCTATCGATCCCCCTGCGCTCACTAATATAGAGGCCTCGGTTTGCCGCCTCTCTCTTTCCGGCCATTCGGCTGTCACTATCGCCTCTATCTATCTTCCACCTGATAAGCGGCCCCTCAGGAGTGATATCGAGTCACTCCTTGACCTGGACAACGCGGTCATTCTGGCCGGCGATTTCAACTGCAAGCATGTCAGGTGGAATTGTAACGTCACCACCGGCAACGGCAGGTGCCTCGACGGCTTGGTCGACGTTCTCGACTTTGACGTCATCGCACCTATGCGCCCGACCCATTATCCCAATAATGTCAATCACCGCCCCGATATCTTAGACATGGCCCTCCTGAAGGGCGTGACCCTCCGGTTGCGCTCCTTAGAGGTTCTCCATGAACTAGATTCTGACCACCGACCGGTCCTATTGGAACTAGGTCCGCCACCCATTTCCCAGCCGGTCACTAGGACCGTTCTGGACTGGCATCAGCTAAACACCTGTTTAGCCGATGCCGACTCTCCGAATCTTGCCCGCTTCCCGGCGCAAATCTCGTCCCCTCAGGACACCGACCAAGCGATCGGCGCTTTCACCGATCATCTCAAATCGGCCATCAGCCAGTCCTCCCGGCAGGTTGAAGCGGACAACTTTTACGCTGTGCGCTTCAAGCTGCCCGATGACATTAGGGAATTAGTCCGCGCTAAAAACGCGGCTATTCGCGCGTACGACTCCTACCCCACCGATGCCAATCGGGTCCGCATGCGTGCTTTGCAGAGGGACGTGAAGCGCAGCATCGCGGAACTCAGGGAGGCTCGATGGGGAGGGTTTCTAGAGGAGATCTCGCCGTCACACCAGGCTTACTGGCGGCTCGCGAGATCCCTCAAAACCGACACCGTAGCTACCATGCCCCCCTTGACCCGCCCTTCAGGCGACCCACCCGCGTTCGAGGACGACGAGAAGGCTGAGGTTCTCGCTGACTCTCTAGAGAGTCAGTGCACACCCAGCTCCGCTCCCGTCGATCCGGCGCACCTCGATCTTGTGGATAGGGAAGTAGAGCGCAGGTCCTCACTCCCTCCCACCGAATCCCTCTCCCCGGTCACGCAAACCGAGGTGGAAGACCTGATCAAAGGCCTTAAGCCGAAGAAAGCACCGGGCTCCGACGGCATCTCCAATCGCGTTCTCAAGGTTCTCCCTGTCCATCTGATATGTCTTTTAGTGACTATCTTCAACGCAGCCATGTCCCACTGCGTCTTTCCTGCCGAATGGAAAGACGCGGATGTAGTAGGTATCCCTAAGCCGGGTAAGCCTCGCAGCAGCCCTGCGAGCTACCGGCCTATCAGTCTTCTCAAGTCTCTCGGCAAACTCTATGAGCGCTTGCTATTAGCGAGACTCAAAGACTTTGTCAGTTCTAATAATATCCTTATTGACGAGCAGTTTGGCTTTCGAACCAGACACTCTTGCGTCCACCAGGTGCACCGCCTCACGGAGCACATCCTGACCGGGCTCAACCAGCCCAAGCCCGTCTACACAGGCGCCCTATTCTTCGATGTTGCCAAGGCCTTCGACAAGGTCTGGCACAACGGCTTGATATACAAGCTCTTCCAGTTAGGAGTCCCCGATAGGCTCGTACTCATCATACGAGACTTTCTCTCGAATCGTACCTTTCGATACCGGGTCGAAGGTACGTTTTCTTCGCCCCATCCTATACAGGCCGGAGTCCCTCAGGGCTCCGTGCTCTCTCCCCTCTTGTTCAGCCTGTTCACGAACGACATTCCTCGTTCGAGCAGAGTCCAACTCGCCCTTTACGCGGATGACACCGCTCTCTACTATTCCCATAGGAACATGTCCTTTTTAACGCGTGCTCTTCAAGCCGCAGTCGACGCCCTGGGTCAATGGTTCCGTACGTGGCGCATAGAGGTGAACCCGGAGAAGAGTGCCGCGGTGGTCTTCTCCCGGGGACCCGCCAATATGTTCTCCGCGCGGAGCCTTCGGCCCAACAGACGACTAGCTCCAATATCCCTATTCAATCGCCCTATCCCCTGGACTAGGAAGGTTAAGTACCTCGGAGTCACCTTGGACTCCCGCATGACTTTCGGCCCGCACATTAGGTCCGTCCGCAATCGAGCGGCTTTCGTATTAGGTCGCCTGTATCCCCTTCTCTGCAAGCGGAGTAAAATGTCGCTTAGAAATAAGTTGACATTATACAAAGCTTGCATTCGCCCTATCATGACTTACGCGAGTGTAGTTTTCGCGCACGCCGCCCGCACCCATATCGATAGCCTCCAGGTTATCCAGAATCGTTTCCTCCGTCGCGCCGTCGGTGCCCCGTGGTACATGCGGAACGTAGATCTGCATTCCGATTTCAAATTAGATCCCCTTCGTAAGTTCCTCAAAGAAGCGTCGAAACGCTACTTTGAATCCGCGTCCCGTCACGCGAACAGTTTAATCCGCGCCGCCGCCGATTACGCCGCTAGTCCTTCTGACTCGCGCCGCAGACCACGGCACGTACTGCTCGACCCTCCTGACCCCATGACGGTCCTATTGGACCGGGATGCGCCGACCCCTCCCAGACAACCGTATGCTACACTAGCTATCAGACACCGGTCTCGCCGGCGAGGCCGAAGGGTCGTACGTATGCGACCGCAACGACGTGCATCACCCCACTGAGTTTCTTGCCGGTTCTTCTCAGTGGGGGCGCGTTGTGAACCGGTGGTAAACTCAGCCCTCTCTTAAGCGACAGCCCAAGCCGAGGCCGTGCCTCCCTGAGGTGCCTTGTGCTCGTCGCTACTTCTGCCGTAAAGGCTAGAGCGCTTCAAGCGCTCGCCTCCTATTGTCCGGTGAAGCTGCAATAGCCATCTGCGGTTAACAGCGTCTATCATTCCCAAAAAAAAAAAAAAAAAAAAAAAAAAAAAAAAAAAAAAAAAAAAAAAAAAAAAAAAAAAAAAAAAAAAAGCATAAACCGCTCCGAGAGCCGAAATAATCTGAGCAAAAAAAAAATGGCTTAATGTAAATTAAATCTAATTGATGTCTGTGAGTGCGGCAGTAAATATCTAATGTCATTATCGGTCGGCAACGCGCTAGTGATTCTTCTGGTGTTGCTAGCGTCTATAGGCTGCGGTGACTGCTTTCCATCAGGCGGGCCGTATGCTTGCTTGCAACCTTGGTAGTATAAAAAAAGTTCGTTGTTAAAACATGGTATGTTATAGTCTTAGAGGAGATACCACTGGAGAGATCATGATGAGCTAACCCCTCTGCCAAATTTTGGTCATATGTTCAGGTCATTCTTTATTTGTGTACGTATCTTTTTGAATGTGTTGCGAGTTCATTAAAGTGTAGGTATGTGTGAAATTGTATCTGTGTGTGTTTACTTCGCCTCCCGCACCCCGCAAAAGTGCCACGAAAAATTTGTTCGGGGAATCGACGCGATACTAGCTCCATTCTAATTACTCTGAGGTTATAGTACATTTACGCATACACTTAAATAATAAATAATACCATTCCTTGTTTATGTCCCACTGCTGGACACCTCCACTCAAGATGAAGGAGCTTAGGCCATAGCCCACCACGCTGGTCAAGTGCGGGTTGGCGGACTTCATGTTGGATATATTATAAACTAAAGACTTTTTAGATAGTTAAGTACTGGTCGCTTATTCGTGAGTGCGTTACTGTCATACCCCTATGGTCTGACGTCTGTCTTACGATGTGTGTTTAACGCAATGGTTCGGTTAATAAATTAATTTCATTTAACTTACACAATCTTTATTTTTCCGCCCATAACCCTTCAGGTTATGGGCCCAGGGCTTCGTTGTTGCCCGAAATATAATAGTATTTCGCGTTGCGGTGGAAAAAATATTTTATTGTGTTTGTCATTATAAAAACCGTTCCGTGCACACATCATGGCGTCTTTGTCCAATGTTCCTGTACAAATGGAGAAGCTAAGAGGTATGGAAAATTATACAATTTGGAAATTTCACCTCAAAATGTTGCTCATTCATGAAGACTTATGGGACGTCGTCTCAGACGAACCGCCGGACAAGCCAGATGCAGATTATAAGAAGCGTACGTTAAAAGCTTTGGCTAAAATTTGCTTGTCGGTAATGCCTGCAGTATTTATGCACGTCAGGAATGCAAACACGGCGCGTGAAGCTTGGACGAATTTGCAAAGAGCATATGAGGACAAAGGACTGTCAAGACGGCTTAGCTTGTTAAGGCTTTTATTTGCAACAAAATTAAGCAACTTTGAAAGCATGGAAGCTTATATCACGAAAATGTGTGATTTGAGTCAGCAGCTTAGTGATATAGGTTCGCCTTTAGATGATGACTTTGTCGCAGTTCTATTATTGAGTGGCTTATCTTCGGACTTTGATCCTCTAATAATGGCTTTAGAGAACTCAAATGTCACATTGTCAAGTGAGTTTGTAAAATCAAAACTGATGCAGGAAACTCAGCGACGAGAAGAAAAGGATGATACGGGCTCGACAGCTTTGGTGGCACATAAGAAAAGGGTTAAGTGCTACAAATGTAAGAAAGTCGATCATATTTCTAAAGATTGTAAAAAACAAGCTACGACTAAGCAGGAGAGTGTCAACACTTCTACCAAGGTAATGTTAACTGCACTATCAGCGTGTGTAAGAAGTGATGTCTGGTTACTCGACTCCGGAGCAAGTTGTCATATGTGTAATGACAGGAAGGTGATGAATAACTTCGTACCCGGTTATGTAACTGAAGTTAAGGTGGCAAATGGTGATAAACTGTATACTGCCGGTCGTGGTGATGTAACGGTGCACTTGAAAAATTGTATTAAGACAATTAGTGAGGTTTATCATGTACCTAAGTTAGCCACGAACTTGTTATCAGTTAGCGCATTAACGAGAAAGGGTTATAAAGTTGTTTTTGATAAAAAATATTGTAAAATTTTTGATGGTAATATTTTAGTAGCTTTAGCAAAACATTTTAATGGTGTATATCAACTTGAAACTGCAGAATCTGATAGTAAGTCTAATTCGGGTGTGCTAGGAAGTGCAAACTGTTCTGTTTCCACAGAGACTAGCAAGGTGGGCGTGCAGAAGGATTCACATGCTGATGCAGTTACAGCTGTGACCTGCAAGTTGGCATCGACCCAGGCCAACACTCAGGTGAACAACACTCGGGATTCAGTGCAGGAGACACCGATTAGCTGTGAGGTAACACAGATGAGTTTTGAAGCTAATACCGGTGCTGTCTCTCAAGAGACATGGCATAAACGACTTGGTCATCTGAACTCTAGGAGTATGCATCTATTAAGACAAGGTATGGTCACTGGCATTAAATACGATAATTCTCAGTTTAAATCGTGTGTAGCGTGTGTGGAAGGAAAACTAACTAAATTACCTTTTCCTAAGAGTACACAAAGTAGGTCTAATGAGCTTTTAGGCATTATACACACTGATTTATGTGGACCAATGCCAACAAAGTCTATTGGTGGTGCGAGATATTTCTTGACCTTTATCGATGACTATAGTAGGAAAACATTTATTTATTTCCTGAAGAATAAAAGTGAAGTTTTCGATAACTTCAAACATTTTAAGGCATTAGGCGAAAACCAAACAAATAAAAAAATAAAGGTGTTAAGGTCTGATAACGGAGGTGAATATGTAAATTCTCATTTCCAGAAGTATCTGAAGGATAATGGCATCATACACCAAACCACGATCCCGCACTCGCCGCAGCAAAATGGTGTTGCTGAGCGAGCGAACCGGACTATAGTAGAAAAGGCTCGCTGTATGCTACGGGATGCTGGTTTGGATGATTGTTTTTGGGCGGAGGCTGTTAACACAGCTGTCTATTTGAAAAATAGAAGTCCCACAAAAGCTGTCCTAGGATTGACACCGGAGGAAAAATGGACTAATAAAAAGGTGAATCTTAGCCATTTACGTGTTTTTGGTTGTTTGGCCTACGCCTTGACACCGAATCGTACAAAATTAGATTCGAAGTGTAAAGCATACATATTTGTGGGTTATTGCGAAAACAGCAAAGGATATAGATTAATTAATCCGGAATGCCCAAGTAAATGTATTAGTTCTAGAGACATTGCATTTATGGAAGACAAATTCTATAAAAAGAATATGAATTGTTCTGGCGATGAGGTTTTTGTGATGACAAACGGTGTTCAGACTGAGGGCGTGAACTCTCATGTTGAAGGAGCACAGTCTGAAACTCCTCAATCATCAGAAAACAGGGAAGGAATAAACGCCAGAAGACTTAGCATTTTTAGCGTACATGATTCCGATGGTAATAGCTCTAGCTCAGTGTTATCAGATAATTCTTCTGATGAAACATATTCTCCAGGGTCTTCAACACTCAGGGAGATGACGTCGGATAATACAACAGACTTCGAGGACGCGGAGTCAAACCAACGAGCGTGTCTTGCGAGCGCGAGCTGTGTCGGAGATGAACCAGTGACAGTACGAGAGGCTTTGAGCGGTCCCGAAGCCATTCACTGGAAAAACGCTATGAAAGATGAGTATCAATCTTTTATTGATAATAAGTGTTGGACATTAACTGACCCACCGAAAAATCAAAAACCCATTAAATCTAAATGGATATTTAAGAAAAAGAAAGGTGCGAATGGAGAGCTATTAAGATATAAAGCTCGCCTTGTAGCAAAGGGCTGTGCGCAGCGCTATGGCGTTGACTACGAGGAAACTTTCTCACCGGTGATCAGATACTCTACGATTCGCATATTATTAGCAATTGCAGCTGACAAACAAATGGATATCGATCACATGGATGTGAAAACAGCTTTCCTTAATGGAGACCTAAAAGAGACTGTTTTCATGGACCAACCAGAAGGTTTTGAAATACAAGGCAGTGAAGATAAAGTCTACAGATTGAATAAAGCGATTTATGGACTTAAGCAAGCTTCTAAATCTTGGTACGAAAAGATAGATAACGTGTTACGAAAGAAGTTAAAGTTTAAGAGATTATCTTCTGAGCCCTGCGTGTATTTCATCAATAATGGCGAAGAATTAGTTATTATTGGTCTATATGTTGATGACATAATGTTGTTCTCAACAAAAAACTCACAAATGAAAAATATTGTGAAACAGAAACTCATGAAAGAGTTTGAAATGAAAGATTTAGGGCCAGCCAGTTACATACTCGGCATGCGTATCACAAAGCAAGGAGACAAGTTATTGCTTGATCAGTCTAATTACATTAAACAGATTTTAGCTCGTTTCAATATGACCGATTGCAAGGCAGCTCCGACTCCAATGGAAGTGGGATTGAAACTTGTAAAAGCCGAGAGTAAGGAAGAAAATTTAGAGTATAGAAATTTAATCGGTTGTTTAATGTATGTTGCAGTGTGCTCAAGGCCCGATATCTGCTACGCGGTAAGCAAACTAAGTCAGTTCAACGAATGTTACAGTCAGCTTCATTGGAAAGCAGCGAAGCGTGTACTGCGGTACTTAAAAGGTACTTTAAATCATTCTCTTGTTTTTCAAAAGGGTGGCCTAGACATTCGTGGGTATATTGATGCCGACTGGGCTGCGTGCGAGATAGACCGTAGGTCGTATACGGGTTTTGTTTTTAAGATAGGGGAAAGTACGGTTTCTTGGGAAAGTAGAAAACAAAGAACGGTGGCACTTTCTAGCACTGAAGCCGAATATATGGCTCTCTCAGATTCTAGCAAAGAAGCTTTGTTTATTCGTACTTTAATGTTTGAATTATTTGGTAAACATTTTTGTGTAACCCTATATAATGACAATCAGTCAGCACATAAGTTGTGTCAGAACCCTATGTATCATGCACGTACAAAGCATATAGATGTGAGGCATCATTTTGTACGTGAAATAGTAAGAGACAATTTAGTTACCTTAGTGTACTTGTCAACTTCTGAAATGATAGCAGATATTTTAACTAAAGCTCTCACGAAGGATAAAACTGAGAAATTTATCAGTCAGCTAGGTTTGTCTTATATATAACTTTATTTAATTTTATATATAAGATTGAATTGTTTTACATTATGTTACACCTATCTGATTTGCTAACTTATTATACAGTTTTGTGATCTATATAAATTGCTTTAGTTTAAGGGCTAGTGTTGGATATATTATAAACTAAAGACTTTTTAGATAGTTAAGTACTGGTCGCTTATTCGTGAGTGCGTTACTGTCATACCCCTATGGTCTGACGTCTGTCTTACGATGTGTGTTTAACGCAATGGTTCGGTTAATAAATTAATTTCATTTAACTTACACAATCTTTATTTTTCCGCCCATAACCCTTCACTTCACACGTCTTTCGAAAGCTAGTTAGGCTTCCTCAGATATGCAGATTTCCTCACGATGTTTTTCTTCACCGAAAGCTAGTAAAAATTGCACAAAGACGATTCGCACATGATTAATTAAAGAAATCAGAGGTGCGAGCAGGGGTTCGAACCCGCGCCTTGTTTCCAAGGCAAACGTTCGCCCACTGACCTGTTATAGCTTTTTTTGTTACATATACTTATACTAAAGTTGCGCTTGCACAATCACTTCTTCTCCCTATACTAGATTATGCTGACGTTTGTTATCTGGACGTGACAGAGGATCAATTGAATAAGCTAGAGCGATTGCAAAATTTGTCCATTAGGTTTATATTTGGCTTGCGTAAATTTGACCATATTTCCCAATTCCGTGCAAAACTCAAATGGTTACCCATTCGTCTCCGACGAAATCTTCACATTTTATCTCTTCTCTATAATATATTGTTTAACCCCTCCACCCCCTCTTATCTTAGGGAACGTTTCGATTATTTGTCGAATTCTAGCACCTATAGTCTTAGGTCCTCGGAAAACCTTTGTCTTACGATGCCCTTACATAGCAGTTCCTTCTATGACAAATCCTTCACGGTGCAGGCGGTTCGCCTGTGGAATTCCTTGCCCGTTTCTATAAGGCGTGCTTCGTCACTGCCAATTTTCAAAGATCTAGTGAAGAAGTTTTATTTGGCGGAATAAGTTAATCGGTATTTGTGTAATTTTACTTGTTATATTAATACGTACTGATTTATGTATGTTTATAATAGTATTATTTGATGTATGTTTATATATTATACTCATATGAATATATATTATAGTTTACAACATATGTGTTTTTATGTGTCTTTGTGTTAATGTTACCTATTCATGTCGAGTGCGCGCACCCTCTGCTCTTTGTGACTTCTTTATTTTCCTCTCCATCCAAAGGTTGCCTGGAAGAGATCGCTTTTAGCGATAAGGCCGCCCATTGTTGCATTTTTTATTAATTTGTGTCTTATTCTTTTTGTATCTGTTTGTTTGTGCGCAATAAAGAATTGTCTATCTATCTATCTAATACATAGTAATATGTAATATTCACTAATTTATAATATGTGTATACAAACTATAGTTATTTATTATGGGTGATGGTAACAGCGGGTGCTGGCCACATGCTGCCGCTCCGGGAAACTTGGAGGGGCCTACTACACCCTGCAGACTGGCGAGGTTTGTACACTAATATTATAATTCATGCCAGAGGAGAGCCCATGTAGTGCTGGTGCTGCATGTGCATTATGCATGCAGGGGCGTTACTGGTGGCGAACATTACTTTGAAAAACCGCGCGTCCACCCAAACCCGCAAATCAGCGCCGCAGCCGACTGTATCCCCGACCCCAACCCTGGTCCCTCAGACCGTCGAACCACCGTACACCGCCGCCGACCGCGGCATTACTGCTCGACCCACCCACAGAACAATACTACAAAGACCCACCCGACCCGATGTCTGTCCTCCTAGACCACGACACAACTCCGACAATGTCGCCGTCGTCACGAGTCGCAAACACACCAACACACAGACACCGGTCTCGCTGGCGAGGCCGAAGGGTCGTCGCACGCATGCGACCTCGACTTGCATCTCCTCGCTGAGTTTCTTGCCGGTACTTCTCAGTGGTGGCGCGTTGTGAACCTGTGGTAAACTCACACTGTCTAAGCGGCGTCCCAAGCCGAGGCCGTGCCTCCCTGAGGTGCCCTTGAGCTAGTTGCTACCCCCAACTCTTCTAGCTGGAGCGCTTTAAGCGCTCGCCCTCTTGCCCAGTGAAGCTGTCATGGCCATCTGCGGCCAACAATACTACTCATAAAAAAAGCTACTGGTGGGCTCTGGCACAAGGTGGACAGTGAGTGAACTCTAGGGTTGTAACGGATGTTATATAGAAAAGGATTCGGATGTAAGAAATTACAACTATTAGAAAGTTATACGTAGTAATTCAAGATTATCGCTGATCGCTGAAGATTAGAATCAGAACTAGACTCGCACTGGACCGCTTTGTTATCTGTCCAAACATGTGATAATGGCACCCGTGCGGTGTGCGGCTACGAATAACACCCTCCCATCTCCTCTTACTGGGTGTCCATAAGAGGCGACTGAAGGAAAACAAGAAGACGGGCAACAGCGTCTCTCTATTATATTACCAACCCATCTATATCTACGGCCATCCCCAAGACACCAAGCCAAACCAAAGAGTGGCCAAGCGTGGGGATTATTATCCCTTCCAAAGGGAAGGCCTTTGTTCAGCAGTGGACATCTTGCGACTGATGTGGTAATGAGGTGAGCAAAGCTTTTTCGTATCATATCATGTTTATTAATAAACTCTCTGCGGCTCTAGGGAGGGTCTTTGACTCGGAGGAGTTATAAACTCAAACTCAAAATATCTTTATTATGCATAGGCCTAACGAGGGCACTTACATATTGTCAACTTTTTTACAATTACCACCAGATCACAACGCGGCCTCTACTGAGAAGATCTGGCAAGAAACTCAGTGGGCTTATCATTTTTAATATAAGTATGTATTTTTTTTAATAAATTTATACAATAAATATTTCTTAAAGTTAGTGGCTTGCATGAGCATCGCAGTTTAAGCCCACGCAGCTTTATCCTCCAGGTAATCCGAGATTTTATAGTAGCCTTTTTTAGATAACCGGCTTTTAATAGTGCTTTTAAACTTATTTATTGGTAGGTCTCGGATATCCTGTGGCAGTTTATTATAGAAACGGATACCTTGGCCCATGAACGAATTGCTAATTCTGTGGAGACGCGTGGAGTGTACAGCAAGATTGTGTTTGTTCCGGGTGTTTACATTATGATGGTCACTATTCTTTGCAAAAGCACTTATGTTTTTCTTTACATACAACAAATTTTCAAAAATATATTGTGATACAACCGTTAGAATATCTATTTCTTTAAATTTCTGCCTTAGTGTATCAGTAGGAGCTAGATTGTAAATAGATCTCACAGCTCTTTTCTGCAGAATAAAAATGGTGTTAAGATCTGCAGAAGATCCCCACAGCAATATGCCATAAGACATAATGCTGTGAAAATAACTAAAATAAACAATTCTAGCGGTTTCAACATCAGTGACATATCTAATTTTCTTAACCGCATAAGCCGCCGAGCTTAGCCTACCCGATAGTTTCTCAATATGTGGGTCCCATTGCAACTTGGCGTCAACAGTAATGCCCAAGAATACAGTTGAATTTACAGGGTCCAAAACAGCTCCATTGATATCAACATTGGTTTTCACCTGTCTGACATTAGGTGTTGTGAATTTTATGCATTTGGTTTTACTTTCATTTAGTTTTAAATTATTGACATTAAACCAATGGACGGCTTTAGATACAGCATTGTTCACATCGTCGTAATCTTGTAGACCACGCTTAATTTTAAACAAAAGCGAGGTGTCATCCGCGAACAATATAATCTTATAATTGTCCCCTGCAAAATAGGGTAAGTCATTAACATATATCAAAAATAGGAATGGGCCTAGTATTGAACCCTGTGGTACACCCAACGTAACTTCAGATCCTGCAGATCTCGTTCCGTTAATATCAACCTTCTGAATTCTATTACTAAGATATGAAGTCAGAAGATCGAGAGCTCTGTTCCTGATTCCGTAGTGGTGTAATTTCCTGACCAGCGTATCATGTTGTACGCAATCAAACGCCTTGGATAAGTCACAGAATACGCCAAGGGCATCCTGTTTGTCCTCCCAGGCGTCGTATATATTTCTTAATAATTCGACTCCTGCATCTGTCGTAGAACGATTCTTGGTAAATCCAAACTGTTTATCATGAAACAGATCATATTTGTTAAAATGGTCTAACATTTGGTTAAGCAATAATTTTTCAAAGATTTTACTTAATGTAGGTAATACCGAAATTGGCCTGAAATTCGTAGGCTCAGTGGTACTACCCGATTTAAACATAGGAATTAATTTACTCTGTTTCATAAGGTCAGGAAACATACCACTAGCGACACAACTATTGAATACTACAGTTAATTGCGGTGCAATAAGATCAATGACAGATAAGACCATCTGAGTAGATAGCCCCCCACAAGTCCACGGTTTTTTTTAGATTTAGTTTTTTAAATGTGTTTACAATATCCTTAGTAGTAACGAAAGAGAATTCAAAAGTTGTTCCACATTTGGGTACACTTTGTTGCAGTAATAACTCTGCGGAAGTGGACGACGACTTAAGGGTTTTTGATATTTCTGAAGGAATGTTAGCAAAAAAATTTTCAAACGCGGTCGCTACATCGAGATCCGCTGTTATGTCAGCATCGTTAATTTTCAAGTGAAAATCGCGATTACGCACAGTTGTTCTTCCAGTTTCGCTGTTTATAATGCTCCATGTAAGTAGTTTTAATTTTATTTTCAGATTTTTTTATTTTATTTTTCAAGTACATTGCTTTAGCTAAGGAACAGGCTCGTTTAAAGACCTTAGAGTATTTCTTAACATATTCTTTAAAGAGTGGACAAGTGTTTGAAGATTTTTCATTATACAACTCATACAGTTTTCTCCGACTCTTAAGAATACCTACAGTTGCCCAATCATTAAATGACACACGATCATTAACTAATAATGTTCTAGGTTTAAAGATTTTATTGAACTGATTATCGATCAGTTGGAATAAGTCGTTATACAAAGTATTCGGGTCGTTATGACAGGGTAATGCAGGTAGTTTATCAGTCAGGGCGGCTTTGAAATAATTTAGACGGCGTTTAGTTACTGGAACAAACGTAACATTTCTTTGTGATTTATTAGTTTTACTAGGAAATATAGCTAACTGTCCACAATGATCGGAATCTAACTTATTTATTATTTCTTTGTGGACTGGTTTCATATTAGTAAATATATTATCAATACAAGTTGCACTAGTAGAGGTTATCCTAGTAGGTTCAAAGAAAATGTTGTACAAATTATAAGATTTAAGTAGTGTCATAAATTTACCAGTTACATTGCTATTTTCCAGTAAATTTATGTTAAAGTCTCCACAGATAATAATATTTTTATTAGAAGATGAAATTTTGTGCAAAATATTTTCTAAAATTCTTTCAAATACCTCGTAGGGTGAACACGGGGGCCTGTATACGCTCAAAACTAAAAACTATACACACAGGGTACGTCCCCAGGGCCCCTCAAAGAATCACCACACAGTGGGGTTTTACGTAGGAGTCCGACATAACGCGCACTGCTACCCCCATAGCGGTGCGGGTATGAGGATTATCACACGTTGAAAAAAAAATGGCTCTAGGGTCTGGTTTTCTATACAATAGGCATGATGACTGTAACACAATACCAATAAATCTGTGGTTTTAAATATTAGAACAGATTGCACGGATTCCAAAAATGCATCTCA
This sequence comes from Furcula furcula, assembly GCA_911728495.1. Lineage (NCBI taxonomy): Eukaryota > Metazoa > Arthropoda > Insecta > Lepidoptera > Notodontidae > Furcula > Furcula furcula. The sequence continues at coordinate 1,973,827 of OU452244.1, forward strand.
TTTTCATAATAATAGAGAGATTTTCGTGATATTTAAGCAAATAAATTACTTAAATACAGCTAATCGCCATTTTGTAATAAACGCTGATCAGAGTGAATGACGTCAATCCTGTGTAAATAAACAACTGTCAAACTGTCATCTCGACTTTTTCCTTCATACAAGATGTTTATTAACACCACCGTAGTGACGTCACAACATGGCGCCATGCACCGGCCATCGTTTTGGAACGAAATTCGAACTCTATTTTAAAAATTGAAAATATTGCTATTAATTGTAAATTTAATACAAAAATATGATTATTATCGGCAATAGTAGACCCATAAGTACATTATAGAGTATTTTTTTCAAAATTAGTCATCATGCCTATTCTTTTTTTGACTGTTAGTAAATGGTAACATTTCGAATAGTTACCATTCACTCACGGTGGCCGTCTGGCTGGGTTTAGGTACCTACCTAATTTGATGAACAACAAGTTTACTTTTTACGTTCTGATAGACTATCAACGCTTCATTAAACTTTCGTCATTGGGGAAAACCACAGAATATTTACGCATACAAAGAGAGAGACATGTAGGTACTCTCGCAATCACAAGCGTGAGGTTAAGGAATTGTTATAAGGTTATCAAATCAATAAATATTATGTAGTTTGTATTTACTGCTAGCTTGGTATAAAAAGACACGCCTCACATCAAAAAGCATCATTTGCATATCGGTCAAAATGAATATTTCGGCATCTTTGGTGTTCGTGCTTGTCCTAGCAGTCATCAGAGTGAATTCTGAATGCTGCGGAAGAACAGCAATGTATTGGGCTGCAGATAGTTGTTACCCGTATAGTAAGGACTACTACATGCAGGGGGGGAATGAAGGTGATCTACTTTCGGACATGATGCTGCCGAATCGTTGTATAGCCAAAGTTTGTGGGGACGGGAAAGTTCACGACGGAATATACTGCGGTAAAGGGAAGTGCAATGTATTCGGGTGCAACTGCGATGGTGGTTGTCATCAAGGCGATGCCCAAGCAAACTTCCGAAGGATAACCGGTATCAGCGACGCTGGAGGAGGCCCTAGCTTCACGGATCCAACAACATGGCATCAGAAGTAGGTGTGTGTGTGTGTGTGTGAAGTATGTGTAATTTGAATTTATTGTGCTGATCAAGTTTAATTTTATGTCTATTTGCTATGTTATGTTATTAATTTTGACAGTAATCTGTGTAAAGGATCTGTAATTTATAACCACAAATATTTTTTTGACTAAGTTTATAATCTGTGTAAAGGATCTGTAATTTATAACCTTTTTTGACTAAGTTTATATGCACTTATGCAATTAAAGGATTTTATTTAAAAGACTATTGAATAAATGAATGATTACTACTTATCAAAGTTTGATGTCATTTTTAACGTGATGAAAAAGACATAACTACTAAGCAGTTATGTCTTCTGCGAAAAGGAACCATCCAAAAAACTGTTTTACTTAAAACTATCATTGTGTGGATTGGTTTCTGTTTGCAGAAGTATACTTCCTAAAACATATTAAGTACCTACTTTATATTTATTTTATTCCCACTACCTGGGTGGACCTGATGGCGCGAGTGTAAAGCAAAATACTGAATTTGACTCCCGAGTCGGGCAAACTCTTAAGCAGCATCTCTGGTTGTATAAAGATACTTGTCGTGCATAGTATGGAAATGTCTCTTAAGCAGCATCTCTGGTGGTATAAAGATACTTGTCGTGCATAGTATGGAAATGTCTAGGCGGTAAGCAATGTCCTTATGTGGATCCTCCGCGGATGCGGATATCAGTTACAACCCTGATCCACACGTTATAACGCCCAGCAAGCGGCTGGCCATTCAATATCTCCAATCCGTCAGCTGCGCTTACTGAAATATTTCAACTAAATATTTATTACTTCCCTGTGCTCTTGCATACTAACAACTTATATGTAGAGGTGGGACATTACTGGTTATAAATAAAAAACCGGTCAAATGCGAGGCATAAAGGGTTCAGTACCATTTCATTATTTCATAAATAATTTTTAATTACCTAGTATCTTATTATATATCGATGCCTAGTATCAATAAAATGAGTGTTTGTCGTTATAGTGGCACTAGAAATAGAAACTGAAAGTTTCAACTCTCTACCTATTACGGTTCATGAGATACAGCCCGCTGACAGACAAACGGACGGACGGACGGAAGCTTAGTTATTACTAAGCTTCCGTCCGTCCGTCCGTATAGGGTCCGGTTGGTAGGTACTCTTCGGTCCGGTTGGTACAGAAACACACTCCATTTCATAATAAAATAATAAAACCGGAACGTTAATGTGGCTGTCTTTGTCATCCCTGAAAGCTGTTCGTGTTAGAAGAGATAGCGGACCGTCCGCCGGAGTTCCAGATGTTCGCGAGTCTCCACCGTCAGGTGGCGCCGGTGTGCCTACTGCTGGAGGGTCGGAGTCAAGGGGCGTTCGTGCAGCAGGTCAAGAAGACCGTGTTCTGCGGGGACGAGAGCGAGGGGAGATGCAGACTCGTGTTTCTGTCCGCTAAAGAGTATAGTAAGTAAAAAATTTAATATGTAAGTACTTAGGTTATACCAAACATTTCTTGTATGATCCTCAAGTTTATTATGAGAATAGACCATGGCAATCAGGAATAGATCCGATATCTTATATTTCTCCTTCTTAAGATTAATTTTGGTACTTACTTATTTGTTCGTTGCATAGGCTATAATATAACGGGTGTAAGGGACATCGTACCGAAAAAAAAATTATAAGATGTCAAATAATGTCCATTACAACATTACAGAAACCATTTATATGGAAAATGACAAATTACTGACTTATTAATTTTCGAGCATAAATATTATTCCGCATATATTCATTACTAGCTGACTCACGCAGCTCCGCATGCGCTATTTTTACGTTAACTAAACTTTTAATAACAGACATTCGCATCGAATACATAACTTCTTTTTTTTATAGTCGGTTAAAAACTGGGACCCACTTTTTACTTGCTCTCCGAAGCACGGACCCGTTTAGTTCAAATGGCGTTAAACGGTCACCCATCTATTTAATGACCTTACCTAACGTTGCTTAACCCGATCGATTACAAAACCTTGATAACAACTCTCTATGAGTGTTCCCTTACTAATATTTATTATAATTATGAAGAAAAATTGATAAAATCGGACCAAGCGTATAACCAAGTACCCATTTTGACTTTAATCCCCTCTACCAAAAGAACCGTGCTAGATTATGGGATCAAAAGTATCCTATGTCCTACCTCGTAGTAAGATCTCAAATCATGTCAAGTTTCATTTGAATCCATTCAGTAGTTTCGGCGTGATGCGCAGCCGTGATACAGACAGACAGACAGACAAAAATTAAAAAAAATACAACATCGGTTATAGAATGCCCTCCAAATATAATTTTCTAAATATCTTCAATGTACAGAATTGGACCTGTTACAGTTTTATTATAAGTATAGATATGCGGAATAATATTTATTTCTCAAATTACAATGCTAATTTTCTAAAATAATAATAATTAATTGCCTATTAATTAATTCCCTATGTACTGTTTTAGTGCATAAAGAATAAATAAATAAATAATTAAATAAATTTTCCACAAATAAGTAATTTATTGTTTTTAAATTAAAATTATGCTTTATTATTATACCAATAATGATATTATACTAATTTTATTTTTAAAAAGTGTTTTTTTTTTCATTTGGAAATTCATGAAAAAGCCGATGAAAAATTTCAACACTAGAGTGTTCAGAATCATGTACTGGATCCCTGGTATCGGTTTTCGGTACGATGTCCCTTACACCCTGTATAACAAATTTAAAAAGGAAAAATATTTCCTGCCTAGAAGCTGTAACGCTAAACATTTGTTTAATTCGCCAACATTGACTTACGTATATTGACATCTATGTTCGCCAAACATATTGCAGAGTCAAAGACAAAAAAATTTTTTTATTTTATTTTAAAATTCAACACATCTGTTTTTACAGGGTATATATTTATTATGTATAGGTCCAACGAAAGCACTTACACAAAAATATTTTTCTCCCACCGGATCGTAACGCGGTCGCTACTGAGAAGACCCGGCAAGAAACACAGCGGGCTTGTCTTTTTTGTCACAATGTAATTTTTTTAATTAAATACTATAAATTAACTAAGTATAACTATTACAAATTATAACTCTTAAAATTCTAAACTTGCATAAGTTGGGCGGTTTATGCCCACGCAGCTTTATCCCTCGAGGATAATAATAATCATATTTCCAGCAGTTGATTCTGACAGGTGTGTTCCATTTCATAACTTCCTCCCAACAGGCCTCTACGTGTTGGATTCGTCACCACGCAAGCCTTTTAAAAGTCCGGGTGTAAAAGCCCAAGAAAATAAAATAAAACGAAAAATAATAATCCTAGATTTTTATAATACCTAAGCCTATTTCGATAATGTGTGTACAAACTACAGTTTCCAGTTTTTTGATAACAATGTGCAGATCGTTCTGTGTCAGTTCTAGACGAGCGCTTCTAAATATATTTCACTTCACTTCGGACAAATAGTTCTAGTACCAATGCTTAACCTAAGTCACAGCAGATTCGACTTAAGCAGTTCAGTTAGACCATACACTCTGTGTTATACGAAAGGGTTGCATGATGATTAATGAGCTGTGAGCTGTTATTACTACATAAATTAAATGTAAACATTTAAAAGATTACATTTATTATTCCGTGGGTGTGATGTTCGGCCAGGGCCCAAGCCCCACCAGTTGATGTTGGAATGTTGTACCTACCTATAATATAGTTCGCATATGTAGAAACTTCGCTTGCGCGATTTAGGATTGTTCATCTAGGACGCTACATGGTTTTCCACAGTCTGATAGAGATCGGTCTAAATTTAAAGTTTCCCCGAAGGTTTCGAAGCATGCAAGAGACGCATATTTTCTCTCTCCCTGCCCAACGAGCCTCGGAACTGCACGGACGAGGAGAGAACGCTCTTCCTGCGAACAGCCCTAGACTTCAACCAGACGCATAGCGTGCACGCCTTAGGTGCACTCCTGCGGTATTTGGACCTGAATTGGTCCAATTTGAGCATGGAGTTGCATGGGAGGCCGCAGTTTCTTAGTCTTCGGATGATCTCCCTGTAAGTATATTGTATATGTTTGCTCATAAACCATACTATATAGTACATACACAAAAAATGGTACATCAATCAAAAAGGGTAGGGTCCTCAAATCTATTATCTTTACATGTGTAAAGATAATACCCTTTTTAAATGGTTTATGAGCAAACACAAGCCAATTTATTTCCGACTAATAAAATAAAAAGTATACGTAGGTAGGTACTCGGCGTAGGTGCAGCAAAAAAAAAACACTGGATTTGCAAACCGATGGTCTAGGGTTCGAATCTCGTGGCAAGCAATACCTATCTGTGTACTTGTTCCTTAATGGCTAAGACAATACAGGCCGATTACCTGAATGTCCGGAAAGTAAGATGATCCATGCGTCAGACGGGCATGTAAAAAGTCGGTCCTGCGCTTAATCCGTCCCCGGTCGTGCCGCCCTTCCGTCCCATCGGATTGTGAGACTAAAGAAAATGAGAGTGCACTTATGTTTATACACAGGCACTTGTGCACTATAATATCTCCCGCGTACATGGCTGATCTTGTGAAAGATTGGCCGCTATGGTCGTATCGGCCAGTAGGACATTATTATTATTTTGTTCAAGCCAATGATAATATCATTGGTTCAAGCAAGCGTGCGGCCGCTTGATGGTAAGCAGTCACCGCAGCCTATAGACCAGTGGCGTAGCTTGCCTTAGATGGGCCCCGTATCATAATTTGTTGGGGGGTCCAAATTATGGTACGGCCTAAGAGATTATGTGAGAACATGGATTTTACGAATTGTTACTTACACGTGTTCAGGCCCCCTGTAGCCCGGGGGCCCCGTATCATTGATACGGCTGATACGGCGGCAGCTACGCCCCTGCTATAAACGCTAGCAACACCAGAAGAATCACTAGCGCGTTACCGACCATTAAGACATAAGATATTAAGTATTTTGTGTCCGGTAATTTCACCAGCTACAGTGCCCTTCACACCGGAACACAGCTATATTTACACACTGATGCTTGGCGGCAGAATATCTGACACTGCGGTGGTACCTACCTGGACGGTTCCTTGCACAAGGAACCTACCACCCAGTAAACCTATAATTATAAAGATCTACACAAATGACGTCCCAATAGTGGTGACATAGTCACAGTGGACGAGGACACATACCGCGGGCTGCAGATCTTCAGCTCGGTAGCTCATCCCAGCGCGTTCAAGAAGGGCGCCCGCGGCTCGAGTCGCGAGGGGCTGAGCCTCCTGCAAGTGCTCAACAAGTGCACTTCCAAGCTCGGACAAAGCAGAATGAGGTACAGTGAGAGATATTTCCTTTAGAGCGTTAGGGCATCGATATAGAATAGAATACTCTTTATTGTACACCAAGAAGATAGTTACAATATAAACTTAGATCTAAAACATAGAATGTACAAATGGCGGCTTATCGCTATAAGCAATTTCTTCCAGACAACCATTTTGCAGGAGAAACGCTATCGGAATAAATGGGCAGCGGTGTACTACCTACAAAATACACCGCTGCGCTGCTGGGTGCGGTGTATAATATATATATACTAACAAAATGACATCTAAAATGTAGTCGCGGAGGTCGCGGACTTATTGACGGCCCCGTTGGTCTAGTTGGCAGACACCCTGCCTGCTAACCGATGGGTCGTGGGTTCGATTCCCGCCAAGTGTCTGGGTGTTGTTTATCTATTTAAGTATATATTTACAAAAAAAAAAAAGTATATAAGTATTAGTATCAGTTGTCTGGTTTCCATAGTACAGGCTCTGCCTAGTTTGGGATCGGATGACCGTGTGTGGATTGTCCCAAAATATTATTATTATTATTACTTATCTGGGCTGGTGGCGGAAACGTGAACTAACGGTTTCATTATGATGATAATGACGTGTAGTTTGACAGTTTCATAGAGACAGCAGCGACACTCCTATCGGCACAAATAATTTTATCAACCTGTGCCTTGAAAGTAGTTGAAAAGAAATAACGACACAAGGGCGCTATTTCTGTGTGCCACGTTTCGATCCGTAACACGTTATCTAGGAAAACCAACAGCCATGACACAATTTATATAGGTTGATTACCGTAAGTCGGTTCATTTAATTTTTTATTCTCTTTATCACGCTAGGATCTTCCTGCAGCATCCCACCACTGATTTGGCAACACTTAAGCGTCGGCAAGACGTTGTGGCTTACTTCATGAGACCACAAAACGACTCTATGATGCGAAACATCTGTTCATCTCTGCGATTCATAAAGAATGTTAATGTGAGCATAGTCTAATAATTGGTCTTAAATCAAGCCCTGACAATGTACTCTATAATTTGTACAAACTTGTATAGGCAGCTGTAAAAACTTGTAAAAAAATTTACAAACTTGCACACAACTGTACAGATTTGTACACAACTGTACAAACCAGCTGTACACAACTGTACAAGCTAGCACACAACTGTACAAGCTAGCACACAACTGTACAAACTTTCACACAACTGTACAAACTTGTGCAAACATGGTTCTATACATTATTCATTTTATGTTTCGGTTCAGACCCTTAGACACCAGCACCTTGTGTAAGGCACTTCTCACTGGTGTTATAGATATTTTGAATTTGAACTCTAGATATAAACCTTTTAAAGATACGTTTACTTTGGCAGGGTATTTTGGCTAAAATTAAAGCGTTATCAGCAAAGCCGTACCAGTGGAAGTCGCTTTACAATGTAAGTAGATAATATTCAAATGATAATACAGGTACCGCAGTAATCCTCGGGAGTCGCTGGACGTTCGGGGGGTAGGGCCTTCTCGTCCATTGAGTACAGTGGCGACTGCGAGTAGGACGGCGGCGGGGTTGCGACCTCCGTCCCCATAAGCACGATACCTGATACAGATTCCAACGAAGGAGCCCAGGTCTCCTCTGTCATGTGGCGATGCGGCAGCCGCGGAGGTTTTAGTGGGTATGAATCCTACGTACCCCGGTTGACCTGAACAAAGGTCCCGGGGACCTTTTGAAGTTTTGACGCCATCTCCCGCGAAAAAAAAGTGGCAACGACCAGACATTATCACCAGTCATGGTTTTGATTCTTGGGCTTTGCCTATTTTGGGATCAGAAGACCTGGTGTAGATTATTAAAATGGTAGGTAACCAGATAACCAATACAAAATTAAATAACAGCTATAGATTTTGTGAATACATAATATTTATATGGATAAAATAACACTCAGACACAAGTCAAACAGACAGTTCATGCACATACAAAAGTTTGTACTGGGTGGGAATCGAACCGACGACCTACAGAGTACTGTCTACTACACCGACGAGCCCATCTATGCTCACCAGATGATGTTAATCTAACCATTTTGACGTTTTCAGACGCTTTACAACGCAGTGCTAATATGTGAGATGTGCGAAGGCACCGGCAGAACCAGCGAGTTCCTTGAGGAGCTTGCTAGCTTCGACAACAATAAACTATATGAGGTCAGTTCTTTTTTCTAATTCAACGTATATAGACAAACAAGACTCGTCTGTGTAAAGTGACTTACCTGCCTAGAGACCAGGGGTTCCCAACCTTTATTACTTCATGCCCCCCTGGACCATAGCTGAAATACTCACCCTTTCGTAACGCTGACGCATAGACTTCGTTCCCGATCAACAGATGGCGCTATACATGAATAGGATAATAGATTTCGATTTATCCAAATCAGAAGGCAAGTTCACCGTCAAAGCGGGAGTCGATCAAGAATTGGACATGAGTAAGTATAAAATATAACGTATAAAACTACTATTTTACGGTAAATAACATGCTGACAGCTCCTACCCTGTGTTAGTAACTTGTAATAAAATCACTGTGTCGCCAGCAGATAGAATGAAGCGGAAAAACCTCAGCCTCGTCAATATCAATACAAACTTGTTTGTCGTAGTAACACAACGCTAATCGTAGGCGGTCTATGTTCTGCAAGGTGGTGGTCAGACACACAGACAGGACAGACATATCTTGAAACTACTATTTATAATAAATACCAGACAACTTTTATACTTAGGTACAAATTTTTTAACAGACTTCAAAAAGGAGGTTTTGTATTCGACGCGTATGGTATGTAATATTAATAAAAATGCGTAATATTTATTCAAATAATGTTAGTCGATATGGGCTTATAAACTACGTACCACGCGAAAGTGTGTATGAATGAATGTTTGTATGTATAACTCAAGAGATAGGACTAAGTATTATGTAATTAGTGATACTTAATGTTATTCAATAAAGTTATAGTGGGTATGTCCATGGATTTCTCAGAAACTACAAACAAAGTGTATTTTTCAACTTATGGAAGAGTAAGTACAAGTTTCATCAAAATTGGTTTAGTAGTTTAATTTGTTTTATTTAAAACTGTTTATGTCCCTTTTTGTTTACAAAAATATCACTCACTCAATGTTTAATTGAACAAGATTGTGCTAGAGTGATTGAAAAGATATTATATATCGATGGTTTTCCATAAGCTACTCTACCGTAGAAATTAGTTGCTTAATAAGTAGTGATGATATCTATCTCGGTAAAATAAACTATATTTTTAGAATAAATAAATACTGACTTACTTCAAAGAAAACTATCTAAGAGGCAATTGAAGTCAAGTCAGTGGGTGAGTTTGGTCTCGTTAGGTTGGTTTCGACGAGTGGCTGCTAGAAAAAAAATGGTGATCAGAGTCTGATGATGGAGCAGGAATGTGATCACGGAATCTTTGCACCAATAAACGTACTACGTAGACCCACCGAGTTTCGGCTCGTTGGGTAGGTCGCAACGAGAAGCTGCTACAAAAATAGTGATCAGGGTCTGATGATGGAGCAGGAAGGTGGTCACGGGAGCTCTGCACCAATAAACGTAGACCTACCGAGTTGGGGCTGGTTGAGTAGGTCTCGACGAGTAGCTGTTAGAAAAATAGTGATCAGGGTCTGATAATGGCGCAAGAAATTCATTTTAAGAGTTCGGTCACTTAAGTCGGGGTTTTTTTTTAAATTTTAAATTTATACTCGTTCTAACAATAGTTTATTTGTAAATATAGATAAATAGCACCCAGACACAGAACAAAGACATTTTCATACTTTACACATATTTGTCCTGAGAATCGAACCCACTAGCTATTGGGTAGCGGCCAGGGGGTATCGAACCACTAGAGCAAGGGGCCCGTCAATGTTTGCACCGTAGAGAAGCAAACACTGGCGAGCCTGCACGGGCTGATGTCGGAGACGGCCAAGCTGGAGCTGGCGCGGCTTCCCGCCTTCATCGAGGAGTGCAGCATGCTGTACATGCCGCACCTCGGGTACCTGCTGGGGGTCAAGGCCTGGGGGAACGGCCTCACAGCCGCGGACAAACAACTGCCCGATATGAAGTTCATGGTACTTTCGCATTTATACCTACGTTCCTTTTCTTAACCTGTAGTGTCCCACAATACGGGCTGACTGGTTAAAGGACTCTCAGTACCTACTCAATTCTTATTCTAAATATGTAATAAAAATAGGTAAATATAATATTAGACCCAATCATCAATCAAAAATGGACACACGCGCGCCTCATCAGATTTTCGGTACGCAGTGATAAGTTCTAATACCTATCTATTGTTTACAACGCTCAGTCGGCTATCTGTTTCTTTTTAAAAAGCCGCAAGACGAGGGAAAACACCTATGGTGTTACTTTTTCTTTGTTATTTGTAGGTATTTCTTTTATTTATCTAACGTTACTTAAGTCCTTGAATTGCTATACCTATGTCCCATGTTTAACCGGTCACCCTGTATATATGTAGGTATTTCCACCTACCTCGGGCTTTAGCGATATCCACCCACTCTGCCTTAAACGCGTTCAAATCGTCACACAATCTCATTACGTGGCTTGCCCCGCCCCGTCTTCGTCCATTTGCGAGAGTCCACTGTGTGACGATATTTGCCCATCTTATATTATCTTGAGTACCTACCTAAGTATATCGTTGAATAAATATTTCTTTTCTTTCTTTTTCCCATCTATATTTAACATCATTACGTGCTTTCCCACTTTAACTTGTCAGCTTTGTAACCCACACCTATTAAACCTGTTTTGGCACGAAGTATGGTGGTTCCGAACACGATCTGCCAATTTTAAGATTGGTTATCCTCTGTTTTTTTATAACTATAAATGTCCCAAAATAAAAACAAATCGTTTTCAGTTTCAGAACAACGATTACATACACTACAAAAGTAAAGGATGCGAAGGTAAGTTATTCTAGCAGATTAGATAATGAGTACCACTCGATATAGGAGCCAACATCCAACGGTATTGATGTCCGTAGAGCTGGACGTGATGATAGGCGACACATACCCGGAGATAGTGGCGCACGAGACGAGGATCATGCTGCGGCTCACGGCCGTCATATTGGACCACCTGCACACGCTCGCAGCCGTCACTGATAAATGCGCTGAGCTCGACTGGTAACTATATCTTTACTAGGTGGAAGATGGAGAGAAACAGTCTGCCTTCTATTCTATTGTTGGTGGCTATAAAATCGGGCCCGGTAACCACCGGAACGCACTTCGATCCATTGTGCATGCTAACAGTTGGCCTTACCTCTAAAACCAACGGTGGGTCAACCGTGGTATGTGGGATTTTACCCACTAAAACCCCCGCAATCGACACACGAGAGGGAAGACCTGGGTTCTCAGGTGGGATCTGCCCGCCGCCAGGGGGAGCATTGTAGCGCCCGGAAACCAGACACGGTGCTCACGGGGACGGGGGTCGCAACCCCACCATTGTCCGTGCGGAGTCGCCGCCGTAGTCAATGGACGTCCTAGGGCCCACAGCTACTTTAACATATCACAAATAAAGCAACATCTAGGTGCACTTGGTTAGATTTAACCCCGCCTTCTAGTTCTCAGTTCATCCAAAGGTTGCCTGGAAGAGATCACCAGGCAGCCTATGGATCAACTGCGAACTCATCAAGTGATTGTGAGATGCAACTCAACCGTATTATTTTTTGCGGTGTGTAAATATTGTGGAGGAGGTAATAAAGAATTATCTCTCTATAATAATATACTACCTAGAACAGGGATTCCCAAACTGTTTTACATCATGCCCCCCTGGACCATAGCTGAAATGGTCACTTTGTACCCAACTAACGATTTTTTTCTAAACGCAAAAAATTGACTGTAATTTATGGCTTTAAGTTTTCTTTTGACACTGTCAATCGTGTCACGCACACCCCCCACTACGATGTCTCTACCCAAATCCCTTATATCCCACCATTATTAACTCTCCAAAGCCCTTCACACCGAAACACAGTGCTGATGTTAACAAAATAATGTCAGAATATCTGACACTTTAGTAGGACATCATTGAAATTTGAACTAGAGATCTACCATCTGTTAAGAAATCTATCGCACTTCTCCCAGCCTCATAGCCCTCTCCAAAGTATCGAAGGAGTTCAACTACGTCCGTCCGACGCTGACCGCGGACAAGGTGATCAGTATAAAGCAGGGTAAGCACCCGCTGTACATGGTCACGAGCGACAACTTCGTGCCCAACGACGTGGACTCCAGCGCCGACGCTGGCTATGTGAAGATCCTCACTGGACCGAACGCGAGCGGCAAGTCCGTTTATATGAAGCAGATCGGTAAGACAGAGTCAATTTATTCCGTTTAAGCTCTCCTGTAGACCAAACAGGATCCAATATACAAACAACGTAAGCTGTAGACCTTGCCAGTTTCTAAGAGACTTCAAAAAAAAATTTCTACTCGATGTATGCTTTTTAATAATGTTTTTTGATTTAAATTTAAACTACATACTTAATTACTGACCTTCGTTCAAGAAGATTGTAGTAGGTACCTACATCCAAAGAGGATTTAACGCTACGTATAAGAAGAGTCGGCACTCCCATACAAGCCCCTGAATCGAATCATGAACGTACTTTTCCTAACTTAACAAACATAAAATTTAATGGCTACCAGTTGGCCAACCTGCCATTTTTTTTTTGAAGTTTGTATACCACTAGGGCTTGCCACCCCTTAGTATGTTTGTCTATCGATATCGATGAAAATGAAAGAACACAATATACGGGTCTGTTTATTGTTAAGTTTAATTCACGCAAAGTTACCTATGTACAATAACTATGTTTTCAAAATGAAATTAAGCAATTTTTAAGAAATATTTATGATTTTTAAATGCTTTACGATCATTAATCTCAAAATTCGATTCACAATGGAGTCGTCATACTAGATATGTTTATTTATATGATGTACTTATTAGTTATTCTTAATCTTGATAACACGTTGTGCCATATCTTTGTATGGATAAATACAACAAGTCTTCATTTCCAATTAACTTCACCCATCTGAAGAAAAAAGCATAATATTATAAAAGCACAAAATACAACTACAAATAAAAACATACATACACACACTCGAAAAATATAGGTAGCCCTCCTTCTGAGAGTTCTGGGCTAGTCAGGCAAAAATATCGATATTTATGGACTTATCAGTATATAATATGTACATCACTATTTATTTTGTTCAACAACTAAGTTTTATGAATAAATTCATAATTCCATTACAAAACTTGCGATCGACTAATAACTATGATTCAAAAGTAATGTAACTGCTACACGACAAGAAATATTTACATTTGTATATTAATTTATCATAAAATTTTACCTTGCCGGGTTATGTGGAAATCTGGCCAAAAATATCTCAGAAAACCTTTTTGTGACTCGCCTAACACCACATATTTCACATTTTCTTAACGATTCACCACCCATAATATTAACACAACGCCCATTAAGGCTAAAATAAATGTAAATAATACCAACGTATGTACGTACGTGTATGTAATAATATAACTTATTAGCCGCCAAAATTCAAACCAGAATAAAATTTTCAAAGTCAAGTTACATCCACAGGTTAGACAACAGAAAATTAAGAAATTCGTATTATAATATAATACGTCCAAATTTAACAGAACTTCATACAGTTGAAGCCAATACGTATTAGCAGTCATTTTAATTTGGTAACATTATATTACCTACCTAATTAGTGTCATTATTTCTAATAAGTACGTTCATAATTCCATACAAATATCGGTTTCTTGGCAGTGTCGACGGCCTGCCTACATCATTGTTTTACCTGTGTAGTAGGTTTTTTTTTTGTTGGGATTAATCCCACCATTCGTTCTGACCAATGTGACAACTTTAGTAGTCACCAGTGAAGACATCGAGGTTTGACCCTTGACCTAGGGACCCGCTTAATCGTCTTGAAACCCGCATCGAATTTAATCAGAAATGCAAAATTTATGTGCAATAAGAAGGTACCTACCAAATTTAAGATCCTGATGCAATAAAAATCAGTTCCTGCAGACATACCGTCTTATTACGAAAAGCAGTTTAACAAAGAACCTAGGTTGACTCGATGGGTTAGATATAGCCTAGATCCATCCCGATTAAAACAGTTTAAGTTCACATTCAAATGCTTCCATCTCCATACATCCATTCCCTTTTAAGCGCAAAAAGACTGACGACCCTTCCAGCTTAGAATTATAAATTATAACACTGTTATAACTTATGACAGACGTCCCCGTTATAAAGTAGGTATATTTATACAGCATGAAGACTAAATACTCGCATAGTTTGCGCAGTATATGGCATTCCCCCAGGTTTGATAGTGTACATGGCTCACATCGGAAGCTTCGTGCCGGCCGAGTCGGCCACGATCGGCGTGGTGAGCCACATCCACACTCGCATTCAGTCCACGGAGTGCGTCGCCGCTCATATGTCCGCGTTCCTCATTGATTTGCGACAGGTACGCGCACCGCATTTATCTAATAATGCAGATACAATCCCGGCCTGTAGCACGGGTCATTGTAATTCCGCACTAACATAGCCTAGTGTTAACTATCAAACCCAGGGCTTGATAGTTAACGAACTTGATCAAACTGTCAGTTTTCTCCATAAATTTCATATCACTCATTCCCATAGGTGATAGGTTCTTTGTGCAAGGAACCATCCAGGTAGGTACCACCGCAGTGTCAGATATTCTGCCGCCAAGCAGCAGTGTTCAAACCTTGCGGTGTGAAGGGTACTGTAGCTGGTGAAATTACTGGGCACAAAATAATTAATATCTAATGTGTTAAGGGTAGGCAAAGCGCTAGTGGTTCTTCTGGTGTTGCTAGCATCTATAGGCTGCGTTGACTGCTTACCGTCAGGCGGGCCGCAAGGTGTGCATTACCCCAGCAAGAAAGATGCTCGTAGAGAAGATTGAGTTAAACGAATAATTAGAGCATAATCTGCTGTAAATGTGCACGGAATAAAAAATTAGTGCATCATTTCGTTTTCGAGAAAAATCCGAAAAACGATTCTTGCTGGGGTAACGTTGTTCCAGCAAGAAGATTCTAAACCAATGATCGGAGAGAAACATAAACTTCAGGAAAGATAGCTTATATTTGTGCGTAATTGTGCGCTGAAATGAAATTTGTGCGTCTTAAGATTTCAGAGTTATTACAATTCCTGCTGGGGTAACGTTTTGCAGAATCGTGTTTCTCGGAAACCAATAATTGTGCACCTATAGAATAAACGATTATCAGTAGCTCTTAATTTGTGCGTATTTGTACATTAATTGGATTTTCAAAAATATTTACCGTTTTAGCGTAGTAATGGATTTATGAAAACCAAAAAAAGGTCCTAGCGCTTAAACGAACAAAAATTCATACACACTGAAAACGGTATTCGGTCCTTTTTAATACTCTTAACATCCACGTAAAGTTTCAAAACATATTATGTACGCATTTCCCAAGTACTTAGGAGTTACCTTAGATAGGTCGCTTACCTACAAGGAACATCTAACGAAGCTCTCGCTTAAGCTAGCATCTCGGAACAATATTCTCCATAAACTGTGCGGCACCTCCTGGGGAGCATCTGCAGATTGCCTACGCACTTCAGCTATAGCATTGGTCTACTCGGCAGCGGAGTACTGTGCCTCAGTATGGCTCGAAAGTGCTCATGTGGAAAAAGTTGATACCAAACTAAATGACGCAATGCGGTGCGTTTCTGGTACTATTAAATCCACACCCTCCTACTGGCTACCAACTCTATGCCATATAGCCCCCCCACATCTACGAAGAAGGAATGCACTGAAAAGAGAGTCAGAGAAAGTCTGTAAAACTCCATCGCTTCCAATTCATGACGAGTTCTGCAACCCACCGCCACATCGCCTGAAATCCAGAAAACCTGCTTATGCTGCTGCCCAAAATCTTTCTGGTTTCAGTGTCACTGAAAATTGGAAAAATGAGTGGGCAACTACAAGATCTAGCACACAGCTCATTGACCCATCACTGCAATTACCTGGGTTCAACCTTCCACGAAACTTGTGGTGCCGTCTGAATAGGTTCAGAACTGGCCATGGGCGATGTAACTACGTGCTACATAAATGGGGCTGGAAAGACTCAGCAATTTGTGAGTGCGGTGAGGAAGCCCAAACCATGGAGCACATAGTCCGTCGCTGCTCGTTATACTCATACTCGGGGCCTCCTGACGATCTACTCCATCTTACTCCTGACGCAGTCACCTGGTTAAAAACCTTGGATATTGACATTTAATTTGACATAATATTCTTCAACTAGCTGACCCGCGCAGCTCCACCCGCGCTTTTATTACATTTTGCTCCCCTTTTCACTCTCCTCCCTTGAATTATTTCTCTCCATCTCTCTCTCTCTCTATTATCCCCTCAAACCCATGTGGTTCCAAAAGGAACAATGCGCGTTTTCTTTTAGGACCCAGCCGGGATTGAAGCCTTATAAGAAAAATGTAATTCTATGCTCTTTGTCTCCTTTCTCTTTCCCCCACCCGCATCGGTCCCCGTCACATTCCCCCTCTTCCTCTCCCCGTTGTCCCCTCTCTGAACCCTATCCCCCCCATCTCTCTCTCCCAACTTGCTCCATCTCACCCCCCCCCCCTTGCTCCACCTAACTCCTCCGATCCCTCACCCCCTCCTCGAATCCCTTCTCCCTCTCTGTCCTCTCTTGCACCCTCCTCTCATTCTATATATCCGTCAATCATGGTATCAGCAGCATGAAATATACTTTACGACTTATTCTCAGACCTACCCTATATGCACACAAAATTTCATACACATCCGTTCACCCATCTATTTAATTACCTTGCCTTATGTTGCTTAACCTTTACCTAGCGGCATGAAAGATAATTAATGACCTATTATTAGACCTACCCGATATACACATAAAATTTCATACAAATCGGTTCACCCATCTATTTAATGACCTTACCTAACGTTGCTTAACCTTAACCTACAGGTATAAAAATCCTATGTCCGTCTCCTGCTCATAAACTACTTCCCTACCAATTTTCAGCCAAATCGGTTGAGCCGTTCTTGAGTTATAAATAGTGTAATTAACACGACTTTCTTTTAAATATATAGATTAAATTTCTATGGTGATTGTATGTTCAATTTCACCGATAGATGGCGCTGTTCATAATGTAAATCGCGCTAACATCGTAAATTACTGTCTAATGATATTCGATAATGAAAGTTCTAAGTTTTGCATCTTTTATTGTTGCGACTGTAATACAATACCTATACACTACCTGGACTTGTGGAGTTTCATTAAAATTTCATGAATAATTTCATGATCTAGTATGGACTCGCTCGGGATTTACAGACTTTTCAAAGAAATGTCATATTGCTATCAGCAACGTACTTAGAACAATACGGAAATCTAATGAAAATCAGTAATCTGACTGTCGAGACATAATTGCATTGCAACAATGTAGTAATATCTCGACAGTGACCTTATCCACCTAATTATGTTATTCGCCATCTGCTTGTAGGAACTTCTTTTTTTCTACCTATAACTACATACCGCCCTAATATGTAAACGTATCTATCCGTGTACAACGGGGTTGGTTACATTTGAAGTATCATTGATTTATCACACTCTTTGTACCTTTTTGTAAATGTAACTGTTTGTTGTACCTTTTAAATAAAATAAAAAAAAAATAAAAAAATGTCCTGGGTGTACCGGACCGGCTTACCCCTTACAAAAATTGACCCTTCGCCACTGCCATATCTTATTCAAACTAAATGTCTGCTCAGTCCCTATTGTATATAGCGTAATAATACATATCTTAATGATTAACTGATCAGTCTATAATTACCCTATTCTCATACAAAGGAAATTACGTGGTAATATGTGCAAGTAATGTTTCACTGCTTAGCCCCTATAAAACATAGCGTGATGTTTTATATACTAATTTATACCTTGACTTCTACACAACACATCAGTGAAAGTCCTATCAAAATCCATCCACGGGTTTTCAAATGATACCTGGACAAACAGAACGACAGACAGACAGACAGACAATAATTCCAAAAAAAATTGTTTTGGCTTCTATGTCGATAGTATAGTATCCCCACATAGAAATTTTGGAAAAATATTAAATGTACAGAAAAAGTGCTCTTTGAGTTTTATTATAGTACTAGCAGTAGCCCGCGGCTTCGCCCGCGTTGATTTTGTTTGTAACACGTGTTTTGAATTAGGTATCATGGTTTTTTAAAATATTGTTTACTAAGTATCTAGTCTAATAAGTATCAAGTAGACATATTTAATGACATATCCTGTATTTTTGAGCAAGTCATCGTAGCTGATTCTTAAATATTCACCGCTATTATTTAAAAAAATCCGGTCAAGTTGAGTTGGACTCGCACACCTTCATTGGACCTATTAATGTTATTTTACTATTCGTCTAACACCAAACCAAAACCACACACATAACACCAAAACTAACCAATAGCAAAAAACCAAACCGCAAAACTAACTTTGGCTGTCGAATTTCTTTTGGGATTTCTAAAGAATACACACATCATCATCGAAAAATCATTTTTTTTCCTGTAAAATATAGATTGACAATAGCCGGGACCGACTTTTAACGTGCCCCTCCGAAGCAAGGAAACGCTCGGTTCAAATGCCACTAAGTGGTGACCCATCTAAGGACTGACCTCGCCTGACGTTCCTTACCCAACTGATTGTGTATCGAACAGTGGTTACAACTGGCTATGAGCATCTCACCACCACTTATTCATCCACGTTTATGTTCCATTCTCTCTTTTTTCCATCCCAAGGTTGCCTGGAAGAAGTTGCGAATAGCGGATGAGGCCGCCCTTTGTATTTAAGTATATAATATGCTTTATTTTATGTGTAAGTTTGTGTGTACAATAAAGAGTACATATATCTATATATTTTTTTTTTCGCGTTATACTCAAATAAAATATGTTATACTCAAAACCAACCACAAAAACGCCAGTAAAGGTTGATTTTCAAAAAGTTGTGATACCCGTGTTTCATAATTTCTTTTGCTGCGTACACTGAAAAGTTTCGCGCCCATGTGATGTAATATTTTTTTTTCCATACAAACTGAGAGCCCATTTGACCCACTTAAGTGTGGAACTTCGAAAATCCGTTCCTATTGTTCACTCAGCCTATTTGAATAATGTTGATTCCAAATTTCAAGATTCTACGTTAAATGGTTTTGGCTGTTTCGTGATTCTTATAAAACATCCTGTTCTTTTATTAATACAGATTAATATGTAAATATGAAAAAAAGAATCCGATATCATCAGCCAAAAAAAATCAAAGAAAACAATACAATTGTCCTATCGCATGTATTCTGTACTATAGCCAGTAAGTCAAGTACAATATAATAAATGTTGTCATCCTTTACCCACCTTAGGGGTGGAATTTCCTAATACCCTGAAATATATTTTTTTTACTGAAACACCAAATACCAATTTATATGCGTTTAACTTCGAAAATCTCTAATTTTCATACAAACTTTCATCCCCTATTTTACCCCCTTAGGGGTAGAATTTTCAAAAATCCTTTAATATGTATTCTTTATTTTTAACTAACAGGCCAATTACTAAATTACACGAATTTAAGTTCATAAATGACTGATTTTCCTGATTTTCATACAAACTTTCATGCTCTATTTAACCCCCTTAGCGGGTGGAATTTCCAAAAAACCTGAAATATATATTTTTATTTTTTAACTAACAGGCCAATTACTAAATTACATGAATTTAAGTTAAAAAATGACTGATTTTCATACAAACTTTCATCCCCAATTTTACCCCTTTAGAGGTGGAATTTCCAAAAATCCTGAAATACAATTTTTTATTTTTAACTTTAAGGCCAAATACTAATTTTCATTAATTTTACTTCAAAAATGACGGATTTTCATACAAATTTTCATCCCCTATTTTACCCTCTTAGGGGTGGTATTTCCAAAAATCCTTCCTTAGTGGATGTCTACGTTATAAATGTTACCTACTGTAAAAATTTCAAGTCTCTAACCCAAGCCGTTTAGGCTGTGCGTTGATATGTCAGTCAGTCAGTTTCTTCTTTTATATATACAGATGGATTACTTTAGTTTGATTAATGTATCCGCAAAGTTTCTTCATGCATAGTATTTTTCTGTGGTTCAAACTAAAAAACCATACTAAAACCCCTTTAAGGGTCGATTTTCAAAAAGTTGTGATACACGTGTTTTTTCATTTCTTATGTTTGTTACGTTGACAAAATTTCCTGTATTTGTGGTGTAAAACAAAATGTTTTCCATACAAACTTTGAGATCCCATTTGACCCACTTAGAGGTTGATTATCGAAAAATGCTGAAAATTAGTTTATTTAATTTTTGTATTGAGTTTATGTACCGAGTTTCGTTTCTTTAGCTCTATTATAGCATTAAATGGAAATCGTTCTACGTGTAAACTTTACAACCCCATTAAATGATCATAGGGGTTGTTTTTTGCAAAATGACGGATATAGGTTTCCTAGATTCTTGTGTGCAACACATAAATTAAGTCTTATGACTGTAGGTCGAAAATAATTTTTGGACCCCCATTGGACCCCGTTAAGAGTTGATTTTCAAAAAATTATTATCTATACAATCATTGCTTTAGTTTGATAAATATATGTATTCGCAAAGTTTCATAAATGCAGCATGATATTTTTTTCCGCGTTTCATACTTAAAAACCATGCTAACATCCCTTTACGGTTCGAATTTGAAAAAGATATGATACACGTGGTTCTTAATTTCTTTGGCTTAGTACATTGACTAAATTTCTTATCCGTGTGATGAAAAAAAATATTCCATAATTACTTTGGGAGCCCATTTGACCCACTTAGGGGTTGATTTTACAAAAATGCTCAAAATAAGTTTGTTCAATTATTGTGTTGAGTTTATTTACTGAGTTTCGTTACTCTAGCTGCATCATATCATGAAATGGAAATCCTTCTTTGTGCAAACTTTGCAACCCCTTGATATGACCTTAGGGGTTGTTTTTCAAAAAATGCAGGAAACAGGTTTCTTAGATTCTTGTGTACAATATATAAACTAAGTCTTATGACTGTAGGTCGAAAAACATTTTTTGGACCCCAATTGGACACATTTCGGAGTTGATTCTCAACACATGATTATTTACACATAGATTGCTATAATTTGATAAATATATTCGCAAAGTTTCATCAATGCAGTAAGTATGTTTTTTTTTACGTTGTACTTTAAGGGTCGATTTACAAAAAGTTGTAATATACGTGTTTCTTTATTTCTTTTGTTTAGTACACTGACAAAGTTTCATGTCCGTGTGACGAAAATTTTCTTTTTTCCATACAAACTTTGGGAGCCCATTTGACCCACTTAGGGGTTGATTTTACAAAAATGATCAAAATTAGTTTCTTCAATTGTTGTATTGAGTTTGTTTACCGAGTTTCGTTACTCTAGCTGTATCATAGGATGAAATGGAAATCCTTCTTTGTGCAAACTTTGAAACCCCATTAAAAAACCTTAGGGGTAGTTTTTTGCAAAATGCTGGACATAAGTTTCTTAGATTCTTGTGTGCAATATATAAACTAAGTTTCATGGTCGAGAAACATTTTTTGGACCCCAATTGGACCCCTTTACGAGATGATTTTCAAAAAATGATTATTTGCACTTGGATTGCTACAATTTGATTAATGTATTCGCAAAGTTTCAGCAATGCAGTATGAAATTTTTTTTCCGCGTTGCATACTCAAAAACCAGGCTAAAATCCCAATATGGGTTGATTTTCAAAAAGTGTGATACACGTGTTTCTTTATTTCTTTTGTTTAGTACACTTACAAAGTTTCATGTCCTTGTGAAGAAAAAAAAAATTTTTTCCATACAAACTTTGGGAGCCCATTTGACCCACTTAGGTACGGAATTTCGAAAAATCCGTTCTTATTGTTCACCTAGACTATTTGAATAATGTTGGTTCCAAATTTCAAGATTGTACGTAATATGGTTTTTGCTGTATCGTGATTCCTAGAAAACACCCTGCTCTTTTATTAATATAGATTTGTATTATGTGAAAACATGAAAATAATAATAATATTTTGGGACAATCGACGAACGATCTTCTGATCTCAAACTAGGCAGAGCCTTTACTATGGTAAACAGGCAGCTGATACTAATACTTATAAGTATACTTTTTTGTCATTGTGCGCGTCGCAGGTAACCGGTGGATGCAAATAGCCAATTGTCGTTCATTGTGGCGTTCTAAGGGGGAGGCCTATGTTCAGCAGTGGACGTCTTCCGGCTGATGATGATACTTTTTTTGTAAATACATACTGATATACTTATGACGCCCAGACACTTGGTGGGAATCGAACCCGCGCCCCTCGGTTGGTTGCCAGGGTCTCTAACCACTACACCAACGGGCCCGTCAATTGTGAAGTGGAAAACCAGAAATTAAATTAAAACTGCATTGCAAATTCAATATGAGCAATGGAAAACGAAGATTTGCTACAAAATTCTTTGACCTTCTACCTGGATGGACGATCTAGTTACCTTTTTCCTTGTCATTAGATTCTTCAGTGGGCGGGAGTTAAATAGTGTTCTAAGTTCCTTAGTTTAGCCCATAAAATAAGATATATGTTTTTTTTCACCCACCAATTTTGTTCATGAAACTAGTTTATCCCATTGTAAAGTTGGCAACACTGATCCCTGTTTAAAAAGTAAGTAGGTTGCGCTCACTTAACTCGAGTGCAACGCTAAGAAAAAAAAAACGAGAAAATACAATCAAACTGAAAGGCCAAAGGGATAGTAGTCGGAGCAGTCCCCCTAAGCAGCACGCGCGCACGGGTTGACTCGAGAAGCAGCCATCACTCCCCTCAACCATATTGGAGGGAAGGGGGTGACCCGCCACACGAAGCCGCCACAAGCAGAGCGAATCGATAGCGAGCATGACATATTTTTTGTGATGAAACTGGGAAAGACATAAGCCTTGTCATCACTAACATGTATAAATTTTAAAAAAACCCGACATACATAACATTAAATCAACTGATCATTATATCAAATAAAATTATAGATTCATTTGTTATATCTTGTAAATTGTATTAGAGATTTTGTAATTATATCAAATATTACTTAGGGGTCGTCCATTAATCACGTGAGGCTCGAAAGGGGGGGGAGGGGTTCCGAAAAAAAACACGAAATATCACCAGGACGGGGGAGGGGTATAATGAGACATCACGTGTATTTATATTTCGTTGAATGCACGATTTCTAAACCAAACAGCGGCACATGGCCTTGACTCACCGTTGCCAGCAACGACTTCCCCTTCAACATTTAATCAGTTACCTATTACTATTTAAAGATAATATTCCGAAAATTTCGATATAGTTTGTACAAAAAAAATACACGTGATTTTGGTTAGTTTAGTTTAAAACCTCACCACTTATCACCAGGAGGGGGGGAGGGGTTAAAAAGTTGCTAAAAAACATCACGTGATTAATGGACGACCCCTTACCCCAATTTTATGGTCTTTACCAGATAAATTCCTCCAAATAAATCATGGTTCTCCAGGAAGTTCTTAATCGGTGGTGATCAAATTTATACAGATTCATTATATACAGGTTCCTTCTTTCGAATAAAAAAAGATTCATTGAAATTGGTCAATATTTGCCAGTGGTATGACCAGTTTTGTCCTTAAAAAGCCATAAAAACATCAACCTCCAGCATTCCTACAGTTTTTTCAGTCGCCATTCTCATTTTTTCAGGAACTACTTATTCGTACGTAATAATTTTTTATGGGACCCAATTAATGGAGCGGCCTATCCGTACAATTCGAATTCGAATTGAGAACCTCTTCCTTTTTTGAAGTCGGTTAAAAAGGAGGAAGTTCTCAATTTAATTGAATTGTATGTATTTTTAACACGCTTTTACTTGCTTGAGCTATATAATAATAATAATAATACCAGCCCTTGTTAATGTCCCACTGCTGGGCACGGGCCTCCCTTCAAGATGAAGGGGCTTAGGCCATAGTCCACCACGCTGGCCAAGTGCGGGTTGGCTGAGCTATATGTATGATGGTAATGGAATCTTGCAATGGAATTTTGATTTTGACTCAATGTAGTCTCGCGGTCACGAACGGCGTCGGTCGATAATCGCTTGCACGAGCCGCCCCGAAATACATGCGGGCGGGGGTTCAAACGATTCTATTTGAAAACTGGTACACCGTTCGTGTCCACGATAGTTCGTACACAAAGGTCAGTGAACTTTCTCGGAGAGCAGTTTTTATTAAAGTATTGGAAATTTAGATTTTTTATTGCAATGCGAATCATTGCTATTCACACCTATAAACTTGCAATGCATTCTGTGGTTATCGTAATTAAATAGTACTTAACAGAACTGTAACAATATATTGTAAAAATAATGACAAACTATAACCACCTGACGGACTATTAAGATAACCGCGATTGCTGATAAACATTATTAACGTAACTGTACAGACAACAGCTTCACATAATACTGTCATTTAAAGAAGGTCACGAGTATGTATGAAATCCTCGCTTTTTTGGGTTTATTCCAATTTGGTCGGATAACCAGTAATCTAACAGGGGTTCTAGTTTTTGCTTGTATCTTCTTTATTATGAAATATTTGAAGCTGAAATTTTCAGGATATGTATTTCATTAAGTGCTCTAATTCTTGGTTTATACCAAAAACTCTAGGGTTGGTCTTGTTTGACGTCAAAATACAAAAAAGCTAGACATTATCAGTTTTGATTCAAAGTGATATTATTCAATAATGCGTATATAATATGTTTTGAAACTTTTCGTGGATGTTAAGAGTATTAAAAAGGACCGAATACCGTTTTCAGTGTGTATGAATTTTTGTTCGTTTAAGCGCTAGGACCTTTTTTTGGTTTTCATAAATCCATTATTACGCTAAAACGGTAAATATTTTTGAAAATCTAATTAATGCACAAATACGCACAAATTAAGAGCTACTAATAATCGTTTATTCTACAGGTGCACAATTACTGGTTTCCGAGAAACACGATTCTGCAAAACGTTACCCCAGCAGGAATTGTAATAACTCTGAAATCTTAAAACGCACAAATTTCATTTTCAGCGCACAATTACGCACAAATATAAGCTATCTTTCCTGAAGTTTATGTTTCTCTCCGATCATTGGTTTAGAATCTTCTTGCTGGAACAACGTTACCCCAGCAAGAATCGTTTTTCGGATTTTTCTCGAAAACGAAATGATGCACTAATTTTTTATTCCGCGCACATTTACAGCAGATTATGCTCTAATTATTCGTTTAACTCAATCTTCTCTACGACCATCTTTCTTGCTGGGGTAATGCTCACGGCCGCAAGTTTGCTTGTCACCTTGGTAGTATAAAACCACCAGCGCCCCTAGCGGTAACTATCAAAAACTAATAAAATGTACGACAGGAAACTGACAGTTTCATCGAGCTCGTTATTTATCAAAACCCGTACTAGACCCTCAACTCTATGGTCTGTCTTATTGTTTACAGCTTCAATAATGCCGCTCCGGTACATTACAATCGTAACCACGAGTCGCTTTTTTAAATTCACTGAATAGCTGTTTAATACATTTTAAGTAATAGGGGACTAAGTTGGGAACGTGTGAATGACTCTGCAGATGCCATAGTCTGGCATTATGTGTGCGTAGTGTACTTAGGTAACACTCGGTCGCTGCTGCTAATAGTGTGCGGGGGTTAGAGACCGGTCGCTTTAGTATAATCTCGACTTCCAGAAGCTGGAATTCCGAAAAGCGACTAAATCCTAAAAGTACCGTGTGTATAGCACACACACGGTAGTTAGTTTCAGGAGGCCAATAACCGGCTAAAAGAATTTCTATTTCTATTTGTGTTTAAATTTTTAAATATCTCTTAAATCATTATTATCAGCCGGAGAAGACATTCACTGCTGAACAAAGGCTTAAATACTAGGATAAATACTTATTTAAGTAGGTTTTTTTTATACTACCAAGGTGGAGGCTACGGCCCGCCTGGTGGTAGATAAGCAGTCATCGCAGCCTATAGACGCTAGCAACACCAGAAGAATCGCTAGCGCGTCGCCGACCTCTAAGACCTTAGTAGTCTTTTGTGTCGGTGGACGGTTCCTTGCACAAGTAATCTACCACCTAGTAAAAATAATAATAAGATGGTATATTATCCGAAAAAAAAACGAGTGCAATTGATCAAGAAGCAAATGCAACGTCTGTCGCCACCTGCAGATGGCGCTGGCCCTGCAAGAGGCCACGCCCAGCTCCCTGCTGGTGCTCGACGAGTTCGGCAAGGGCACGTCGTCGGCGGACGGGCTGTCGCTGGCGGCGGCGTGCCTCAACACGCTCGTGTTCCGCGGGGACTCGTGCCCTCATGTAAATGTAACGTCTAGAGCCACTGTAGATGGCGCTGGCCCTGCAAGAGTCCACGCCCAGCTCCCTGCTGGTGCTCGACGAGTTCGGCAAGGGCACGTCGTCGGCGGACGGGCTGTCGCTGGCGGCGGCGTGCCTCAACACGCTCGTGTTCCGCGGGGACTCGTGCCCTCATGTAAATGTAACGTCTAGAGCCACTGTAGATGGCGCTGGCCCTGCAAGAGTCCACGCCCAGCTCCCTGCTGGTGCTCGACGAGTTCGGCAAGGGCACGTCGTCGGCGGACGGGCTGTCGCTGGCGGCGGCGTGCCTCAACACGCTCGTGTTCCGCGGGGACTCGTGCCCTCATGTAAATGTAACGTCTGTCGCCACTGTAGATGGCGCTGGCCCTGCAAGAGTCCACGCCCAGCTCCCTGCTGATCCTCGACGAGTTCGGCAAGGGCACGTCGTCGGCGGACGGGCTGTCGCTGGCGGCGGCGTGCCTCAACACGCTCGTGTTCCGCGGGGACTCGTGCCCTCATGTAAATGTAACGTCTAGAGCCACTGTAGATGGCGCTGGCCCTGCAAGAGTCCACGCCCAGCTCCCTGCTGATCCTCGACGAGTTCGGCAAGGGCACGTCGTCGGCGGACGGGCTGTCGCTGGCGGCGGCGTGCCTCAACACGCTCGTGTTCCGCGGGGACTCGTGCCCTCATGTAAATGTAACGTCTAGAGCCACTGTAGATGGCGCTGGCCCTGCAAGAGTCCACGCCCAGCTCCCTGCTGATCCTCGACGAGTTCGGCAAGGGCACGTCGTCGGCGGACGGGCTGTCGCTGGCGGCGGCGTGCCTCAACACGCTCGTGTTCCGCGGGGACTCGTGCCCTCATGTACTGCTCGCCACGCACTTCCTCAACATCAAGGACTATATCGTGGACACGCCCGTCGTGCGATACCTAGTAAGTTTAACAAATCACAACAATCCTACTTAATATGTTTAGTTATGTAGGTAGTTAGACTTTACACATATTTCCAGTGCTTAGAGTACGATTCTTAGTACCAAGTACAGCATTGACTTCATTTTTAGGGTTCCGTACCTAAAAGGTAAAATAGGAACCCTTATGGTCTGACTTCGTCTGTCTGTCTGTTACACCTGTATATATTTCAGGAACCACTGATGGAATCGATTTGAAACTTGGAATAGTTTTAGATATTTCTTACCCAACCCCATCGCAAATATTTTTTTTTTTTCTTTAACTTTTTTTTTTATAATGGGGGTCGAAATGTGTCATCAAAATTTCAAAGCGAGACTACTATATCGAGTGGGGTATCATATGAAAGGGCTTCATTTGCACATTGCAAAACTGATTTTTATTTTGGTTTATGTCACGTAGTATTTGGCTGATAATCAAAAATTTCAAAAAAAAAAACCGTTCTCCTACTTAGTTTTGCAGATTGTTTTTTTTTTTGCTATCTGAGGTGAATGATGAATAGTTTAATAACTAATAGGTCCAAAGATGATATGGAACCCTCGGTGCGCGAGTCCGACTCGCACTTGACTGGTTTTTCTTAATTCTTATGAGTCCGTTTTCTTAGGTTCGTTCTCTTGTCAGGTTTTATTGTATTTACACTTGTGCAACTATGTACCTGTACTTTGTAATGGACAGGGCCATCATTGGTGGTGTGCCGCATAGGTATCATTCATCTGATAGTACGTACCTATGCGACACATCTTACCATGACCTTTTGGCTTGCACTAGTACTAAGTAATTAAGCCCTAAATTAGCGTATTTTATCCAGCCAGAGTGCCTTACATCGAAACAGCATTTGCGACAAAACTAACCCTGGAGTGGTACCTACACGAAAAATCGCTTGCACAAGAAACATACCACAAAACGGTTAGTTTTGTAGTGAGTCATAGAAATTGTGTATTCAACATAGAGTTTCGAGCACACGGTCCAAGACGGTGAGCCAGTATTCCTGTTCCGCGTGCAAGAAGGCGAGGCGGCCGGCAGCTTCGCCTTGCAGGTGGCCGCCGCCGCCGGCCTCCAGCGTACAGTGCTACAACGAGCTGAACAGCTCATGGACTGCGTTAAGGTGACCCATACACGATATATACATATTATGTACTAGATTAAGTCGGATTATTCTATAGGTGTGGTGTCCGGGTAAGAATACCACCCTCCCATCACCTCCCGTTGGGTGTCCGTAAGAGCCGACTAAGGGAAAACAAGAAGACGGGCAGCAGCGTCTCTCTATTGGATTAACCTACCATCTATACTGCGATCCCCAAGCCGCCTGCCAAGCGTGGGGATTATGGCAAGCTGTGGACGTATATCGACTGTTGATGATTCTATAGGTGGTAAGGTCTCTCCCTGAGGCGGTTGACGGCAAGGTGCGTCTACTGTCGTCGTGAGTACCGCGAGGGTGCCGGGGGAGCGAGCGTTTCTTATGCCGGTACAGAGACCGGGTACCTTTTGAAAGTTCCCCTCCGACCACAAAAATATCGTCTGGACATTACCTGGCAACCAAAATGGTCCAACGACTTCAGCCAATCGTCTCACGACTCTAGCGCTGCCAGTCGTAAAGCAAATTACCTGTTGTGGTGACCATAACACGACGATTAATGATCTGACGTCATATAATCTTTTTATTTAACCAACATAAGATTAGAGACAGTGGCCACACAATTCTCGCCCCTCTTCTTATTGAAGTAAAATCTTGTTTCGTATTTCAGAACAACACATTACCGCCGGAAAACAAACGGATTACGAGGAAATTGCAAAACTGCATTGAAATGGTCAAACGCGACTTACTCACAGACAATATTTAATCGTTCGTAAAATCTGTTACAATATAATAATAATATGTATAATGATATTCACATCCGGCTCGGCGCAGCTAACAACAATATAAAAATCCAAAATATATCAAAAAAATAAATTAACTACAGTCCGAAGGGAAAAATAACAAAACTCCTCGAACAATCCGGACCAACCAACATACGAAACAATGAGGTCTTTTATATATGGAATCATTTCTTAATACAATATAGAAATTCGTATACTTTTATAAAGACGACCTTTTTTATTTTTCCTCTCGAACTTCTAACTTACCGCCTAAACATCTCGACTTAAACATACGTCACAATACAAGCTGGAATGGTTACATATCTCATTGCTATGGCATATTTGTTATAATTCGATTCATTCATAAGAGAAGCTTCATAAAGACCATTTGTGACCCACACGCTTTCGTAGCCATATTTTTTTCTTTTGTTATATAAAAAGCTAATTAAAAAGCTTTTAAAGATAATAAGAATTTAGTCATGTTTATTAGCTATTATTATTAGTCCGCCAACCCAAACTTGGAGGACCATGGCCTAAGCCCCTTCATCTTAAGGGGAGGCCCGTGCCCAAAAGTGGGACACAAACAAGGGCTGGTATTATTATTATTAGATATTGGAGACCACCTAAATTATGACCCGTCAACATTTAAAACGCTAGTAAATATTATAAACGATTCATAATTGGGTCAAGCCATACATCGACCGCATCATTTTTCAAGCACACTTCGTCCTTATAAAAAATAAATAGAGCTTTACAACCATAAACAAAATAATACAAAATATACATAACAATATACATAATCGCTCTCTAGTATACAAATACTTTTCTCATATAAAAAACTTTTAACGTAAAACCTTCCATAGACTTGATATGGATATGGCATAGATATTTGTTTGGCATTGCTTAAAAATCGCGGGCAATCCTAATAGATACTCATATCTTATTCCAACCACCATTACAGAGTTCGTAATGTTAATATTAACATTAGAGGTGTTGAATTATAGTGCTGATTATCTGTAAATGTTCATTACAGTGTTGGAATTAACAATAATATCGATAATATAATTTGTCAGAAAAGTAAATACAGTTTCTTTTATTATGGCAACACTTATGTCTATGGATTGGGAAATATTAAAAAAAAAAACTATTTTTCGATTCCTACTGTAATTATTAGCTCACAATTGTTATTATCAATACCAAAAAGTCTGGTTTGGTTAATAAAATTCAAGATCTTAATAAAAGTACCGTTTTAAAAAAAATGTAATTTGCCTGCATATAGCTAGGGTAAGTAAGATACTAGTAAAATATTAGTCTCACCTTCTTTATAAATTTTCTGATGCCTTATTCAGAACACTACAGCACTTATTTTCTTGACAAAATATACATCGACGCACGCGATTCCTTCGCACCGTGAGAATGCACCGGGGAGCTGTTTACATGGACTTCATCTGCTGCATGAGCTCTTCTAGGGACAGCTCGGAGGCAGCCACGGCGCCTCCCGTGCTCGACTCCGGCGTACTGTTGTCTACCGGGATGCTGTATGCCACCTGGATACCGAAATGAGATGAATCATCTTAATCTCACTCAAGACTTAAATAAAATCTATAAGCTCAGAGCAAAACTCTTAAGTGAAGTTACTTTAAGTATGGCTAAACGGCTATTACCATCGATATAATATTTAAACTAGATAGGACTAGGCGTGTCTGGCGACTGAACAGAATATCTGACACTGCGACATCTATCAGTTTCTTTGTTCTGTCTGTTTCTTTTGTCATTATTACAATAGATATTGTAATCGTAATTGAAAAAAGTTAAGCAATTGTGCAGTTCTAACTTCGAAAATAATAATAATATTTTATGTCCACCGTTACAAGGTTTCATTGTTAAATTTTGATGAAGTATCAAATGTGATCTATTAAATTGACCGACTTTAAACTTTACTCATTAGTAATTATGAGTGTAGAGATAGAATTAGCAATGTTACCTGCACTCCATCGACTAGTTTGAGATTAGACACGTCATCGTCATCCGGCGTGTTCTCGTCCACCAAGCTGATACCTGCCGACCAACAATTATATTAATCATTGCAGCACATAATACAAGCTAGAATAGAAAGACTCATTCTCTAGAGGTGCATTTCATTGTGTTTATAATTTATGTGCCCACAGGCCCAATTTATATTAGTTAGTTAAATAATTACGTCCATCAGATATGCTAACGGGATTATAGCAACAGCCTATGGCCCAGAACAATACATAATTAAATATTTCTGGACACAATCTTATGTCTCTCAAAGACAGTCAATTGATCCTTCAGATTGGAACACTTTATGACACAGGATATCTATTCTATACATATTATAAAACAAAGTCGCTCCCGCTGTCTGTCTGTCCCTATGTATGCTTAGATCTTTAAAACTACGCAACGGATTTTGATGCGGTTTTTCTTAGTAGATAGAGTGATTCAAGAGGAAGGTTTATATGTATAATACATGCATAATATAGTAGAGGAACACTGATAATTTTTGAGGTTTCTAATGTGATGTCGTAAATAAGCACATTTTTTTGCGCTTACATTGCAAACGCTGGCTGAACCCTACGAGACAGATCAAAATAATGTACTACAGTATTGTACACCTTAACACGGTCTACAAAAAAGTTTGCGATGGTACTTATATGTTTATCTCTTAGAGATAACCCACAATAACCATTTTTTATCCTTTACTTTTTATGAAAAATAATTACATATTAATAAATTGTTGTTAGCATGAATTTGTCCCTTCTTCAATATAACATAAACTTCACTAATATATACACCAATGGCAAAAAAGCTGTGAATGTTGTTCATACCGCTAGGTTAAAGTTAAGCAACATAAGGCTAGGTCATTAAATAGATGGGTGAATCGATTTGTATGAAATTTTGTGTACATATTGGGTAGGTCTGAGAATAAAATCGTAAAGTATATTTCATGCCGCTAGGTTTAGCAACGTTAGGCAAGGTCATTACATAAATAGGTGACGGGCGGCGGCGACTCCGAGGAGGACGGTGACGGGGTTGCATGCCCCATCCCCGTGATCATGGTGCCAGGTTCCCGGGGGCTATAATGCGCACTGAGGGGTATTTGGTGCAGATCCCACTGGAGGAGGGCCCAGGTCCCCCCTCCTATATGGTGATGCGATAGCTGCAGGGGTTTAAGTGGGTAAGAATCCCAGATACCATGATTAACGGGGATATTTAGAACGAGAGGAGGGTGCAAGAGAGGAGAGAGAGGGAGAGGGGATTCGAGGAGTGGGTGATGGGGTGAGGGATAGGGGGATTAAGGTAGAAAAAGGGGAGAGTGAGGGGGAGCAAGGTGAGAAAAGAGAGAGGGGGACGGGGTTCAGAGAGGGGACAAAGGGGAGAGGAAGAGGTTGACTGTGACGGGGACCGAAGCGGGAAAGGGGAAAGAGAAAGGAGAGAATTAGAATTAGATTTTTCTTATAAGTGAGAGAGAGATGGAGAGAGAAATAAATCAAGGGAGGGGGGAGAAAAGGGGAGCAAAATGTAATAAAAGCGCGGGCGGAGCTGCGCGGGTCAGCTAGTAAATTTATAATATAAAGATATTGAGGTTTAGGCGTAGTGCGTTGGACATTTATTACAACACCAGATATAACCCTGAGTATCAGCTGGGGAATTTGTGGCGTTCATCATCATTATCATCAGCCGAAAAAAGTCCACAGTGGACTTTTTTCGGAGTGGACTTTACAAGGGAGGGGTTGTTAAAATCCCCACGCTAGGCAGGCGTCTTGGGGATCACAGTGTAGGTGGTAGTTTATCCAGCAGAAAGACACTGCCTTTTGTTTTCCCTTAGTCTTCTCCATTCTTCAGAAGCGTACGTCTAATTTTTGCAAGACTTTAACGTGATGGGGGTGTGACTGCAACCTCATACGACCTTCATTCTGAGCAAAGAAAGCCCCACATACCCCACTCGTTGTCGTTGTGGACGGGAGCCAGATCCTCGGTGACCTCGGTGGCCAGTTCCACCACCGGCTTGGCTTTGTACTCCGCCTGTCGCGTGCGACAGAAGCTGTCGTCACACTGCGGGTTCGGCTGGTAGAGAACAATATTGTCACTATAAACGCGAAAGCCGTCCAATGCTGAACAAAGGCCTCCTCTCAGAAGGGGAGGGTTGCCATAGCCCCACGCTTGGTAGGCGTCTAGAGGATCGCAGTATAGGTGATAGGAAATCCAATAGTATAACGCTACTGCCCGTCTTCTGGTTTTCCCTTAGTCACCTCTTACGGACACCCAAGGAGATGGGAGGGTGCTATTCTTACCCGGACACCCAATGGGTTCGATGTTATATAGGTTATAATTTACCTTTAAACTCATCGTAGGAAAGAAGTCTGTTAGCGCGCTGTACCCTAAGTAATGGGTGACCGTTCCGAATTCCAATAGATACTTCAATGTGTTTTGCACTGTAATAAAAACATCTATACATATAATGACGAAAATGATTATTGTGCCTCTCTGCTTACTTTTCTACACATACATAGGTAGCAAACAAGCAAGCATCCCGTCTAACTTATTTTAATTAAAATACTAAAATGTGATAATCATTTTGCACGAAAGTGTACGTGCACGAACTTTCCCCCACTACGCCGACTTATGTTCAAGTTATTTGCCGGGTGCTGTACCAAGGTGGCAAGCAAGCGTGCGGCCCGCCTGATGGTAAGCAGTCACCGCAGCCTATAGACGCTAGCAACACCAGAAGAATCGCTAGCGCGTTTCCGACCTTTAAGACATTAGTTATTAAGTATTTGTGTCTAGTAATTTCACCACCTACAGTGCCTTTCACACCGGAACACAGCCATGTTTACACACTGCTGCTTGGCGACAGAATATCTGACAATGTGGTGGTACCTACCTGGACGGTTCCTCGCACAAGGAACTTACCAACTAGTATGCATCATGCATGAATAATGATCCAGGTAGGATCTACAACGATGTTGGATATTCGTGGATATTGAAAGATTTTGACAATTCAATCAAAATAGCTACAAATAAAGTTTCGTTTACATTTCCAAGGACGCGTATAAAAGTAATGAATGCCTTTATGATAGTACTTAGAATTTTTTTTTTCAATATTAATCAAATGAGAATAGCAGCACATAAGGTCGCTCCACGTTCCTCACTGTCCTCAACTACGCAAATAACAAAGAAATCTTGGACAAAGATATTGGACAGAAAGGAGAATGGCCAAAAAACCCAAGACAACTGAGATGTCTTGGGTTTTTTTGGCATACACTAATTTAACTTTAACATATTATTTTTTGGCCTAGCCTGGGTTTCTTTTTGTATAGGCCGAGAGTTTCTCCTTGGACGAGTGTAATACCGCCCTACCACTACCACCCTATGTTATAGATAGTATGTGTGTATAATACGTTACCCAGGAAGCCGGCGACGATGCCCATGGTGGTGGGCAGGCTGGCGGCGCACACGCCCTCGCGCTTCAACGTGCGCTCGTCTATCTTGGAGGCCACTACCAGCGGCGGCGCGCACTGAAACATACAATACAATTATTAATAAGATAGTAAATATAAGAATAGCAGCCCATGTTTTTGTCCCATCGTTGGGCACGGGCCTCCTCTCGAGATTACGAGGCTTAGGCCATAGTCCACCACGCTGGCCAAGTGCGAGTTGGCGGAATTCACACGTCATTCGAAAGCTAGTTAGGCTTCCTCAGACATGCAGGTTTCCTCACGATGTTTTTCCTTAATAATAAGATAACATCATCTTTCTTACAAGTACATATACGTTGAAAATTTAAACCCCCGATAGAAGAGGAATAACAATAATTATAATCTTATTTCTTTCCAAGTTTGTGCCGCACTCACGTCAGTCAGTGTTAATTATCATTATTTGAGTTTTTGAAACCGAATTAATTCGACACTCGTAACCAATAAACTCTGACAGAAAGTAGAAATATTTTTTTTACTTAGATATCTATAAGATAGATATTTCCTACTCTATAATGAAAAATATTATAATATAGGCCCCGTGGGGTGCCCGGGTAAGAATAGCACTCTCCCATCTCCTTCCGTTGGGTATCCGTAAGAGGCGACTAAGGGAAAACAAGGAGATGGGCAGCAGCATCTTTCTTTTAAATCTATCTTCCACCTGCGATCCCCACCACCTACAAAGCGTGGGGATTATGCCAACCCCTCCCTTCTAAGGGGGAGGCCTTTGTTCAGCAGTGGACGTGTATCGGCTGGTGATGATGAATGAAAAATAAGCATACACGGTTCCAAGGGTCAAATTAATTAGATTAAAAAATGGCTGAAGTTAGAAAAAGAATTGATGTTTCTGGGTGTGAAAGTAAGTATTTTAACACTTATTCTTCTGGGAGAAAACATGTTGCTGCTGCAACAACTTTTAAAGTATATTAAATTTAAGTGTCCAGACACTTGGTGGGAATCGAACCCACGACCTATTGGTCGGCGGCCAGGGTGTCCACCACTAGACCAACAGGCCCGCCCTTTAATTTAAATATAAAATTAATTTAAATATAAAACTTAGATTAAAGGATAATGACTTTCAGTGTATGGAATTTGGGCTAAAGTTGCATCAAAATCAAACTCTCTTTTTTACAGACTACATTTATCGTAATAACTTCTGCAAAAGCTCTTTTTGTAAACAAAACTGTGGTTTTGGAGTAATTTTATAAAATTGCACATAACCTAAAAACATGTGACCTTGGGTAACAACGTAAACTTGAGTACAGAAAAGCGTTGAGATTTTTTTCTTTTACTCTTACAGTAGGACGTAATCATTGGATGCCACCGTAATCACATCATCAGCAGCCGATTCACTGCTGAACAGAAGCCCCTCCCCCCGTAGAAGGGAGGGGTTGCCATAATCCCCACGCTTGGCAGGCGCCTCGGGATC
The DNA here is from genome assembly GCA_911728495.1 of Furcula furcula. Lineage (NCBI taxonomy): Eukaryota > Metazoa > Arthropoda > Insecta > Lepidoptera > Notodontidae > Furcula > Furcula furcula. Next base: position 2,010,425 of record OU452244.1, read on the forward strand.
GCAGTATGGTAGGTATTCCAATAGAAAGACGCTGCTGCCTTTCTTCTCGTTTTCCCTTAGTTACCTCTTACGGAAACCCAATGGGAGGAGATGTGAGGGTGCTACTCTTACCCGGACACCCTAAGGGTAATCACATTATCACCCCAATAAAAAATAAGGGTGACCAGTCAGACTAAAATAGTGCGCATAGTCTAGAACCTGGCTTGAATACTAACGAATCAACTTGGTAAGTGAAAGAATAAATAAAATAAAACAAGTCCATTTGCTAAGCAAAGTCAAAAATATTTATTTATGCTTGTCAGAGAATCGGACTGGTCCCTCTTTTTTTTTCTGACAGACCCGGTCCTCCATCTCTCTTTTTGCTGACCTCCAGCAAGCAGCACTCGTTCCAATCATGGGATCTAAAACATTCAATAAATATATACCTACATACATTAAGCATTTAATTAAAAAAAACATTTCACAATGGGTACACACCACCAACATGGGTATGGTTTCATAACTTGATAAAAGTATGTAAGTAATTCCCCCGTGCCGGGTTAGAATTGCATCCCCTATCTCCTCGTTGAGTCTCGTAAGAGGCGACTAAGCGAGAATGGGAAGATGGGCAGCAGCGTCTTTCTTTTGGATTGATTTTCCACCTATACTACGATCCCCAGGCCGCCTGCCAAGAGTGGGAATTATGGAAACCCCTCCCTTCTAAGGGGGAGGCCTTTGTTCAGTAGTGGAAGCTTTCGGCTGCTAATGATGATGATGTAAGTAATTTAACTGTCTGTTTAGAAATACCTGAAAATGGTCAGGCAGTAATGGTTTCAAACTAGATAATATTATCTAATAACTAAAAACTGTTTTTTGAAAAAATGCGAAACCATCATAATAATAGATATTATTATCACTATCAACTAGAATATTTAACCAGATGAAGATTTTGTTTCATATATGTATGTATAACAATAATATTTACCAGATGCAGCGGAACATGTCTTACTGAAATTCTTCTGTCTTGTTGATCTTTATTTACAAGATTTATTCTAGTTGCATGTAGAAGAGAATTGCCACAAGATAAACATACTCTTCTATCACTTAATGATGTTAAAGATACATTCCTTTCACTGATTAGATTTGATCTATCTTGAACACTGTACGATGACAGCTGCAATAAAATCATAATTGAAAAAGTGTTGTTGTTGTTGTTGTTTCTATTGTTAGATACCTATCATGGACCTAGGTTTTATACTTCAGTGATACCTATGCACTTTGCTTTGTTTTCTAGTTTGACAGGAATGCTAAATGTAAGTTTTGATATCTATAATCTGTAACTTAATCATAGAAGTTACACCTATAGCCTATGAAGTGTAAAGCCTCCTTCCTGTATAATGTATTTTTTGTTTATTATCTACTTATGAGAATCTAAAATTAATAAACGTTTTTATGATTATAAATAGTAGGTAGGCCCTACAATCTATAATAAATTAGTCAGAAAATAGAAGGTTACCTACTTACTGCTTACCTGAGTATGAGTTATCGATATTAGACGATATTTGGGTTGTTTTATTTATAGTACCTAAGTAATTACCTTCTAATTGTACATTGGTTTTGCCGCGTCACTCAACAGCAAACCGCACGGACGGCACGACTCGATGCGTATACCACAGACACAGAGTGTATACAAATAAGTAAGTTCTACTTCTCCACAACTTCCATTACGGTTTTTTTCTAATTTAATGACACTGGTGAAACTTAATCGACGCAACACTGATTAATTACGTAATTACTCAATCGTATTCCTCTTTGTTAGCAAAGCAAAGCATAGACTCACGATAAACCAGACAGACTAGGGATACGAAAAAAGTATCGATACTTTTTAAAATCGAGTATTTTTCCATTAGATAACCGATACTTTTGTACTCGATACTTTTACTCCATTCCATGAGTAGGTACTTTTTACAGGTATCTTATCCAATAAATATTACATGTTACCTACTTAAAACTTATTTTATGTGATGTGGCTCATGTTTATGGCATACCATCTAATTCTATTATTTCGAACCTTCTAAAATATATATTGATTTATTTCGATACCAATACGAAAGGTATCGCTACTTTCTATTCGTTACCGTGTCGACATATGCGTTTGCTAGTTTAGCGATGAGACGGCGGCGCTGCTAAAGGGAGGATCCTCCGACCGAGCGAGGTGTGATGCTCGGCCAGGGCCGAAGCCCCCGACAGATGTTGTCGGGATGTTGTATATATTCTCCGAGTTGGAGAAACTTCGCTTGCACGATTCAGAAATCGGTGGCGCAATCTGTCTTGTTGTATGCAGTACTATTCGCTTCTTCTTCGCGTCGCTGTACCACATGTGGCGTCATCTTGTGTCGAGTCGCCACACTAGTACTGGGGACACAAAAAAAGGACCGATATTTTCCTTTCGATACCGATACTTTCGTACTCTATACTTTGTTATTGGTTATTCGAGCGATGTGGCCTGCCCATTGCCACTTCAACTTACAGATTCTGAGAGCTAGGTCATTGACCTTCGTTCTTCGTCGAATCTCCACATTTCGGATACTATCGCGCAAAGAAACACCGAGCATAGCTCACTCTATTGCTCATTGTGTGACTCAGAGCTTCTCTAAAAGGCCAGTAATTAAGGACCACGTGTCAGTACCATATGTCATCACTGGCAGCACACACTGGTTAAAAGCCTTTTCTTCGGGCACTGAGGTACTTTCGGACTAAAAGGTTTCGCGTAATTTCCCGAACGCTGCCCATCCGAGTTGGATTCATTCTTACATGCATACACCCTAAAAACATAGCCCACCAACAAAAAAATATTGATGTATAAAAAATATTGATTGTTCGTGGCGATATTTAATATTTCTATATATAGATACTTAGATATAAAATATCAAGTATCGAAATCGTATCAAAAACTATATTTATACTCGATTATGATATTTATGTCCTTAAAAATCGGTAAAAAAAATTATGCCTCCCACTCACGGCCAAAATCATTGTCCTTCAGAATCGCGCCGCCGCCGGTGCCGTCCGCGGTACGTATTGTTAGATCCTCCAGACCCAATGTTGGCCCTATTGGACCATGACTACTATATATCGAATCTGATAATGTTATACAAAAATATCGATACTATTTAAAGCGATTTGGCCATACTGACTGATATCCCTATTCTATTACATTCTACATCTCTATGACCGACGAAATAACCATAGATAAATAAATGTAATGCAATGGAAGTACAATAACCATACTTTTTTTAATTAGAATAAATTTCACAGTTTTTAGATAAAATCCAGGATACGTAATGTCGTAAAAAAATATGAAAATAATTTCTATAATATTTTGGTTTTGCTGCAAGAGACTTTCTAAGGCATAAAAAGTCATTCGCCTTTAATAAAATACCCATCTATAAAGGTAAAGGTATTTACAAAAAAAAAGTATATAAGTATTAGTATCAGTAGTAGTCTGGTTTCCATAGTACAGGCTCTGCCTAGTTTGGGATCAAATGACCGTATGTGGATTGTCCCAAAATATAAAAATATATATAAGAATGGTAATACTAAAAGGTAAAAGTTACTACAAACTACCGATTCCCCCCGCCCTTTCGGTAGACCTACGCCCGGTTTCTGAAAGGCTATTCAAATGGATATTCAACTAACATGACTGTTAACTTGACAGCTTGTTCAAATCAATTCGGGTTTCTGAAACGTTAATTAGAGAAAAATTTACTAATCTATGATCATTTTAATTTGACATGAAGAAAATTATTTAAGGATGGCTACATTTCCTATTTAGTTCAATATTTCATTCAATAGCTCATTCAATTCAAATATATTATAATCTGTAACCATAGATGGAGGATCTACAAGAGGGATGGACACTTTCTTTCTCATTCGCACAAGAAAAGAATGCATTTATGCACATTACATGTGATAGAAAGAAATAGAGTATTTTTTGTCCTTCGCCATGTGTCAAGATTCGAAGAAAAAGCACCAGTGGTACCCCATAGACAAAATATTTTTGATTGTCAAGCGGCTCCACACTCTTATTTCGTGAGCCTTCATCCCGCGCGGATGTGGAGTGCGCATTTCACTATCGTAAATTTCAAAAGTAGCAACTGTTAATACAATCTTGGTATTTTTGTTGTAAAAGAACTTTTATACCTAATAATTACGTAATCTGTCATAAAATAGTAGATTATCCAAAATAGTATAATTTAATACTTAATTTGTCGACCAACACCGATTAGTTGACATTGTATTTGACAAGAGAATAATCTATGATCATGGCTTAATTAGAATTTCAGAAACCCAAACTGGCTTTGACATGAAGTTTTTGAAGCAAATTTTAACAGCCGTGTCAACTGACAGGATGTTCAAATTAAAATAGTTGACCATGCTTTCTGCAACCCAAAATACACTTGACAGGAGATTTGACATCTAGTTAGTTGATTTTTGCGTTGATCATCCTTTCGGAAACCGGGCGCTAGTGTCAAAAATCATCAGTTGGACAACAACCCATGCCCACACCGACTGCAGTTTACTAGAATATAAACCAGTACTTACAGCAAAGCAAGCAGTCTCTCCGGGCGCTATGTACTGTATGTGACCGGAGACCGCATTCTCGCTCACTCCCGACTCGAACCACTTCTGGTTGAGTTCATTGCACGCGGTGTTGATGGCAATGCGAGCCTCGAAGTTGTCCACACAGCTCAGCACCAGGTCCACTGGGCCGCCAGCCAAACTGCCAGTTCTGGAGACGAGCTATGTTTGTTAATAAGCAAAACAATAAAAGGTAGATTTATACCTGGCGTAACAGCAGTGTCAGGCTTTCATACTGCGTTATTCCATAGCCGTAGCCTCCGTGACGCAGGGAAACCGCTTGCTTTGCAAACTGGCGGTCGCGGGTTCCAATCCCGCAGGGAGTAACAACTTTGTGTAGTGGTTCCTTACAGGCTAGGACATTGCAGACCTGATTATCTGTAAAGTAAGATGATCCATGCATCGGATGGGCATGTAAAAGTCGGTCCTGTGCCTGATCCCCCCGCTGGGTAGGTTTTCCTTTACTTGTCTTGACACAAGCACTTGTGCAGTATAATTTATACTGCATATATTGCTGATCTTGCGAAAGATTGGCCAATGTAGTTGTACCGGCCAGGAGGATATTACATATGGAATCATTGACAGGATGCAAAAGAAAGCTGGCATAGTTATAGAAACATTTATCTACTCTAAAAAATATATGATACACATGTCAGGGGTAATGATAAGATCAATGTCCATATATCTATGACTGTGACTTCATAAGTATGACTTTTATGAAGCAACATTAAAATTAAAATATCTACAAGATCAGAATAAGACAATAAATATTTTGACCATTATTTTTGTACTTTTGCTCTTCATTTACATTTAAATAATAATTATAAATAACTTGTTCTTGAAAATGTAATAGAAAAGATATGTTAGGCTGTGTATCAATTCAGATATCAACCTCAGACAATTATATCTTATTGCCAATATTATGAAGGTTTTATCAACTATTCAGACAGAGGACACATTTGATGTGGACCTAGCCCTACCGTAATGGACCCAACCTTCTTCTAACACACACATACTAACTTGATAGTGTCACAGAAGTTCTGGAAATTGTCAACAGTGGTAATGTTGTAATTGTATGCATCAATGGCTACGTCTGGGTTGATGTTCTGCAGTGTGGCCGCCGCAGCATCCACCTTGCTGAGCCCGGCCTGGTGTGGCTGGAAGAACAGCCGGTTCATGTTGGCCAGCTCCACTTTGTCATAGTCAAAAAGAATCAGCTGAAAATAAAAAAAATTACTGTTGAATTGAGGAGAACATGTACTAAGGAAATACAGAGGTAACATTAAATCCTAGGACAATCTACACATGGCAGCATCTGCATTTGTTGAGTGTACTTATACCAAGCAGTGGTGTGCAGTCCACACAGGCAAAGACTTTACGGACCCTATGACAGAAGTCATAAATGTAAATGTCTATAATTTATAATAATAATCTACGAAAAGTGCATATTTGTAGCATGCGCACACTTTTGAAACAACGCAGCTTGTTTCAAGTGTGCGCATGCTACTGATGCAAGCAAGCATGTTTAACAACTGCGTAATAAACATGGTGATGGCTCCAACATAGAACACTTTCAATAATATAGACTGGACAAAATATTGAAGATTTATGATACACACGCATCAGCTTTATAAGCTTACCAAAAAATAATAAGTTTGTTTGAAAAGGAGTATTGATATACCTACCATTTGAACCAACCGATATAAGATATTGCTACTATTTTATTTTATACATAAAATAAATAACATACCAATGATAGTAGTATATGTAAAGGACCACTATTCTGCTGAAACATTAACTGTGTCAAAGACCAACCTTTCCGATGCCACAACGAGTCAGCATCTCAGCTGTGACGCTGCCAACTCCGCCTACTCCAACTACAGCCACCGACATCTCTCTGATTTTCTCATAGTTGTCTACTATGCCCATCCTTTTCAGCGCCATCAAGCGACTGCACGCATGGACAAATAAAATTTTGTAAAAACAAAAAATGATTAGGTAGTAATTTTTTATCTATAGCTATCAGTTAGTGATTGATTGATTGAATGGTATTTAAAGTATAAACTACTACCGTAGCTTATAATGTGAATGTAAACAGAGACACGGCTTGTAATAACACGTAAGCATACAAGAAAATTAATAAATCGGTATTAGTAACATATTGCAGTATTTTAACCATTATAATCTATGTTGTTTATAAAACCCTATGTTGGAAAACAATTGGTAATATTGTTTAACGTAAATTTGTATAGATAGAGAATAAACCGTGAATAAATTGAAAGTAAATATAGAAATACCTGTAAGGGTTGGAATCGACGACTTCGGAGGACATAACATCGATTTTCTGGCGGGCCGGAGCCGCAGTTCCGGTCGCGGCGGCTAGCTTAGCTTCCAGCTCATTCACTTTTTTCTGCAACTCCTCAACAGTGGCCATTTTCGTTCAATATTTTACAAAAATATGTCAGGAAAATCGCGTCCGTGCTCACGGCTCGCGCAATCTTTTTTTTTTCTTTCTTGTCCAATTTTTTTTTTTTTTTTTTTTTTTTAATTGACCCTAATGGGAAGGCAAAGGGTTCTAGCCCATACAGCCTCGTCTTAAATAGTTAAACAGTCAGTCAATTTGTAGCTAGATAGGCATAAGCCAAGTCTTCATTTTTCATATATATTTTCAGGCCTAAGCCAATTCTTCATTAAATTATAGTCTTTTTTCATTTATGTTTTCAGGCCGAAGCCAATTCTTCATTAAATTGTTGTCATTTTCCAAATTATTTTTTCAGGCCAAGGCCAAGTCTTAGATTAGAGTAGTAGTCCATTCAAATTTACAGGTCTTAAACTCTGTTTTCCATTAAATCCAGTAGCGTTTAAATATCAATTATAGTATTGTTTACAAATTCGTAAATAGCAGTAAATGTCTCTGTTGCGGCTGTTGTTGTTGTTAGAGCGCGGGACAAGCTCAGTTTTGCCGTAGATATCAATTAACTTGTCGATAAGCACAAGTCTTTGTACATTGTAGGCAGGGCATTCAAATATAATGTGATTTATTGTTTGATCTACATTTTGATTGCAATCTGTGCATAAGGGGGACGAAATAATGCGCATTCGACTGAGGTGGGCTTTAAAACGACCGTGACCAAATCGGAGTCTGTTCATTATAGTATAGAATTTGCGATGCTTATTGGATTTGGATGTAGAAAACCAAGGACGCTTTCCCACATGGTTATTTATTGTTGCATAGTGTGTACCTTTTGTTTGCAATGAACTTAGCCAATATTCATTCCATTCACTAAGCAAAGACTCTTTTAGGATTGAATTTATGTCGGAGAATGGTATGGCAACATCGTCAACAGGGCTGCCGCTGTCACTGTCAACAACTGACTTTGCCAAAAAGTCGACTTGCTCGTTTCCTGTCACTCCCACGTGCGCTGGTGTCCAAAGGACAGGGTCTCCAGATTGGGGGTTTTTTTCCCCATTTTGGGGAAAAATAAAAACTTTGGGGAACTTTTGGGGAAACGAAAACTGTGGGGAAAATTTTGGGGAACACAATTTTTCTTGGTGAAAGTTTGGGGAGAAACAAAAGTCTAATTCTGAAAGGTTAAAAATCAAAAATACGAGTATTTCACAATATGTGGAGAGTGGAGAGGCGTGCTAAGAGGCTTATTGGTGATGCAGGGTTCGTAGCGGCCAATTTACAAAGCCTAGAGCACAGGCGTAGAGTAGCCAACCTCTCGGTATTCTACAGGATGCATTTTGGAGATGCGCAGGAATTGCATGACTTGATTCCACCATCCCCCTTCCATCATCAGATGACGAGACGCACGACACGTACACATCCTTATGTGGTGAGCGTGCCTTCAGTCCGGACTAAGTGATTTGCTTCTTCATTTATAATAAGAAAAGCAAAGGACTGGAACAGTTTGCCTGCGTCGGTTTTCCTGCCCGATTATAATGTAGATGTCTTCAAGACTAGAGTGAATAGGCCTTTAATAGGCTAGTGTGCTTTACCATCCTCGATTGCGACGCTGTTTTCCATCAGGTGGGACTGCAGTCAAGCACTAGCTTATAAGTAGTAAAAAAAAAACTAACACTAATAATTCTTATGACAAAAAGTAGCCTCTAACCTAAAAGTTCCCATCTATCTTTATACGACCAAAATTCAGCCAAATACGTTAAAGCGTAACAAATAGTATAAGAAACCAACTCGCTTTCACTCTTATAAAATAAGTAGGTGTAATTAAGGGAGTATTAGATACGAAATCAATTTTGGGGAAAATTGTACAAAAATGTATCTTTTTGGGGAAAAATAAAACCTGATTTGGGGAAATTTCACATGCATGATCTGGAGACCCTGCCAAAGGAACTGTACTTCTTTGCCTTGATTCTTCAATTGAAGCCAACGACTCTTTATATTATATAAAATATAGTTAGTCTTGCTGTTCAGGATATTATTCTGCAAAGCACTTAAAACACTCATGCTGTCTGTTATAACGAGCCAACGTTGATCATTTGCTTGAGTAATATATTGAAGTGCAACCAGGATAGCCAAAGCCTCGGCAGAAAAGATACTCAACTCACTTGGAAGTTTGCGGCCAAATCCAAAACGTAAATTAGGAATGTAGAAAGCCATTGATACATTTTTGAACTTGGAACCATCGGTAAATATTTTACTGTACCCATTGTATTCAGACATAACAGCATCCACCTCTTCTTTATTTTTCATATCTCTTTTTATATTAATTGGTATCAAGCTAAATTTGCTTTCGTAACTGCCAGTATAGCAAGCCCAATTCTCATCTTTATTAATATTGTATTGCTGATCAAGATGTGATGTGAATGAAAAATCATGAAGAATATATGGCAAATTACTAGTGGGAACATAGGGATTGTGTTCATGAAAGTGTTTTAACTTTTTTAATAATAAATTATTAACATTTGATAATAACTTAAGAATGAAACAGTATTTGAGATATTTAAATCTCAATAACAAAGGAGGAGTGTTACACTCTACCTGTAGTGAATTTATAGGAGTGGTCCTCATAGCACCAGTGACTAATCTGAGATTTTTATTTTGCAAGATATCCAATTTCTGAACTAGCTTTCTATCAGATGCAAAGTTAAGAAAACCATATTCAAAGTGACTACGGACTAGTGATTTATATAGCATAAGCAAAATTTTTGGATCAGATCCCCAATACATCCTTGCAAGTGATTTTAGAATATTGAATGCCTTGCCTGCCCTTTCCATTACATAATTAACATATTTATTCCATGAAAGATTATTAGTAAAAATAACTCCTAAGAATTTGACTTCTGATACTTGTGGAATCTCCTTCTGATCATAAAGAATTTTGACTTTAATGGAACGATTTTTAGTGAATACCATCATTTTTGTTTTATCAACATTAATATCAAGGTTAAGGTACCTAAAATAACTGTGAAGTTTGGTCAAAGCTCTACTGAGTATACTAACTATGCTATTTAAATCATGACCTGATGCATAAACAACAAGATCATCAGCGAACTGTAAATTGCTAACATCTGAACCTAATATTAAATTAAGTCTATAAATATACAGTATAAATATTAAAGGACTTAAAATTCCACCCTGACATACTCCTTTAAAAGACATCCTAGGTCCAACGAGCTGATTTTGAAATTTTACATATACCTCTCTACCATGTAAAAAGTTGAAAATCCATTGCACAATTTTTTCAGGAATACCTATGGTCAACAACTCAGATGCTAAAATATGATGATTGACATTATTAAATGCCCCAACAATGTCAAAAAAGATACCTACTAAAATATGATTGTTCTTGAATGCATTGAAAATGTCAAAATGTAAGTGAGAAATACTTTCACGACATGAGCGACCTTTACGGAATCCAAACTGGTTTGAAGGTAAAATATGATTACTTTCTATAAAAAATTCAATTCTTTGTTTTAACAGCTGTTCAAAAACTTTACCCATGCATGATGTCAAAGCTATTGGTCTATAAGAATCAGCCTGTCCTTTAACTTTGTTAGGTTTTAAAATTGGCACAAGACAATCTGTTTTCCAACTTTGTGGTATGATTGATTTATTCCATAACAGATTGTATATATTTAATAAAACATGTTTTGATTTGTCTGACATATGTTTTAGAACTTTATATGGAATACCATCGAGGCCAAAAGCTGTATCTCGTCTAGATGAAATGGCTGAAATCAACTCTGCAAAAGTAAATGATTTTGTAAGATAATCACAATTGGAAGCAGCAATGGAGTTATTATTTAAATTTAATTCAGCCCCAACAGTAGAAGGTGTGTATTTTCTAATAAAATCAAAAATCCAATCTAGTCTACTACAGGAACTATAGTTAGAATTTACCCTTTTAAAAATTTTCATATAATACCAGATTCTAGATAATGGAGTAGTTCTGTTAAAACTTTCACATAAATTCTCCCAACTTTTTTGTCTTTCTTGTTTCAGGGTCAACTTTTTAATAGCCTGCAGCTTTTTGAAATGTATATAATTACTCTCAGATGGATCATTCCTAAAGTTTATATAAGCAAGTTTGGATTGTTCAACAGCAGAAGCACATCTTGCATTCCACCAAGGAAGTGGTCTCCTATTTCTTTTAAAACGAGTGTTGGGTTTATTCTGTGAGCCATGACTACTATGACCAGCTGGCATCGACAATTGAATAGCTATATCTAGCAAATTCATTAATTCCTCATATGAATTTATAGGATTTTCATGATCGTAATGAAAATCATGCAACAAACTATCTGTTGCCATGCAAAATCTATCCCAATTAATAACACGATAATTATATTGGTGAGGATAAGGTTTACTGTCGGGCAATATGCTTTGATTATCATTAGAAACATTACTAACAAAAACTTTGGTTATTACAGGTAAGTGATAACTTCCCAGAGGGTCATCATGCACATACCAATCACAAGAAACTGCTAAACTAGGAGAAACTATTGTCAAATCAAGAGCATTTTGTCGCCATTTATTAGAACCTACTGTTGTCATTTGACCATCGTTTAGAATAACTAATAAGTTATCGTCTATGCATTCTAATACATGTGATCCACGAGTATCAGAAGTCATGCAACCCCAGTTATGATGAAGAGCGTTTAAGTCTCCAGCAATAAGCAAGGGCTCAGACAGACCTTGAATTAAATTATTAAATTTCTGTTTAGTAAAAGATGGAGTACATAACTTGGGACTGTAAAGACTTACTATTGTAAGTTCCTTATTGTTACCATAATATAAACGAATAGCAACGTTTTGAATAGAATTATCGCTAAAAGTATCTAATTTCTTAAAATTAAGGCTTTTGTGTATTAGAATGGCAACTCCATTGTGGTCGTTGCCACTGTCTAATCTTACCATTTCATAATTTTTAAAACTAATATGATGACGCGGCTTAAGCCATGTCTCACATAAGACTGCTATATGAATATTATTCTCATAAAGAAAATGTGAAAAAATATGTTGATTACTTCGTAAACTCTGGGCATTCCATTGTACAATATTTAAATAATCCATAAAAAAACAATTAATGGGAAGCATTATGTTCATGTTGTATGTTTTGTATGAGAAAGTCTTTAATAGTTTTACTACAGATGCTAGTTTCTTTAGTTTTGCTCATAGTAATAAGTTTTATGACAGAATCAACTAATAACTTTAAAATGTGATCAGAATCTAATAGTGATACAAAAAGTTCAGAAGGGCTTTTTTTCTTGCCACCTAATGAAGGATATGATTTTTCGTTAACAACATCAGCAAATGATTTTTTAATTAACTTTTCTTTGCATTGTTTTATTTTGTCTTGCTTTACAGGGCACTCTGAGGAAATTGCGATGTGATTACCTTTACAATGATAGCAACAGGCACTAGTTGGTGCAACAGTACAACTCTTATAGTTGTGACTGTCTGCACAGATTGAGCATTTTTCTGAGTTTTTGCAAAACTTAGCCAAGTGTCCATACCGGAGGCAACGTAGACACTGCTTGACTGGAGGAATGTATGTTGTGACCTCAAACCGCCAACTGTTCAGGTCAACACTATCTGGTAGGCTCGGACAAGAAAATGTTATACATACAGTTTTTGTGGGTTGCAGCTGAAAAGTGTTGTCATCATTCTTGACTCTCCTCATTATTCTACGAATAGAAATTATATTTTTAGTGCTAGTCAGTGCAGTGTAAATCTGTTCATTTGATAAGTCCGTTGGAACATGTTGTATGACACCTGTAGTTTCAGTAGCGGCAGCTGGGATACTGGCTTTAAGTTTGTTCATATCGAGGAATTTCTTGTTGGCAAGCGCAGCATTTGCCATACCTGCACTCTCGAAAATGACACCCACCTTATATTTATTCATGCGCACTAGTTGTTTAATGCCTTTATTATATCTTTTTAAAATATTAGCTAAAGACATCATGTCTCTATCTCCTAGAGGTTTGTTAATTTCTATACTTTCAACAAAAACAATGTACTCAAAATTGCCCCCATTTTCAGGATACAATCTATGATAATTAGGTATTTGAAAAGTCTTATACTTATCTACGGCATCAACAGACTGAAATGAAGAAGAATCAGATCCATCTAACTCCGTATCATTATTCCCTGGCCCATCTTTTTTCTTTCGTTTTCTTATCTTCCCCATCTTTACATTTAAAACTTTTATATGTACACAATATATAAATATGTACAAGCTATTTACACTTTTTATGCAATATTTTACAAATTATTTTAAATAAATGTTTTAACAATTTAAAATTTGCGCCTTTTTCTTTCGAAGGTTCCCGCGCCTTTTTCTCTTTCTTGTCCAAATGTCAAATAATGTCAATGTCAAATTGTCAAAGTGAAGGAAATGAAAACCACAGATTAAAAAGAGATAATATCTCTTTATCATAGATTTAAGTATTAGGAATAGAGTACGCGTTTGTCTATGGTCCCATTAAACAAAGCGTAGGCAGATTTTCCTCTACGGGGCAGGTGAATTATATTACAAGAGTTATATTGATATGTAAGTGGTAACTAATAATAGGTTTGATCTGTTACGAGCGCAAATGTCGATAAATACAGCTAACGGTATAGTACCTATTGTCGTGTACCTGATATTTATGTATTTTGATGTTCTTACCTGTGCCTACGGTTCTTACTTGCATTTGAGCATTCTATTACTTGTACCGTAGACAGAATATAACAAGACATCTAGCTAGCGTGCCGCCGATAAGGACAGAAAATAACGGAAAATAATCATTCGTACACTTAACACACGCTAAGGATATTTATTCAAATGCGCCCATTATGTAGTCTAAACGATATTTCATAATGCAATTCAATTTAAAACTCTTAAGCTAGGTCGTGACCTAGAAAATTTCATGAGTACTCGATGAAAACGCACCGTAGGTGCGCCAGATTTCGAACACACGCTGAGGGACAAAAAATCATATGCTCTGTTTCTTTCTGTCACATATAATATATATAAATGCATCCTTTTCTTGCGCGAATGAGAAAGAAAGTGCCAGCTCTCTATAGTTTTCTTTCTCTAAGACTTGTACTGATTATTGTTCTGTGCTCTTTAAGCTAGACATACACGCGCAGGTTTACCTGACAGGTATACCTGTGCAGTTAAACTGTACAGGTATAATTGAGCTCCATAGAGACCATACACGTAGCGGTAAACCTGCACAAACTCTCAGTTGAAACCATGGCCCCGACAGCGGCGCATGACCGCGAGGCAGTAGCGTTAATAGATTAATAGTTTGTTTTTATTAAAGAAAAGGATTTAAACGACGACACCGTGAACAGTGGTGAAAAGCAAACAGTACTCTTATGTCGACTTATTGAAGGAATTTAAATTTAAACCGAATTATTATTACCGCAATTATCTACGAATAATAATAATATTCTGGGACAATCCACACACGGATCACAAATTAGGCAGAGCCTATACTATGGAAACTAGATGACTTTTTCTTGTAAATACATACATAAATAGATAAATAACACCTAGACACTTGGCAGGAATCGAACCCACTACCTATTGGGTAGCAGCCGGCGTGACCACTAGACAACAGGCCCCAATAGATGAAAAGACGTTTCTCGATGATTTTTTTCTTACGATTTATTATAATTGCTGCTACTTTTTTATTTTTAAAAGATTAAGAATCATTATTTGTCAGCATATTTTTATGCTACAATAATAGATAGTACCAAGTATTCTACCGTTTCCGGCGTACACATGTTTTATCGTTACAGGGTGACATAATCATGTCAAGGAATAAAATTAGTTAAATTTTATCGTGATAATCTTTACACATGCCAAAAACAATGCTCGGACTTGTACATGTTTATAAATTCTTCCATTACTACATTCCGCTTACGAGACGACATATTGTATTAGAGCGCCGCGCGTCCTTTCCATCTAACAGTCATCGGACAACTGACGCCTGCGCAGGCGACCGCCACACACGCTCAGTTTTGCCTGCACAGGTAAACTGCACAGGCATACCTGCGCAGTTAAAAATATGAAAATTCATATTTTTTGACTCGCCTGTACAGGCGTGGAAACCTGCACAGTTTTGCGGCATACACGCTCAGGTTTACTTGCGCAGTTGAACTGTACAGGTATACCTGTCAGGTAAACCTGCGCGTGTATGTCTAGCTTTAAAGACCTGTGGTAAAGCTTACGTAGGTCTCTGGATAAACCATAGTTAAAGAATTTTCAAGACTAACATCATCATCTAACATCTTTGGGATAAACCAAGGATAAACACTGTTGGTGGCAAAATCATTCTTTAATCTCTAAGTCTTTAATCGATGTGTCGATCGTTTAAAAGTGAAGTGAAGTGAAGTCATTGACTTCACAGTCATAGATTTATGATTATTCACAAGTGAAGTGAAGGTCTCTTCTACGATTGTACATTCTCTCTGAGAAACAATATCGCAATGCAAGACTTCGGTGTAATCATCCACACCGTAGTCTTCCATTGAAATACAAGCCACAAGCTATGCTTCATACAAAATGTTATACAGTACACGGATACATCTACCAACTGATTATAAAAATTGAAAGATTTAAGAACGTCTTGTAATCTATCTAACCGACTTCGGGGCCTACCAAGAGCTGCAAAGAAGTTTGCTTAATAAAGAACGTGCGGCCTCTAGTCTAGGAGTGGTAATAATACCTATGATATGGTAGGTACTTACTGCTGAACCTACAAACGTCAATTATAGTTAAAGATCATTAATCCATTTTTTGAAATCGGATTATTTCGACATTAGAAGACAATTAATACCTAATACGCAGACAGTGAGTGGACATATCAATTATCTCGTATTCAACAATCAAAAATAAGCAGAAACGACTCCAACACTCAAAAGAAATAGATTTTAAAGTGTGAATTAATTACAATTAAAGTTAATTGGCGTTTGTGAGTGCGGCCGTTAAATAGGTAACGAAAGTTTATTGGGTCTTACTCTAAGATCAAACTAGGTAGGTAGGTATTTTTTTAATACACACTAATGAAACACTGAGCTGTTGTTACTATGAATAGATATATAATTATCTAAGACAAAATAGAATTTCCCAATTTCAAATTAAAATAAGTTTATTGGATTTTTTATCTGCACCAAATTATTTAATTAATACTCAGACGCAAGACAGAATCGAACTCACCACCTATTGGGTTGTGGCCTGTGTGTCTAACCACTAGACCAACGGGCTCGTCCTACAGCGATCGCGTCGCGTTGATCCGTAATCTAAACACTTGTGAGTGTCAAAATCACCCGTACCTCAGGGGCATAGCTACCGCCGTATCAGCCGTATCAATTATAAGCAATTTCGATCTACCTTTAAAAAAACCATGTTGTGTAGGTGGAAGAAGATCCTTATGGATGTCGTAAATTCCATTCATCATCATTAGCAGCCGAGATGTCCACTGCTGAACAAAGGACTCCCCCTTAGAAGGGAGGGGAGATGTTGCCATAATCCCCACGCTTGGCAGGCGACTTGGGGATCGCAATAAAATCAAAATACAGACGCTGCTGCCCGTTTTCCCGCTCTCACATAGTCGCCTCTTACGACACCCAACGAGAGGAGATGGGGGGATTTATACAATTTTCCCAAATATACATATTAGTAATGACACATTATTTATATATGGGGCGGTAATTGGAGTTTGGGGCCATTTTTATGAATAGGAGATACAAATGCAGATATCCAAATACAGGGCATTAAACCATTAGGTACGTCATGATTTTTGCGTTAATAGTGATAAGTTTAACGCTCACTAAACTATCAACGCAATTAAAAAAACTGGTGGAAAACCATCTGGAACAGCAAGTCTCATTAAGAGATTCTTCACTAGAGTTTTCGTTATCTCTACGTAAGTATATCTGCAATATTTGCATCTAACCCTGTATCAGCCGTCATATTAAATGCGATGCATTTATTATAGAGAGAATTTAGAGCTTAAAAGATAGTGGGGTAAAAATTAAAATTCCTACGCTAATTTATTTTACGTATCTAGCTAAATTATTTGGGTTTAAAATATATAGGTAAGTACTTAATCTCTTAAAGTATTTTATGTAATATAATATCTATCAAATTGGCAATTATAATTTTATACTTACGTACTTACTTAAAAAGCTTTTAATATATAAATCATCTTATAAAAGATATAAACATCATTTATAAATTAGATTACCAAGAACTTAGCAGAAAGAAAAATTGTTTGACGTCATACCTATATAACTGGATCATGAATCTAATTTGGATCTATCAACCATCGAGGTATTATGTAGGTAGTAATACTAATACCATGTTATCTCAATGCTATCACCCACCTACCTACGCATGCATACCAATTCATACCATATATTAATAATAAGCGAGATACCTATAATATAATATTATAGGTATCTCGCATGATTATTTAATTCGATGATTCGATCAGACAAGTTCTACGTGCTTATATAAGTTGGTACCTATTATTATATTATTATAATAGCTGATCCGCGCAAATCTGTCCGCGCTTACGTTTTTTTTAGCAGAGAGAGAAGATCAATCATTCCCAAAAAAAAAAAAAAAAAAAAAAACTCTTGCTTTTTGAAGGCTAAGAGGCGGAGCACATCGAATGCGTGTGCGTGTCAGGTTGTAGTCTACACTAATATTATAAAGAGGAAAACTTTGTTTGTTTGGTTGTAATGTATAGGCTCAAAAACTACTAGACCGTTTTTAAAAATTCTTTCACCATTCGAAAGCTACATTATCTACGAGTAACATAGGCTAAATTTTATTTAGGAAAAAAATAGGGTTCCGTAAAATATTTGGGTTTTATCGGACACAAGGTGTAAAAAATCAAGCAGAAAAGTTACTTATTTTACGTACGCTGCCTAAACTATAAAAGATAGAACCATAAAATGTTCTAATTAATTGTAGATCTTATAAATATCTACAAAAAAGTCCGCGGCACACTGTCTATGTCGAGGCCCAACAACCATTTTTTTATTTAAAAATCTTGAATTTTGATTGGACTACATTTAAACGTATTTATTTTACTCATGCTATTAATCCTTATCAAAATAAATTATTTCATCATTAAGTACAGTTTATGTAGATAATATTTGGTCTTTGAATGATTAAAATTGGACATTTGGTTTTGAAGTTATGGCGAAATTAAAATATTACGATTTCTGCTGCACGGCCCGTTGCGTCACCAAGGCGGGGGTGCGCATGCGGGAGGGGAGTTGAGATCTATGAGTAAGGTACCCGCGCGGCTCAGACGCGAGGTCGGCTCCCTCTCGATTTTTTTTAGATTTCTTTCTTAAAACTACACCTACGCAAAAGTTCTTCTCAGAGCTAATCAACAGTTCTTTTCAGGGCTAAACAACAGTTATTTTCAGGGCTAAACAACAGTTCTTTTCAAGGCTAAACAACAGTTCTTTTCAGCGATAGAATATTACACGCTGTTAGCATTTTCTTAAACATTTGAAAATGCCTAAGAGAGCCAGGTCTCAACTTTCTAAATATAGTTCTCAAGCACGGGCAGCAAGAATACGTCGTATGGGAGAATCTTCACCTGAACGTTCACCACGCCTTGCTGAACAAAATCAGAGAAACTCTCAGGTACGCGCACGAGAGTCGAATGTCGAACGTTCGCAACGCCTTGCACAAAAAATCTGAGAACCTCTGAGTTACGTGCACGAGAGTCGGGTGAACCGATATGTATGAAATTTTGCGGGTAGGTCTGATAATAGGTTATAAAGTATATTTTATGCCGCTGATACGTAGTGGAAGTATATAGAACGAGAGGAGAGTGCAAGAGAGGGAGAGGGGAGGGTGATGGAGTGAGTGATCGGAGGAGTTAGGTGGAGCAAGGGGGGTGGGAGTGAGAGGGAGCAAGTTGGGAGAAGAGAGAGGAGGGAGAGGGTTCAGAGAGGACAACGGGCAGAGGAAGAGGGGAAGTGTGACGGAGACCGAAGCGGGAGGGGAGAGAAATAGCATAGAATTAGATTTTTATTATAAGAGAGAGAGATGGAGAGAGATAAATCAAGGGAGTAGGGAGAAAAAGGGAGCAAAATGTAATTAAAGCGCGGGCGGAGCTGCGCGGGTCAGCTAGTCATAGATAAGAATAGTATATACTGGTCGTAGTGACGCCGTGTGCTTACGTAGGAATGCAGCCTGTTTGTCTCAGTCTATATACCTACATGCGCGTATACGTCACGCAAGCGGTGTGCCATGAGGTGCCATGTCTCATAAATTTCCAGACATTACAACGTCATACATAGTACGTGCACACCAGCACGACACACTTAAGTACGTCTACGCATTTGTAGTGCCGTGGCCTTCACTCTTTGAGTATTAAACCAATACTCAAAGCCTTCAGTCGATAAATGCCCCATTCGTAAAATGCCTAGCATTCTACAAACAGCCGCGTCTCTATCGGACGCACGGGCTCTCGCGGCCTAAGTAATATACTCTTATCTATGCTCGCGGCAGCCTCGCGAGCCAAAGTGAAGTCGGTGTGGACGTGCCTCGGGGTAGTTCGGGTGCATGTTGCCTTGGCCGACCACACATTTGGCTCGCGAACGTTGATGTAATTCTTATACCGAAGCTCGCGAGGCTGCCAATGCCTAATTTAACGACAAAAGGCTGATTCGCAAAAGGACTAATTCTTAAAATGGCCAATTGGCAAAAAGGACTTATTCTGGAAATACTTTTTCTTGTTCTATAGCTTATTAAATGATTACCCAAAAATTAAATCCCCAATTTAGGTGATATTAGAACCAAAACTTGCGATCCTACTTAAAGCGACCAGCTTCAAATTATGATTGTTTAATTAATCCAGAAGTAACGTAACACGAATGGTACGGGGAGAGAGGCAGGCATGTCCCCTGTACCGTACCTTTGCGTAAACTAAATTAGCGATGTCCGGGTACTCAATAACCCGCGTGCCACCTTTATTTGGTGAACATTTATCCACTTTGGTGATCATTAAGTGACATTATTCCGTGGTCACAACGTTGTTTTTCGTGGTCATTATATTTTACCCCATTAATATTCGAATTATCTAATTGGAAAAAATTACCATAAAATAATTGTTTTTTTTTAAGCTTTTTAAGAATTGGGCTTTAAGAGAATTGGGTTTTTTAAGAATTAGGTACAGGCATTTCCATTTAGGAAACTAGTCATTTTTCAAGCAGATGGGCATTTTACGAATTGGAAATTTATCAACTAAGTAACCGTTTCTGAATTCGGTTAATGAAATAGGTACTTAAGTGTAGGTGATAAAGCGCATTTAGCGGATTTCAAACAATACCCCTTAATACGTAGGCGCTAGTGTTGTACCTACTTAACTTAGTGTGTGAATATTTTTATCCGACTTCAAAAATTCGTTGCGTGTGTATTTTTTTATTAATCCAAAATTCCACCCTAAGTGGGTGAAAAATTATGAAGTACGTCAATAGAATATATAGAAGACCGCAGCCAATTATTGCACTTTCAAGTATTGTTATATTCCTGCTGTCACTAGTAGTGTCACCAAATATAGATATTTTGTGGTAGTGTGCTTTACCATCTACATTATTGCTTACCATCAGGGGAAATACTGATCAATGCGCTTAAGCACAAGTTATATTAGACCTACTATATCTATAAAATATATCTTAGTGAAGCCTTATTAACCAACAAGATTACAAAGCTCCCTCACTCGTAGAATGACAACCTTTAGTAGAGCCGGTTGCGGCCGGTCGGATTACATAACGCTCCTTGCTTGTCCGTTGCGGATGCGGAGAATATTATTTAGTGAAGGACAAACCGCGTATCGGTACGGTTGGACCAAGTTTCGAAACAAAGCAACCGGTGTTCGTAAATAAAATATTGATTGCGCTTGTTTACTTTAAATGCGAAACATATCAGACTCATATGCAATACTTAGTAGTCATAATGCTGTGTCTAAAAGTTCACTGACTGAATAAGACAGGAATAAAAAAAAACAGTTGTTATTGTTTTTATAAGTCCTATCTGTGTTTCGATTGTTATTGGATGCTGGATCGAACAGTGAGTAAAAAATTATAATTTCCTTGGTAGTAAATAATAATATCCTGGGACAATCCACATACGGTCGTATCCCAAACTATGCAGAGCCTGTGCTATGGTAATCAGACAACTGGATAATATACAAAAAAAGTAAGTACAATAACTTACTTTTTTTGTAAATACACACTCAAATAGATAAATAACATCCAGACACCTGGTGGGAATCGAACCCACAACAAACATAGCTAAAGCTAAGAAAACTTCAAACATAGAACTTCAAAGGATTCTCTTAGGAAGGTACAAAGAGTAGTTTGCATGGCAATTACAGGTGCCTTCAAAACAACGCCTACACTGGCTCTTGAGTGGTTACTGGGACGAACCCCACTTCACACTTACATACAAATAGAGGCAAGGAAGTCGCTATACAGACTTGCAAAAGCAGGAGTTTGGAATCGTAACAAGCCCTGTACAAAACATACTTTATTGGATCCCGTGAAAGAACTGGATGATCTAATGGACATGCCCTGTGACAGGATAAATCCAGTGTACATGTTTAACAAGAGGTACCGAGTACATATACCATCCAGGGAAGAGTGGACGCGGGGACTCAAACCGGTTAGTGGAACTCACCTCATATGGTACACTGACGGTTCTAAAATGGAGTCAGGTACAGGGGCAGGGATTTATTCCAAGGACTGTAGTATCAGTCACAGCATGGGGCAATATGCATCGGTATTCCAAGCGGAAACCTATGCCATAATTGCCAGCATCAAAGAAATGCAAAGGAGAAATGTCAAGCCCATATAGCGCTTTTTGGTAGCCGTTACGAAACAAGTCGACACTTTTGTGTCGACACTGATTGATTCTAGTAACATTTTCTGGTCGCCGAGTCGACTTTGTTCCGTCGCTACGACTAAAAATGGGGAACAGTCGACACAGTAACATTTGGTTTTAAAGTTACGTTGCTGTGTGGTAACATTGTTCTTAGTCTGCGACCACTTCTCAGAAATCATTCGTTCTTTCATGGTTCTTTCATTCACTTTTTGTTTAGCGAAGTGAAGTTTTAAATGAAAAAAATAATAAGAAGAAAAAGTTATCGGCCATCATTGTTTTGTCAACATAAGTTTTTCTTACTAAATTACTTGGTTTTTATCGTTCAAATAGAGGTGGGAAAGGAAATTCATTGTGTAATTTGTTGAAATAGTTTGAAATTTATCAACGCGCCATCATATTAATGTAATTTCACCTGTGTAGTACAATGTAAACAATATTTTTACTGACAAATCTTTACATTCCCAGAGCTTGGAAGCTTTTGCTTTAATAGATTAATCTCTTTTAATACTTACTATATATTATGGAACCAAGAATAAAACCATAAAGTTGGTAAATAATTGGATAAAACATTTGTATTTAAAGAAAATATTTAAGTCACAACTGGTCACTAAGTTACGAGACTGTGTCGACATATGTCGACGCAAAATCAGAAGTAGTTATAAAGTTACCGAATTTACAAAATGGTATATTGTTTCCAGCAATTCTCAAACTTTTGGAGGCCATACAAATAAAATGACGACTACAAGCAAATGTGGTGGCAAGTGTGGCAAGTGGTGATCAGGATCTAATCGATTTCTAAATGAATCATCAGTACGCAAAGGCATGTCCGTTCTGGGAAAACTCATATGCTGACCTCTTCTATCGTATTCTCCGATTACTGTACATTTCATGCATCCGTGGTAACTGTTAAACCCCACAGTACCTGAAATAAAAAATATCACGAAATACTTATATATTACATTATTTAAAACGCACCGTACCTCCACTCCGGTACACTACTTATATATTTAATTTTGCATTCACCTTTTATAAAGCACCTCGCAGGTGTATCACATATAAAGCAAGAGCAAAAAGAGTCAATGCGACACATATTGTGTGGCTGCGACGCTCTTGCGAGACGTAGGTTACATCATCTGGGAGTAGCCTATCTTACACCAAATGATTATGTACAGCTCCAAGCTGGCGCGATCGTTGCGTACCTGAGGGAGCTCTACCATACGCCAGCAACAGAGTAAGGGCTAGGGCATGCACAATGGATCCAACTGGGTCGAAGTGCGTTCCGGGAATATCGGGCCCAAATTTATAGCCACCAAGAATAGAATAGAATAGGTGATACACCGCTTGTGATCACGAGAGTATTTCGTAAGCAAAATAGATTCACGTATAAAACATTATTCTTATCTTTAAAGCACAAAGAACATAATAAAATCGATTGATAATATAATATAATCTCAATGCTTGCCTTGAGTTAGTTTTTGGAATTATTTAGAATTTATAATATATCGAGGGCATCACATATAAAATATGTACTCTAATACAAGTTATTAACGTAGTGTGGTGGACAAAGTGCGGTTGCTGGACCGTGGTGGCTGGTTCTATCCCTAGGCTGGGCAAAATCTGCTGCACTTTTGCAGTGAAATTCAAACTACATTTGAGTTGCTGACTTTCTCAAGAATCGATTAGATTTCGATCGTCGCACATTGACTAAAGTCAAATTAGGAAAGTTTAGATTAAACATTATTATTTATACCAGAGCTAAAGCATTCGACATTTGCCATCATAACGATAATGCATAGCGTTTTGACGACAAGCAGCGTTCGATCGCTGTGTCGAAGTCTCAGACTCTGAGGTCGATGCCATCATACACACTCTACAAAAGTGACAATAATTACACATCTCAGAGATAAAAACTGTCAACCAGAGAGACAAGTTGCAAAATATGATATATAGATAATATACAGTAGTCACAGCGGATCTTTGTGTGTCTGAAATTAGGTTTGAAGAACCATTGCGCAACTACAGTCGTGAGTTGTGAATACAAAAATAGCTACAGCGCAGCGTCTTGCAGCCAACTTCAGACTCACAAAGATCCACTGTGACTACTGTAAAAGATGACATAACCTTACAAAGGTCTATGCGCGTGGAGAAGTGAGACAAGGACCAACCATATCGTATTTCTCCTCCTCCCTTCCTCTTCTTCCACTGGATCTCATGTCTGAAGGTCATTTTCAAACTTTTTGACCAAACAGAGACGGGTTTCAATATTATTGAAGATTATCGCAGACTCCATATCGGTTTCGCAGACGATATCGTTCATTATCATCAGCAGCTAAAAGACGTCCACTGCCGAACAAAAGCCTTAGAAGGGAGGGGTTGCCATAATCCCCACGCTTGTCAGTCGTCTTGGGGATCACAGTGTGGTAGGCAATCCAATAGAAAGACGCTGCTGCCCGTGTTCTTGTTTTCCCTTAGTCGCCTCTTACGGACACCCAACGGGAGGAGATGGGAGGGTGGTATTCTTACCCGGACACCTATATATACACCCGGGTATCGTTCACTTCGTTAAAAATGTTGAAGAACTGAATGACGTAACCTGCAATGGCTTATTCCAAGTAGTTCAACATTTAGTTCTACATGTATGACTAGGTGGAAAAAAAATTCCAACTAGTTCTACACGGATGTATAATTGTATATGGGTTTAAAAAACCGTGAGTGTACATTACAATTACAGTGTACAATTGCATATTGGTTATATGGCCAGAAAATGAAGAAAGTAGAGATTTACGTATGTGTTGGACAAAACCTTATTATTTGACGAGTTAGGTCAGGAAATAGAAATAAAGCCCCGCTCGCTATTAGGTTGGGCATAGTGGCTATATTACTATATGTATTTTGTGCTATAGTACGCTAAAATATCATACCTACCTACTTATAAACCTCAAAGACAGACCTACCTACTCTTTCATTCAGTGTGTGGTAATTGTATGAGGGGCCGAGGCCTGGACGCTCAGAGTGGTTATTCTGCAGGCTTAGCATGATGTGCAAATCTTGACAGACAAGTGTGAGTATGACGTCACTATGACGTAGTATTTCACATTTTTCTATGGAGAAATGACGTTTCGGTGTTGAAACCTACGTCATACTCCACACCGATCTGTCAAGATTGCAAGTCGTGCTAGGCCTGCTGTAAGAACATTTAACAAACTCGAATGCTGAATCCCCGGTGAGATATCAAATGAGATATCAATCGTTGAACGAATTTCATACCTTACCGCGGATTCAGCATTCGAGTTTGTTAAATGTTCTTACAGAACACCACTACTGCACAATTGCTTAACTTTTTCAATTACGATTAAGTACATATTTATTGTAATAATGACAAAAGAAACAGACAGAACAAAGAAACTGACAGATGTCAAATGCTATATATTAAATTAGCCTTACATTAGGCACGCAGGCCTGTGTTGCAAGGATCTTTATAGTAGTCCGACAATAGCAAACAATAGTAGTTTATGCACCAAGGGGATAAAGAAGTGTCTTATGTCACGGGCGTGAAATTTAATCACGAGCATAACGAAGGATTCTAGTAACTCCCGAGCGTAGCGAGGGAGTATAGAGTTAACTCCCGAGCAAAGCGAGGGTTAATACTAGAATCCTGAGTACAGCGAGAGAGTTAAGCTCGCCCAAGACAAAGACACCTTTATCCCCGAGGAGAATATACTACTTTTCACACCTACTGCGAGGTAATGAAATACAAATAGTTGGAAGAGATTGCTTAGGTTATCTGGAAGAGATTTTGACTTTTTAGCGATAAGGGCCACCTTTTTACAACATGTAACTTTTGGTGTAAAATCTCAATGGTACAATGAAGTATATTTATTATTATTAAATACTTACTGCTAGAAATAAAATAACATCAATACACCGATTTCCAGCGTTCGCGCCCACACCTACTGCGAGGCGAGACAGTATAAAATCTTTTTGAAAAAAAATTGAACCGACTTCAATATCACTGAAAAGTATAAAATAATTTAAATATTATTGAAGTTGGTGTTAGCTTACCGGCTGTGTATATTTGGCACCAACTTCAATAATATTTAAATTATTTTATACTTTTCAGTGATATTGAAGTCGGTTCAATTTTTTTTAAAAAAGATTTTATTTTAAACTTTTTAGTGATATTTTCATATATAAAGATTGAACCATCGAAAACCGTAAAATTATCTAGGTAGGTTATGATCACATTATCGTCTACATAGTTTTACATAATTCATGTTTCTTCAGAAAAAAATATCCGGTCGTAATGAAATTTGCATGGAATCATCATATCAGTTTACTCTCTCGAATAAAAAAGAATCATCGCAATCGGTTCATAATTGTCAGAGCAATGTAATGGAGAACATCAGTTTTATGGTTTTTACCAGATAAATTCCTCCACATCGTTCATGGTCCTCCAGGAAGTTCTTATCCGGTTGTAATAAAATTCATACAGATTTAATACAGTGGTTTCTTCTTTCGAATAAAAAAAGAATCATTGAAATTGGTAAATATTTGCCAGAGTTATGACCATTTTTGTCCTTAAAAAGCGACATAACGTCATCGATATAGGCTTACCTGCAGCTCTCAGTGCGCAGTCACCATTCTTGTTTTTCCAGGAACTACTTATTACTACGCAATAATTTTTTTATGGGACCCAATCAATGGATTGAAGAATGGATGGAAGAAAGATTTTTTCAAATCGGTTCATAATTGACAGAGTTATGCGCGAACATACATAAAAAAAAAAAAAAAAAAATATATATACAGACGAATTGAGAACCTCCTCCTTTTTTGAAGTCGGTTAAAAATACAAACTGGTAGAATTAAAATAATATCAAGAGCGTTAGCGCTTTCTTTTTACCAATTTTTTTCTTTTCTATAACCTAAAACAAGGTTCGGCTCCAATTCGGCTCCTGGCGCTCGGTTCAATTTTCAAATGTATGTTTTTCGTGCAAGTCTTTGCTCTAGAGAGAGTGGTATATATACTGCAAAGCCTGCGTGGTAAAAAAAATTTTGACGTTCGAATAATTCAAATTACATTTTAATGAAGAATTTGCTTCGTCCCAAAAACATAACGCACGCTTAAAAATAAAAAGATGTAAGTCAAAATTCATGTTTTTGGAGATTTTCTGATAAAACGCGTCTTCATAGTGTAACGAATAGGTAGAATTCGACAGCCGCACCATTTCGATACAAATGAACGAGATGCGGGATCGTTCTTCTTTTTTCAATCAATAGGAACTGACGAGTCGATTTTTATAAAGTGGCGTGATTCAGAGATGCATCGGCAGTGAGCGAAGTTGTAGCGTTGTCGTTTGGTGTAACATAAAATAATTCAATTTTGAATTAAAGGGTAACTATGAAATTATACTATAGTTTTATTATAAAATGCATGATTCTTGCGATATTTCTTTTTTCTAGAAAACGCATTCAATGGCAGAGTGAAACATTCAGATTTAATTCTGTTTTGTTTTAAAATTGGAAAAAGTTTACAAAGCTAACGCCTAATACATCAGTTTTGTTATAAAATCACGGCGTAATTATTGGAGTAATCGAGTAACAATCGCTTTATTGTAAAAAGTACCTCTAAATGTCAAAGATGATTTCGATTTGCTTCTTGTTTTTATTTAGAATAGCAGAAAATTTATACTAATCTTCAAGGTTAATTCTTTTTATTGGTAACGGCATGAGAATTAAGTCTGTTTGCATTGTGTGGTTTATAGGTTATTACTTAAATTATTGAATTATAGAAACTTGAATACAAAGAAGGACTCAAATTCTTTGTTAATAACTCTTTAAATCTTAATTTTTATTAGCATTCAGCTCTTTTCTTTAGCTAAATAAGCTTTATTTAATGAAATTACTTATATTTGATTCTTTTTTTTTCGTTTATTCCTAACATCAACTTGTTTGAAGATAGTGTCATTGTGCGAAGTCTTATAAAAGAAACTGATACCGAAATCACAATCCTCGCAAAAGAACAGCGCTTCCTGCCAAGGATGATTCATGAGGCTATTGAAATTAAAAAACATCCAAATTTCAATAGAGAGGATGGCTGGGCTGGGCCACTAGCTTGGGATCCTGTGATAAATATAATCAAATCCAAAGCAGCACTCCACTGCAACCTCAAGATACTGTAAGCTCTTTCTTCGTAGATCGGACTAACAATAATAATTAGAAAACCTGAGGGTACCCTAAGACAACTATGACGTATGGACAGCTACCACCTCAGTCCGCCCGTGACCATGAATGCTGTAAAGTATTCGAAACGTCGGGTAATTAATATCAAAAATAAACCGCGAAATAATCCGTAAAATTTGTTTCATTTCAACGTGTAATATTCGCGTAAATATTAGATATCTGTTTAATGGTTCCGATTTGTTCCAAATTACAGTTTTTCCATCTCTATCAACATTAAAGTTATAACCCCACTCCTCTTGAAGTGCTTTTAAGTCCATCATCATCATTATCACTAGTCGGAAGGCGTTCACTGCTGAACATAGGCCTCCCGCTTCGAACGCCACAATGAACGACAATTGGCTATTTGCATCCACCGGTTACCTGCGACGCGCCCAATGTCGTCTGTCCACCTAGTGGTGCCTCCCACTACCTACGCTGCGTCTTCCGGTTAGTGGTCGCCACTTGAGAACCTTTCTTCCCCAACGCTTATCGGTTCTCCGAGCGACGTGGCTCTATTACCACGTCAACTTGCAGATTTTAAGAGCTATGTCAGTAACCTTGGTTTTTCGGCGAATCTCCTCATTACGGATTCGGACGCGCAAAGAAACTCTGAGCATAGCTCTCTCCATAGCTCGTTGGGTGGGGACCACGTCTCAGTACCATATGTCATCACTGGCAACACACACTGGGGACAAACCTTCATCTTTAGATACTGCCGTATTTCGGAAGAGAAGATTTCGCGTAATTTCCCGAACGCTGTCCATCCGAGTTGGATTCTTCGGGCGACCGCTTTGTCGAACTTGGACTGACCTAACTGGATTGTTTGTCATATGTATACGTAGTGGTCAAAAACTTCGAGTGGACATTAGACATGATCTTCGTCTTGTCCATGTTCATTTTAAGACCCACCTGTTGGGAAATGTTACTAAGGTCGCTGAACATCGTATTGAGGTCCTCCAGCAACTCTGCCATAATTACTATATCATCGGCAAAAGAAAGGTGAGTGATGTATTCGCCATTAATGTTGATGCCGAATCCGTTCCAGTCCAAAAGCTTAAAAACGTCCTCAAAAGCGTTTGTGAACAGTTTCGGAGAATAATGTCTCCCTGTCTCACACCTCGCTGCAATGAAATCGGTTTCGTGCTCTCGTCCTGTAGTCGGATCGACATGGTGGGGTTGCTGTACAAACACTTCGACCTATAGTCAATGTGGCACCGCTGGAGGGACTGCAATACTGCTCAGTATCGATTGAATCGAAGGCTTTCTCGTAGTCCACAAACGCTAGACATAATGGCCGATTATACTCCTCGGTCTTTTGTATAATCTGGCGGAGCCATACATACGTATGTAGTCTACGGTGCTAAAGCCTTTTCGGAACCCGGCTTGTCCGGAAGGCTGGAAGTCATCAAACCTGCGTTCGAGACGGTTTGTATAATGACTCTCGGAAATAGCTTGTATACATGGCTCAGGAGTGAGATAGGTCTATAATTCTTCAATAAGGTGTTATTACCTTTCTTAAAGAAAAGCACCACCACACTCCTGAGCTATACATCTGGCGTAGTACCCTCGAGTAAGACGGAATTAAATAACTTCTGGTGGACTAAAAGTACCGGTTTCCACCCGCTCTCAGAAGTTCTGATGTGATTCCGTCTTCACCCGGTGCCTTGTTGTTCTTAAGCTGTTTGAGAGCCATTCTAATATCGTACAGGCTGCTGTCTGGATGTCCTCAGCTCAGTGTCGGATTTTAAGTCCATAAAAGTTTCAAATGTCAATTCAATTAATTGAAAATTTAGTTTTTTTGTTATTAGACATATTTATTTTTTATATTATCTACTAATTATTTTCCCACTTAATTGTAACAGATTTTGTGAGGTACCTTCCTAATAACCAAAACTGATTGTTATATAGTATTTTAGTGTTTTAGAAGGTTTTTATGTTTATTTTTATTCAAAAACGATATTTTGGTAGCCTTATAGAGAAATTAAAATGCCAATCTATACAAAATTATTTAGTTTCATTTTTAACAAAATATATGAATTCCAGTTTTACTTTTATTATAAAGTGATACAATAGTACATACAACCTCTCCGCCACATTTTGAATAATTATAAAATGAGATATTATGGAATATTACAAATTAATTTCTTCTGTTTTAAAACTAAAGTGATGTTTTTGGACTTGCAGCAAAAAAAAAAATACATATGATGAGATTTTTTTGAATAAAGTGATTTAAGTTCGAACTTTTTTTTTCAACAACATTTTCCAACTATAATAGATTTCAGTGTGAATTATTAGTATTATTTTCAAAATCTCTATAGTTTAAACTTATGATTTCAACAGTAAAAGTAATGAAAAGTATTATAAGTAATTGTTAATCTTAAATCAAAGACAATTCGAAAAAAGTGCAAAACTTCTATAGCTAATTCCCAAAAGTTGTGATTTTTGAGATGCATCTTTTTATTTCTAAGGGTGCGATAAATGGAAAATGACAACAATTTAATGAAGCATTGGCTTAGGCCTAGCTACAAATTGATTTATTACGAGATTACTTATGACGAGGCTGTATGAGCTAGAACCTTTTGCCTTCCCAATTAGGGAGAACTAAAGGACAAAAAAACAAATCACATTATTACCCAAGGGAGTTTAGTACAACATTATTACCCGGCTAGACTACAGGGATATAATGAGGTACGTTATGTCATCTTTATATGACACATAATGCAACATTATCGAGCACGTGGTGTGAAAAATATATTATCATATTATTTGAAACTGATAAATGGGGAACTTGTACAATTTAGTGTGTATTGCAAGGCTTGCATTTTTTCTATGCTGGTTTCTGTATTTAAATGAAGCATTTGTAAATTGTATGCTAATAAAATCTTTTTTAAAAAAAATTGAACCGACTTCAATATCACTGAAAAGTATAAAATAATTTAAATATTATTGAAGTTGGTGTTAGCTTACCGGCTGTGTATATTTGGCACCAACTTCAATAATATTTAAATTATTTTATACTTTTCAGTGATATTGAAGTCGGTTCAATTTTTTTTAAAAAAGATTTTATTTTAAACTTTTTAGTGATATTTTCATATATAAAGATTGAACCATCGAAAACCGTAAAATTATCTAGGTAGGTTATGATCACATTATCGTCTACATAGTTTTACATAATTCATGTTTCTTCAGAAAAAAATATCCGGTCGTAATGAAATTTGCATGGAATCATCATATCAGTTTACTCTCTCGAATAAAAAAGAATCATCGCAATCGGTTCATAATTGTCAGAGCAATGTAATGGAGAACATCAGTTTTATGGTTTTTACCAGATAAATTCCTCCACATCGTTCATGGTCCTCCAGGAAGTTCTTATCCGGTTGTAATAAAATTCATACAGATTTAATACAGTGGTTTCTTCTTTCGAATAAAAAAAGAATCATTGAAGTTGGTAAATATTTGCCAGAGTTATGACCATTTTTGTCCTTAAAAAGCGACATAACGTCATCGATATAGGCTTACCTGCAGCTCTCAGTGCGCAGTCACCATTCTTGTTTTTCCAGGAACTACTTATTACTACGCAATAATTTTTTTATGGGACCCAATCAATGGATTGAAGAATGGATGGAAGAAAGATTTTTTCAAATCGGTTCATAATTGACAGAGTTATGCGCGAACATACATAAAAAAAAAAATAAAAAAAAAAATATATATACAGACGAATTGAGAACCTCCTCCTTTTTTGAAGTCGGTTAAAAATAACGTCACATGAATGATATGTTAATCTTATTATAAAATTATTTCATAAAATTTGATTTTTATATATTTAATACTTAAATAGGTATTCGATACCGGATTTGTTTGACATAATACACACATCAAAAGTGTCTAGGGATCAAGCATTTTTAAGCGGATTTCTTGAGATTGAGATGTGGCTTTGTAATAAATTTATGATTTTATAAATTTATATGGATCCTTTTTGGTGCATTTCATAATTTGAATCAGGAACTGTGAATCAAATTCGAGTAAAAGATGAAAATCAGCTGTCAATATTTTCCCTATAAAAACATACAACGCATTGAAGACATTATTAGTGCTACTGTTTCCCTACTACTGATTAAAACCAACGTTATTATGGAGCGGCGACGTCATTTAAGCAGGGAAGAAATGCTCAGAGCCGTGGGAATGATAGAAGCTGGTTCCCGGCAACGTACTGTGGCTTTAGCTCTGAATACAAGTCAGAGTGTTATCAGTCGACTTTGGACACGTTACCGAAGCACTGGTACCGTGGCTGAGCGCCATGGAGGACGGTATCGCTGCACCACACGGAGACAAGACCGATATATTCAAATCTTAACTCGAAGAGCTCCAACAATAACTGCCATGATGTTAGCCGTGAGGCTTCATCACTCTTCAGGGAACTTAATTAGCGACCAAACAGTCAGAAACCGCTTGCATGAAGTGAACCTTCATTCCCGAAGACCGCTACGGGTACCACATATAGCAATGCACAATCGTAGGATTCGATATCAATGGGCTCTTGAACACAGAAATTGGGCAGAAGAACAATGGCGTTTCGTGTGCTTTTCTGATGAGTCTCGTTTTGGTATGAGACCGGATACAAGACGTATACGACACTGGAGAACCCCTGGACGCCAACAGCGATTAAAATCCTGCCAGGAAGTCCATCCTTATAGTGGTGGAACCATCATGGTATGGGCGGGTATTTGGATCGGCGGAAGAACTGAGTTGATTTGGATCAGAGGCAACCTCAACGCTCAAATTTATGCTGAGACGATTGTATCAGACGTCATCGTTCCTCTACAAGTGCAAATCGGTCCCTTATTTCAGTTAATGCATGATAATGCACGACCGCACACCGCAAGAGTTGTAAGACAGACTCTCGCCGCAGCTAACATCAATGTCCTGCCCTGGCCTGCTCAGTCGCCAGACTTGAACCCGATTGAGCATGCATGGGATATGCTACAGAGAAGAGCTCTGCCGAATATGGAGGGTATCCAGTCGCAAGAAGACCTTTTTTTGTTGTTGCAACGAACATGGGCGGCCATTCCACAGCGTGATTTGGATGAACTCATTTTGAGTATGCCAAACCGATGTTCTTGTGTTGTTAGTGTTCGCGGTAGAAACACGGATTATTAATTGTTTAAGTTACCCAATAAAATTTTAAAGAAAACTGTTATTTCAGTCTTTTTTTCGAACTTTTGTGTTAGTGGTTCAAATGTCAAAAATCCCTTTATTAGGAAAATGGCAAATTTCTTTATTAATGCAAAGGTGACTTGGTTTATCGTTACTGTGACAAACGAAAACACTTTATTTGATGAATCCTTAAAGAAAATTTTAATTAATATCAATCAGGAGAAAAGTTATTGCAAAAATATATGTTGATCCCTAGACACTTTTGATGTGTGTACTTTAAAAGAAAACTCGTGTTCGTGTTATCTCGCCGACTGTCAATGGCATTTACATTTAAAGCATCATGCCCTTTGAAATTATTGGGTAATGTGGAGATCAAATAAAAAATTATAATTATCTAAATTATGTAATTTAGTTCTATAAAGATATTATTAATATTGGTTATAGTGTTGAAATGAATGTTGAATGTTTATATACCGCAGGGTTCCTGTGTCGTTTCAGCACTACCATCTTAGTCTGCATCGCCGCTTACTATCACGTGGGAGTACGTAACTTCATGCACTTCATGTCTAGTACGAGTTTCGATAGTTTACAAGCTCGATCAAACCGTCAGTTTTCTCCATATATTTCACACCAGCGCCCCTAGCGGTAACTAAAAAAAATACCGGTCAAGTGCGTGTCGGACTCGCGCATCGCGGGTTCCATACTTAGAGGAGTTTTAATTACTCTGAGGTTCCATACCATCTTCGGAAATATTAAAGTAATTTTGAATAAAGTAAACTTTGGGAATCCCTGGTTTCGACCAATAGTAAAATACATTTTTAAACGACTTCAAAAAAGGAGGAGGTTACAAATACAAATATATTTATTCATATTAAATGGAGTACAAAATTAGATCTAGTACATGTATACAAATTTATGTCCATTCCATTTAGCCTATAATAGGCATGTGAATATAATGGTGAAGTTAACAATTTTTTAATTTAATAAATCAAGTTCATATGTCAATATCATAATACAGTGTCATTATTGAATAATATAATACAAATTTCAAAAAATATGTCAGAATGTATAGTAATATTTAATTTTTATGTATCGATGTCATTTTTTATTGTTATTGACTACAACTGCTTTTTATTGTATTTGTCTAAACAAGTCATTCACAGTATAAAACATTTTATCTAGTAGCCATACCTTAAGCTGCCTTTTAAAAATAACTATAGGCAGTTTTTTTAATGTAGAGGGCAGTTGATTAAATACTTTAACGCACATTGAATAGCAGTTTTTCGAATATAATGCTGTTCTCGGTATTTTGTCAAGAATCAGCCTATCACCATGTCTTGTACTACGCTGATAAACGTCCTTAGCTTTACGGAACAAGTGTTGGTGATTTTTAACAAAGACACAAATTAAGATTGAGAGGTTCTCAATTCGTCTGTATATATTTTTTTTTTCTATGTATGTTCGCGCATAACTCTGGCAATTATGAACCGATTTGAAAAATTCTTTCTTCCATCCATTCTTTAATCCGTTAATTGGGTCCCATAAAAAAATGTATGCTTAGTAATAAGTAGTTCCTGAAAAAACAAGAATGTTGACTGCGCAGGAAAGCTGCAGGAAAGCCTATATAGATGACTTTATGTCGCTTTTTAAGGACAAAAATGGTCATAACTCGAGCAAATATTTACCAATTTCAATGATTCTTTTTTATTCGAAAGAAGAAACCACTATAATGAACCTGTATGAATTTTATCACAACCAGATAAAAACTTCTTGGAGGAACATGAATGATATGGAGGAATTTATCTGGTAAAAACCATAAAACTGATGTTCTCCTTTACATTTCTCTGACAAATATAAACCGATTTCGATGATTCTTTTTTTATTCGAGAGAGTAAACTACTATGATGATTCCATGCAAATTTCATTACGGTCGGATAAATTGTTTCTGAGTTTCTGAAGAAACATGAATTATGTAAAAGTATGTAAACGATAATGTGAAATCATAATGATGTCATAACCTATCTAGATCATTTTACCGTCTTCGATGGTTCAATCTTTATGTATGAAAATATCACTAAAAAGTATAATAAAAAATAATTTAAAAAAAAAATTGAACCGACTTCAATAACACTAAAAAGTATAAAATAATTTAAATATTAAAGAAGTTGGTGTTAGCGTACCTGCTGTGTATGTTTGGCACCAACTTCAATTATTAACCGACTTCAAAAAAAGGAGGAGGTTCTCAATTCGTCTGTATATATATATATATTTTTTTTTCTATGTATGTTCGCGCATAACTCTGGCAATTATGAACCGATTTGAAAAAATCTTTCTTCCATCCATTCTTTAATCCGTTAATTGGGTCCCATAAAAAAATTATTGCTTAGTAATAAGTAGTTCCTGAAAAAACAATAATGGTGACTGCGCACTGAGACCTGCAAGAAAGCCTATATAGATGACGTTTTAGTCGCTCGGACTCGCTCGGTCGGACAAAAATGGTCATAACTCTGGCAAATATTTACCAATTTCAATGATTCTTTTTTTATTCGAAAGAAGGAACCACTGTATTGAATCTGTATGAATTTTATTACAACCGGATAAGAACTTCCTGGAGGACCATGAACGATGTGGAGGAATTTATCTGGTAAAAACCATAAAACTGATGTTCTCCATTACATTGCTCTGACAATTATGAACCGATTTCGATGATTCTTTTTTTATTCGAGAGAGTAAACTACTATGATGTTTCCATGCAAATTTCATTACGACCGGATATTTTTTTCTGAAGAAACATGAATTATGTAAAACTATGTAGACGATAATGTGATCATAACCTACCTAGATAATTTTACGGTTTTCGATGGTTCAATCTTTATATATGAAAATATCACTAAAAAGTTTAAAATAAAATCTTTTTAAAAAAAAATTGAACCGACTTCAATATCACTGAAAAGTATAAAATAATTTAAATATTATTGAAGTTGGTGCCAAATATACACAGCAGGTACGCTAACACCAACTTCAATAATATTTAAATTATTTTATACTTTTCAGTGATATTGAAGTCAATTCAATTTTTTTTTAAAAAGATTTTATTTTATACTTTTTAGTGTTATTGAAGTCGATTCAATTTTTTTTTTTAATATTTTTGTCTCGCAGTAAGGAGTGGGCGCGAACGCTGCAAATTGGTGTGTGTTTTATTTCTAGCAATTAATAATAATAATAAATACACTTTATTGTATACCAAAAGTTACATGTAAATTGAACATTTCGTTGGTGATATCAATGTACAAAGGCGGCCTTATCGCTAAAAAAGCTTCCTAGAAATCTCTTCCTAGTATTTGTATTTCATTACCTCGCAGTAGGTGTGAAAAATAGAGTATTCTCCTCGGGGATAAAGGTGTCTTTGTCTTGGGCGAGCTTTAATCCCTCGCTGTACTCAGGATTTCCCTATTATCTCCCTCACTTGTGTGCTCAGGATTTCAGTATTGACTCCCGAGCGCAGGGAGGGAGTTACTAAAATCCTTAGTTAAATGCTCGTGATTTAATTTAACGCCCGCGACATAAGACACAGCTTTATACCCTTGGTGAATAAACTACTATTAATAGGTCCAAAGAACGTATAGAACCCTTGGTGCGCGAGTCCGACTCGCACTCAAATGCTTTTTAATCGACTTCAAAAAAGAAGGAGGTTCTCATTTCGTCTGTATATACTTATATATATAGAGAGAGAGAGTTATGCGCAAACATACATAAAAAAAATATTATATATATACAGACGAATTGAGAACCTCCTCCTTCTTGAAGTCGGTTAAAAAGCCATAAAACTGGTGTTCTCCATTACATTGCTCTGACAATTATGAACCGATTTCGATGATTCTTTTTTTATTCGAGAGAGTAAACTACTATGACGATTCCATGCAAATTTCATTACGACCGGATATTTTTTTCTGAAGAAACATGAATTATGTAAAACCAATGATTGTAAAACTATGTAGACGATAATCAAAACCTACCTAGATCATTTTACGATCTTCGATGGTTCAATCTTTATATTTGAAAATATCACTAAAAAGTTTAAAATAAAATCTTTAAAAAAAAGTTGGTGCCAAATATACACAGCCGGTAAGCTAACACCAATTTCTATAATATTTAAATTATTTTATACTTTTCAGTGATATTGAAGTCGGTTCAATTTTTTTGTAAATAGATTTTATTATTTACACAACATTCAGAATAGAATACTCTTAGAATACTTATTTATATAAAACTAGCTGATCCGCGCAGCTCCGCCCGCGCTTTTATTACATTTTACTCCCCTTTTCTCCCTCCTCCCTTATTTTATTTCTCTATCCATCTCTCTCTTATAAAAAAAAATCTAGTTCTCTCTCCTCTCTCTTTCTCCCTCCCGCTTCGGTCCCCGTCTCACTCCCCCTCCCCCTTTCTCTTCTCCCACCTTGCTCCCCCACTTCCCCCCAGTCCCCCCTTGCTCCATCTCAATCCCCCTATGATGGTGTGAGGGCCCCATCACCTGCACGGCAGCTGTCGCATCACTACATAAGAGGGGGGGCTCTGGGCCCTTCAGTGAGATCTGCACCAAATACACCTCAGTGCGCATTATATCCCCCTTAAACCTGGCACCATGATCACGGGGACGGGGCTCGCAACCCCGTCACCGTCCTCCTCGGAGTCGCCACCCGCCACCCAGACCTACCCGATATGCACACAAAACTTCATACAAATTGATTCACCCATCTATGTATTGACCTTGGCTTATGTTGCTTAACCTTAACCTAGCGGTATGAACAACGTTTACAGCAATTTATTAATTGGTGTAAATATTAGTGAAGTTTACGTTATATTGAAGAAGGGACAAATTCATGCTATCTAACAACAATTTATTAATAGTTAATTATTTCCATAGAAAGTAAAGGATTAAATATGTTTATTGTGGGTTATCCCTAAGACATAAACATATACCATCGCAGACTTTTTTGTAGACCTTGTTAAGGTGTACAAAAAAGTATACTGTAGTACATTATTTTAACCTATCTCGTAGGGTTCAGCCAGCGTTTGCAATGTAAGCGCAAAAAAATGTGTTTATTTACGACATCACATTGGAAACATTTAAAATTATCATTGTTTCTGTACTATATTATGCATGTATTACACATATAAACCTTCCTCTTGAATCACTCTATCTATTAAGAAAAACCGCATCAGAATCCGTTGCGTGGTTTTAAAGATCTACGCATACATAGGGACAGACAGACAGCATGAGCGACTTTGTTTTATAATATGTATAGATATAGATATAGATATAGAATAGATAGATATAGATATAGATTTACAGCTTTTTAACTATTTAATTAGGTGCATACCTACCTCGAAACGACAAAGACCGGTCGCCCACATCGAAGGTTATATTATAATAATAGGCATAATGAGTTACAAAAATGTAGCATATTATTGTAACATTTTACCACTTGGCCCACATTGGCCCTTGATTACCTACTTAACCTTAAATCAAAATATAATTAGTATACTTACTTACCTACGTATTACCAATGATGGCAATGATAAATAAGTAGAATTCGCGTAAAAGACAACATCACGTTATATAAGCTAACGCGTCTTACTGTAAGTAGATGTGACTATGTCTGTCTGTCTGTGGCATCGTAGCTCCCTTAATAGTGGATG
Source organism: Furcula furcula (assembly GCA_911728495.1). Taxonomy (NCBI): domain Eukaryota; kingdom Metazoa; phylum Arthropoda; class Insecta; order Lepidoptera; family Notodontidae; genus Furcula; species Furcula furcula. The sequence continues at coordinate 2,049,493 of OU452244.1, forward strand.
GATTTGAATGCAGTTTTGAAAACTTGTCTAATCGAGATTGTTCTTAGCAATGTTTCATGAAAGTCGGTAATTCAAATGTTGCGGGCCCATACCATCCAAATCACTTGCTAAACTAGCCAACCCATTTAAAAATTGCACTAGACACTGTTTTAACGTAACAAGCAATTAATGGGGATTAATTTACCTAATGTTGTAATTAACGTAATAATCTAAGATTCATTTTTTTAAATCGCGTAGCAATAGCAATCAGTTTCGCGATAGCTTTTGCTTTAATGGACGCGTCTCCTACATTGGGTCCTACGATTCGCAGAAATTAGTTTCGTTTAAAGTTCTGAGCATTAACAGAGAGTTCGTGGTGTTTAGGTCAGCATGCAGGCGACATCGAGCACGGAGCGGACGCCGCTGGTGCAGCCCACATACGTTTTCGAGGCCAGTATGGCGCGGCGGTACCAGAAAAGACTCCACCATATGCAGTGTGCCATCTGCATAGGACTACTGTAAGTGCAACACGAGCTTTAAACCATGAGGTGTAAATGATTACACCCCAATTTAACATTTAACACCCCCATTTTAACATTTAACACCCCCTTTTTTAAAATTTAACATCCCCGTGTTGACATTTACATCCCATTTAAACAAAAGTCGGTAGCTTAAATCCTCCACACATTTGGACTAGGATTAAACATGGAAACCAGAAAAGAGTTTCCTTTCACGCGGGGTGAGTAAGCCTTTTGGAACCGTTCAGGCAGGTATGGGTTGCAGTGTAAGATTCTGCTGCATTGCAACAATGCACTTTTCTGGGGGAAATAACTACTTAGTCACCAAGTAATATCTGTTTATACAGATACATATTACTTGATAAATTTCAGCCTGGGCATGGTTTGGTTTATACCAAACCATGCTCAGGCTGATATTTGTACCTTGGCTATCCGGGGACAATCAATTTAGTTGCAATGAAAGTTGAGGAGGCGAAATCACTGAAATTATCGACAACAACGCAACTAACATCAGAACACACTTAAATTTTCGTACCGTTAAAATAATCCCCTTTCTTGAAGCTAAATATTCTTATACTTACTTCATACATCTAGCCCTAAATCATGTTCAGAATCACGTGCAAATAAAATATAAATTAAAAAAGAACCTGATTCAAGCTACAGGTAGTAAAAATATTATGTCCTAAAACCAATAAGTCTGGTGCCAGAACGTGGTGGACTGACTAAGTTACTCAATTGTTTTTGTTTTATTTCCAGCCAAAAAACCGTTAAACGTTAATACTGGCCAACTTATCTGTCAATATTTAAATTAAATCATCAACTCTTCTTTCTTGCCGGATAAATAAATATGAATTTGGAATTCGAACCCTGGAATCTGGAATCAAAACTCATGCAAAACTCACTACCACACACACATGTGTGGCGTACATTATCCCGAAGAAAGAGATAGATACCAAAGCTACATGAGCTTTAGTAGTGTTATAGGGCAATGTCTGCCGTTATGTCTGGTTTTAATATAGTTTAATGCCAACTTAGAATAAATTCTAAGAATGCCAAAAAGAAGATAAATTCACGGCTAATGACCGCACCAGTCGTGTTGACACGGTCGTAGTTATTTAACTTTTTTGTCTTAGGCACATAACTGGTATATCGAGTTAGGCCATGGAGTGTCATTGAATCTTAAAATTAGGTCAATATAAACCCTTAGACTATACCACATCGTAGGTACCTGTTAGGATAATCTTGATTGTTTTTCGGTAACCTGTTAGATCGTCTTTGATATATTTCATGGTAAAGTGTTATGACCAGGGTTCCTAACTTCGAAGTTTCTCCCTAGATTTAGGAGGAAAAACTGTATGCAGATTTTTTATAGGGATACAATATTTTTGGGGTATTTCTAAACGTATCGTGAATACTTAGAATATATTAATTACCTATGAAATTATTTTAAATAAATAACCGATCAAGTGGGAGTCAGACTCGCGCACCAAGAGTTCCATATTTACTTTCTTTGGACGTTTTAAAGTTATTTTATTATCGTCTTTCATCTCAGATATCAAAAAAACTAAACCGCAAAACTAAGTTTGTATGTCGAGGTCCATTTTCATTTGAAGTTATTAATGAAAATTATCGTATTTTAATATATGTTTATTAAAACACAATAATAGGTACTTATAAGGTTGTTGAAAATATGAAATGTTCTTTCGTTTTAACCGTATTCAATCTGTTATTTGATCAAAGGAAGCTGGTCTTTTTTCGCGTATATAATATAGCAGTATTTTCTAGATACCTAATGCTCTATAACTTAACTAGTATCATAACGCCATAACAGGGTGATATCTCCTTCCAACAATGCAATTAGACCGCCTTTGATCTTAGCAATATAGCTATAACCAATATGTAAAATTCTATACTTGACATCATTTCTCTATCTTCCTAATGCTAGTGTTTAGTATGGTAATGGTATGATAAAATATGATTGATCTTAGCAATATCAGAAACCATTAACCCAGCTAAATGTGAAATTATGCGAGTTTAAAAATCCCACTTTTGGTGAATCATAATATGAATAAGTTGCGGTTTAATTTTTATTCGTATGACAGCATTAACACCAAATATGAGTCTACTATAGCTATTTCAATCATTAGTATTCTATAGTCTAAGTAGCTAGTAAAAATGAATTGAGTATGATTGACCTAAAATGTGTGTGTGATCATTTTACGAAAATCACAGGAATTGCGAAAGATCTGCTGGGAATGTAGAATACGAATTCCTTTTAGATGAAATGCTTTAAATTAGCTTTTTAGGCCCGAATCATGATATACGTGAAGATTAATTTCAAGGTTGGAAGTCCGCATGTGGCTTACAATGCATGTATTATTACTATTATTTGCGACTCAACTAACAAAATTGACATGATTATTTTTTGCATAATCACAACATACAAGATGTTGTAAAAAAAATTTGCTTGTCTTTGCTTTTGCAAATCGTCTCCATAGAATAATACTCAACCCCAGCATATCGTGGTCATCAGTCACGTGTTGTTGCCTGCTAATATCTATCTTTAAAGTAGGGCCAATTTAATAGATCTCATTTGGCACTTCATCAAAATTTTACAAAATAACCTTATAACTTCGGGCATAAAATATTATTAAGTTTTTCGAAGTTAGCTTAAGTATTTTCAATTACGATTACATACCTATTTATTGTAATAACGACAAAAGGAACAGTCAGAACAAAGGATCTGACAATTGTCAAATATGATCTATTAAATTGGCCCTACATTAGTCAAACCATAAACTATCCCACTCACTTCATTTACACTTTCTGTACGGCGCATTCACAAACGTTGGAAGTTTCAGTTTTCGAATCCAATGAAAACGTTTGCGGCGATATAGATCTCGTAAACGTTATGCAATAATCCTATACTTACAAACTCCTAATCTTATAAGCACTTCTTATTTTTCTTATACTACCAAGGTGGCAAGCAAGCGTGCGGCCCGCCTGATGGTAAGCAGTCACCGCAGCCTATAGACGCTAGCTACACCAGAAGAATCACTAGCGCGTTACCGACTTTTAAGACATTAGATATTAAGTCATTTGTGTCCTTTACACTGGAACACAGCGATGTTGACACACTACTGGCGGCAGAATATCTTACAATGCGTTGGTAAGTACCTACCTAGACGGTTCCTTGCACAAGGAACCTGCTACCACCTAGTAAAAAGTTTCTATGAAATAACATCATCATCATCATAATACCAATTAAAATTGACAGAAATCTTCAATGATCGGTTTCGGATACAGAAACTTCGGACAGTTATTAGCCGCACATATCCACTATCGTTTTCGATAGTCGAAACTGAAACGATGCACATTTCTTCCTCATATTAGCACTCACATTAACGACAATATTTTTTCGGCAGTGGTATGATGGCGGTGGCTCTCCTGGTCACGATCTCCTACAGCCTGAGCGAGGACCCTGACACCGATGACAACAGCACAGACATCCCAGTGCCTGCAGATACAGAACCAATCAGCAATCTAACGTTGACTATGGTACCGGGGATGGGGCCAACTAAAATGAACTTCACACTACAAGCTATACATCCATCTTTGAAGCCTTTGCTGGACTTGAAGTGGCCCTTGGAAGGTAAGTTGATATTTAATTTATGCATGAGACGTTCATAGCCAGTTGTAACCACTGTTCGGTAAACGATCACTTGGGTAAGCAACGTCAGGTGAGCAGTCCTTAGATGGGTGACCACTTAGTGGCATTTGATCTGAGCGTCTCCATGCTTTGGAGGGCACGTTAAAAGTCGGTTCCCAGTTATTGTCACCTAGACATTCCCTACGGGCAGCTTGAAAACTCTGACACCAGGTTGGCCACTAAACATACGACAAAAAAAATATCTAGTAAAACTTCCTGGATTGGCATTCTAAGCAGCAACAGCTCAGTAGGCGAGCGCCTTGGAAACAAGGTGCGCAGGTTCGAACCCCAGCTCGCACCTCTGATTTCTTTAATTAATCACGTGCGAATCGTCTTGAGAGATTGTTATTAGCTTTCAGCGAAGGAAAACATCGTGAGCAAACCTGCATGCCTGAGAAAGCCTAGCTTGCGAATGACGTGTGAAGTCCGCCAACCCAAATTTGGCTAGCGTGGTGGTGTATGGCCTAAGCCCCTTGATCTTGAGGGGAGGCTCGTGCCCAACAAGGGCTGGTATTATTATATTACTTCCTTTAATTTGTAAAGTAACTGCCACTGTAGAAGAAATGGCACCGTTATGGTGGTATGAACAGTATTTCTTTTTTGGAGCAAAGCAGAAATGGTAAATATCGATATCTATACTATAATAAAACTCAAAGAGCGCTTTTTCTGTACATTGAATATTTTTCCAAAATTTCTATGTGGGCATACTATACTATCGACATAGAGGTCAAAACAATTTTTTTTGGAATTATTGTCTGTCTGTCTGTCTGTCTGTCTGTCTGTCTGTCTGTCTGTCTGTCTGTCTGTCGTTCTGTTTGTCCAGGTATCATTTGAAAACCCGTGGATGGATTTTGATAGGACTTTCACTGATGTGTTGTGTAGAAGTCTAGGTATAAATTGGTATATAAAACATCACGCTATGTTTCATAGGGGCTAAGCAGTGAAACATTACTTGCACATATTACCACGTAATTTCCTTTGTATGTAAATAGGGTAATTATATACTGATCAGTTAATCATTAAGATATGTATTATTACGCTATATACAATAGGGACTGAGCAGACATTTAGTTTGCATAAGATATGGCAGTGGCGAAGGGTAAATTTTTGTAAGGGGTAAGCCGGTCCGGTACACCCAGGAAATTTTCATTAGATTTCTGTATTGTTCTAAGTACTTTGCTGATAGCAATATGACATTATATCTTTGAAAAGTTAAAATCTGTAAAATCTGTCGTTCGTTCATGAAATTTTAATGAAACTCCCCAAGTCCAGGTAGGTAGTGTATAGGTATTGTATCACAGTCGCAACAATAAAAGATGCGAAACATTAAAAATTTCATTATCGAATATCATTAGACAGTAATTTACGATGTTAGCGTGATTTACAATTATGAACAGCGCCATCTATCGGTGAAATTGAACATACAATCACTATAGAACTTTAATCTAGCTAAATAAAAGAAAGTCGTGTTAGTTACACTATTTATAACTCAGGAACGGCCTAACCGATTCGGCTGAAAATTGGTGGGAGGTAGCTTAGAACCAGGAAACGGACATAGGATTTTTTATCCCGGTAGGTTAAGGTTAAGCAACGTTAGGTAAGGTCATTAAATAGATGGGTGAACCGATTTGTATGAAAAGTGCATATCGGATAGGTCTGAGAATAGGTCATACAGTATATTTCATACCGCTAGGTTAAGGTTAAGCAACATAAGGCAAGGTCATCAAATAGATGGGTGAACCGATTTGTATGAAATTTTGTGTGCATATCGGGGAGGTCTGAGAATAGGTCATAAAGTATATTTAATGCCACTGATACCATGATTGACGAGGATATATAGAACGAGAGGAGGGTGTAAGAGAGAAGAAAGAGGGAGAGGGGATTCGAGGAGGGGGTGATGGGGTGAGGGATCGGGGGAGTTAGGTGGAGTAAGGGGGGAGTGAGAAGGAGCAAGTTCGTAGAAGAGAGAGGGGATGAGGGTTCAGAGAGGGGACAACAGGGAGAGGAAGTGGGGGAGTGTGACGGAAACCGAAGCGGGAGGGGAAAGAGAGAGGAGAGAAAGAGCATATAATTAGATTTTTTTTATAAGAGAGAGAGATATGGAGAGAGATAAATCTAGGGAGGAGGGAGAAAATGGGAGCAAAATGTAATAAAAGCGCGGGCGGAGCTACGCGGGTCAGCTAGTACTATCTAAATATCGATGATGGTGAACTCCAATTTCACAAGACCTCTTGTGGAATTCGGGTTTCGTTTAGGGTTTATTTAGTCGGGTGTAACCTTCAGATAATGTATAAAAGCCTCGCACACTTTGGGTTTTTGGTAAGTATTCTTGTTGATACAAAACGAAGAATAAGACCGAACAGTAGATTCTTTGTAAAACAATTTCCAATGTATGATCGGCAACCAAAGGTTAAGACACGTGTCGAGTGCAATGATCTCTTATTATAAGGAGGCCGAGGCTGTTTTTAGTGGTACCGAATTGCCTTGAATTATATAGGTACCTACCAACTATACCAAACATTAGACACGTGATTTAACATAATAAGTTAATATTTAGTTTATTGTTTTTATTACAAATGTTAAATTAAATTTTTAATGTAAAAAATTGAAATGTTTTCAGTACTATAAAGTTTTTTTAATAAAAAAAACAGATTATAAAGATACACGCAGGTCGTACACCATATTAAGTATAATCAAAGAGCTATAAAGTTATAGCTATTATTATTATTTATTTATTAAGGTACATCGACAATATACATATTACACACTTACAATTTGAAATGTCCAACAAAAACATCTTATATATATATCAATTAAGGACGTACACAACAATCATAGAAAAAAAAAGGTATAAAGTTATCTATACACTTTCATTAGGTTTTCTTATAAATAAGTAGGTTATTTATATTATATAAGTGTTATTCGTCTCGCATAACTCAATTAAATCTCTGAAATCCAAGAAATTTGCACCGAAATTTTTCAGAAATCTAAATTACATAATTATCGTATCGCTTTTGATAGAGTTTAAATAGATAAATAGGTAGGATGATTCGTGAGGCTATTGAAATCAAAAAACATCCTAATTTCAATAGAGAAGATGGTTGGGTGTTACCACCGGCTTGGGATCCTGTGATAAATATAATTAAATCCAATAACAATCAAAACACTGCACGGCCTCAAGATACTGTAAGCTCTTACTGCGTAGATCGGACCAACAATAATAACTAAGAAGACCTGAGAGGGTACACCGGCATAATTGTGACATAAGGACGTTTAACACCTCAGTCCTCCCGTGACCATGGGTGCTGCAAAGCATTCGAAACGTCGGGATAGTAAAATCAAAAAATAAACCGCGATAAAATCCGTAAAAGTAGTTTTATTTCAATGTGTAATATTCGCGTAAGTAAAAGACAACATTAGATAAATTGATAAATTATTACCTATAACTATTTCAATTTCTGTATTTTCAATAATACGGTTGTGTTAGTTCATGTCCGCTTGCACATTATGTTCAACATCATCAGCAGCAGCCTAAACACGTCCACTGCTGAACAAACGCCTCCCGCTTAGAAGGGAGGGGTTGCCATAATCCCCACTGTTCCCCACGCTTGGCAGGCGTCTTGGGGATCGCAGCATAGGTGGTATGTAATCCAATAGAAAGACGCTGCTGCACGTCTGCTAGTTTTCCCTTAGTCGCCTCTTACGGACACCCGACGGGAGGAGACGGGTTGTGTTGGTTGTGAGAAGCCAATGATAGTAATTTCTGCACCAAGCAATAGTAGTTTATGCACCAAGGGGATAAAGTAGTGTCTTATGTCGCGGGTGTTAAATTGAATCGCAAGCATAACGAAAGATTCTAGCAACTCCCGAGCGCAGCGAATGAGTATATAGTTAACTCCCGAGCGTAGCGAGGCAGTTAATACTAGAATCCTGAGTACAGCTCGCCCAAGACAAAGACACCTTTATCCCCGAGGTGAATACACTACTTTTCACACCTACTGCGAGGTAATAAAATACAAATATTGCTAGAATTAAAATAATAATAATATATCGGGACAATCCACACACGGTCATCTTATCCCAAACTAGGCAGAGCCTGTACTATGGAAACCAGACAAGTTCAGACAACTGATATTAATTAAATATTTAAATAACACCCAGACTCTTGGTGGGCATTGAACCCACGACCCATCGGGTAGTGGCCAGGATGAACATAGTGATTTGCAGCGTTAACGCGCATCTATTTCATTTTCTTTTCTAGAACACTGGGTTCTTACTGCTCGTCGAGCCCGGTTCGAATTTCAAATGTTTTTTTTTCGTTCGAAATTCAAATCACATTATTACCCAAGGGAGTTCAGTACAACATTATTACCCGGCTAGACTATAGGGATATAATAAGGTACTTTATGTCATCTTTTTATGACACATAATGCAACATTATCGAGCAGGTTTAATAATGTGTTTGAATTTCGAACGTCAAACGAAAATTCCTCAACACTTTTACCACAGATATATATTACTAGTCTAAGCAGAGAACTGCACGAAAAACAAAACATTTGAAATTTTGAAAATCGAACCGAGCGCGACGAGCACAACCCAGTGTTCTAGAAAAGAAAATAAAATATTTAGATGATAACGCGGCAAATCACTATGTTGATATTATTGACGGTCTCGTTGGTCTAGTGGTTAGACACCCTGGCCGCTACCCAATAGGTTGTGGGTTCGATTCCCAGCAAGTGTCTGGATGTTATTTCACTATTAATTAATATTAGTTATCTGGTTTCCATAGTACAGGCTCTGCCTAGTTTGGGATCAGATTACCATGTGTGGATGGTCCCAAAATATTGTCATTATTTTAATTCTAGCAATATTTGTGTTTTATTACCTCGCAGTAGGTGTGAAAAGTAGTGTATTCACCTCGGGGATAAAGGTGCCTTTGTCTTGGGCGAGCTTAAATCCCTCGCTGTACTCAGGATTCTAGTATTAACTACCTCGCTACGCTCGGGAGTTAACTCTATACTCCCTCGCTGCGCTCAGGAGTTGCTAGAATCCTTCGTTATGCTCGCGATTCAATTAAACGCCCGCGACATAAGACACTACTTTATCCCCTTGGTGCATAAACTACTATTAATCTCTTTTGTCTTCAACATCACGCTATATATCGCATATAGTCATTTTGCATCGTTATGTATCAGTAAAAAACTGTTCATAAGATTTTCCCATGCATTAGTCATAAGCTTATACCTACATATTAAATAAATCACTGACCGAATGCTGTTCATATACATATTTTACGGATGCAATTCTATTTTATCGTCCCTAATTAAAATCATCTTGTTAACTACTTCTAGACAAAGAATTTGCATAATATCTTCTAGATAAAATACACGTATTTTATAAGTAGCATCAGGTTGTTGTCATTGACGTAGGTGTTAGTTAGGTAATTTGTCAATAGTTTTCGAGAGTATTTTATGAATGTAGCAGTGACAGCTCAGTGGGCCAACGCTTGCTTTGATAACAAGGTGCGCAGGTTCGAACCCCGGCTTGCACATCTTTCTTCAATTAGTCTTGTGCGAATCGTCTTTGTGCGATTGTTACTAGCTTTCGGATGACGTGTGAAGTCCACCAACCCGCACTTGGCCAGCGTGGTGGACCCTCAGCCCCTTCCTCTTGAGGGGAGACCCGTGCCCAACAGTGGGACAAAAACAAGGACTGTTAAAAAATAAAAATATATTATATGTATGTCTATTTCTGTGACACGGCCTACAACCTAAACGACTTCATGGACTGTGACATGTAATATGTCCTTCGTCAGAAGTGGGAGTGACATAGGCCAAGTAAGTATATTTTTAAAGTTAATATGGCAGCCGCCAGCCAGCCACCATCTTGTAATTTTTATTACTAAAAAAATCAATACCGGTATGTGTTCTCAAGCACGCTTCTTTCGCGGGAAACGAGGTTTGAATATTCACATCGGGAGGGCTCATAAGTCCCATCTTGCTGTGCCTGTGTCAGACCCATCTTGTTCTCGCCCGGTTTCGACTGCAAATTCGAATTTCACCAACATTCCATTCTGGCAGCGTATTAGTTCACTAAAAAGAAATGTTCCTCTCATTAAGCGCATTCCTCGTGGTGCTCGTATTTCAGTGGCCAATGCCCTGAGCAGTTGCATTCAAAAAATTCTAAATCATAATACACAGTGTGCTTGGGAAGAGCTGCTAACATTTCCTTACAGAGTGCTGCATGTTACTGCAATTAAGGCAGGTGAAAAAATATCTCTTACGCAAAAAATTAAACTAAATTGTTCTGATTTGAATAACGGTATTTCGGATTTGTCTTTTGGCATTTCCCCTATTCGATCACGAGTCTCTGGTAATATCATTCACAAAATTGAAACAAAAGCAAATGATGGTGATTTTAAAGGCGCAGCACGGATGCTTTTTTTCCAGCGATATTATTGCTCCAAATAATGCGGACACGCTTTCCGCATTGATTTCCAAACATCCCTCACCTTCAGTAGGTCTTCATTTCCCTAACGCACCCCCTTCAGATCAGCGGATTCTTATTTCGGATACTGTCGAAATTATGAACTGCATTTCTTCCTTTAAGAGTGGCTCTGCTGGCGGCCTTGATGGCCTTACCCCTCAACATCTCAAAGACCTTTTAAGTAAGGCCGTCGGGGACGCTGGCAGGTCACTCCTTTCTAATTTAACCGCTCTGATTAATCTAATGTTGGCGGGCAAGGTGCCTCTAGAAATTACCGATGTTTTATATGGCGCTAATTTGTGCGCTCTATCCAAAAAAGACGGTGGCATTCGGCCTATAGCGATAGGCTCTACCATCCGCCGTATCGCTTCTAAAGTTTGTTGCCGTCGCATCCTCCCTACTGTATCCCAAATTTTTCAGCCTATACAACTCGGATTTGGCTCAAAGGGTGGTTGTGAGGCAGCCGTCCATGCGGCACGCACCTTTTTACTGCAGAACGGAGGTGAGGTCTTGCTTAAGGTAGATGTCAAAAATGCTTTCAACTCTGTAGACAGAGCTGCTTTGTTGACACAAGTACAAAACAACATTCCAGAAATTTACCCATATGTCTTTCAATGTTATGGCCAACCATCCAAATTATTATATAATGAATATCCTATTTGTTCAGCTGTTGGATGTCAACAAGGTGACCCTCTTGGTCCTGCTATCTTTAGTTTGGCAATCCATCAGATCATATGTACTCTAAATTCCAAATTTAATGTCTGGTATCTGGATGATGGCACTTTAGGGGGTTCAGCAGATTCGGTCTATGCTGACTTCGAAATTCTTATTAACGAGTTTCAAAAAATCGGTCTAGAATTTAACTTTTCAAAGTGTGAAATCTTTGTTTCGGACTCAGTGGCTGAGGCTCGAAAGAACCTCATTATTAACAAATTTAGTATTTTGGCATCTAATATTAAGGTACTGTCTAAGGAATCTCTGTACCTTCTCGGTGCCCCCATTCTGGATGAAGCCATACCCAGTTTCGTGGATGAAAAAATTAAAAAATTCCATGATTCCTCTGATCGAATCTTCAAAATTAACTCACATTTGGCATTCTTCATTATGCGTTTTTGCCTTTTTGTGCCCAAATTCACTTATTTTCTTCGCTGTTCTCAACTATTTAAATTTAAAAGTCATTTAACAACTTTGGAGGATTTAATTCGGTGTAATTTAAAAAAAAATTTAAACTGTCCTATTGAAGAGGAGCGGGTATGGACCCAGGCTACTTTACCGATTTGTTTAGGTGGTCTGGGTGTCCGCAAAATTTCCGATCTAGCACTCCCGGCATTTTTGTCCTCGGTATATAGTACGGAAATCCTCAGCAGGTCTATTATTGTCTTAGCCTTAGGATCTGTTGAGGTGACGTATTTGAGTGAGGCCAGAAATGCCTGGCTTTTGGCTTGCCTGGGTTCCGACCCTCCAATCTTAACTCACTCTCAGAGACAGTGGGATAAACCACTTTGTAATTCAATTTGGCATTCACTTTTATCATCCAGCGTTAACGATTTGGATCGTGCGCGGTTGCTAGCTGTCTCTGCGAAGGAGTCCGGTCACTGGCTGCAGGCTATGCCATCGTCTCATATTGGTACCTTATTGACCAACACCACACTTAGTCTTGCAGTTTGTTTGCGGGTGGGTGCCAGGACCAACCTTCCTCATCGTTGTCGCTGTGGGGAGTACGTAGATAAATATGGTCACCACGGGCTGTCTTGCTCGCGTAGCGCTGGCCGTATGTCACGCCAAGCCGCCCTTAATGATATTATTCGCAGGGGGCTTGTCACTGCCGGTGTCCCCGCCGTACTGGAACCAGTCGGCATTACACGAGATGACGGCAAGAGGCCTGATGGTGTCACTTTAATACCGTGGCAACATGGTAAGCCGCTGGTGTGGGATGCGACATGTGTCGATACACTTGCTGCGTCCCACACCCCGGCAACTTGCAGGGCGGCTGGAGGGGCTGCGGCGACCGTTAGTAATGCAAAGCGACGCAAGTATGCAGCTCTAGGTTCGAGCTATATATTTGCGCCCTTTGCGGTGGAGACCATGGGGCCTTGGTCTCATGAGACGCACGCTTTGGTAAAAGAAATTTCATCCAAACTTATCGAAGTCTCAGGAGACCGCCGGGCTGGTAGCTTTTTCTGCCAACGTATAAGCTTGGCCATACAAAGGGGTAATGCCGCCAGTCTTTTAGGTACCCTTCCCTCCCAGTGCGGCGACAACTTCGAGGAAGTTTTTTACCTAGTTTAAGTGTACATATTTGTAAATAAACTGTAAATATTTTGTTTCAATAAATAACTTTGTCTTTTATACCGGTATTATTTATGAACCATGTACCTATAATGTAATTTAAGCCCATTTGGTTTGTTCGTAGAGGGGCTGTTTGTGATTTTATAATTTATTTAAATGTATTGCATATCGAACATAGAGGAGACGATTACGAATTCTTTAAGTGTTTTTTTTTTAAAAACAACATAATTATGACCAGCCCCCATCAGTCAACTGCTGGTCCTAGGTCTCCCCGAAGGCACACCACTGTGCCCGATCTAGCTATTTCAGGCCGGGGCGCGCTCGGCTGCTTAGTCACTCTACCTACCACTATATGTGGCATTGAATATGAAACGTTACGAATATACCATAAGCATAACTTACTATTTTAAAATAATTATTATTCATGGTCAACGTAATCGGTGAAGGAAATAAAATACATTGTGTAATCTTAAATATTTTTGTACAACCTTTTACAACACTACGCACATAAGAGGCTTACCTATATGTAAATGGAACAAAATTTAAAATTCATAATAATAATATCCTGGAACAGTACACACTCGGTCATCTAATCCTTAACTAGGCAGAGCTTGTACTATGGTAACCAGACAACTGATACAAATACTTATAGTATACGTGCCTAGTCTTTTTTGTAAGGGACTTAAATGGCACCCAGATACAAAGTGTATCAAATTTGGCACAGTTAAAGTAGTAATATGGAAGAGTGCATCAGCGTTTATGGCAGTGTTAAAATAATCTTACGTTTCCGTAAGAAAGTGACGCAGATAGACGCAGCCAATAGTTCTGTTCCTTTCTCTTGAGAAAATAATATTGCAATAATACTGTTCTAACCGATGGTAGTAGAACCCCTGAAAGCTAATATGGTTATATAATTTGCATAAAAAAAATATTACACACAATATGAGTTGCGTGCAATGATATAAAATATCATTGGTTGCGTGCGTTTGACACACACAATGGTCGAATTTCGACCACTAACGGGCGAGATCGTTATGTATTAAAACACTACATATTACATACTAGCTGACCCACGCAGCTCCGCCCGCGCTGTGTTTACGTTAACTAAACTTTCAATAATATACATTCGCATAGAATACAAAACCTCTTTTTTAAAGTTGGTTAAAAACTTGGACCCACTTTGTACTTGCCATTCGAAGCACGGAGACGTTTAGTTCAAATGGCGTTAAACGGTCACCCATCTATTTAATGACCTTACCTAACGTGGCTTAACCTGATCGATTTCAAAAACATTGTTAACAACTGTCTATGAGTGTTCCCTTACAAATATTTATTATAATTATAATGAAAAATTGTTAAAATCGGAGCAAGCGTATAAATAACCAAGTACACATTTTGAATTTAGTCCCCTCTCCCAAGGGAACCGTGCCGAATGTCGGGATAAAAAGTATCCTATGTCCTACCTCGGAGTATTAACTCTAATCATGCCAAGTTTCGTTTCAATCCATCCAGTAGTTTCGGCGTGATGCTCAACCGAGATACAGACAGACAGACGGACAGACAGACAGACAGACCGACAAAAATAAAAAATAAATACATTTTTGGCTTTAGTATCGGTTATAGAATGCCCTCCAAACATAATTTTCAAAATATCAAAATATATAATTTACAGAAATACATTTTGATTTACTGCACTACGATTTCTGAGCTTACTTTCAGCGGGGGTCCTCCGTCAATAACTATAAAAATGATATCCTATGTCATACATATCACCTTGAACTTGTTTGGCATTAACCATCCATATACTATCTAAACATTTGCACATAGCATCAAACTAGTTTTACTGTTCTGTGGCCATTAACAATGACGTCAATCAAAGGAAATATATTATGTATAGGTACATAATAATGATAAGTAGGCACATGGTACGATATAACCGGTCCAAAGCTGCCATATTTTTTTGGCTTCGAGCTCTAGCACAAGTAGGTTTTATAATTATTCTCGTATTTCCTGCTAGCACACACTTCTTTCTAGTCATAATAATTGTTAAAGATGACCGTTTGTGGAATTTTTATGTCACATATACTAATTTTAGAAAGGGTTACACGATATTGGTCAAGTTTGATGTTAGACAAATCGAAAATTCGTCAAATTTGGAAGTCAGGTCTTGCCAGTTGGTGGCACCTACCACTGGCTTAAAAATATTTTCGTTATTTAATGATTTTGAAATCATTTGCTCTAAAGTCGGTGTTCTGACTCCTTATATCCGGAGATGGAAGTAGATCGGGATTTATAGAAGAGTGTAGGATATTAAAATAATAACTATTGTTTGTTAACTGGTGGGTTATTTATTAAAATTAGATAAGTTACTGCACTGGCAGCAACCTATAGAGCGCTGGAAACTCACACAACGCCACACGAAGGTGTCCTGGTTGTGATCTTCTGTGAGGTCGAAGAACCAACTCAGCCTTGTAAAGCTCTTGCCAAAGTGAAGCTCTTATTATAAAGACCAACACCTATAAAACACGCAATTAACCAAGTGTTTGTTTCAGATCGTGACTCGGTTCCATGGGCCGGCAAACCTCCTAGTAAGGAGGATCTAGCGAAAGCAGTCGCTATCGGGAAGGCTGCACTCAAGGCGTTGATCAAATCGGAAAGAGCTCAGAAGCCTCTCGACTCGAACGAACCAGCTTATAAAGCTCAAAGGGCAGCGGCTACCTCGGCTGGCGTGAAGCCGTTGGCTGAGGCGGCATACGCTGTGGAGGAGGCCACCAGGGCGCTGATCAATGTGTAAGTAGTAATTTATTACTCGTATATATGTCCCTATGATGTTCTCGTTTGCTATGGTATTTTGTAAGGCTCCTTCGGAGTCGCTGAACGTTCGAGGTGTCGGCCCTAGGACGTCCATTGAGTATGGCGGCGACTCCAAAGAGGACGGCGGGGTTGCGACTTACGACCCCGTGAGCACCGTGTCTGGTTCCCGGGGGTTACAATGCGCCTTCTGGCGGCGGGCTCAAAGGCAAGGCACTGAGGGGCTGGTGCAGATCCGATCGGAGAGCCCCTCTCATGTGCCGATGCGACAGCCGCAGGGGCTTTAGTAGGTAAGAATCGATTGAAGTCGGTTAAAAATAATTAAATATCGGCCACTTTTGGTCATAGTATAAATGTACTTCAATAAACAATGAATTACCATTTTGAATAAAAAAAATCAGGATAGAATCCAGTTGCGTGAACATACAAATAAAAAATTAGCATAATAAAATAATTTATTTAAGAACTAACTCGTAGCTAATATCTTGTATCTATCAACTCTTCAAAGTGTCCCGCAAAAAATTACAGAATAATTTATAGATCAATACGTTAGGCGCGATAGGTATTTCTTACCTGATTAATTATGAATACAGTTTTATCAGTACGTAAAGCCTACGATTAATTTTATTCGAAATATGTCAATGATATAAAGCTACCAAGTATCTCGAAGCTAAAAGTAGAGATTTTTTTGACTTGGCCAACTTTGAGCGGGAAGCAATAAATCTATGATGGCCAGAAAACATTAAATATTTATGATTCGGTCACTTCTAAGCTGAAACGTTTGCTTTTAGCAAATTACTAGCTGACCCGCGCAGCTCCGCATGCGCTATTTTTACGTTAACTAAACTTTTAATGACAGACATTCGCATCGAATACATAACCTCCTTTTTTATAGTCAGTTAAAAACTGGGACCCACTTTTTACTTGCTCTCCGAAGCACGGACCCGTTTAGTTCAAATGGTGTTAAACGGTCACCCATCTATTTAATGACCTTACCTAACGTTGCTTAACCCGATCGATTACAAAACCTTGATAACAACTCTCTATGAGTGTTCCCTTACTAATATTTATTATAATTATGAAGAAAAATTGATAAAATCGGACTAAGCGTATAACCAAGTACCCATTTTGACTTTAATCCCCTCTCCCAAAAGAACCGTGCTAGATTACGGGATAAAAAGTATCCCATGTCCTACCTCGTAGTAAGATCTCAAATCATGCCAAGTTTCCTTTGAATCCATTCAGTAGTTTCGGCGTGATGCGCAGCCGTGATACAGACAGACAGACAGACAAAAATTAAAAAAATTACATTTTCGGCCTCAGTATCGGTTATAGAATGCCTTCCAAATATAATTTTCAAAATATCTTCAATGTACAGAATTGGACCTGTTACAGTTTTATTATAAGTATAGATAGATTTATAGTTTATCATGTGGTAGGTCTCTTGTGCAAGGGACCGTCCAGGTTTACCGCCGCAGTGTCAGATATTCTGCCAGCAAGCAGCAGTGTGTAAACATTGCTGTCTTCAGGCGTGAAGGGCACTGTAGCTGGTGACATTACTGGACACAAGACACTTAATATATATAACTAATACCTCGGGTGACTGACTAGTGGCAGTGCAATGCAGCTGTCTATAGGCAGGCATGTCGCTTACCATCATTCGACCGTCTTGCTCGTCTCGTCACTAGTAACTATGAATAAATAAAATGTTATTCTTTAATTTTATTTCCAAGTAAGCTCAAGTAGGTACGCAGTGAGATAGGTAGTACAATTTCAACCCCGGTTCAGAGACTTCTATCCGAGAATTATAAAATAAGTAAATTTCCAATTTTCTGCGTATTTGTTTACTTATTAGAAAACTTATAAAAAAATTGGATGAACTCGGTAAAGTCGTTCTCAAGTTATGGTTGGTCGCAAAGAAATAGTGATTCATTGATCTTACATATAGATATGAACCCGCCACTAATTCCTACCACTACAAGTCTTGTAAGGCTATAAAGTGGACTCCAATAGTGACACCGATTGGTTCCGTCCACTTGGGGTAGCCATATGAATTTTTTGGTCACTTGGATCCCCTAAACAGAAACGATCCACTAGGGGATCAATGTGGAATTTGGTCGTCTGGTGGACGTCACCAGAGTAATATTTTAAAATAGAGCACTTCCACATCCCTCCTTTTCACAGGAGATGAGTTGGTTGTTGTTAAAACTTAGAAAATAAACACATAACGGTGAAAGCCTAGAGTTTTTATAGGTATAATATTAGATTACCTACCTACCACATATACTGTGACCCCCAAGCGTGGCGATCCCCTCCCTTCTGAAGGGGCCTTTAGGCCTTTGTTCAGCAGTGGACGTCTCTCGGCTGCTGATGATGATGATGACCCAATAACAATGGATTTAAAATAATATTTTAATCCTTACATAAGATTGAGCATTTATTAAAATTTCCGTGATAGCTATGTCTATAGATGATTGATCTAGTTTCTAGTTAAATGGACGCATGCTCAGCCCTCAATGTAATGGACAGACCAGCGACGGTGGCTAACTGAATTCAATTGACTGCCAGCATTCGAGACATATTGAATGTTTGTTATCAAAACGTTTGGCATTTTATGATGTACAATTTTTATATTCCGTGGGTACAATATGCATACTTAATAGTTTTTACGACAGGAAAACTTGTTGATTTAAGTACCCAATTTATCAAGTTTTACAAATTTTAATTAATTCTTGGCTAATACTACAATCTAGAAAATAATTTTATGTTCCTCTTTTATTAAAACTAAATACAAAACTGTATGTGTGAATGCTTTATCTGACTTAATTTAGATTTTGAGTATGAAATCGACCGGAATGGATTGCGTAATCAGAATTATTCACTTAGATTTTAAAAAACAGGTGCTTCATTTAAGTGAAATCACGTGCCTAGGCCTGCAGAACATGCTATATGGAGGGATCACGGTCACCAATGTCATTTAATAAAGAGGATTTTTAAATAGGTGCCTACCAATTATCTAATTTTCCACTATGCACTCTCTTTTCGGTTACTCAGACAAACCGATGGGACGAAAACCAATACAACCGGAAAAAGTTCACGCTTAGGACCTGCATGCACGTCCAACGCATGGGTCATCTAATTTTCAGACAATCAGGTAATAGGCAGACATAACCAGGAAGAAATTCCCCTAAGTTGTTGTTCCCCCTCCAACCAATATTCGATCCCGCGACCTACGGGAGAGAGCCGCCAAGAAGGCTACAAAACTTTTAATAGGAAAAAATAGCTAAAATTAGGACATCAGACATATCCCACAGCATATCACGGACCGGCTAGTAATTTGACCCCGGCCAAAGACCGCGTAATCCTACCCGACCGCGGTTTGGCTTCAGTACGCTTCAGTGGGCGTATGTCATTATACCCAACCAAAATATATCCGTTAGGAAAGCCGATATCAAACTACATACTTCCTAGTAGTAGCTGTGTTGTCAGAGATAGAAAACCCACGTTTCAGTAACTATGTTAGTTTCTATGAAGGCCGATGAACTAGCGACCGGCGCACAAAGTCATCTAGTTGGCCCTGAACCATTTGTAGATATTCGGAATATAACATACTACCAAGCATTATATGCGAACGCTAGGAAGGAATAAACGAAAGAACGGAGGGAAGCGATTGGCCTAAATCACTCCAAAACTTTCGCCAGTACGAGGGTGGACTGTGGGCTTAAATTATTAAACCGAAACAGATCCCAATTCAGGCACCTATTGGGTGCCATTTTGGTACGAGCTCACACTTTGGTACGGTACACAGAATGAGGCTAAGTACCGTAGATTCTTGCAGAATCTGCGAAGATGAAAGAGTCGATGTTGTTACACATACTGTGTGGCTGCGACGCTCTTGCTATACGTAGATTGAATCATCTGGGAGTAGATGACTATGTGCAGCACCATGCTGGCGCAATCGTGGCGTGCCTTAAAGAAACTCTCCGATACGTAAGCAACAAAGTAAGGGCTAGGGCAGGCACAATGGATCCAGCTGGGCCGAAGTGCGTTCCGGTGGTTACCGGGCCCGATTAATAGCCATCAACAATAGAATACGAATAATTTCTATGTCGGATAATTTGCCGCGCGCGCAGTTCCATGTAGTCCCGACAGAACGTTTGCCCTACTTGGGGATCGAACCCAGTTCCTTACAATCATAGGTGGTCGTTGTGAATAGCTGTCAACACCTTCTGTGTCAAGGCGTGATGCTATATTTAATGTAAATACTTTTATTACGGAAATAAAAACGAGTCATCATTTTTATTTAAATAACTAGCTGACCCACGCAGCTCCACCTGCGCTATTTTTACGGTAACTAAACTTTGAATAACAGACATTCGCATCGAATACATAACCTCATTTTTTATAGTAGGTTAAAAACTGGGACCCACTTATTACTTGCTCTCCGAAGCACGGACCCGTTTAGTTCAAATGGCGTTAAGCACCCATCTCCTCACCCATCTCTTTAATGACCTTACCTAACGTTGCTTAACCAGATCGATTACAAAACCTTGATAACAACTGTCTATGAGTGTTCCCTTACTAATATTTATTATATTATAAAGAAAAATTGATAAAATCGGACCAAGCGTATAACCAAGTACCCGTTTTGACTTAAATCTCCTCTCCCAAAAGAACAGTGCTAGATTACGGGATAAAAAGTATCCTATGTCCTACCTCGTAGTAAGATCTCAAATCATGCCAAGTTTCATTTGAATCCATTCAGTAGTTTCGGCGTGATGCTCAGCCGTGATACAGACAGACAGACAGACAGACAGACAGACAGACTGACAGACAGACAAAAATTAAAAAAATTACATTTTCGGCCTCAGTATCGGTTATAGAATGCCCTCCAAATATAATTTTCAAAATATCTTCAATGTACAGAATTGGACCTGTTACAGTTTTATTATAAGTATAGATTTTTATCATCTTAGATTTCAAGCTATTCTAGGATTCCAGACAATTTATGTATGTACTTACATAATATTATGTTACTACGCTAAGTAAAGCCGCGCAAAATAAAGTTTCCTCGCTACGTCACAGTCCGGTAGATCGCATGGTCACACTATCGGGTGACAAGTTATGCAAATCTAGACGGAAATACTAAATACTAATTTGACAATTTCTATAAATAATATCAACCGTATTAGGTATGATATTTTTAAATAAATCGGACCAAAATTATTTGAATACTTAGCCTTCGTATCGTTATTAGGTTCCTTGTGCAAGACTGTCCAGATAAAGAACAAGATACATTGTAATTATTCTTACGGATTATATCGCGATTTATTTTAATTTTCCCGATATAATCCGTAAGAATTGATTAATTACAATGTCTAGTATTCGCGTAAATAAAAGACAACATTATAACAAGATACATATTAATAATAAATATTGGCAAACCAGCCCTTCGCCTAGAATAATGATACACTTAAAGCTATAGTGAATGATCTGTGTGATCATCATCATCATCATCATCATCAGCCCAAAGACGTCCACTGCTGAACAAAGGCCTCCCCCTCAGAAGGGAGGAGTTGTTGAGTTTTTGGGGATTGCAGAGTAGGTGGTCTTCGTCTTCTTGTTTTCCCTTAGTCGCCTCTTACGGACAACCAACGGGAGGAGATGGGAGGGTGCCATTCTTACCCGGACACCCCACAAGTGTTTATCCATTAAAATGTATTATCTAATGAGAAGCTCAGTCAGTAAACCCACACCAAAGAATAAACCGTAAATAAAATTATACTACAATAGCTTATAGCAAATAATATAATTACCTACACTTCCATAGTGCCATATTATGATGATATGACCGAGTACCAAATTTATGATTTCGATCGAGTAATGACGTGCTGGCTTAGACAAAGAGGTACAGATTGTTAAGCTGCTCGAAATCTCATGACCTATCTCGTATCAGCCATAACTATAATAAAATATTTACTAGTGCTGTATTGTGCTAGTGGCTGAGGGCCCATCGATATCACTGACTTACAGAAATTTTCCCCGATTTCTTCTACCTAGACGCCTACCTAGCCTAGATTTCTTTTACTTAGTGCCTTGACTATCATCATCGGCCTATAGTCGTCCAGGACATAAGCCTCCAATTGAACGCCACTGTATCCCATCCTCAGTTTTCCTCATCCAATTTTTGCCTGCCACTTTACGTGGACCGCCACCATCCATCCATTCCATCTAGCTCGAGGACGTCCTACACTACGTTTGCCAACTCGCGGTCTCCACTTAAGTACTCATTTCCTCCATATCCAACAGCGCTCTCAATACGGGCCCGTTGGTCTAGTGGTTAGTGACCCTGTCTGCTATCCAACAGGTCGTGGGTTCGATTCCCACCAAGTGTCTGGGTGTTTTTATCTATGTATGTATTTACAAAAAAAAAAGTATATATGTATTAGTATCAGTTGTCTGGTTTCCATAGTACAGGCTCTGCCTAGTTTGAGATCAGATCACCGTGTGTGAATTGTCCCAGGATATTATTATAATTTATTATTTTTCCTTAGCACGGGTGAGCTCTCCCACGAGGGCAGCGTCGGTCTGGGCCCTCGGTTGAACGGCTCGTTCCCGGAGCCACGGTACTGTCTGCTGGTGCCGCCTGCCTGTGAACCCTCCAAGTACCGCTCCTTAGACGGCACGTGCAACAACTTGAAGAACCCGTTGAGGTGGGGCGTCTCGAACACGCCATTCCGGAGAGTGCTGCCGGCTTCTTACGGCGATGGTGAGCGCTTTGAAACTTACATAATCCGAGTCATTTTTCATCATCTTCATCATCAGCCGGAAGACGTCCACTGCTGAACATAGGCCTCCCCCTTCGAACGCCACAATGAACGGCAATGGCTATTTGCATCCACCGGTTACCTGCGACCGCCTGCACCTGTGGTAGTGGGAGGCCTGCCTGCGCTGCGTCTTCCGGGTCGTGGTTCGGACGGAAGGCCGACACTTGCTGCGGCATTTGAATACGCGACCTCCGCTTTGCAAAGCAATCGGTTTCCCGCTGCGCCACGGAGGTTACGGATAATGATTTTAAACCTTCAAATTTCCATTTTATGAGGTTTTCATAATTTTAGAATTTCACTTTTCCGAACTACAGGAGACCACGATCTAGTGGCGCACACTATCGTTTGTTATGGACCTTCATGCATCAACTATGATAGCAGGTTATCGGTAGTTCGTCGGTTTTCCAGCGCACAACAAAGGGATTTCGCGTGTAGTTAGTGAAGATAGGAATTAGGGTCAATCATGTAGATCCTGGCTCAATGATCGTGCCAATAACGGACGGCTGATTTTAATTCAAGCCTGCGTGTCGTTCAGTTTCTCTATAGGTATTAAATTACGAAAATATAGAATTCCTTGCTTAGGTACCTACTTCAGATACAATATACTTATCGTATATTCTAAGTAGTCCGATTGGTAGTTCGATCATCGGACATTTTGGAAAAAATCCCATCTGTCCGACCGGCTTCTGTGATCTAACAGTTCGGAAATAAATATTCTACTGGTCCGACTACTATCCCTGTGGCCTTTTTATTTTATTTTTATTTTCGTCGTATTTTTTTCTCTCACTTATTTGATCTTTTGAACGGCAGGACACACAGTCGCTGATGCTGATCTAATTGTAACAAGACAAACACTGTTTTAAAAAAAAGTGAAAAAATTACAAGCCCGCTGAGTTTCTCGCCGGATCTTCTCAGTTGAGGCCGCGTTGTAATCCAGTGGTAGCTGTCAAAAAAAAATTGACCGTTCAAAAGTCCTAACGTAAAGTCTATTTGAAATAAATGATTTTGAATTTGAATTATGTAAATAGCAAGTAGTTATACCACAGATTATACCTTTATCCGGCGAACGTCTCGATCGTCTTGAAACATACCTACCAGAGTTGCTCTCCAGCAGATAATACGAACAGATGTTGTAACCCCATCAGGGATCAGCGCCCCCCGCACCGGGGTGAACGGGACGGCGCTGCCGAGCGCGCGTGACGTCAGCGTGACGGTGCACCGGCCGAGCTACGCGCACGACACCTCCTTCACGGTGATGCTGGCCGTGTGGGGACAGTTCATTGACCACGACATCACCGCCACCGCTTTGAGTAAAGGTAAGTGTATGCGGTCCGGTTTCACCTACGTCACTAGCCGCGTCTCCGAATGTTTGAGTAAGGCGACTCCGAGGAGGACGGCGGCGGGGTTGCGACCCCGTCCCTGTGAGCACCGTGACTGGTTCCCGGGGGGCTACAGTGCGCCCCCCGGCGGCGGGCTCAAAGGCAAGCCACTGAGGGGCCCCTGGTGCAGATCCCACCGGAGAGCCCTGGGGTCTCATGGGCAGTAGCGCCAATCTAACAAAAAATTTGGAACCATAGACAAATCATCCATTCCCGAACTTTTTTGACTGAATTTACTTTGTATATTTTCAGGGCAGAACAGTTCATCCCTCAAATGCTGCGACCCTAGACAGCCGTACCACCCGGAGTGTTTCCCGGTGCGGTTGGATGTTGAAGATCCTTTCTACCAGGCGTACAACCTCACATGCATGGAGTTCGTGCGGTCTGCGCCCGCGCCTACTTGTCACTTTGGTACGTACACATCATCGTTGGCTTCTTAGTCGTGATAATTAAGAGACGTGACTGCTGCTATTCTGACACCACAGTTCTCTAGGCTGCTTGATCTGTGCCGGGGAGCGTGCAATCTTTGCTCAAGCACTCCCTGTTGGTGACCCCTTTGGATGTGGGTTCCTTTCGAAGAAGAAAAAAAAGATAACAGGAAAATTTTAATGTACTGATACACATAACCTAACAACGTGTACAATACATAGAACAAAAAAGGTAGTAGCTAGTAACAAAGTAAAATACAAATATTAACTCAGAAAACAAAACAGAAAGAAAAATGTCAAACACATCCTTATCAGTCTCAAAAGGACGCACTCGGGCCTTGAGTGACTCCGTCGTTGGTTTTCTGTGCGCCTTTAGTGACTGACGTTTTGTACTTGAAGGATCACCGTTCGACCGCTTTGCACTGACCGGGTGGTGACTGCTTTTATAGGCAGGGCGAAAAACATTTTTTTTACGTCATCTTCAAAAGGTCCCCGGGAGCTGTGGGGCTCGACTGGGGTATGTGGGATTCTTACCCACTAAAACCCCCTCGGCTATCGCTTCGGCACCCGAGAGGGGAACCCCGGGATTTCCGGTGGGGCATCTGCACCCCTCGGTGCCTTGCCTTTGAGCCCGCCCCCGGGGGACGCATTGTAGCCCCCCGGGAAACAGACACTGTGCTCACGGGGACGGGAGTCGTAACTCTGCCGCCGTCCTCCTCGGAGTCGCCGCCGTACTCAATGGACGTCCTAGGGCCCACACCCCGAACGTCCAGCGACTCCGAAGAGTGAGAAGAACATAGGATAAACTACCTCGCACTTCCTGTAGCGTCGTTTTTGGGGTTGATATAAGAAGATTTGAGATTTCTCTACGCTTGCTTCACCGGTCAAGCGGTCATCCCCGACTTTTGTGCATAGTTTCCTTCCAGCACCAGACCTTTTACTAATCGAATGAGTCAGTCAGTGAATTAAAACCCCTATTTTTTCAAATGAGTGTTAGTATATTTGTTTCGAGCGGATGTTCCCGCGGGGTCAGACTGTTAGCTGTATTCGTTGACCCCCGATGGTGGCGCAGGTCCCCGCGAGCAGCTGAACCAGGCGACGGCGTTCATCGACGGGTCCACGGTGTACGGGTTCGCGGAGGCGCGCTGCACCAGCCTGCGCGCCTGGCTGGGGGGGCAGCTGCGCATGCTGCGCGTGGGGCCCCGCGACCTGCTGCCCCCCTCCGTGGACCCCGCCGACGGCTGCAACACCGCCGAGATGAACGCCAAGGGACGATACTGCTTCGAGTCCGGTGAGCATCCTTATAGATAAATGGCGAAATAGTAAAGGCAATAAACGCGAAATCAGAATTGAAGACGCAGCGTAGGCAGGCCTCCCAGTAGATGGACAGACGACATTGCGTGCGTCGCAGGTAACCGGTGGATGCAAATACCCAAGGGTAGGCCTAATGTTCAGCAATGGACAGAGCAGAGTCTTCCGGCTGGTGATGATGATGATGATGAATATTCTACGCTACAGACGTTGGAAAGTAAAAAAAAAAAATCTTTATCAGGAACAAAATTTACATGTACATTTAAATTGTGTACGATAATGTCTGCATTAGTTAAAAAACTGTGTCGCAGCCATTAACGCCCACCTCCTTATTTGAGGCAATATAGTTCCTATAAACTTAAATCTAACTTAACTATAATTCTCTATTAATAAGTAATTTACTATGTATGCCTGCGCGCGCGTGTGTGTGTGTGTGTGTGTATTTATTATGCGAGTATTTTTCTAGTAGGTATATTATTATCTCATTATTTTAAGAAAATTCTCCGTTTCTTCATACGTGAGAATTTGCAACCATTTAACGGTTAGGGTTTTACATTGCATTTGGGTACATGGATAAATGTTCAAAATTTTATTGACTTTATTATATAATCGTGGGGCAAGAAAATAGTAGTGTTGTCCAGCTAGAACAATTCTACCATTCTCAGGCCTACAGACCATATAATGCCTGCGGTCTTTTATGTTATTATGGAAAGGAAGTTCTGCGTGTCTGCGTAGGATAAGTTGAAGAAGGAATAATTGCCTTACTGTAAGAACATTCATTAGAGCGAATAATTCCGACGTTGGTGAGCGTATAGGTTTGAAAGACATTACTTTTAATATACCGCGTTGTGCTCTCTCCAATGTCAGCATTTTGGTTTTACCAGTACCCCCCCACGTTGTGATACAGTAGGATAATACTGACTGAGCGAGTGCTAGATATGTCATCTTTAGAGTAGGGGCATCAAGTACAGATCAAAGATTCTTAAAGAGAAACATTAATTTTCTGACTCTGGAAGTGGTGACTTTAACATGTTCATTCCAAGATAAAGTATTATCAACCCAGACACCTAGATATTTAATCTTAGTTGTTTGCAAAATTTCTGGACATGTACAATTTGAATGAATATTACAAGACTTATTGTGTGTAGACAGTGTAAGAGAGGGATGAGGCAATGATTGATTACTAGGCGAAAATGGAATGAATTTAGTTTTATCAGCATTCAGGCTGAGTAGGTTAGATGACAGCCAATCTATTACAGTAGATAGAACAGATTCAGCATGTGACTGTGCTTCTAACCAGTTACACCCACTCACAAGTAAAACAGTGTCATCAGCATACGTTGTGATTGTGCAATTAGGTAGTGAGAGGTTGCACAGGTCATTAATGTATATCAAAAACAGAGTAGGTCCCAGTACGCTACCCTGAGGCACCCAAACTCAACGTTCGCATCATCACTCAGTACACTATCGATCATGACACACTGAGTGCGGTCACTAAGGTAACTCTTAAAAATATCAAGCACCAGGCCTCTTACTCCTAAGCGTTCAAGCTTTAATAATAGTTTGGGTACAGAAATAGTATCAAAGGCTTTGATAAGTCTAAAAATATTCCCATAGTTTTAAGGTTAATCGCAAAATTTTTAGTTACAGTGTTTGTTAAATTTAGCACAGCATCTTCAGTTGATTTACCAGTTCTGAAGCCATACTGGTTTGCTGCAAGTAAATTATTTTTATTAAGAAAATTTGTAAGCCTCTTATTAATAATTTTTTCAAAAAATTTTGACAGTGTGGTGAGGATTGAAATAGGTCTGTAGTTACTGATACTGTTCCTATCCCCACTTTTGTATCTAATAAGTAAGTAGTATTTGTAGTAAGTATCAATTTACAAGCTTTATGTGCCACTACCAGGGGCGTAGGTACCGCCGTATCAATTATACGGAATTATGGGGCCCCGTACGGCTGTAATCAAAAGTTCGTAAAATGGTCCTTGTCTCAGTCAAACCCTTAGGCCTTACCTTCATTTGGGCCCCCCAAAAACTCTGATACAGGACCCGTCTCGGACTAGCTACGCCACTGGTCACTACCCGAACTTCTATTTCCAATATCTCTGGTATCCGTCTGACCCGTCGTTCCCCATGTCGAGCAGGCGACGACCGCGCCAACGAGAACCTCCACCTGACCACGATGCACCTGATCTGGGCGCGACAACACAACCGCCTCGCCGCCCTGCTGCAGCAGCACGAGCCAACCATGGACGACGAGCAGCTGTTCCAGGAGGCCAGGAGGATAGTGGGCGCCCAGATGCAGCACATCACCTACTCGGAGTTCCTGCCCCCTATACTAGGTGAGACAGCCTGTTCCTGCCCTCTATACTAGGTGAGACAGCCTGTTCCTGCCCGCTATACTAGGTGAGACAGCCTGTTCCTGCCCGCTATACTAGGTGAGACAGCCTGTTCCTGCCCGCTATACTAAGTGAGACAGCCGGACGACGAGCAGCTGTTCCAGGAGGCCAGGAGGATAGTGGGCGCCCAGATGCAGCACATCACCTACTCGGAGTTCCTGCCCGCTATACTAGGTGAGACAGCCTGTTCCTGCCCGCTATACTAGGTGAGACAGCCTGTTCCTGCCCGCTATACTAGGTGAGACAGCCTGTTCCTGCCCGCTATACTAGGTGAGACAGCCTGTTCCTGCCCGCTATACTAGGTGAGACAGCCTGTTCCTGCCCGCTATACTAAGTGAGACAGCCGGACGACGAGCAGCTGTTCCAGGAGGCCAGGAGGATAGTGGGCGCCCAGATGCAGCACATCACCTACTCGGAGTTCCTGCCCCCTATACTAGGTGAGACAGCCGGACGACGAGCAGCTGTTCCAGGAGGCCAGGAGGATAGTGGGCGCCCAGATGCAGCACATCACCTACTCGGAGTTCCTGCCCGCTATACTAGGTGAGACAGCCGGACGACGAGCAGCTGTTCCAGGAGGCCAGGAGGATAGTGGGCGCCCAGATGCAGCACATCACCTACTCGGAGTTCCTGCCCGCTATACTAGGTGAGACAGCCTGTTCCTGCCCGCTATACTAGGTGAGACAGCCTGTTCCTGCCCGCTATACTAGGTGAGACAGCCGGACGACGAGCAGCTGTTCCAGGAGGCCAGGAGGATAGTGGGCGCCCAGATGCAGCACATCACCTACTCGGAGTTCCTGCCCGCTATACTAGGTGAGACAGCCTGTTCCTGCCCGCTATACTAGGTGAGACAGCCTGTTCCTGCCCGCTATACTAGGTGAGACAGCCTGTTCCTGCCCGCTATACTAGGTGAGACAGCCTGTTCCTGCCCGCTATACTAGGTGAGACAGCCGGACGACGAGCAGCTGTTCCAGGAGGCCAGGAGGATAGTGGGCGCCCAGATGCAGCACATCACCTACTCGGAGTTCCTGCCCGCTATACTAGGTGAGACAGCCTGTTCCTGCCCGCTATACTAGGTGAGACAGCCTGTTCCTGCCCGCTATACTAGGTGAGACAGCCGGACGACGAGCAGCTGTTCCAGGAGGCCAGGAGGATAGTGGGCGCCCAGATGCAGCACATCACCTACTCGGAGTTCCTGCCCGCTATACTAGGTGAGACAGCCTGTTCCTGCCCGCTATACTAGGTGAGACAGCCTGTTCCTGCCCGCTATACTAGGTGAGACAGCCTGTTCCTGCCCGCTATACTAGGTGAGACAGCCTGTTCCTGCCCGCTATACTAGGTGAGACAGCCTGTTCCTGCCCGCTATACTAGGTGAGACAGCCTGTTCCTGCCCGCTATACTAAGTGAGACAGCCGGACGACGAGCAGCTGTTCCAGGAGGCCAGGAGGATAGTGGGCGCCCAGATGCAGCACATCACCTACTCGGAGTTCCTGCCCCCTATACTAGGTGAGACAGCCGGACGACGAGCAGCTGTTCCAGGAGGCCAGGAGGATAGTGGGCGCCCAGATGCAGCACATCACCTACTCGGAGTTCCTGCCCGCTATACTAGGTGAGACAGCCGGACGACGAGCAGCTGTTCCAGGAGGCCAGGAGGATAGTGGGCGCCCAGATGCAGCACATCACCTACTCGGAGTTCCTGCCCCCTATACTAGGTGAGACAGCCGGACGACGAGCAGCTGTTCCAGGAGGCCAGGAGGATAGTGGGCGCCCAGATGCAGCACATCACCTACTCGGAGTTCCTGCCCGCTATACTAGGTGAGACAGCCGGACGACGAGCAGCTGTTCCAGGAGGCCAGGAGGATAGTGGGCGCCCAGATGCAGCACATCACCTACTCGGAGTTCCTGCCCGCTATACTAGGTGAGACAGCCGGACGACGAGCAGCTGTTCCAGGAGGCCAGGAGGATAGTGGGCGCCCAGATGCAGCACATCACCTACTCGGAGTTCCTGCCCGCTATACTAGGTGAGACAGCCTGTTCCTGCCCGCTATACTAGGTGAGACAGCCTGTTCCTGCCCGCTATACTAGGTGAGACAGCCGGACGACGAGCAGCTGTTCCAGGAGGCCAGGAGGATAGTGGGCGCCCAGATGCAGCACATCACCTACTCGGAGTTCCTGCCCGCTATACTAGGTGAGACAGCCTGTTCCTGCCCGCTATACTAGGTGAGACAGCCTGTTCCTGCCCGCTATACTAGGTGAGACAGCCTGTTCCTGCCCGCTATACTAGGTGAGACAGCCTGTTCCTGCCCGCTATACTAGGTGAGACAGCCGGACGACGAGCAGCTGTTCCAGGAGGCCAGGAGGATAGTGGGCGCCCAGATGCAGCACATCACCTACTCGGAGTTCCTGCCCGCTATACTAGGTGAGACAGCCTGTTCCTGCCCGCTATACTAGGTGAGACAGCCTGTTCCTGCCCGCTATACTAGGTGAGACAGCCGGACGACGAGCAGCTGTTCCAGGAGGCCAGGAGGATAGTGGGCGCCCAGATGCAGCACATCACCTACTCGGAGTTCCTGCCCGCTATACTAGGTGAGACAGCCTGTTCCTGCCCGCTATACTAGGTGAGACAGCCTGTTCCTGCCCGCTATACTAGGTGAGACAGCCTGTTCCTGCCCCATAACATATGAGACATGGTCCTGCTGGCCTTTTAGAGAAGGTCACACAACGAGCCATGGAAAGAGCTATGCTCGGAGTTTCTTTACGGGATAGAATTAAAAATGTGGAGATTCGCCGAACTAAGGTCACCTACATAGCTCTTAAAATCTGCAAGTTGAAGCAAGGTTCTCGAGTGGCGACCACGAACCGGAAGACGCAGCGTTGGCAGGCCTCCCACTAGGTGGACAGAGGACATTGTGCGCGTCGTAGGTAACCGGTGGATGCAAGTAGACAATTGTCGTTCATTGCTGGTGTTATTCGGTTCCAGGGAGCGACGTGATGTGGGCGTTGAACCTGACCGTGAAGAGTGAAGGGTACTCGCAAGACTATAACCCCAATGTGGACCCGTCCATAGCAAACCATTTCGCAGCCGCCGTCTTCAGATTTGCACACACTCTGTTACCGGTAAGTACCATGATAGTTTAGACTCCGGTGATCCGGCGTAAATTTCAATCCGGCCGGATCCGACCAGATTTCCATTTATCCGCCCGGACCCGACCGGATCCGGTTTTCCGGATTGCAATCCCTAGTTGCAGGACCTTTGTATGTTGTGTCAACTTAAATCTCGGGATAAATCTATTGTAGGGCTGCGATGCTGTATGTGGGGGAGGACCCTTTGACCGGGTAAGGGATTTGCTTGATCAGGGCTGAAGCGCACGGTTTTGAATAACACAAAGCTTCTCTCGTTGGATGTCGCTAGAGGCGACTAAGGGAAAACGGGCATCAGCATCTGTCCATTGGATCACCTACCACCTGCTGCACGCCTGCCAAGCGTGGTATGACAACCCCTAAGGTGCCTATGCATGTTCAGCGCAGTGGCGGTCCGAGAGGGGGGGTCGTAGGGGTCATGAAAAAATCCCAAAATCTTACACGTCATATCGACAAATTTAACTTCCTTCTTTGAAACGCCGAAACAATTAAATCAAAATATAGGTTATCAAAATAATTTTGAAAAACAAGGATGAGAGCAACCATGTTAGAAGAGCGGCTGAAAGGTTTAGCTCCTCCAAATATTTTTCTGGCAACCTCTTTGTTCTCTTTGTCTTTTTGTTGGTAAGAATAGCTTCCTCCCGTCTCTTGCTGTTGGGTGTCCGCAAGAGGCGACTAAGGGAAAACAAGAAGACGGGCAGCATCGTCTTCTGTTTGTTGAGGTTCAGGTCAACCTGTACTGAGGGATTATGGCAACCTCTCCATTCTATGGGGGAAGCCTTTGCTAAGCAGTAAAGGTTTTTCGGCTGTTGTTGTTGAACCTCTTTGTCGAAGTTGGATTAACTTAACTGATATGATGATAGTCTGTCCTAGGTAAACAAAGTGGTTAACAAATTCAAGTGTGTCGTTTCCAACGACTATCGGAACGGCTACATGGACATTAATTAGCCATGATCTTCGTCTTGTCCGTGTTCATTTTAAGACCAACCTGTTGGAAAACGCTCCTGAGGTCATATCGTATTGAGTCCTCCAGCGACCCCGCCATAATGAGTACATTATCGAAGGTGAGTGATATGAATTCGATGCCAAATCCCTTTTTCAGTCCAAGAGCTTAAAAACGTCTTTCAATGCGTTCGTGAACAGTTTCGGAGGAATAAAGTCTCCCTGTCTTACACCACTCTGCAATCGGATTGATTTTATACTCTCATTCAGTAGTCGGATCGACGTGGTAGCGTTGCTGCGCAAACACTTCAACCCATATCGAAGGGTTGAAGTGTTTCCCGAACCGTCAATGTGACTTCGCTGGCTACCGCCTAGGTTTTGATTGAATCCTGAGCTTTTTCGTAGTCCTTAAACGCTAGACATAATGACCGATTATACTCCTCGGTCTTCTGTATAAACTGGCGAAGCGTATGAATGCAGTCTAAAGTTGGAAGTCATCAAACCTGCGTTCAAGTTACGACGTTTCATAATGACTCTCGAAAACAGCTTGAAGGTGTGGCTCAGGAATGAGATAGGCGTAAAATAATTATTATTTTTTTTGAAGAATATTTCCATCACTCACATGTGCCAATCTTCTGGCGTATACCTCCGTAAGGCGGAATTAAATAACTTCTGGAATAACAAAATGACCGGTTTTCCACCCACTTTCAGTAGTTGTATTTCTGTCATCTGGCGCCTTGTTGTTCTTAAGCTGTTTCAGAACCATTCTAATCTCGTACAGGCTGACGGATGACCCCGGTGTGGTATTAGGTTAGTTTGGCTCTGGTGTCCTGAGATGTTATGGAAATAGATTTCCGTGTCGAGGTGTATAACTGCCCATAAAACTTCTCGAGCTCTCACTATATTTCCAGTTTAGATGAGATGGCACTACCATCTTCGATCTTCAGCTTGGTTTACCTAATATATGAATTCTTTGCAAACACTTGAGAGCCTTCGTTTCGCTCAATTGTGTTCTTAATACATGCCGTATTAGTAGAAGGCAAGTGTAACAGCGATTTATAAATTCGTCTATTGGATATGTCATATTCCGTCATATTAGCTGAAGATCGCAGTCTTATCCCAATCCGGTTTTCATTAACTTAATGGTTATATCGGAGAGCTTCTGAAGCTTTTTGTGGCGTGGGGTCCTAAAAAGCTTGGATCCGCAGTTATGCATTATATGCTGGGCTAGCTAGACGATTGTGTTGTGGAGAGCCCTGGGGTCCCCCCTCTCATGTGCCGAGGCGACAGCCGCGGGGGTTTTAGTGGGTAAGAATCCCACATAGCCCGGTCGAGCCCCACAGCTCCCGGGGATCTTTGGAAGATTTCCCCCGCGTCAAAAAAAAAATAAAAAAAGCTAGACGATTGTGTATTCGGGGTTCAGGATTAATGTGGTTCCCGGTCGAAGCGTGGACTTAATTAGACGAGACCTTTTAAGCTTGACATTGATATTATATGTCCCTCTTACAATATGGTGATCGCTACCAGTATAAACCTTACCGATCACGGAGACATTATTGAATATGTACTTCTTGTTCGTTTTGATGAAGTCGATCTCATTTTTGGTTGAACCATTGGAGCTTATTCATCCTTCCTATCCCTCTCTTTGTATATCAGATATTGAAAATTCACCCTTCGCCACTGGTAGCGGGCATCTTCAAAAAGGGGGGGGGGGGGGGGGGTTGTAAATAGATATTTATATAGATACATAATCCACGCCCACGCCCTATTGCCCTAAACCTTGGCCTGTCCAATATGACCCCCCCCCCCAAAACTTTGGCTGCGACCGCGCCTGGTGGTCAGCGGTGGACATATTCTGATGATAATGAATGGTTTAGCGTTGCTTTCGGATTACATTAAGGAATTCTCCTCCTCCCCAGGGTCTGATGCACAGCACGGACTCCGCGACGGGCACCGTGAACTACGTGCACCTGCACCAGATGCTGTTCAACCCCTTCGCGCTGTACCAGGAAAAGGGGCCCAAGATGGCCATGAGGTCCGCGATGGACACCCTCGTGCACACTGTGGACCCACACGTTACCTCCGAGGTCAGCATATTATTATTACATATTTAAATGCATGTTTACAATTTAAGATTGGTGTGGCACAGAGAAAATATTTAGATATTTCTTCAGCTTACTACTATAACCCCCTGTTGGGTTTCCGGGTAAGAATAGCACCCACCCATCTCCTCGTGTTGGGTGTCCGTAAGAGGCGACTAAGGGAAAACAAGAAGATGGGCCACAGCGCCTTTCTATTGGATTACTTGATACTACAGATGATGATGATGATGAAGCTTTACCATCCCCGATTGCGTCGCCGCTTTCCCTCAGGTGGGACTGCAGTCGAGCACTGGCTTCTATTTAATAAAAAAATCTTCTCCCTTGCAGCTCAGCGACCACCTGTTCGAGGACCCCGCCCTGGCGAACGTGACCCCCCCGGCGACGCCGGCGGTCCCCTGTGGCTTGGACCTGGTCTCGCTGAACATCCAGCGCGGGCGCGACCACGGCCTGCCCCCCTACGTGGTGTGGCGCGAGCACTGCGGCCTCTACCGCCCCAAGAACTTCACCGACCTGGCCACCATCTTCGACGAGTCCAGCATGAGCCGCATTTGCAAGATATACAAGTAAGATACCATGATCCCAGATCGTTTTCAAGTGTACCTATACCTTTTTGGATTGATATGGCTTGACATTGTAAGTATTGCTTTTAATTAAGCTATAAATATGACATTTTCCAGGCTTGACATTTTTTTAAATCCAATATGAATTTGTATATAATTTTGCATGCTACTTAATGGCAAATGTGTATCGCTCGTTATGTTTTAATGTACCATCTTTATAAGCACCACATTTATGCAAATAAATTGAATTGAATAAATTGAATTGACCTTCGCGTTTCATCATCGAATATTATTTGCAACCCAGCCGAAACGTGAAGCTAAAATGTTGGGTAAAACTCGTTAATTACCATTTTCCAGTGGCAAAGTGATAGTAGTACTGATAATAATCCTGATGACCCTGTCAGAGAAATCGCAGCAAAATGAACAAAGCAAACCGCATAGCCACACAGCGACTCCACATAAAAACTGGGAACCTTATTGTTTTTTGTTGTGATCCCTTGGTAAAACCGACGTTGTATATCCTCCAGGCTGCGCCAGTCATTTGAGTCGGCGACTATACCAACAGCTATAGGAATCTGCAATCAGTCCTAAGTCCTAAGCAACTATAAGCGGTATCGTGGACTTTAAAATGACGCTTAACTAAATAGTCCATCTTTCATTTTGTTTCAATTTCGGTTTTCTAGGACATGCCGCCATTTTAACCGTTTTGTTGTACTTGGGTTCGCAACCAGAGCTCTTGCGAGGGGGTTGATGTTGTGTTTTAGACGTTCACGATAGCGACTCTCTCTGAGGCGTATTTCCCCATCCACAGTAAGAACTTCTAGGTACTGGTGAATTTCTTGGTTGGTGTGCATATAGACATCGCTCAAAAATAAGTATTTTGTTATCTGTTTAGCAACGTGGACGACATAGACCTGTACACGGGTGCGCTGGCGGAGGACCCCAAGGGCCGTCTCCTAAGCCCCACGCTGAGCTGCCTCATCGCAGACCAGTTCCTCAGACTCAAGATCGGCGACCGGTTCTGGTACGAGACGTCTGATGAGACCATTGGATTCACTTTAGGTGAGTCATAAGGTTTTCTTTCAACTTTACTGTATGCCTATCCAACCCTAATATCAACCGTATAAACACAGACGTGTGCCGCTTACAACAGGCAAACATCTTGCATCACGTTATTCAGTTGTAGGAAAACATACTAAGCAACGCCTGTGAATTATAGAAGAGTAGGAGTGCCTAATCTAAATACAAATTATATGAAGTTTTAGAACTTAAGTTTTGCAATAAAACCACGTACGGTATAACGAACCTGTTGGTGTAGTGATTAAAACACCCTGACCTCTGCCCAATAGGCCGTGGGTTCCATTCCTTCCCGAACAAACATATGTCCAGTCTGGTGTCTGTCTCTTTTATTTTATCTAATTGTATGTATTTACAAATTAAAGTATTCGTATCAGTTGTCAGTTTTCCATAGTAGGCTATGTCTCAAAGGCAAAGCACTGAGGGGCTTTTGGTGCAGATCCCAACGGAGAGCCCTTCTGGTGTCCCCTCTCACGTGGCAATGTGACATCCGCGGGGGTTTGATAAAACTATTACTATATATCACCACTGCAATAAACTTTAGTATATACCTACGACCTACATATACTTAGTATAGTGCCAGTAATATGCTAGAATGATCGAAGTCTGCACGCGGCGTTATCGGAAATACTATGTTCGCCGATAGTGCTGTTTTACACTGGCCAATAGCCAATTACGTTCATCAATAATGCATTGCTATCGTTTAAACGAGTTTTTTTTTTTTTTTTTTATTTATTTATTGAAGGTATCCAACAGCACATTCCATAGAATACAGACAATTTAAAACTAGATAATTAAGCTAAGCCAATATAGATTAGGCATTAATTAATTTAACTTAATATCTATACAAATAATATACCTACATATTTGCAATAATTAATTCACCCACGATTTTTTTTCGGTGTCACAATACGTGACTTTCGAAAACCGTATTAGGTATCTAGTAGGTATTTCGGTAGCTTTAAAACAAAGCTTACGGTAACATAAATAATAAAAAAATATTTTATTAATCGGTTACAAATATTCTACAGTATAATATGGGTTGGAGAACTCCTTTAAAGTTTAAAATTACCAAAATAATAAAAAAAAAATATCCCAAATCTATGAAAAGACCTATGCTCTCGCTCTTATATAATTAAATTTTTGTTACCAACTGGCATGCAATATATACTTAATAGAATCGTGTTTATAACAGTGGCTGTAGGATGTAAGTGGGTAAGAGGGTGAATGTGTGTGCGCATGTGTGGTGTGGTGTGTGTGTGTGTGTGTGTGTGTGTTTTTGTGCGTGTGTGTATACATTAACTATAAGTAAAAGCTATTCATATATGTACATACGTAAAGTAAATGCAACAATGATATTATTTTAACCTAATTTGCCCTTTGATAAAATATCATTTAATTAATCTAAATATCGATTACGTTTCTCCCACAGAACAATTGACAGAAATCCGCAAGACAACTCTCGCGGGAGTGATCTGCGCAAACGAAGACCTCCTCGACCAGGCCCAGCCCAGGGTCATGGAGGCGGTGAGCCCCACCAACCCGCTGGTGGACTGCAAGAAGCTGCCGCAACTGAGCCTCAAGCCCTGGTTCAAGGCCCGACCCAAGCCCGGCAAAGACAAGCATTGAACGCTAGTAGAAAATAGAACAATTAGGCATAAAAGTAGCTACAGTACCTGGCAATAGATATGGCACAACGTGATTAGAACGGTAAAGTTTAACTTATTAGTTTGTTAGAATTTCAAATTTATTTACAGGAGATTGAATCGTCATACCAGCGTGGAACTCTTGTGTTGTGGAAGTCGTCTTGTTATCATCATCAGTAGAAATATGTCCACTGCTGAATAAGGGCCTCTTCCTTAGAAGGGAGGGATTGCCATAAACCCCACGCTTGGCAGGCGTATTGGGGTTCGCAGTATAGGTGGTAGTGGTGGATAATCCAATAGAATGACGCTGCTGCCCGTCTTCTTGTTTTACCTTAGTCCAACTATACGGAAACGCAACGGGAGGAGATGGGAGGTTGCATGTCTTACCCAGACACTCCACGGGTCTTATGGTATGGAACTGATTACTAGAACCTGGAACTGAGGACTAAGAATTATTTCTTAGGTTACTTTACTTACTCGAGGTCGCGTCAGCTAAATCACTATTGTCTCTTCAATTTTTGGTTAATCATCCTAACTTATGATAGATCTCAAACCAGATAGATATTTTTAGATTGGGTATAATTTTTAATTAAAATATACTTAATCTTATATCGATTCCAGTTATATGAAAACGTTTCTAGAATTGGATTCCTAATATGATTTATCAATGTGTGATCCACTCTGTGCCATATTTATCGCCAGGTAATGTAATTGAAAGATAATACTCAAGTAAGATTCTTACCAAAAGCGAAAATATTGAATCTGACCAAAACATGAATACTGGTTTTAATATACCTAGTGCCTTTAAAGCTATTAAAATAATCTTGTTCATTCTTAGTAAGTATAATAATATTAAAGAACTCATGTTATTTACATTTTGACAACCTCGCTATAAAATGTGTTATTTCAATGGATACAATAATTACTTTATTTAAGAACATTATGAATAGATATATTATTAAAAATAAGATAAAGAAGGCGTATCATTAATAATTCATAAATAATACTTATGGACTCGCGGTAATAAAACAGAAAATATAATCATCATCATCAGCTGCTGAAACGTCCACTACTGAACAAAGGCCTCTCCCTTGGAAAGGAGGGGTTGCCATAATCCCCACGCTTGGCAGGCGTCTTGGGATCGCAGTATAGGTGGTAGGTAAACTCTGCTGCCCGTCTTCTTGTATTCCCTTAGACGCCTTTTACGAACACCCGACCGGGGGAGATGGGTGGGTGCTATTCTTACCTGGACACCCTACTAGTTAACAGAAAATATGTGAACACCGATTTTTTTTCTGCATAATATTAAAAAAACGAATTCATAGACATTTTTTATAAATAATAAAGATCACTGCTTTAGACATGAATACAATATTAATATAATATTTATATATTATATCGATGGCTTTAGGCCTATGCAAAACAGTAGGTAGAAAAACGCCTGATGAAATAATTTATGTTAAGTTCTACAAAATGTGTTTGCCGTGCGATAAACGGAAACAACATCAACAGTTGAAGTTTACATATTTGGACTAATTACTTTATTTACCGTTTGCTTCGCAAAGATTTAACACCGCTGCAGCCTTGGTCATGAACAGTTAAGCAAATACACACATCAAAAGTGTCTAGGGATCAACATATATTTTTGCAATAACTTTTCTCCTGATTGATATTAATTAAAATTTTCTTTAAGGATTCATCAAATAAAGTGTTTTCGTTTGTCACAGTAACGATAAACCAAGTCATCTTTGCATTAATAAAGAAATTTGCCATTTTCCTAATAAAGGGATTTTTGACATTTGAACCACTAACACAAAAGTTCGAAAAAAAGACTGAAATAACAGTTTTCTTTAAAATTTTATTGGGTAACTTAAACAATTAATAATCCGTGTTTCTACCGCGAACACTAACAACACAAGAACATCGGTTTGGCATACTCAAAATGAGTTCATCCAAATCACGCTGTGGAATGGCCGCCCATGTTCGTTGCAACAACAAAAAAAGGTCTTCTTGCGACTGGATACCCTCCATATTCGGCAGAGCTCTTCTCTGTAGCATATCCCATGCATGCTCAATCGGGTTCAAGTCTGGCGACTGAGCAGGCCAGGGCAGGACATTGATGTTAGCTGCGGCGAGAGTCTGTCTTACAACTCTTGCGGTGTGCGGTCGTGCATTATCATGCATTAACTGAAATAAGGGACCGATTTGCACTTGTAGAGGAACGATGACGTCTGATACAATCGTATCAGCATAAATTTGAGCGTTGAGGTTGCCTCTGATCCAAATCAACTCAGTTCTTCCGCCGATCCAAATACCCGCCCATACCATGATGGTTCCACCACTATAAGGATGGACTTCCTGGCAGGATTTTAATCGCTGTTGGCGTCCAGGGGTTCTCCAGTGTCGTATACGTCTTGTATCCGGTCTCATACCAAAACGAGACTCATCAGAAAAGCACACGAAACGCCATTGTTCTTCTGCCCAATTTCTGTGTTCAAGAGCCCATTGATATCGAATCCTACGATTGTGCATTGCTATAGGTGGTACCCGTAGCGGTCTTCGGGAATGAAGGTTCACTTCATGCAAGTGGTTTCTGACTGTTTGGTCGCTAATTAAGTTCCCTGAAGAGTGATGAAGCCTCACGGCTAACATCATGGCAGTTATTGTTGGAGCTCTTCGAGTTAAGATTTGAATATATCGGTCTTGTCTCCGTGTGGTGCAGCGATACCGTCCTCCATGGCGCTCAGCCACGGTACCAGTGCTTCGGTAACGTGTCCAAAGTCGACTGATAACACTCTGACTTGTATTCAGAGCTAAAGCCACAGTACGTTGCCGGGAACCAGCTTCTATCATTCCCACGGCTCTGAGCATTTCTTCCCTGCTTAAATGACGTCGCCGCTCCATAATAACGTTGGTTTTAATCAGTAGTAGGGAAACAGTAGCACTAATAATGTCTTCAATGCGTTGTATGTTTTTATAGGGAAAATATTGACAGCTGATTTTCATCTTTTACTCGAATTTGATTCACAGTTCCTGATTCAAATTATGAAATGCACCAAAAAGGATCCATATAAATTTATAAAATCATAAATTTATTACAAAGCCACATCTCAATCTCAAGAAATCCGCTTAAAAATGCTTGATCCCTAGACACTTTTGATGTGTGTAGTTACATTATTACTTACTTTACAGTTGTTAATATTTTTTCCTGTTTATCGATTCAATATTACTCACAGAAATCGAAATAATATGTTAAATATACTTACCGATTTCTGTGATATTACAACTTGCCATAATTTGAACACCACCTCGGTTTAACGTTTCAACGAAGTAAGTACATGATACCCCTAGAATATGTATGAGTAGCAGGCACGAGTAAGAACATATAAAAGCATAATATCATCATATCATATACACGCAGCATAATATCATATACACGCGGACCTGTCACTTACATATCAATTTGTATCTAGTACTTACATCTATGTTTGTATCAATATAACTTTATATTTCTTTAGTCCTTCCTCCAAGCTATATATAGATGCCTGCCTACGATTTGTTTAAGGGGACCATAGACAAACGCGTACTCTATTCTTAATATATAAACTCTATGATAATATAATAATCTTTAATTTTTAAAGTCCCTACGACCCTAGACTTTGAAGGGTCTAGGATCGTAAAGATGTGATGTACGATGGATCTACGTGATCACATCTAGTTAAAACCAGAGAAGTAATACCCTTACCATTATTTTATAATCATCATACCTATTCCTATGTGTTATTAAATAAATGTTGATTTTAAGTGTACAATGTTTGATGTTTGTGTATAGGTACTGTTAAAATGAATAATGATGTCTTAAATAAGTAAGTACTGACATAATTATGTTTTTGTAATTTGATTGTGTGTTTAAATAAATTTTTAAAGATTTTGTCGTTATTGTTTTCATAAATACATAATAAATTTTAATTTATTAAAAAGTAACTAATACAAATAAAGTACAAAATATTAAGTAAGTATATTGAAGTAATTTAGTTTGCTCAAATAGTATGGGTTTCGTACCTTCTTTGGACGTAAATTAGTTAGATACTCGTATATGTAAGTATACAGAATATCACCGGAAATGCTTTCATAATATTTGGAAATGTGAGTACTTAGCCCTTAGGTCGGTTTCCGTTTCATCGGACTATCAGACTAAAGCTAGGCAGAGCTCAAGAACTTGTGCACCATCATACGCAGTTATACCTATCTTTCAAAGGGCGTTATTATAATTCACGATTCCATGCGGATGGGTATGTACCTAATACGTCGGTCCTGCGCCTAACGCCTCTCTCCCATTGTGTCGGTCTTCCGTCCCATCGGATTGTAAGAGGAAAAGGAAGAGAGAGTGCACTTGAGACTAAAGCACTTGTGCACTATAATGTCTACCGCGTACATGGTTGCTCTTGTGAGAGATTGGCAATTCAGGATTATTACCGTAAAAACGTCAGGTAAAAACGCTTTAGGTACTTAGGAGAATCAGTCATTTGTTCATTGTTCCAAAGATGTGTAGAGTAGGTATCATTATTCTGGCACTTTATCCTTTCTGCTTACCACTGCCGGATTTGGTGTGATGATATGCATCATGCTGTATGTTACTTTCGCAAAGGTCCGTTCAGGAAGTTATCGCCCCAGTATCAGATATTGTGCCGCCAAGCCGCAGTGTGTATAGGTACGTAAGTATGTTACCCTCTTCCGGCGTGAAGTACACTGTAGCTGGTGAAAAGACCGGGTTCAAGAGACTTAGTAAATAACGTCTTGTGTGACGAGCGACTGTGCATTGCGACTGTCTATAGGCTGACGCGTCGCTTACCATCAACTGAACGTCTTGCTTGTGTCAAGCTAAGTTGAATAAAAAAAAAACCTTTTCGGCAAAGGATTTTCTTATTTAAACAGAGAGATGACACAACATGGGAGACATAAAACAGAGCGTAGAAGAAATTCCATATCTCGCTAGAATCTACTTCACAAGATACAGCGGCGTAGCTAGCGCCGTAATAATGATAGGTACGGGGTCCCTGGACTACAGAGGCCCTAAATTACACACTTGTATGTAAAAATTAGTATAATATTAATATCCACAATCTCACGGAACCTTTTAAGGTGTAGGTACGGTCAGCTAAAAAATATGGTTTACCACCCTACGGTCGAAGTTCATATGCACATCATAAAACAACAAAGTTGATTTTCCCTTGCAATTATTCATACAGTTACTAATGCTCTCTTTATCGTTAACGTCAATACTGACTTGTGTTCCTATTTAAATTGACGCATCTGATAGAAATGTTCAACCTTAGTGTTATTTTGATTGCATAGGAAGTTTTGTCAAAACTGGTAAACGACTTTCTTGGCCGACCGTACCTTCATTTGGGCCCCCAACCAATGATAAAAAGTTTGTTAGTGCCCGTTTCGGGCATGCTACGCCACTGACAAGATAGTCTAATTGGCTACCTGCTTAGAGCATCATACCGGAGAGTATCAAAGTTACACAGCACTTCAGAAACCTCACTCACGTAAAATAAATATACATAAATAAATATATAATAAAATACCTACATATATTATACATATACTTACTTAAATTAGATACATTATTATTAGTAGTAAAATAAGCTTATATAAAATTATAATCGTTTGATACCCGTGAGTCACCTAGGGCCCGGTTGAAAATCAGCGCCAAGTCTTGGCTTGGCATTATGCTGAACCTGGTGCCTGTTGCTGCAGACCAATGTGAGGCACATGCACATTATGCTGTCGTATAAACTTAACGTATTTTTATTATTATTTTTCTATATTTTGTTAACTTTTAGATGTTAAGGGTTTTTGTTTGTATATGGTTTTTTGTGTGCCTCGTTATTTGTAATCTGTGGCAATAAATGCTTTTTCTTTCTTTCTTTCTAAAATGGTAACTGGTAGGGACCTCACATGCTTAGGGCAATAAGTAACCACACTTACTGCACCTTCCATAACGTGACAGTTTTTTAGTCCATCACCAGTCGCACAGCTCGTATCTACCCGATAACCCAATCCTATTTTAATATCAGTCACGTCCGGACGAAATGCCGCTCCGTAGTTTCTAGTTATTTAGGACAACGGAGACACGCACACAAGATTTTCGGTCTCACCATCTGGCTATACTTTGTAGCGAGTATTAAAAATCGACGGCTGAACAGCCATTTTTCATCAGATTGGATGTGGTTTAATGTAACAGCTTATGCTACTAAGTAAGTTTTTTTTTAACAATGGCCTCCCCCTTAGAAGGGAGTAGTTGCCATAATCCCCACGCTTGGCAGGCGGCTTACGGATCGCAGTATAGGTGGAAGATAAATCCAAAAGAAAGACGCTGCTGCCCGTCCTCTTGTTCTCGCTTCCCACTCAACGAGAGGAGATGGGGGGATGCAATTCTAACTCGGTTATTTATTACCTCGGCAGTAAACACATAATATACTTACCACTATCTCTTGTACTAAGGTACAAAGATTACGACTGTTTTTTTTTTTGTCACTACTAATCAACATTTACACAAAGAATGCAGTCTCTTAGGATATTATTTAATATCCGCCTACTATCAAAATATCGCCTACTACGGATCGCAAAAAAGTATCAAACGAATGCGGGTAAAGTATAGTTATGTTACTATGAAAACAGAAAAAATCTGTGAATAAGGATGGGTCATGGGATAAGCCTCAGATGACATTAAATTTTGAAGCTATTAATAAAGAAGTTTTTTTTTACAAAATATAAACCAGTGCTTGACTGCTTTCCCACCTGATGGAAAGCGGCGACGCAGTCGAGGATGGTAAAGCACACTAGCTTATTGAAAGCCTTTTCACTCTAGCCTTGACACCCACATTGAAAAACTGACGCAGGCAAACTGTTCCAGTCCTTAGCTTATAATGAATGAAACTACTTACGACAGAAGAAGATGTCATAGATTGATGATATTTATTTAC
The DNA here is from genome assembly GCA_911728495.1 of Furcula furcula. NCBI lineage: Eukaryota > Metazoa > Arthropoda > Insecta > Lepidoptera > Notodontidae > Furcula > Furcula furcula. The sequence continues at coordinate 2,094,088 of OU452244.1, forward strand.
ATATTTAAAACCTAAACTTTTGTAATGGAGGCGTGATAGATAGAAGTGAATGGAAATCACCACAAATATAAAATCAAGGAAACGCACATTGTATATAGCATAAAAAAAGATCTAAAACATATTTCCTCTCCATTTTTTGGTCCAGGTACAAATTCAAACTTGTACGAAGGTGTATCGATACACCATCATGCAGCGCCCGGTGCGCGGTGGTGCCATTATGGCCTAATCTCTCTTAACTATTTCTCATGAACTTGATACTTGCCCAACAGTTAGTACATTATTTATAGGTACCTCAATGCCCAAAAATGATATAATTTACCATGAACGACCGTTAAGTAGGTTTTCTGACTTTTATTATTTTTACAGCATTTTTACCATCTCGATTTCTTTTTGTTTTGCATTAAATTTTATAAGCCAATCCCTCTTACACTCTACATCAATGCAAATAAGGCAACCACTTCAGCTATCAGCTCATTTTTTTTACAGTTACAAATACTTATAGGTACCTTACCAGCTTGTAGCTTTCGTTGGAAGAAAGTCAAGCCTAGTTAGTTAGGTACTGTCCACCAATACCTAACTATTAACTGCAATTAAGTCTGCAAATACAAAAAAAATGCTTTTTTTTGGAAGAAAAATCTAGGAAAATTTAGTAACTAACAATATTAAGGAAGACCAAAACCATGAGAACTGTTAGTATGAGAACATCACTAGCTTAACGTGACTCACTATGAATTAGCATTGTTATATGGGTGACCGTAGGAGGACGATGGCCTTGCGGTCGTAACAAACTTTACTTCAGCCACCAACTTAGTTTCACGTTAAAACCCACCTCACACACAATATAGAACTTTAAATCACTATAAACAAGAGTCTACAGAAATTTATGATATGTAAATATAAATTTGTAATCATATTTGGAGGCCGACTGATGTCAGGATCTGTTAGCGTCCTGTCTGATCTCTCAGGACCTTGGCTCCACCTGTCTTTGGCGCATAATTGGCTAATATCCAGTGGAGTGGACTTTATGTTCGCATTGTTGTTATTGTTCATACGCATGTGGTTACGGAAGCACAAGGTAAGAGGTCGACGAATGCACTTACCATGTGATAACGTAAGTACCTAATAAAACAACTATGACGTCCATTGCTAAAGAAGTACACTCCGCTTGAAATCTATCTATACTATAATAAAAATCAAAGAGGACTTTTTCTGTACATTGAATATTTTTCCAAAATTTCTATGTGGGGATACTATACTATCGACATAGAGGCCAAAACAATTTTTTTTGGAATTATTGTCTGTCTGTCTGTCTGTCGTTCTGTTTGTCCAGGTATCATTTGAAAACCCGTGGATGGATTTTGATAGAACTTTCACTGATGTGTTGTGTAGAAGTCAAGGTATAAATTGGTATATAAAACATCACGCTATGTTTCATAGGGGCTAAGCAGTGAAACATTACTTGCACATATTACCACGTAATTTCCTTTGTATGTGAATAGGGTAATTATAGACTGATCAGTTAATCATTAAGATATGTATTATTACGCTATATACAATTTGGACTGAGCAGACATTTAGTTTGCATAAGATATGGCAGTGGCGAAGGGTCAATTTTTGTAAGGGGTAAGCCGATCCAGTACACCCAGGACATTTTCATTAGATTTCTGTATTGTTCTAAGTACTTTGCTGATAGCAATATGACATTATATCTTTGAAAAGTTAAAATCTGTAAATCCCGAGCGAGTCCAAACTAGATCATGAAATTTTAATGAAACTCCCCAAGTCCAGGTAGTGTATAGGTATTGTATTAGAGTCGCAACAATAAAAGATGCGAAAAACTTATTTTTTTTTTTTGTGTAGGAGTAGTACTGTTGGCCGCAGATGGCCATTACAGCTTCACCGGACAAGAGGGCGAGCGCTTTAAGCGCTCCAGCCAGACGAAAAACTTATAGAAGTTTCATTATCGAATATCATTATTATAGACAGTAATTTACGATGTTAGCGTGATTTACATTATGAACAGCGCCATCTATCGGTGAAATTGAACATACAATCACCATAGAACTTTAATCTAATTTATAGGAAAGTCGTGTTAGTTACACTATTTATAACTCAAGAACGGCTCAACCGATTTGGTTGAAAATTGGTAGGGAAGTAGCTTATGACCAGGAGACGGACATAGGATACTTTTTATACCGGTAGGTTAAGGTTAAGCAACGTTAGGTAAGCTCATTAAATAGATGGGTGAACCGATTTGTATGAAATTGTATGTGCATATCGGGTAGGTCTGATAAAATAGGCCATTAATTATATTTCATGCCGCTAGGTAAAGGTTAAGCAACATACGGCAAGGTAATTAAATAGATGGATGAACGGATATGTATGAAATTTTGTGTGCATATCGGGTATAGTAGGTCTGACAATAAGTCGTAAAGTATATTTCATGCCGCTGATACCATGATTGACGGATATATAGAATGAGAGGAGGGTGCAAGAGAGGACAGAGAGGGAGAGGGGATTCGAGGAGGGGGTGAGGGATCGGAGGAGTTAGGTGGAGCAAGGGGGGGGGGGGTGAGATGGAGCAAGTTGGGAGAGAGAGATGGGGGGATAGGGTTCAGAGAGGGGACAACGGGGAGAGGAAAAGGGGGAATGTGACGGGGACCGATGCGGGTGGGGGAAAGAGAGATGAGAGAAAGAGCATAGAATTAGATTTTTCTTATAATAGAGAGAGAGAGAGAGATGGAGAGAAATAAATCAAGGGAGGAGGGTGAAAAGGGGAGCAAAATGTAATAAAAGCGCGGGTGGAGCTGCGCGGGTCAGCTAGTTAACTTATAAGATGACAAACACGTTTGCGCCTGAATAGCATATCGACTACATTGTTAACTTGGCGTGGCAGCAAAACTAACATTGTATTACCAAGCCGTTTTGCTGCCACGTAGTGTCAAATATATGGCGGGTGGGTGACGTTACGTGCGCTTACCCCCTCGGATGTATTTTGGGCCGGCTCGTGCAAGCGGTTATTGTCCTAAAGGTTCATAACCGCGAGAGTACCTACCTATCCAATGCCTATCCATTTTTTCCATTCATCCATAACATTATTTTTACCTTTCGAAATACTTATCGAAAGCATGGATAAATGAACTAAAGGATAAACAACCTCCATAGAAAACAGCGTACCACGTTTTTTAGTTCTCAATTTGTGCATAGATGGCACTAAGAGTCTCAATTTTATAGAATTTACACAAATTTTACATTTATATTGGAAAATCAGCGCCATCTAGTACATTTATTTACAAATAACTAAAATACTAATTGACTAAAACTTGAGATCGAGTTTGCGGAACTATTCATAATCTTGTAAAATTATATACATATGTATTTAATTTAATGTTTCTGATACTTGAAAAAACCGTTTTGTGTCCGTAAAAGGTGACTAAGGGAAAATAAGAAAATGGGCAGCAGCGTCTTTTTATTAGATTACCTACCACCTATACTGCGATCCCCAAGCCGCCTGCAAAGCGTGGGGATTATGACAACCCCTCCCTTCTAAGGGCGAGGCCTTTGTGCTAAACAAAGGTCTCGCCTCGTGGAAGTTTCGGCTGCTGATGATGATGATGAACTAGATAAAACACCCAGACATATGGTGGTCGGTAATCGAACCCAAGACCTATCGGTAGCAGCCAGGGTGACCAACCACTAGACCAAGAGGCCCGCCAAATTAAAACTAAGCGGCTGTCGCATCGGCACATGACCGCCCGGCCACGAACATTTCGCTACGAGCGAAGCGCTCCGGACCAATGGAACAAATGTACAAACAAAAATGTATGAAGCATGTCACGATCTGCCTGCCACTCACAGCGGAAATGCGGGTGAATTTCGCCGGGCGACCGGCGACGCGACCGACGGCGGCGGCCGGCCGGCGGTGCGTACAGAAGGCAAGCTCATACCTCGTTATACCAGTACCTCGCTTTTCATACCTGCGCTCGGCGGTCGCGCTATATTTTCTTATGGGTGAGTGAGTGACCTAGTGGTCCATCGATATACTATCTAAACGTTTAGATAGTATATCGATGTAGTGTGGTTACTCTTTTCCGACTCGAGGTAGGGATATTTTGTATACAATAGACATTTTCCATTACTTCTATTAGTCCGAGAGATCTGAAATTTAGAACATAATTTGTAAATCCGATGATACTAAATAAAATGGTAACCTTCACCAGGGTCTGATGATGATCAGTAAGAAGGTGGTAACAGGATCTCGGCCCCGATAAACGTAGACCCGTCGAGTTTGGGCTCGTTGAATAGGTCTTGACGATGAGTTGCTAAAAAAATGGTGATCAGGGTCTGATGATGGAGTAAGAAGGTGGTCACGGGATCTTTTCACCAATAAAGGTAGACCCACCGAGTTTGGGCTTGATAGGTAGGTCTCGATGAGCAGTTGCTAGAAAAATGGTGATCAGGGTCTGATTATGGAGCAGGAAGGTGGTAACAGGATCTCCACCCCGATAAACGTAGACCCGTCGAGTTTGGGCTCGTTGAATAGGTCTTGACGAGTAGTTGCTAAAAAAATGGTGATCAGGGTCTGATGACGGAGTAAGAAGGTGGTCACGGGATCTCTTCACCAATAAAGGTAGGCCCACCGAGTTTGGGCTTGATAGGTAGGTCTCGATGAGTAGTTGCTAGAAAAATGGTGACACTGAACGACACTGATCGACACTGATCGACACTGATCGACACTGATCGACACTGATCGACACTGATCGACACTGATCGACACTGATCGACACTGATCGACACTGATCGACACTGATCGACACTGATCGACACGAAGTCAACGAAGTCAACACGAAGTCAACGAAGTCAACACGAAGTCAACGAAGTCAACACGAAGTCAACAAGAAGTCAACGAAGTCAACGAAGTCAACGAAGTCAACGAAGTCAACGAAGTCAACGAAGTCAACGAAGTCAACACGAAGTCAACGAAGTCAACACGAAGTCAACAAGAAGTCAACGAAGTCAACGAAGTCAACGAAGTCAACGAAGTCAACGAAGTCAACGAAGTCAACGAAGTCAACACGAAGTCAACACGAAGTCAACACGAAGTCAACACGAAGTCAACACGAAGTCAACACGAAGTCAACACGAAGTCAACACGAAGTCAACACGAAGTCAACACGAAGTCAACACGAAGTCAACACGAAGTCAACACGAAGTCAACACGAAGTCAACACGAAGTCAACACGAAGTCAACACGAAGTCAACACGAAGTCAACACGAAGTCAACACGAAGTCAACACGAAGTCAACACGAAGTCAACGAAGAATCACACCGAACCACAACGAACCACACCGAACCACACGTCTAACGCGTTAAGTGATAACATTTTTGGAAGTCGCCTAAGAAGTTTCACTTCAAAAAAATACATTCGAAAAAATATGATACATTAGAAAAATATGATAAATTAGAATTTCCAAAAATCCTTTCTGGAGTCCATACATCATAACTGGAATCTACTGTCCAAATTTCATGTTTCTTTCATGGTTCAGCCGTTTGGCCTGTGCGTTTATAGACGTAGGTATGACTGATAAGTCCACCCGATGTACTCTCCACTCGCGCGCAAATGATGCGCGTATATCCGCCGATTGAGTGTTTGATTACAAGTACATTTTATATGATGTGACCTTGGGTGTAAACGCTATTTTTAAAATATCGCCATCTATTGTTAATCTTGATAAAACTGGTATTCTTTATAATTTATCTGCTATACTAGCGCTTGCGGAAATTATGGGCAAATTCTAAGGATCAGTGCACAGTGGCGCACCCTGAATCTAAGGATTTTTTTTGCAAAACTTCGAGGTACGCTCGAATGTATAGAGGTTGTTTATCCTTTAGTTCATTTATCCATGTCGAAAGTAAATTGTTATCCTCCAATTAATTATATGGAATTATCTGATCACTATGTGAGTGAGGTAAAGCGGGGCCATAGACTTATGAGCGGGGCATGTGAGGTGAAGGGGGACATGAGTAAGATGGCTTCCTTATATTGTCAACATTTCCTATGAGTCACAAGGAAATTTATTAAAAGCTAATTGAACATGTTAAGTACGCACTTTACAGTTGGTCGGTGGACTTCCAGCGCCGGACAAAGCTTGTAGCAAATTATATCACCAAAACTTCAGAAGAGAGCTGTCTCTTTCCTCGCCCACAAAATGAATATTGCAATTCAGCGATGAAATAAGCCGGTGTTAAGACAACAACCATTCTGCGCGGTCATGTCTCCTGGTTACAGTGGGTGAGAATACCACATATCCCGGGTGATCCTCACAACGTTTTAAGGTTTCCGCCGCGAGAAAAAGATGGGTCTTTTCTGCACGTGACCGTCTCCATGCAGTTACCACTAACTTTGATTTAATCCAAGATGGAGTAAGGTAGATTAAAGCTGAAGATATGATTGCTGAAGAAACTAAATTCATTAATTTAGTGACGAGATGGCCAAGAGTTTTTGTAACTGCATGCAAAAATATGAGAAATTTGCAAGTGTCAGTAATGCCTTCTGTATACTACTTATATGTATATTTTGGTTTCAAATGGTCGTATTCTCTAAACGGCCGGTTCTGAGAAGGCCAGGGGCCACAGAGCATGCCCATCTGTCGAGCGCAGCTGGCCGAGACAAATGGTTACGCCATGCAACCTAGATAAGTATAACATTAGATTGAGGGCCGTGACATATCCAGTTACTGACATAATCCTTTAAGAATTGCCTGGAACTAGTCTGGATCTATAGACAAGTGACGCCTGTAGAGTCATGTTCTAGATTCTATTTTTTTTGGAGTCAGATGCCAAGTCACAGTATACAGTTACTTATACTTAAATCTTTCGATTAAAAACACCATGTTGATTTGTGTAGACACAGTGTGTCAGAGGGACCTTGCGGGAAAAGTATCCTAATACCAATGTCCAATTTTAAGGTGATTTTTAAAAAAACAACGACTATCCAATATTATCAAACAAAGACGTTAGCAACTTGTTTGTCTGCTTGCTTACTACAGAATGTTACCCGGTGCTAATGCACTATTGATTTTGCAGTGGTTTTCACAATCACATTAGGCAACTTCTTTTCAAATGTTTCTGTGTATATAATACTTGTAGGCTTAGAATCATAAAAGGCCCGAAGGTCGTTAGTAAATAATAACTGACTGAACACTATTTATAGTCTCTCAATCAATCTCATTAGGTATATGTACATAGTTGATTTAATAGATACCTAGTAATTTTTTTTTAATTTTCTATTATATTGATTCTGAAAAAATCTTTTTAAAAAAAAATTTAACCGACTTCAATATCACTGAAAAGTATAAAATAATTTAAATATTATAGAAGTTGGTGTTAGCGTACCTGCTGGGTATATTTGGCACCAACTTCATTAATATTTAAATTATTTTATACTTTACAGTGATATTGAAGTCAGTTCAATTATTTTTTTTAAAAGATTTTATTTTAAACTTTTTAGTGATATTTTCATATAGGTAAGTATAAGGATTGAACCATCGAAGACCGTAAAATGATCTAGGTAGGTTATGATCACATTATCGTCTACATAGTTTTACATAATTCATGTTTCTTTAGAAAAAAATATCCGGTCGTAATGAAACTTGCATGGAATCATCATAGTAGTTTATTCTCTCGAATAAAAAGAGAATCATCGAAATCGGTTCATAATTGTCAGAGCAATGTAATGGAGAACATCAGTTATATGGTTTTTACCAGATAAATTCCTGCACATCGTTCATGGTCCTTCAGGAAGTTCTTATCCGGTTGTGATAAAATTCATACAGATTGAATACAGTGGTTTCGTCATTCGGATAAAAAAAGAATCATTGAAATTGGTAAATATTTGCCAAAGTTATGACCATTTTTGTCCTTAAAAAGCGACATAAAGTCATCTAAAGGGTCTTTCAAATAGAGCGGGTCGATGTTAATAATCTGTGGCGGCCATTTTGTTTTGGCGGCATCTGTCAAATCTGTTTTTCCTTATTCAGTCACTGATGCCAAATCACCATGGCAAGTTACACGGTTGAGCAGCATGTGCAAATGATAAAACTTTAACGCCGTGTGTTCGCTTAATGGGCATCGGAACTTGGGCAGCTTGAAAGAGGACACCGATTTTGGCCGAAAAATAATCTTTAGCGACGAGGCACATTTTTGGATGAATGGTTTTGTTAATAAGCAAAATTGCCGTATATGGGATGACCACAACCCACATGAGGTTCACCAGGTGGCAATGCATCCACAAAACGTTACTGTTTGGTGCGGATTTTGGTGTGGCGGCGTCATTGGTCCGTACTTCTTCGAAAACGACGTGGCGAGGCCATCACCGTCAACGGCGAGCGCTACAGATCAATGATAAACAATTTCTTTTGGCTTGAATTAAACAATATGGACGTGAACGACATGTGGTTCCAGCAAGATGGCGCTACTTGCCACACAGCGAACGACACAATCGACATTCTGCATGAACGGTTTGAGGGTAGAGTTATCTCTCGCAGAGGTGACGTAAATTGGCCACCAAGATCGTGTGATTTGACTCCGCTAGACTTTTTCTTGTGGGGTTTTCTGAAGTCGCAGGTCTATGCCAATAAACCACATTCGACCGTTGCCCTGAAAGCCAACATAACGCAGGCCATCGCTCGGATTTAGCCGGATCTATGCAGCAGAGTCATTAAAAATTGGACCTCTCGGATTCGTGCCACCATACGAAGCCACGGCGCACATTTGAACGATGTCATATTCCATCCATAATGGCATAAAGGGGCCTTTTAAATAAAAAATAAATTTCGTTAATATCTCACACACATCTTGTTTTATTCAATTTTAACATCGACCCGTCCTTGTTGAAAGACCCTTTATATAGGCTTTCCTGCAGCTTTCCTGCGCAGTCACCATTCTTGTTTTCTCAGAAACTACTTATTACTAAGAAATAATTTTTTTATGGGACCCAATCAATGGATTGAAGAATGGATGGAAGAAAGATTTTTCAAATCGGTTCATAATTGCCAGAATTATGCGCGAACATACATAAAAAAAATATATATATACAGACGAATTGAGAACCTCCTCCTTTTTTGAATTCGGTTAAAAATAACATTGGGCAAAGACTGCAGGCTTTTCTATATCCTGCAGATGTAGAATACTGTCCCTCTCCTATCCTACGATACGTGCTACTGTTCCTATGAATTAGGCGGCCCACTTCAAAAAAGTTTTTCAGTATTCTTCTAATCATCTTTTTTAAACGATCAATAATAAATATCGTACATATTTTGATGCCCCTGCTACAGCCGTTCCAAAAAAAGAAATATCCCGCCTGCCGCACGCCATCCAACAACAGCATGCGTCCGAGATGAATGATAATATTCTCATGCATGATTATGTCACGAGACCCACGCACAATACAAGCAAATAGAACGGGTTAGTTGATAATTAAGTTTATTTATGTCATCGCAATCGGTTGATATTCTCGACACGCGACGGCCAAGGGCATGCCCGATACAGCCAGAACTAACACACACAAAATCTTTTCTATTTGCGTCTTCATGTATCTTTGTCATATTTCCAGCGGAATTCTGCCGCAGTCCGGCTACTCCAACGTACTTCACTTCCTGGGACCAAAAGCTTCCTCAAATGAAAAGTTATTTTGGTCTAGGGGCCCTACGATTTTTCCGTCGAGGCCGGTGTCCACAGAATACTGGTGTCCTTAGGTATGGAACTAAAGACTATTATGATCGACGGTATGGAACCCTGAAAACAGTTCTCTTGCTCAAAACTATATCACAAGTAGGGTTTCAATAGTAATTACTTGACTTCTATGAATTCAAGCACATCTTAATACTTGTAATAAAAAAATACTTATTTGAGTCAGGAGTCAAGACTTTTTAATTTCACAAATGTCTGGCAGCCCTGATCAGAACACACCTTTGGAGGTTTTTGACCTTGTTCGTACCGCGTCCTTGCGTAATATCAACCCCACAGTGGATCTTATTGAACTAAGTAAGTAAGTATTTAAGTACTTATTCTACGCAGTTTTATGAAAATTAACTTTCCAGAAAGAACTTTCGATTGTTATCAACACGTGCGCGCGTGAGTAAAGTACCTAGTACTTACATGAGATATTTTTGATGTGAATAAACAGTAATTCAATCATTCTTAACCTTAACCTAGCGGTATGAAATATACTTTATGATCTATACTCAGACCTACCCGATATGCACAAAAAAAATCATAGAAATCGGTTCACCCATCTATTTTATGACCTTACGTAACGTTGCTTAACCTTAACCTACCGGGATAAAAGTATTCTATGTCCGTTTCCTGGTTCTAAGCTACCTTCCCACCAATTTTCAGCCGAATCGGTTAGGCCGTTCTTGAGTTATAAATAGTGTAACTAACACGACTTTCTTTGATATAATAAATAGATTAAAGTTCTATAGTGATTGTATGTTCAATTTCACCGATAGATGGCGCTGTTCATGATGTAAATCACGCTAACATCGTAAATTACTGTCTAATGATATTCGATAATGAAACTTCTAAGCTTTTCGCATCTTTTATTGTTGCGACTGTAATACAATATTTATCTATACACTACCTGGACTTGGGGAGTTTCATTAAAATTTCATGAACAGAAATCTAATGAAAATGTCCTGGGTGTACCGGACCGGCTTACCCCTTACAAAAATTGACCCTTCGCCACTGCCATATCTTATGCAAACTAAATGTCTGCTCAGTCCCTATTGTATATAGCGTAATAATACATATCTTAATGATTAGCTGATCAGTCTATAATTACCCTATTCACATACAAAGAAAATTACGTGATAATATGTGCAAGTAATGTTTCACTGCTTAGCCCCTATGAAACATAGCGTGATGTTTTATATACCAATTTATACCTTGACTTCTACACAACACATCAGTGAAAGTCCTATCAAAATCCATCCACGGGTTTTCAAATGATACCTGGACAAACAGAACGACAGACAGACAGACAGACAGACAGACAGAATAAGTCCAAAAAAAATTGTTTTGGCCTCTATGTCGATAGTATAGTATCCCCACATGGAAATTTTGGAAAAATATTCAATGTACAGAAAAAGTGCTCTTTGAGTTTTATTATAGTATAGATTTTATACTTTTCATGCTTTTCAGTGTTATTGAAGTCGTTCGATTTTTTTTTCAAAAATATTTTATTTTATACTTTTTAATGATATTTTCATACTAAAAGATTGAACCATCGAAGACGGTGAAATGATCTAGGTAGGTTATGATCACATTATCGTCTACATATTTTTACATAATTCATGTTTCGTCAGAAACAATTTATCCGGTCATAATGAAATTTGCCTGAAATCATCACAGTAGTTTACTCTCTCGAATAAAAAAAGAATCATCGAAATCATATTTGTCAGAGTAATGTAATGGAGAACTTCAGTTTTATGGTTTTTACCAGATAAATTCCTCCACATCGTTTATGGTCCTCCAGGAAGTTCTTATCCGGTTGTGATAAAATTCATACTGATTCATTACAGTGGTTCTTTCTTTCGAATAAAAAAAATAATCATTACAATCGATAAATATTTTCCAGATTTATGTCCATTTTTGTCCTTAAATTGCGACGAAAACGTCATCTTTTAGGCATTCCTGCAGGTTTCCTGCGCGGTCTTCATTCTTGTTTTTTAACCGACTTCAAAAAAGGAGGAGGTTCTCAATTTGTCTGTATATATATATATATTTTTTATGTATGTTCGCGCATAACTCTGGCAATTATGAACAGATTTTAAAAAATATTTCTTCAATCCATTGATTGGGACCCATAAAAAAAATATTGCTAAGTAATAAGTAGTTCCTGAAAAAACAAGAATGGTCATTGCGCAGGAAAGCTGCAGGAAAGCCTATATCTTAGAGGAGATACCTATATAGATGACTTTATGTCGCTTTTTAAGGACAAAAATGGTCATAACTCTGGCAAATATTTACCAATTTCAATGATTCTTTTTTTATTCGTATGAAGAAACCACTGTAGTGAATCTGTATGAAATTTATCACAACCGGATAAGAACTTCCTGGAGGACCATGAACGATGGGCAGGAATTTATCTGGTAAAAACCATAAAACTGATGTTCCCCATTACATTGCTCTGACAATTATGAACCGATTTCGATGAATATTTTTTTATTCGAGAGAGTAAACTACTATGATGATTCCATGCAAATTTCATTACGACCGGATATTGTATGTAGACGATAAATTTAATGTGATCATAACCTACCTAGATCATTTTACAGTCTTCGATGGTTCAATCTTTATATATGAAAATATCACTAAAAAGTTTAAAATAAAATCTTTTTAAAAAAAATTGAACCGACTTCAATATCACTGAAAAGTATAAAATAATTTAAATATTATTGAAGTTGGTGCCAATCATACACAGGCGGTAAGCTAACACCAACTTCAATAATATTTAAATTATTTTATACTTTTCAGTGATATTAAAGTCGGTTTTTTTTTTAAGATTTTTCAGGAACTACTTACTTATTCGTAAGCAATAATTATTTTTATGTGACCCAATCAACGGATTAAAGAATGGTTAGATGAAAGATTTTTTCAAATCGGTTCATAATTGCCAGAGTTATGCGAGAAACATATATATTAAAAAAAAAATATACAGACGAATTGAGAACCTCCTCCTTTTTTGAAGTCGGTTAAAAATAGAATGACGCGTGGGTAGATGGCACTAGTATAGCTATAAATAAAAACAATCACAATGTCTTAATCAAATAGTCTAACTTCCTTTAAACTGATAAAAACGATTTTATCAGTGTTTTATTTGTACACAAGTCATGTGGCGATGAAGGAGAGAATCAGACAGATTATTTGGAACATACCCGTGTTCTACGCTGATAACTGATAAGGGATATAACCAGACTAAGAAAAAATGGTAGCTAGCGATGTATAATTCGTTGATTTGTTTGATATCCTCAAATTGATAGTGTTTGCGGAGGTTGCCACACCGAGCTGCGGCCGCGAAAGCGCGAATCGCGTGGGCAAGTCACCCGTCACGTTCCATAGACACGTGAATGTTAGGAAGCACGTGTTCGGATTAAAACTGTGTGTTGACATTTCTTTAAACTTCCTTCGCATTGCGGGAGATTTTAACTACATTATGACTTAATTAATTATTAATTTGACTGTACCGTTATTCGAAGCTTATATAATTGAGACACGCACTATGTTTTCCACCTGCTAGTTCTATCTCTTTCTTTCTTATAACTCTCTCCTGCTCTATCTCGCTGACGTCACTTCCACTTGGCAGTGGTGGAGTTTAGATTTTTCGTCTCCGCCATATTTAATTCATTGGCGTCGTGTTTTCCACCGTGTTCAGATGTCTGCTAGCGCAGACGACACTATACTTTGGTTCAACAACTGAAGAAAAAGTGTATTTATAAAGATTTATATGGACAAATACCCATAAATAAAAATCAGTTTTGAATATAATTTTCTCTAAGGAATAATTATGTAAGTACCTGTCTACTTGATATTCGTATTGGACAAATAATGAAAAGATTGTGCCACAAGCAATTTTTATCTTATTAGTGTTATTTTTCATTGTGGACTGTTGTACAATTGGTAAATGTGTTTGCATTTCTTTTAGATAAACGGTTTTTCCGTTCGTGTAAAAAAGTTTGTGTACTTATTATAGTGTTAAAGATGGTAAACAGTCTACCCACATCTATATAAATTGATATGATTTTTTACAGAAAATATCTTATATTTTATTTTAGGTGTTGGAGGGTAACCAGTCTACCCACATCTATTTTTATTATAATATTATATCCTTTTCTTTTACAGATAATATTTTATTTTAGAACGTTTGACTGTTCTACAATTGGTAAATGTGTTTGCATTTCTTTTAGATAAACGGTTTTTCCGTTCGTGTAAAAAGTTTGTGCACTTTTTATAGTAATAATGATGGTAAACAGTCTACCCACATCTATTTATAATATATGATTTTTTACAGAAAATATATTTTAATTTATTTTAGGTGTTAAATATGGTAAATGGTCTACCCACATCTATTTTTAATAATAAGATTTTTCTTCAGAAAATATCTTAGTTTATTTTAGAACTTTTTGCTGTTTACCTACACAAAATATGGAAAATTAAAATGATCTTTCTCTGTCATCTGTGTGTTATTCACTTAAATCTATCGGGATCGTATAGATACAATTTCGAGTATGAAAAAAAAAAGGGGGGGGGGGGCAAACGAAAGCATGCCTCCGCAGGTAAGCATCATAAATTTATATACGGAACTACGAGAAATTCGTGAACCAGGTTCATGACAGGTTCTCGAAACCGAGATGTTCTAATAATTATATTCTTATTTTTCTTACTCGATATCTTTTGTGTAAAGCCTCGTGGGCAAATACATAATAAAGATATTTTTACTGTGAATTTATGGATTAACCCTCTATTTCATACAAACTGACAGTTTATGTAGCCCTTACATATGCGATATGTAAGCTATATGCGGTATGTATTGCTCTAGCAATATCTGTAAAAAAGTCTTGTTGAATTTTTTATCATGGTCAAGAGAAGAATTTTTGTTTCCACAGGGGATCGTTCTAAAAATTTCAGATTTGGTGCAGATGATTATAGCTATATATTGAAACAATACAAATGATAAGACATTCTGTTGCAAAACATGTAAACAAGACAGGTTTGGCCAATACAAGAAGTCCCTTTCAGTTGTAGTCGAGGAAAATTTAAGGCTCCCCGCAAGGGAGTTTTTCTCTAAACCTATATAGAGTATGCCAAACACTAGCAATTACAAAGTTATGCCTCCGCAGGGTGGTCCCGATTATATGCCACCGCAAGGTGGTCCAAACTATACGCTTCCGCAAGGTGGCCCAAACTGTATGCCTCCGCAAGGTGGCCCAAACTGTATGCCCCCGCAAGGTGGTACATACTATATATGAGGATATGTGGTTGCTTCACTAGCGTTAAGCCCGTCACACACCTAGCTATGATATAAATTATAGCTAGGCATATTATGATATATCTTCTATACTCATTTTCGAGCGATTGCACCCGCAGTTATGATATATATTTCTGTGATATATATATCATAATATGGTATATTCATGTATGTTATGGCTGGGTATGTGACGGGCTTTAAGTTTATTTGAAATAAATAATTTTGAATTTAAATATAAGCTCCCACCGCCAGGTTGTTCAGGGGTGGTCATGCCTATAAATTGGTCATCAATGTCATTCAGCCGCACATGCACTGAATATAATATTTAGAAGACTTTTCATGCACATATTACCTCCACGCGAAATGACTGATAAAATATGCTAGCAAATGCAGGGCAATAGACTCATATAAACTATCAGCGATACATCATCCTTTCGCCAAAAGCAGGACTGAAAACAGCGAATTCATTTTTACATATGCCAATAAAATAATTTATGGGTATCTCGCCAGAGGCCGCCTATTATTATTTCCAACGCCATCGGGACCAATCTCCATGGGCCACATTGGACATATTAAAAATTCAGATGGTTTTGAAACTGACTATAGTCACTGAACCTTGTACGTGTAGACGTACTGATTTTTTGGCTGGTTTTACTGTACCAATGCAGAATCCATTATTGGAGGTCTTTTCAATCTGTTAAACAAAACCTTTATATCAAATTTGAGGAAATTTCGTACCATATTTCCCTGTGCAACAGAGGATTTGTCATAAATTTTGAGACATTGTTGGCTCCTAGGTTACAGTAGCCTAGTGCTTAATCGGACATATTCGGTTCGCACCCTAATAGGACGACACATACGACAAATGTACTGGTACTTTAATAGTACTATTAATACTCACACGATTTCAGTCACATGGTGAATTTTAAATGCTGGCACAACGTACGAAATGCGGTATCAACGCTGAATAAAAAATATTACTGTACGAAAAGTGCTATAAAGCGCGTTGTCGTGTTTTAGTTATTTGGCTTTGTCACCAAGGTGACAAGCATTTAAAGTGCTATAGTAGATATAAGGTGCATTAACGCATAAATCTATAAAGCAATTGTATTGCATGCTGGAAGGTTTCTAGATTATACATTAGTATTGTAAGCGATGAACAGCACTATTTACATTTTCGTATGAGTTGAACGCTCAAGTTACAGGAAAATTGCTGTCTCACTTACTACTTATAGCATCGTGCTTTCGTGCTTTAGCACTCACGGGGCTATGGATGTTGCAACACTTGCAACATAGATATCACTCTAACACTTGGGTGAGTTTAGGCACAAGGTGCTAATAGTCCGAAATGTCCGATTCACAGTTGACATTCAGAAATGTTCTTTTAATACAGTCTCAGAATGTAGTGCCGAGCAACGTCATCTGTACGTATATCGTACATGTACTACTTGTGTAGTACAAGACTAAGACTAATTTACAGTGGCGTATAATTCAAAACGAACAGCTATGGCATATCACTGTCAAGATAAAGAAATTAGGTCAGTCCTTCTGAACCTAATTTAATATTTTTTTCCAAATTTGGTATACAGTATTTTACATACCTTTTGATTTACATCTGGCATGCCGGCCATCTGCCATGGCTCGAGACTGTGGGCGGTGGGATGTCTTGGTATCCATGATACACAAGAAAAATATTTAACAAAATGGCGATTCCAATAATCGATTTATTTTACTCCAGCCACACGAATATAGTGTCAAATGACGTATACCTATACCTGGATCGGACCGACTACAAAGCTATGGCCCAGGCCTTTTGCCTGGCGTGGAGTTACAATCTAGCCTAGATTTTCAACCCTACGTTTCTGATTTCCAAAGATCTCCGACCGGAATCTGGCGAATAGAACTTATAAACTTAGTTGAAGCTCCTTGATGAGACCGTATTCCTATTTGGCGTTTGGATATGCAATCACGGGCCCTGAAAGTTCTGTATCCCATCGTGGGTTTGGAATAATGTACTTACTAATTCCTCCCAGAAAGTATAAAATGACGATTCGTAGAATCGTAGCATACTTGTTATAATATTCTAGGGAAAATCCTTACACGGTCATTTTATCTCAATCTGGGCATAGCCTGGTAAGCCCATTATGGTAACCAGATAACTAATATAAATATTTATATAATATACATTTTTGTTTTTGTAAATTCATACATAAATTGATTCATATATAAATAAAGACCACGACTACAATTCAAACAGACACAACACGAATGTTTTATCTTGAATGGGACTCAAACCCAAAACCTATCCAGTAGTGGCCAGGGTGTCGAACCACTAGACCAATAGCGCCGTGGAAGTAGTCAGCCATAACATTTAAGAAACCATGGCATCCTTGAACTAAACAATTGATGCGCATGGAATATATGAATTCCCTACTTAGTGTGAGTCACAGTCTGTGGATCACTCATTTTCAAAAACAGAGATGTTTGCCTGATCTTCATTTAATTCGTAAATTGTTTTCTTACTCTGTTTCATTACACAAATCAATGGTTTCACTACATTGTAAAATAAAAGGCAGTCAGTTAAGTTCACTTAGAAAAACCTATTTTAAAGTCTACGTAACTACCGAAGCCCATTCACCATACTAAGGCTGCAGTTAGAAACACAAATGATTTAGCATTAAATTTAGATGTTTCTGCTATCGATAATCTGAATATTTTCTAGCGGCAGAAGCATACAGCTGCTCTTTTATGTTCTGAGAGGATATAATAAATGACCTCATATTACTTAAAATTAGACATTTTTGCTGTTAATGCTGAGTGTTTTAATTTCTGCCTTAGTTTCGGATTAAAGACCAATTCCGCCAACAGGCGGTCGGGCTAGTAATTATATATATAATAAAGAGAATTTTGATGGCCACAAACTGCTATGATTTATTAATTTGAATAATATACATAGTGAGCCCCAGGGCTGCACCACAGTTCTTGCAGGGTTTTAATTCTTATTCGTAACAACAGGAATAACGACAACACACACCTGGCTGTATAAGTTCTGTAAGCTCAAAATAATACAGACTAGAGAAAATTGTGCTCAGAATATTTTTATAGATCTAAAAACGAGAGGTGACTTTCACTAGTTGATCTTGAACGTATGTTCTGTAACATTTTTAATCCATTTGATTATGAAATACTTATCATTCCCGTTTGCTTTAATGTTTAATTTCTACACATACACTACAATATAATGAAATGTACATGTATTACGTAAATATTGTACCTCCTCTTTGTAACACCCTACCAGGGTATGTTCATACTAGTCTAGTATAGTTCTAGGTGACTTGTAACCTTAGCCTAAGACTGTATGTATATAACGCAAATAAATAAAAAAATAATTAATGATTTTGGATATTTGCTGATTTTATAATTACTTTGTACTTACACCCTCTAGACTCTTTTTACTACCATTTGATCGTAAATTGCCCTGGTAAACTGGAAAAGTAAACCAATATTAAACATACCACGCTTTAAACTATCTACTACTCTCACATTGGCGTCACGTCCGTCACTCCCACCAGGCGATAACAAACACGTCTCAATTATATAAGCTTCGAATAACGGTACAGTCAAATTAATAGAAGCGTTTTACCTACCAATAAAACGCATATTAATTTACTTACCTTATTCGAAGCTTAGACTCAATTCCTGCCTGGTGATTAAAACGCAATGAATTAAATATGGCGGAGACGAAAAATCTAAACTCCACCACTGCCAAGTGGAAGTGACGTCAGCGAGATAGAGCAGGAGAGAGTTATAAGAAAGAAAGAGATAGAACTAGCAGGTGGAAAACATAGTGCGTGTCTCAATTATATAAGCTTCGAATAAGGTAAGTAAATTAATATGCGTTTTATTGGTAGGTAAAACGCTTCTACTGAAGGAATTATTGGTAACCTTTATGTTTTTGAGGAATTATTTATGAATGTAATGCCAATTTGGAGTTTATAGTCTGGAATTTGTTATTGAATCATTATTTTGTTTGACAGGCCTGTTGGTCTAGTGGTTAGACACCCTGGCCGCTACCAAATGGGTCGTGGGATCGATTCCCACCAAGTATCTGGGTGTTATTTATCTATTTATGTATTTACTAAAAAATTAAGTAAGTACTTACCTACTTATATAAGTAAGAGTCTTAGTAAGAGTTAGTTGTCTGATGTCCAAAGTTCAGGCACTACCTAGTTTGGGATCAGATGACTGTTTGTGGATTTTCCTAGAATATTATTATTATTTGTCACTTAGAATTCAATACGAAAGTACGAAATCTTTATAGGATGAAATCTTAGGATGAAATAATGACATATTCACGAACTATGAGTTTCGCATTTTACCCCATGTAAATATACATAGCGAATAGGGAACTTTCAGATTTTTGATATTTAAATTATTTTATTATGATTACTTCATAAAACCTCTGGTCATGTTTAGTAGGTACCTTACCGTGCCTACATTAAGTATAATTACTAAATATAAAATACATTGCATGGGTTAGTTATTTTGTGTATTTTAGCAATCCCGATACCGGATACAAGAGAGTCTCGAGTTCTGCGGGTCTACTAAATAAGTTTTGATTAGTTACGAAAACGATCAAACTGGCAGTTTTCTCCCGTACATTTTACTCGTTTTTTATAGGCGCTGGTGTGATATGTATGGAAAAAAAACGGAAAAATTGGTTGTTTTCGTAAACTATCAAACTTATACTCAACCCTGTGTACCTTCCTGCTCCAACATTAGACTGTGATCTGTCTACAAACAACTTGACGAAACGAGTCCAAATACAGAGTCCTCTGGTACTCTACACCTATTTAGGTAAACTGAGTCTCTGCTCTGTTTGTTTTGTGACCTAAGCACCGATCAAATAATTGCTGTTACTAATATAATGACGTTAATATAAATCAACAAATGCCAGACAACGTAAGTAAATTATTTTCATTATTAGTTTAGTACAGCATTGTTTATGTTACATTACTTACTTATTAACAACAATATTATGTTGATTTAATTTACAATGAAAATATACAACTTAAATTAAAAAAGAATCCCCTATACATACACAGACAAAAAGGCAAAATACTTAGCAATAACGCTTTGTCATAATTTCGCAATTTGTTTACCATCTTTACACAAATCGATCACGTACAGTGGAAATTAACTAATGAGACTGACAACACTGTACACGCCCGACTTATAGTATCGAACGATCGGGAACATTCGTATAAAGTCTGCGATCTCGACCATTCTCGCTCGACTATTCTGCAACCAATGTGTGATCCCGTTAGTGTGTCGTCCAGTGTCGTACAAATTAAAATAGACTTTATTTTTATCGGAATAGGGACGTTTACAACATTGTACTATGGTTGCACGTACGCACGTACGTTTCTATTGTCCTATCAATGAATACACGTCGCGCGCCGTAGTCTCGATAGTTCTAAGGTTCTATTCTTTATCTATCTAATCCTCTTGTAGCGTTCGTAGCGGAATGCTACACGCTTTACAATTCAGTGGTCACGGGTTCGAATCCTGTGGGGAGCAACTACATAATATTTCACGTTATTGGTCCCCGATTGTTTGAAAAGTAAAATGATCTGCATGGACCATGCATCGGATGGGCAAGTCTATCTTAAAGAAAAAGTGCACAGCGCCACTAAAGAAGTTTTCATTCAAAAAAAATATTATTTCGACATGAATTTTTATATGGAAAATTGATTTGTTTCTCGCAGATATTTGCGATGCGATGCGAGTTCGCAGTTATGTGTGGGAGCCCTAAGTACTTAGGTGATAGCTAGTCATTTTTAAAAAGAGGTAATCATTAAAAAACGCAGTATGTGGAGTTGGACCCCATTGGAGCCCATTTGGACTCATCTTTTCGCCCCGAAAGGGGTCCAAATGGGTCCCAGATCAACTTATTGTCAAGCTAATGCCTGACGCTTGCTTTTATCTGGGTGGGCCTTGTGATCCTTAGTTAGACTATATGATCGAAGCTTAGTCCTCTAAGGATCGAAGCTGTGATCCTACGAATTATTTCTTTCTAGTGCTGTGTGTCCGTCTACCACAGACAATATTATTATTTTGGTCAGAGGATGGATCGGTCGTCGGTAAACAGAGACACGTTTAGATTTCTATGATCAATGATATTATAATTATGTAAAATCTGTTGTAGACAGTTAGAGGTCCCATCGAAACTCAGAGTAACTAATCGAAATGTACTAGGGACAATGATGTCATTGACTAGGGACAAGTTCCTGTATACCTACTTACTTCTGTGGAGTATTGACGGGCCCGTTGGTCTAGTGGTTAATGACCCTGTCTGCTACCCAACAGGTCGTGGGTTCGATTCCCACCAAGTGTCTGGGTGTTTTATCTATATAAGTATGTATTTACAAAAAAAAAAGTATATAAGTATTAGTATCAGTTGTCTGGTTTCCATAGTACAGGCTGTGCCTAGTTTGGGATCATATGACCGTGTGTGTGAATTGTCCCAGGATATTATTATTATTATTATTATAACGCAGAAGTTTAGTTTAATTTAAGAAGTATATGTAGCGTCATTTTTTTGGCTCGCTAAGGCCGGCCTAGTCCTTGTAGGTTACTAGTTGTAGGTCATGTGCGTAGGTGGGTAAGTCTTTGTCTGCTTACAAATGTTTGTGTGGAAGTGATACTGGGAGGAATCTACCGCAGTTCTTACAATTTAGTTCGCGTCCGCACTAAACTGGTGTAACCTTGCCAGCTATTTTGGCAATACAACCAAAAATAACATGTAAATATGTAAAATAATAAGTGCGGCAAATTATTAAAAGATTATCGTGTGTTGGTCATTTATTTATGGATTGGCATTTACACTAATATCTATGTCTTCGATAACTTCTTTATTATCAAAAGACCTGAAGCCGATGATATTAGAAGTAAAAAAAATCTAACATAATTGCTCGAAGCAGAAATGAGTTTTTTTAATAAGTATAAATCATCATATTCTCTATATACAATTTCACACCCAATTGACAAAACTGTAGGTATAATTATAAGTGCAATGCCTTCTATACCCAGGCCAGGATCTCTGTGACCCAGATAAAGAATCAGACACAGTTTTTTTTAACTTTATCTGTGGAATAGTGTGTTGTAACTTTGTAATAGGTAGGTACTTCCCTATTTACATATTATTTACATAGATAAGGAAAATCGCGTGGCGATCATCGATCTTGTATAATATTTATCGTAATTATTATTGGTTGGCCATTACCTCAATATGTTGGACGCACTAAAATGACAATTTGAACGTGTAGATAGTAAGTGCCTAGTTAAAATAAAACAAGATTGTTGTAATATCATCACTCGTAATGATACCCTAGCGGGAACTTCCGTTAGCTGCGTATAAATAATTTTATTCAATTGCAGAGGCAAAAATCATACGTAGGTACTACTATTTTACGGACTGACCCCGAAACATATAAATACAAGAAACGTGCTGAACTTTCCGGTTTCGCTGAGTCCACACTAAAACTATATTCTTGGTAGAGCAAGGAACTTTAATACCGGTCGATTCACGGCGACACAGGGTCTCAGTTATACAATTAAAATGCACCTTGTCTGCGGCTCAGTAAATATCGCTGCGTGCGAACCACAAAATTTACAAATCATCAGCCCGAAGACGTACACTACTGAATATAGGCCTCCCTCATGTCATGCCATGTATTGGTTATGGTGTTTCTTATAATCCTCACGCTGGCAGGTCTTGGGGATCGCAGTTTATGTGAGATGGATAATGGATGGATAGATATAAACAGAAGACGCTGCTGCCCGCCCTCTGGTTTTTATTCGCCTCCTACGGCACCCAACGGAAGGAGGTGCTATTCACACTCCCGTGGGGTGTCCGGATAGTACCCCCTTTCCATAATTTACTTTATTGACCCCCTTAAATTATTAATTGAGCAGGTGCCAATTTTGTATAAGTATAATATCATTGGCCTAATTGGATCCTTCACTAAACCGATTCATAAATTGAATATGGATAGGCGATATCGCCGCCTCCATTACCTACTAACAGCTTCTAAACGCTGTTTAGACTAACTTACCTAGTTAGTCTAGACAGCGTTGTACTACCTATTTTACTACCCTATGATAAAAGAAAGGCAGCAGAAAGCGATGACTCTATTTGATGTGCTAATGGCCTGAGCGATCTCGAGTGTCGACTTGCATGACCTGAGATAGTTGGAGCATTAACCTGGCCGGCCTTATTGACTTCGAGCATTCACCTGGCCGGTCGCCCCATGATCTATGTCGTGCAATAGACGGACGAGACCTGACTGAAAATAAACAAATCAATGACGCGATAACCTCAATGTATTTCTGGACAAATTTCTTGGCATAACCCGTTTGACTCCGTACAATGTTTTGATTGTTTTGTGATTTGTTTGTTTTTCGTATCATTAGCGTCGAATTACTTATAAGCCAATAATTGTTAAAAATATTTTTACCTGTACCAGCGAAGCGACTCGCACGTGGGGTTCGCACGGGTGTAATTTATAAGATGAAGTTGTAAAATATTGTGTTCTACTAAGTACATTGACTACTTATTTACATAAATCATACATACTTTGTGTTCTATTGTCTTCACTTTGTGCTACCTATTCGTGGAAACTGTTTTGCTAATGTTTTAATCTAAATGTATCTATATTTATGTGTTATAAAAGCTGTATGTTTTCCTTAAATAAATAAATTATTAAATTATTAAATAAAAACTTAATAAGGTTTTATCTAGTTTTATAGATAAGTAGGATACTTACTTACATAACTATAAAACCAGATAAGTGTAATAAGTCAGTAATAACGTGCGCGCGCACTGACTAAAATATTTTGGAAGGTAACATACTTACTTACCCTGTCATCGTTTTGCGTTACCGCAAATCTCACTAAGACAAAATTACTTACTAAATTACAGTTTATTTTCATCTGTACTTAGTATACCTATTTAAGTAAGTACCATATACTTATTTAGATTTTTTTTCACTACGTTCAAATATTTACTGAAGATTGTAATTAATTTACTCTTGCCAATGATTTACGGAATATAATTATCGCGGTTTATTTTAGGTATTACTTTCTCGACGTTTCGAATGCTTTGCAGCACCCATGGTCACGGGCAGACCATGGGTGCTGCATAAATTGCGATATAGGTATTCCGTAAGAGTAAATTAATTACAATGTGTACCTAGTATTCGCGTAAATTAAAGACAGCATTATTTACTGAAGAATTAATATAGGTGCCAGGTATAAAAAGTAGGTAGCCTAACAGATTTTGTATGAAAATCTCACAGAGACCGCTCTGTGGCACAATATTTAAACTCTGCATGAAATAGAATCCAAAATACTCTACCAAAAACACATTATAACTGAACAGCTCGCTAGAGACAGTACTTAAGACCATCCCTTGGATGGTCTTAAGTACTGTCTTTCTAATTCACACTCTGATTACAAAAGACTTTTTACATTCATTTTACGCTCTGTCTTGACTGAATCTTTATGTACCTAGGATGCAAAAGCAGATTAAAACATAAAATCTTTTTAAAAAAAAATTGAACCGACTTCAATATCACTGAAAAGTATAAAATAATTTAAATATTATTGAAGTTGGTGTTAGCGTACCTGCTGTGTATATTTGGCACCAACTTCAATAATATTTAAATTATTTTATACTTTTCAGTGATATTGAAGTCGGTTCAATTTTTTTTTAAAAAGATTTTATTTTAAACTTTTTAGTGATATTTTCATATATAAAGATTGAACCATCGAAAACCGTAAAATTATCTAGGTAGGTTATGATCACATTATCGTCTACATAGTTTTACATAATTCATGTTTCTTCAGAAAATAATATCCGGTCGTAATGAAATTTGCATGGAAACATCATAGTAGTTTACTCTCTCGAATAAAAAAAGAATCATCGAAATCGGTTCATAATTGTCAGAGCAATGTAATGGAGAACATCAGTTTTATGGTTTTTACCAGATAAATTCCTCCACATCGTTCATGGTCCTCCAGGAAGTTCTTATCCGGTTGTAATAAAATTCATACAGATTCAATACAGTGGTTTCTTCTTTCGAATAAAAAAAGAATCATTGAAATTGGTGAATATTTGCCAGAGTTATGACCATTTTTGTCCGACCGAGCGAGTCCGAGCGACTTAAACGTCATCTATATAGGCTTTCTTGCAACTCTCAGTGCGCAGTCACCATTCTTGTTTTTTTAGGAACTACTTATTACTAAGCAATAATTTTTTTATGGGACCCAATCAATGGATTGAAGAATGGATGGAAGAAAGATTTTTTCAAATCGGTTAATAATTGCCAGAGTTATGCGCGGACATACATAAAAAAAATAAAAAAATAAAAAATATATACAGACGAATTGAGAACCTCCTCCTTTTTTGAAGTCGGTTAAAAAATCAAGTTCATGGTAATGTTCATGTTATTTGCGGCATTGTAGCAGATATACATGGAATTTTACTACTTTTTTAAACCAGCATTTATTAATTAAAGTGTGCGTTCACGTAAATTCTACAGCATAATACATCGATATAATGGCATAATAAGTAAATACCTGGGGCTATGATAGTGATCCAGCCATAGATTTAGAGATTTATAGATTTAGTGCTTCGGAGGTCACGTTAAAAGTCGGTCCCGACTATTGTCATCTAGACAACTAATGCTAAGTCAGAGGCCTAAGGGCAGCTTGAAAACTCTGACACTAGGTTGGCCACTAACCATACGACAAAAAAAAATATTTTTAGTTATTTTTCAATATTTTTGGACCCAGCCTAAACTGGCGAGGGACACCGTAGTCTGTGCCCACGTTCGAGTATGTCTTCTCGAAGTGCCTAATATTAAATTATATTATTAAACTAGCTGACCCGCGCAGGTTCACCCGCGCTTTAATTGCATTTTGTTCCCCTTTTCACCCTACTCCCTTGATTTATCTCTCTCCATCTCTCTCTCTCTCTTATAAGAAAAATCTAATTCTATGCTCTTTCTCTCCCCTCCCGTTTCGGTCCCCGTCACACTTCCCCTCTTCCTCTCCTCGTTGTTCTCTCTGAACCCTCTCCCTCCTCTCTCTTCTCCCAACTTGCTCCCTCTCACTCCCCCCCCCCCCTTGCTCCACCTAACTCCTCCGATCACTCACTCCATCACCCTCCCCTCTCCCTCTCTTGCACCCTCCTCTCGTTCTATATATCCTCGTCAATCATGGTATCAGCGGCATAAAATATACTTTATAACCTATTCTCAGACCTACCCGCAAAATTTCATACATATCGGTTCACCTATCTATTTAAAGACCTTGCCTTATGTTGCTTAACCTTACCCTAGCGGCATGAAATATACTTTATGACCTATTCTCAGACCTATCCGATATGCACAAAAAAAAATCATACAAATCGGTTCACCTATCTATTTAAAGACCTTGCCTTATGTTGCTTAACCTTAACCTAGCGGCATGAAATATACTTTATGACCTATTCTCAGACCTATCCGATATGCACAAAAAAAACACACACAAATCGGTTCACCCATCTATTTAATGACCTTACCTAACGTTGCTTAACCTTAACCTACCGGAATGGAAAAGTATCCTATGTCCGTTTCCTGGTTCTAAGCTAACTCCCCACCAATTTTCAGCCAAATCGGTTCAGCCGTTCTTGAGTTATAAATAGTGTAACTAACACGACTTTCTTTTATATAAATATAGATTAAAGTTCTATAGTGATTGTATGTTCAATTTCACCGATAGATGGCGCTGTTCATAATGTAAATCACGCTAACATGGTAAATTACTGTCTAATGATATTCGATAATGAAACTTTTAAGTTTTTCGCATCTTTTATTGTTGCGACTGTAATACAATACCTATACACTACTTGGACTTGGGGAGTTTCATTAAAATTTCATGAACCCCCTGAGCCCTGACCTTGAAGCGTTTTTTGGGAGTGCTGTTCATTGTGTGTAGTGTGAATTGTAGTTGTACATTTTATTGCGTTAGATTAGATCATTTCGAGTCATTTTAGGTCTTTTACCTAAGTAAAAATTTAGCAATTTCGTATTCTCAATTTCTACCTACCTATACAAATGTAGCCTTGGTGGTGGAGCGGACCTAACCGCTGGCTTTTAAATGAAATGAAATAGTAATTTTCCCTTGCCTATTTCTTTCCTAATCTAGTTTGGACTCGCTCGGGATTTACAGATTTTAACTTTTCAAATATATAATGCCATATTGCTATCAGCAAAGTACTTAGATCAATACAGAAATCTTATGAAAATGTCCTGGGTGTACCGGACCGGCTTACCCCTTACAAAAATTAACCCTTTGCCACTGCCATATCTTATGCAAAATAAATGTCTGCTCAGTCCCTATTGTATATAGCGTAATAATACATATCTTAATGATTAACTGATCAGTCTATATTTACCCTATTCACATACAAAGGAAATTACGTAGTAATATGTGCAAATAATGTTTCACTGCTTAGCCCCTATGAAACATTGCGTGATGTTTTATATACCAATTTATACCCCTACTTCTACACAACACATCAGTGAAAGTCCTATCAAAATCCATCCACGGGTTTTCAAATGATACCTGGACAAACAGAACGACAGACAGACAGACAGACAGACAGACAATAATTCCAAAAAAAATTGTTTTGTCCTCTATGTCGATAGTATAGTATCGCCACATAGAAATTTTGGAAAAATATTCAATGTACAGAAAAAGTGCTCTTTGAGTTTTATTATAGTACCTACTAGCTGACCCGCGCAGCTCCACCCGCGCTTTTATTACATTTTGCTCCTTTTTTCACCCTCCTCCCTTGATTTATTTCTCTCCATCTCTCTCTCTCTCTCTATTATAAGAAAAATCTAATTCTATGCTCTTTCTCTCATCTCTCTTTCCCCCACCCGCATCGGTCCCCGTCACATTCCCCCTTTTCCTCTCCCCGTTGTCTCCTCTCTGAACCCTATCCCCCCATCTCTCTCTCCCAACTTGCTCCATCTCCCCCCCCCTTGCTCCACCTAACTCCCCCGATCCCTCACCCCCTCCTCGAATCCCCTCTCCCTCTCTGTCCTCTCTTGCACCCTCCTCTCATTCTATATATCCGTCAATCATGGTATCAGCGGCATGAAATATACTTTACGACTTATAGTCAGACCTACTATAACCGATATGCATACAAAATTTCATACATATCCGTTCATCCATCTATTTAATTACCTTGCCGTATGTTGCTTAACCTTTACCTAGCGGCATGAAATATAATTAATGGCCTATAATCAGACCTACCCGATATGCACATAAAATTTCATACAAATCGGTTCACCCATCTATTTAATGAGCTTACCTAACGTTGCTTAACCTTAACCTACCGGTATAAAAAGTATCCTATGTCCGTCTCCTGGTCCTAAGCTACTTCCCTACCAATTTTCAGCCAAATCGGTTGAGCCGTTCTTGAGTTATAAATAGTGTAACTAACACGACTTTCCTTTAAATATATAGATTAAAGTTCTATGGTGATTGTATGTTCAATTTTACCGATAGATGGCGCTGTTCATAATGTAAATCACGCTAACATCGTAAATTACTGTCTAATGATATTCGATAATGAAAGTTCTAAGTTTCTCGCATCTTTTATTATTTTGTTGCGACTGTAATACAATACCTATACACTACCTGGACTTGGGGAGTTTCATTAAAATTTCATGATCTAGTTTGGACTCGC
This sequence comes from Furcula furcula, assembly GCA_911728495.1. Taxonomy (NCBI): domain Eukaryota; kingdom Metazoa; phylum Arthropoda; class Insecta; order Lepidoptera; family Notodontidae; genus Furcula; species Furcula furcula. The sequence goes on from OU452244.1 coordinate 2,122,923, forward strand.
TCGCTCGGGATTTACAGATTTTAACTTTTCAAAGATGTAATGTCATATTGCTATCAGCAAAGTACTTAGAACAATACAGAAATCTAATGAAAATGTCCTGGGTGTACTGGATCGGCTTACCCCTTACAAAAATTGACCCTTCGCCACTGCCATATCTTATGCAAACTAAATGTCTGCTCAGTCCCTATTGTATATAGCGTAATAATACATATCTGATTAACTGATCAGTCTATAATTACCCTATTCACATACAAAGGAAATTACGTGATAATATGTGCAAGCAATGTTTCGCTGCTTAGCCCCTATGAAACATAGCGTGATGTTTTATATACCAATTTATACCTTGACTTCTACACAACACATCAGTGAAAGTTCTATCAAAATCCATCCACGGGTTTTCAAATGATACCTGGACAAACAGAACGACAGACAGACAGACAGACAGACAGACAGACAGACAGACAATAATTAAAAAAAAAAATGTTTTGGACTATATGTCGATAGTATAGCATCCCCACATAGAAATTTAGGAAAAATATTCAATGTACAGAAAAAGTGCTCTTTGAGTTTTAATATAGTATAGAAGATAGATAGATAAGAGGTTTTCAGTCTAGTCTAGCTAACTCAGGCCGTAAAACCGGAATTTTTCAGTTCCCGCAAGCGTATTTTCTGAAGGATTGGTCGGTCTGAATACCCGTGATTGCAGTGAAGAACAAGAAATATGATTCTAATAATGGTACACGATATTGATTGCGGTAACGTCACGTTGCATTTTTCCAGTGTCGCATGGCGGGGGCGTCGGGCGTCGGTCGCGGGGGCGTCGGGCGTCGGTCGCGGGGGCGTCGGGCGTCGGTCGCGGCGCCGCCGTGCGTATTTTTGCCTGGTGACGTCACGCTACGACCTCCGCAACGCGCGTGTCTGTGCAGCCACGAAACATGTTATAGTTGTAGATCTAGCGCGTAAAATTCAGGTCGTAGCTCACTTACAACACCCCGCTCCAACACCGCTGATGACTACTGTCCACTCTTCCACAGCTAGCAGGCCACCAGCTGTCAACGCGCTTACAGTAGCGTCTGTCTGTCGCGTGGGCCGCCTGCTTGAAGTGGCATGCGGTAAGCGGACGTCTACTACCGAATGGTACGCAGGCGGTAAGCTCGCTTACCTGTCTGCTAATTTATGTTGTCAATGTACTTAAAGTATGCCTACAAAGAACACTAAAGCTCACTGTGAGCGACCTGAGAGGTGCCACCAGTTGACGGTTTTTAGAAGAAAGTTTGTTTTTTATTTTTTGTCTAGCAACGAGAAAAATTGGAAAGTAAATAAGTAGATTCAATGAATATTATATTGTCTGGCAAAAATTAGTTTTTGCTTGTACTTCTGCGAGCCACGAACGGCACATCCGAACCCTTTGCACAGACCTGCAGCTCACCGCTGACACCTGACACTCACTATTCAATTAACACTATTTTGCGGTCGGCTACGACCTTTATACTTAGGTACTTATTATTTTAAAAAATAACCTTTAACTATCAAGTAAGTACATAAGTCAATTTTTGAAAAAGGCGTGAAACAGATTATTGAGAACATGATGGCTCATTATGGTTGAGGGTTAGAAACCACATTAAATCTGCGTGCCTTTGAACAAAGAAACGACGCACTGTAACGATATGAGAATAAATGAGAGTACATTTTCTACGTATGAGTTTATATGTATTAAATCTATAATCGTCGCTTTACTAGCTACAATACCGCTGTCTCTGTGGCCCAACACAGGCCCCGTGGTGACAGACAAACAACATGTACACCTAGCTAATGTAGGTGGAGCTGTTAACATATCAAATTCTAAATGACTGTGACGAATGAAGCCCTTTGAAGAAAATCTTCTACCTATAACCATAGAAAGGTTTTTATTTTCTATCTACACTTACTTACTAAAGTCTTTATGAGTGAGCCGCCCGGGTGCCCAGAGGTTAGCATTACTTATATAATCTTCGCCAATGAACTTGAGGATAAAAATAAAACACGTAAAATTAAATATATGACAAATTTTTGTTAGTAATTAATATTGCTCACTTTAAATGTTAGTAAGTAAATCCATTTAAGTAAATTTTCCAATATTATCATTTCACGACAATAGCTATCAGAATTTTCCACAATGTTCCATCTTACGTTTTAAACTATATGATAAATAGGGATCGGATTTATATGTATGTATTTAAAATTACAAAATATGTACACATAATATGGACTAAAAAAACGATAATATGGACTAAAAACCGAAGATATGGAAAAACATGGAGTTAAAAATAACCATAAGTTTCAGGTAAGTATATGGCAGTTCTTTTCAGTATTTATGTTGTTGCAGTACACGGATATCATGTTTTTGTAACCCCCAATCATCGATATACCTACTATTATATCGATGCCCCCAATGGAAAAAAGCATGTTTAAGTTTGTACGACTAACGAATGGATAGATGAAAATTCAAGGTCGTAGGTACTTACTGTTTGGTCAAAATAAGGCTTGGTACTGGCTCTTTCAACATCGCAGTATGTGACCTCCTAATTGTAAGGCTACAATACACTAGGCACTGAGGCTCAGTGGCGCAGTGTGAAAACGCTTGTTTCGCAAACCGGAGGTCGCGGGTTCGAATCTGACGGACCGCTATTCGCGACAGTGATTTTTTAAAGGTGTATTTATAAGGTGAATACGGGGAAAGTAGTAGGTGAATAGGCGCTGAATTTAGCGCCGATAGCTTACTGTTTGTTACCCGTGACTGCGATGTGACACGTTTACAGAATAATACATATTTTGCTCATTCGCAAACTGTTCCTACCTACCCCGTATGAACATTTTCTTTGTGATTTACCTACGCTTATCGTAAGTACTTTGTTTCGTATACTTACATCTATTTGCTACCCTTTTTACAGAAATATATTCATTTTTGTAAAAATATGGACTTATCTTTGAGATATGCCAAAATATGGAAAATAAAAATTGCATTCGTGAAGAAAACAACATACTTACTGAGCAAAAACTATTGATATTGAAAATATGTAAGTAAGTACTTATTTAAGTACATATAAATCCGGTCCCTAGTGGTACGCACATGTAGCATGCCAGTAAGCCAGACAACAGTGAACGGGGAAGTAACAGCCTCATAACTTTAATGGAAGTTACTACAAAATTGACCTAAGGTTGAGAATTTATGTTAAGTGGGTTATCATTTAAATTTTCATCTTAAAATTAAAAATCTAAACTGATATCGCATTCTCTGAAGCTACTTAGAAACTAAGAAGTTATCAGTTCATATACAGGTATGACGCAAGCAAAATTGTTGAAATTAAAACAATGGCTTATTATTTCCGACCGCAACGTAAAGTTCAATGTTTTTTCATTTTTCCGCTGGATATTTTCCGTTTCACCACTTTCACCGGGACTCGCGAAGGGTCAAACAGGGTCAACCTCGGTGTTTTCAGTGGTGACCATAATGTACCAACCATACTAAAGGATAAAGGTGCGTACGGACTAACCGTTTCAAGGCATATGGGGAACACTTACAGTTTTTAGCAACTGCAGGACGCGTACGTACGGACGGACGCGTACGGACTACGCGTACATTGGAACGCTTTGTCCGTACAGGCTTTAGAATTTTTTTCACTAGGTACAAGTTCGTGAGTGACCGGACCACTCTAAACAGGAGTTACATACAAGGTCACATAACAATGTTGGTGGTGGGAAATTGGGAATGAGTGGCGAAATTAGTCCCATAAAATGAAGTTGCGCGGTGGTGCCAATTTTGAGTGTTTTTTTTTATTACCTATATTAGCGTAGTGTGCAAACATCTTTTGAATATTTTATTCAATTTTTTTTTTGTAAGGCAGCTTTTACACTCTGGTGATAGTGTTAGTTAACATGATTAGCTAGCACCGACTTCAATATATTTTCGTTATTTTATGCTTTTTAGATAATTTACTTTGAAGTCGGTTTTTATTTTTTATAAAATAGTTTTTTATTAACTCACGGGCTTAGCCCGGTCTTTTAGAGGCTTGCGTGGGGACGGATCCAACACGTAGAGGCCCGTTTTAGAAGAAGTAAATGGTGTCTAAAACACCTCCCGGGGTCAACTGCCACAATGATGAAATTACAACAGTTGACCTCGGTAGGTGGTAGGGACTATTGCAAGCATGAAGCAAAAGAATTCTAGGTTTATGGGGTTGAGCATTTGCTGGACTGGCGACTGGGCTATTGTAAAGGCCGGGGTCACTTGCCATAATTACATTCATAATTATTTTGTGGCAAGTGGCGGCTTGCCACCCACTAGATGGGCTCCCCAAATGATCGTCCGATGACGACAGAGAGCAACACCGGTGTGAGTGACTCAGGGGTGTCGAGAGGTGTGCTGCGCTTTCTCCGAAGTTACTCGCGGCGTTATGCCCTTTAACACTTCCACCCCTGGAGCATATAGCTCTAACAGCTCCTCTCTGGACGGCCAATTAAGGCAAGCCAGAGCTGAGAGTCCTGCGGGCCCCCTTCGGTTTCCACACGGCCGACGAAGACACGCCGAGGTGGGGGCCCTGACCGACTCTCTGGAGTACTCGGGTCCGTGGTGTCGCTACGCACCAACAGCTCGCCACAAGCTGCCCTGCGGGTTTATTATTATTATTATTATATTATTATTACTGTAAACGTCGGTGGCGGCCAGTGGCCACACGCCACAAATCGCCTCTAGTCACAAAACTCCACACAAAACGCCACAAAACGCCGAAACAAGCCACTCGCGCGATTCCCCGCCCCTCTCTCCCTTCATTTCACTGCAAGCACGAATTAAATAAAATCTTTTTAAAAAAAAATTGAACCGACTTCAATATCACTGAAAAGTATAAAATAATTTAAATATTATTGAAGTTGGTGTTAGCGTACCTGCTGTGTATATTTGGCACCAACTTCAATAATATTTAAATTATTTTATACTTTTCAGTGATATTGAAGTCGGTTCAATTTTTTTTTAAAAAGATTTTATTTTAAACTTTTTAGTGATATTTTCATCCGGTTGTAGTAAGTTCTTATCCGGTTGTAATAAAATTCATACAGATTCAATACAGTGGTTTCTTCTTTCGAATAAAAAAAGAATCATTGAAATTGGTAAATATTTGCCAGAGTTATGACCATTTTTGTCCGACCGAGCGAGTCCGAGCGACTAAAACGTCATCTATATAGGCTTTCTTGCAACTCTCAGTGCGCAGTCACCATTCTTGTTTTTTTAGGAACTACTTATTACTAAGCAATAATTTTTTTATGGGACCCAATCAATGGATTGCAGAATGGATGGAAGAAAGATTTTTTCAAATCGGTTAATAATTGCCAGAGTTATGCGCGAACATACATAAAAAAAAAAAAAAAAAAAAAAAAATATATACAGACGAATTGAGAACCTCCTCCTTTTTTGAAGTCGGTTAAACAAGTAGCGGCCACCGACCACAAGTGTCCAACATGGACCACAAGTGGCTGTCGCTGTCGCGCACGTCAGCTTCTTTCGTAGCCGCTTCTAGCTTCAAGTGGCGGCGATTGTGGATGTGGCCCGTGGCCCGGGTGCGGCGACACTAATAAGAGTCGCCGGGTCAATGCAAGAATTTTGTGTCGCTGTGTATGCGCTGTGTATGTGTACACTTCGACGTTTTTTTTTTTTTTTTTTTAATGATGTTCCCTTGTGGTAACACCGTATAAATTACAATCTAGCTTAATAGCTAATCAGCAATTTTACTTTAACCTAAACGAATAAATTATATTAGATTAAGAATGTGTCCAATGGCACTTTTCTTATTGTCTCTATTAAGGCGAAGACACTTTGTTATTGTGTTCTACACTGCACTACACTGCACTAATTTAACACTTAAACTAACTCAAAAGGTTTTGTTCTTTTCAGTCTTCTCACTAGGTCCGTGTTGTCGAGGAGCTGGATAGCCTCGACATTCACATGATGATGAAGCCGACGTTCATGAGCTTCAGCGTAGTCCTTGATAACTTTGGCTACGAAATCCAATTTGAGGTCCCGATGGAGGTCGTTTGTTCTAATGTACCAGGGCGCATTTACAATTCCTCTGAGTACTTTATTCTGGAACCGTTGTATTGTGTTTACATTGCTTTGTTTGGTACAGCCCCACAGCTGTATACCATAAGTCCATACTGGCATTAGGACTTGTTTGTACAGGAGTATTTTGTTTTGCACTGACAGCACGGAGTGTTTACCGAGAAGCCAGTGCATTTTCTTGTAGCGAAGGCCTAACTCTTCGCGTTTCTTTTTGACATGAGCCTTCCAGCGAAGCTTTGTATCGAGTGTCATGCCAAGGTATTTGGCGGTATTCTCATAGGGTATAACACGATTGTTTATGTATACCGGATGATAGATTGATTTTTAATGGTGAAATCAATATGAACTGACTTGGATTCGTTGAGTTTTATTCGCCACTTTTTTGCCCAGTTACATATGGTGTTTACGGCATTTTGAACATTTTCCACTGCTTCCGCGTGTGTAACACCTGTAGCCATAATGGCCGTGTCATCAGCAAAGGTTGCAATGGTGTTGTTTTCTAGCGTTGGAATATCACAGGTGTATAGTAAGTACAGGACCGGACCTAACACACTTCCTTGTGGTACTCCCGCTTTGATGTGCTTAAGATCAGAATAAGAATCTTCCTGCCTTACTCTGAACATTCTTTCTGATATGTAAGACTCCAAGATATCGGAGAAATTCTTTGGTAACATCTTTCTTAATTTATATATAAGACCTTGATGCCACACCTTATCAAATGCTTGTGGGCTACATCTAGGAAAACTGTAGAGCAAACTTTTTTTTCTTCTAACGTTTTTTCAATAATATTAGTAATTCTATGAACTTGGTCTATAGTTGAGTGCTTTGCCCTGAAGCCAAACTGATAGTCAGGAATAAGATCTTCGACGTTGACCAAGAAAAAATCTTGTCTGCGCTAGAACCGAAAAGCGAAGTTGTTTTCTCGTGCTTAGATACGAAAAAAAAACTTGTTTAGGTACATGATGAATTGCACAAGATGAAATCAAGCGTGTACGTATAAGTGTAAATATTTTCCTAACTTTTTTTAATTTGGTGTCACTAGATCCATGTTGTTTCAAGCAAGTTAAGTGATGGTAGATTAACAACTGCGGCAGTCACAAACGTCAATTAACAATTACCTCCACAGACGTATTAGCCTCATTGCTTGAAATAGTAGTAAGTAGTATGAATAGATGTATATGCAGTAGTAGTAAAGGTGGCCTTATCGTTAAAAACCAATCTCTTCCAGGCAACCTACATTTAGTTTTAAAATAAAGTTTAATTGCGTAATAATATAACTGACATTGTATTGAACTCTTCACCTAAATGAACTCTAAGTAACTAGATACTATGCGTTTCAACTAAGAATGTGGTGTATGAATGTACTAAAAATGATGTTTTAACAAAAATAGATAGCAAAATAAGACATTACATCAAATAATCAAAACCGAGGCGAATTTTTCATTACTCTGCTGCCAATACAAAAATCGTAAAAAACGAGTGAAGTTCCGCAGTATGGCGGACATATTCTTAGTTGAAACGCATAGTACATACTTTATAAAAAGAAAGGCACCAACTTTGGTTCTTGATTATATTTAAATTTAGAATAAAAGTAACTTCCGTTAACAGTTTTATACTTCAGTGTACCCAGGCAAAGCTGTTAGTGTGCAAAGTTAAGAAGGTCACGAGTATGTATGAAATCCTCGCTTTTTTGGGTTCATTCCAATTTGGTCGGATAACCAGTAATCTAATAGGGGTTCTAGTTTTTGTTTGTATCTTCTTTATTATGAGATATTTGAAGCTGAAATTTTCAGGATATGTATTTCATTAAGTGCTCTAATTCTTGGTTTATACCAAAAACTCTAGGGTTGGTCTTGTTTTTTGTATTTTGACGTCAAAGCTAGACATTATCAGTTTTGATTCAAAGTGATATTATTCAATAATGCGTATATAATATGTTTTGAAACTTTACGTGGATATTAAGAGTATTAAAAAGGACCGAATACCGTTTTCAGTGTGCATGAATTTTTGTTCGTTTAAGCGCTAGGACCTTTTTTTTGGTTTTCATAAATCCATTATTACGCTAAAACGGTAAATATTTTTGAAAATCTAATTAATGCACAAATACGCACAAATTAAGAGCTACTGATAATCGTTTATTCTATAGGTGCACAATTATTGGTTTCCGAGAAACACGATTCTGCAAAACGTTACCCCAGCAGGAATTGTAATAACTCTGAAATCTTAAGACGCACAAATTTCATTTTCAGCGCACAATTACGCACAAATATAAGCTATCTTTCCTGAAGTTTATGTTTCTCTCCGATCATTGGTTTAGAATCTTCTTGTTGGAACAACGTTACCCCAGCAAGAATCGTTTTTCGGATTTTTCTCGAAAACGAAAGGATGCACTAATTTTTTATTCCGCGCACATTTACAGCAGATTATGCTCTAATTATTCGTTTAACTCAATCTTCTCTACGAGCATCTTTCTTGCTGGGGTAATGCTCACCACTAATTTTTTATTCCGCGCACATTTACGACCTGTTCCGCTAAGTTCAACTATTAAGTTCAACCAGTTGAACTATTGGACAAAAAATTCCAATTATTTCAACTTTGTGCTAATTAAAAATATTTTTGTAATAGTTGAAATAAATGGACATTTTATGTCCACTAAGTTCAACGATCTATTTAAAAAAAACCGGTCAAATGCGAATCGGTCTCGCGTACCGAGGGGTCCATACCATCTTTGGATAAACAAACTTAGTTTTGCGGTTTGTTTTTTTTTTACAGATACAAAAAAAAACAAACCGCAAAACTAAGTTTGTCTGTCGGGTTTTTTCGCCTATTCCCAGTAGTTCTACATTTTGTTCTACAAGTATGATTACTAGGAAAAAAAAGATCGGCTAGTCGGTAGGAATGCATTAAATAATATTTTTTTATTCCAAGTAGTTCTACACGACCACGTATTAGAAATTTGGAACTTTATTAGTGAGCAGAATACTTCTTTTGTTCTCGTGGGGGAAACTTTCGATAGGTTCACCCGGTGGTCGTCAACCAGGGTATATCGGATTAGTATCCACTAAAACTTTCGCGGCTGTTGCATCGGCACTTGAGAGACGATTATTCATGAGGCTTCCTTATGTCCTATGCTACCCTGGTACTTCTGATATAAATTGAAGGTCACACTTGGATAACAAACAGTAGACGTGCCTTATGAGGTAACTCGTCCTAATGCCCTCTCCTGCTCCAGTAGTACTTCTGGTATCTACGAACCTCAGGTATGAACTGGTAATTAAGTAGGTACCTACTTGATATCACAAGAGAGAGGAAGCCTTTTGGTGATCTCTGTTGTCTTAGTCCTTCTGGTATAATATTTTAAACCTATTTTAATGAATAAATAAATGATTTATGATTTAAATAGAAAGTTGAACTAATAGGATCAATATTGTCCAGTAAGTTCTACTGTTATAAAAATATATCAAAGTTGAAATAATTGGACTTTTTTGTCCAATAAGTTCAACAGGTTGAACTTAATAGTTAAACTTAGTGGAACAGGTCACATTTACAGCAGATTATCCCTTTCCTGCCGGACTATCGATTTTAAGTGAAATTGTTAAAATAAACTTTACCATTTTACTTTAGGGGTTAAAATTAATTAGTCAGATTTTTTTCAGATTTTTATTATATCTAGAAGTACTATATCTAAAACCTAGACTTAGGAGTACCAACAGGAACATTGTGTATCACAATTAGTAGGAACTTACGAAAATCTATAAAGTACGGAATATATAAAAAAATACATTATAAAGGTATAGCTTTAACATTTGCTTCGTGATATTAAGTAAGAAACAGTTTTTCTACTCATTGAGATGTAAAAATAGATTGCAGTGGGTACAATTATTGTGAGGTTTGGATTGAATTTTGTTCATACTACATCTATATAGTTCACATCTTCATCTATTAGCTACCAACACTGGCCTGTATACCTCTATTGCTCAGATGAACATCTCTAAGAGTAGAAAAGTTATATTTGAGGCCCTCTTGGAAGGACCGAGAGAAACGAAAGAAACCGTCTATAACCCTGTTATAGACGGTTTCTTTCGAAGTCCTCTTATTATTACTCGGAGTCATCAAGCCCTGGACTATAGAGGGACGAAATTCTTAGACTATAGTTTTTTTTTTTCAAGACGTAAGCATTTACAAATGTGATATCCATGAGACCCCAGAACCATCTATTCCCACTTTAGGGGATTTCCGGTCAACACAATAATGAGCTCTCAATCGATCAACAGTATCAACCCCTACCATATATTTATGTTATGTTTATTATACTGTTTTACGTTTTACTGCTAATGGACAAAGTATCGTAGATTTTGATTCATTTTTTCTTTCTGCGATACTGTAGCTTACCATGAAAATTGGAGATAATATGCACAACTTTAGTGTCTTCATCGCCAATATCCAATTTCTCGACTGAAAAATCTATGGTCACTCTCTCTCTTCATTTTAGAATCCACGGACATATTTGAAGGGAGGCCAATCCTATTACCCCTGATTGTGCCACAAGCATACGTGTTTTCTGTTTTTAATATTTCCATCACCAAAGCAACAGATGACAGAAAGTTATCAAATGGTAATTGAAGTTCAGGTTCAGGACTAGGTAGAGGCTGGAGGACTAATTACTTCCTGATCAAGAGATACGTGCGTGCTAGATGAATTAACGTGAGGAGAAGTTGATACTATCATCATCTTGCATTCTTTCTAAAGCTTCTTCAAAAATATCGTCGTATCCTCTTGATGTGGGTAGTTACTCATTTTTGACAGTTTCTTCATCAGACAATGGGACATCTGACCCTTCATCGCAGTCTGGGTGGTCTTATAGCAATAAAGATTCGTTAAGAGCATATTTTTGGTTATATCCATCTTCAGTTCACTAGAATAAACAAATAAAATATTATAGAATCATCACGCCAAACCTTAGACTGTTATCTCGAAATGAGTGAATTATAAGACCAAAAGTTCCTGACGGTACTTATTAGTCCTTTCGATTTTTTTATCAATTTTAACCATGAATAAAATATTTTATTATATCAAAAACTAATGTAAAATGAAATAAGTAACCAATATAATAAAAAATATCCACACTTACCTGACTAACAATATTTTTTTATAATTTTCGGAAACCACCCTTGAAACACTGATACAAACTTCGACAAGTACTGACTAGCAGTTTGAATTACTTTGACATCAAACTTCAAATTTTAAACAAACCGCGGTGATTGGCTAGCCAGACGGTACTCCTAAGGATCGTCAGAGAGCTCGAATGTATTGCGATTGCTGTATAAAAGATATTTAGCGCGAAAGTCGGTGGTACAAATTAGTCCCGTCAGTTAGGAAAGGGTTATGCTCTAATTATTCGTTTAACTCAATCTTCTCTACGACCATCTTTCTTGCTGGGGTAATTCTCACGCGAAATAAAGCGAAGTTTCGAGATAATAAGAATTAACTGTGATTGACGTTTTGCGAGTGCAGCAGTTTATGTATTTTATTTATATTCAATAATGTACATAACCCTGGGACCACGAGAAAACACCGAAAAATTGTGAGCATTACCCCAGCAAGAAAGATAGTCGTAGAGAAGATTGAGTTAAGCGAATAATTAGAGCATAATCTGCTGTAAATGTGCGCGGAATAAAAAATTAGTGCATCATTTCGTTTTCGAGAAAAATCCGAACAACGATTCTTGCTGGGATAACGTTGTTCCAGCAAGAAGATTCTAAACCAATGATCGGAGAGAAACAAGAACTTCAGGAAAGATAGCTTATATTTGTGCGTAATTGTGCGCTGAAAATGAAATTTGTGCGTCTTAAGATTTCAGAGTTATTACAATTCCTGCTGGAGTAACGTTTTGCAGAATCGTGTTTCTCGGAAACCAGTAATTGTGCACCTGTAGAATAAAAGATTATCAGTAGCTCTTAATTTGTGCGTATTTGTGCATTAATTAGATTTTCAAAAATATTTACCGTTTTAGTAATAATGGATTTATGAAAACCAAAAAAAAGGTCCTAGCGCTTGAATAACAATTCATACACACTGAAAACGGTATTCGGTCCTTTTTAATACTCTTAACATCCACGAAAAGTTTCAAAACATATTATATACGCATTATTGAATAATATCACTTTGAATCAAAACTGATAATGTCTAGCTTTGACGTCAAAATACAAAAAACAAGACCAACCCTAGAGTTTTTTGTATAAACCAAGAATTAGAGCACTTAATGAAATACATATCCTGAAAATTTCAGCTTCAAATATTTCATAATAAAGAAGATACAAGCAAAAACTAGAACCCCTGTTAGATTACTGGTTATCCGACCAAATTGGAATGAACCCAAAAAAGCGAGGATTTCATACATACTCGTGACCTTCTTTAAATGACAGTATTATGTGAAGCTGTTGTCTGTACAGTTACGTTCATAATGTTTATCAGCAATCGCGGTTATCTTAATAGTCCGTCAGGTGGTCATGGTTTGTCATTATTTTTACAATATATTGTTACAGTTCTGTTAATTACTATTTAATTACGATAACCACAGAATGCATTGCAAGTTTATAGGTGTAAATAGCAATGATTCGCATTGCAATAAAAAATCTATATTTCCAATACTTATAATAAAAACCGCTCTCCGAGAAAGTTCACTGACCTTTGTGTACGAACTATCGTGGACACGAACGGTGTACCAGTATTCAATTAGAATCGTTTGAACGAACGTACGTGCTCCTACCCCACCCGCATGTATTTCGGGGCGGCTCGTGCAAGCGATTATCGACCGACACCGTTCGTGACCGCGAGACTACATTGAGTCAAAATCAAAATTGCATTGCAAGATTCCATTACCATCATACATATAGCTCAAGCAAGTAAAAGAATGTTAAAAATACATACAATTCAATTAAATTGAGAACTTCCTCCTTTTTAACCGACTTCAAAAAAGGAGGAGGTTCTCAATTCGAATTCGAACTGTACGGATAGGCCGCTCCATTAATTGGGTCCCATAAAAAATTATTACGTACGAATAAATAGTTCCTGAAAAAATGAGAATGGCGACTCTGAAAAAACTGTAGGAATGCTGGAGGTTGATGTTTTTATGGCGTTTTAAGGACAAAACTGGTCATAACACTGGCAAATATTGACCAATTTCAATGAATCTTTTTTTATTCGAAAGAAGGAACCTATATATAATGAATCTGTATAAATTTGATCACCACCGATTAAGAACTTCCTGGAGAACCATGATTTATTTGGAGGAATTTATCTGGTAAAGACCATAAAATTGGGGTAAGGAATATTTGATATAATTACAAAATCTCTAATATTTACAAGATATAACAAATGAATCTATAATTTTATTTGATATAATGATCAGTTGATATAATGTTATGTATGTCGGGGTTTTTTAAAATTTATACTTGTTAGTGATGAAACTGGGAAAGACATAAGCCTTGTCTTTCCCAGTTTCATCACAAAATAAAATCTTTAAAAAAAAAATTGAACCGACTTCAATATCACTGAAAAGTATAAAATAATTTAAATATTATTGAAGTTGGTGTTAGCTTACCGGCTGTGTATCTTTGGCACCAACTTCAATAATATTTAAATTATTTTATACTTTTCAGTGATATTGAAGTCAGTTCAATTTTTTTTTAAAAAAAGATTTTATTTTAAACTTTTTAGTAATATTTTCATATATAAAGATTGAACCATCGAAAACCGTAAAATTATCTAGGTAGGTTATGATCACATTATCGTCTACATAGTTTTACATATTCATGTTTCTTCAGAAAAAAATACCCGATCGTAATGAAATTTACATGAAATCATCATAGTAGTTTACTCTCTCGAAAAAAAAAAGAATCATCGAAATCGGTTCATAATTGTCAGAGCAATGTAATGGAGAACATCAGTTTTATGGTTTTTACCAGATAAATTCCTCCACATCGTTCATGGTCCTCCAGGAAGTTCTTATCCGGTTGTAATAAAATTCATACAGATTCAATACAGTGGTTTCTTCTTTCGAATAAAAAAAGAATCATTGAAATTGGTAAATATTTGCCAGAGTTATGACCATTTTTGTCCTTAAAAAGCGATAAAAAAGTCATCTATATAGGCTTTCATACAGCTCTCAGTGCGCAGTAACCATTCTGGTTTTTTCAGGAACTACTTATTACTAAGCAATAATTTTTTTATGGGACCCAATCAATGGATTGAAGAATGGATGGAAGAAAGATTTTTTCAAATCGGTTCATAATTGCCAGAGTTTTGCGCGAACATACATAAAAATATATATATATATACAGACGAATTGAGAACCTCCTCCTTTTTTGAAGTCGGTTAAAAATATGTCATGCTAGCTATCGAATAGCTCTGCTTGTGGCGGCTTCGTGTGGCGGGTCACCCCCTTCCCTCCAATATGGTTGAGGGGAGTGATGGCTGCTTCTCGAGTCAACCCGTGCGCGCGTGCTGCTTAGGGGGACTGCTCCAACTACTATCCCTTTGGCCTTTCAGTTTGATTGTATTTTCTCGTATTTTTTTCTAAGCGTAGCACTCGAGCTATGCGAGCGCAACCTACTTACTTTTTAAACAGGGATCAGTGTTGCCAAATTTACAATGGGATAAACTAGTTTCATTAACAAAATTGGTGGGTGAAAAAAAACATATATCTTATTTTATGGGCTAAACTAAGGAACTTAGAACACTATTTAACTCCCGCCCACTGAAGAATCTAATGAGAAGGAAAAAGGTAACTAGATCGTCCATCCAGGTAGAAGGTCAAAGAATTTTGTAGCAAATCTTCGTTTTCCATTGCTCATATTGAATTTGCAATACAGTTTTAATTTAATTTCTGGTTTTCCACTTCACAATTGACGGGCCCGTTGGTGTAGTGGTTAGAGACCCTGGCAACCAACCGAGGGGCGCGGGTTCGATTCCCACCAAGTGTCTGGGCGTCATAAGTATATCAGTATGTATTTACAAAAAAAGTATCATCATCATCACCAGCCGGAAGACGTCCACTGCTGAACATAGGCCTCCCCCTTCGAACGCCACAATGAACGACAATTGGCTATTTGCATCCACCGGTTACCTGCGACGTAAAAAAGTATACTTATAAGTATTAGTATCAGCTGCCTGATTACCATAGTAAAGGCTCTGCCTAGTTTGAGATCAGAAGATCGATCGTCGATTGTCCCAAAATATTATTATTATTTTCATGTTTTTTGTTTCACGGGATTTACCCGGTCTTTCAAGAGGCTTGCGTGGGGCCGAATCAAACACATAGAGGCCCTTTTTACAATTAAATGGTGTGTGGTTGGTTGGTACCTACCGAGGTCAACTACTTAATTGAATAATGTTGTCTTTTATTTACGCGAATACTAGACATTGTAATTGATCTATTCTTACGGATTATATCGCGATTTATTTTAATTTTCCCGACGTTTCGAATGCTTTGCAGCACCCATGGTCACGGGCGGACTGAGATGTTGAACGTCCCTGCGCTCTATTTATGCAGTCATAATTTTCGGTGTACCCTCAGTTATTGTTGTTGTTTTTATTGATGTACCCTCAATTCTTATTGGTTATTATTGTCCGACCTACGCAGTAAGAGCTTACAGTATCTTGACGCCCTGCAGTGTTTTGTCTGGTTTTGGATTTAATTATATTTATCACAGGATCCCAAGCTGGTGGTAACACCCAGCCATCTTCTCTATTGAAATTAGGATGTTTTTTGATTTCAATAGCCTCACGAATCATCCTTGGTTGGAAACGGTGTTCTTTTGCGAGGATTTGTGGTTTATCAAATCTGATATAATGGCGGGTGCGATCCTGAACATGTTCACAGACCTGATAAAGTAACAGTATTCCTGGACCATCTTAACTCCATCAATCCAAAAATTAAATTCACAATGGAGTTGGAGTCAAATAACTCATTGGCCTTTTTGGATGTATTAGTAATGCGGAATCCTAAAAATACCTTGGGGCCATACTGTGTACAGAAAACCATCCCATACAGATGATCCCATCCCGTACTTGAATGGTGAGTCTCATCATCCCCCAACACAGCTAGCTACAGTGGGTAAATCTTTGTTTCAAAGAGCACGCGGAATCTGTGATGATGACCATCTGAGCGCTGAGCTTCAACATGTCAAGCAAGTACTGCGTGACAACAAGCTCCGGATCCCGCGCCACCATCATAGTGAACGTGTCAAACCAGCCACAGGGGAGCGTCAGCCTGCTGTCCTACCATATGTTAGAGGGGTTACTGACAAGATTGGCTGTAGCCAATCTTAAGATAAGATAAGTAAAGATAAGATGTATCTTAAAGCGGGCTTCAATCAAAACTTATTATAAGCCACCAAAGAAGATTAGTCAATATTTACCACCTGTCAAATGCCATATACCTATACAAGATGCAGGAGTTTATAAACTCGACTGTGACTGTGGGCTCTCCTACATTGGGCAAACAAAGCGTGCAATAAAAACTCGCGTTAAAAAGCGCATAGCTGATGTGAAACACCGACGCTGTACAAAATCTGCGGTCTGTGAACACGTTCAGGATCGCACCCGCCATTATATCAGATTTGATAAACCACAAATCCTCGCAAAAGAACACCGTTTCCAACCAAGGATGATTCGTGAGGCTATTGAAATCAAAAAACATCCTAATTTCAATAGAGAAGATGGTTGGGTGTTACCACCAGCTTGGGATCCTGTGATAATATAATTAAATCGAAAACCAGACAAAACACTGCAGGGCGTCAAGATACTGTAAGCTCTTACTGCGTAGGTCGGACCAACAACAATAATAACCAATAAGAATTGAGGGTACATCAATAAAAACAAAAACAATAACTGAGGGTACACCGAAAATTATGACTGCATAAATAGAGCGCAGGGACGTTCAACATCTCAGTCCGCCCGTGACCATGGGTGCTGCATTCGAAACGTCGGGAAAATTAAAATAATTCGCGATATAATCCGTAAGAATAGATTAATTACAATACTTAATTGAAGAAAAAATAACAGTTTACCTTGGCAGCCAAGGGAACTATTGTAAATGTATGGAAAGATAGTCTACTTACTAGTCTTGGTGCGTAACGACACCAAGGACCCGAGTACTCCAGCGAGTTGGTCAGAGCCCCCACCTTGGCGTGTCTTCGTCGGCCGAGTGAAAACCGAAGGGGACCCGCGGGACTCAGCTCTGGCTTACCTTAATTGGCCATCCAGAGAGGAGTTGTTAGAGCTATATGCTCCAGGGGTGGAAGTGCTAAAAGTCATAATGCCGCGAGTAACTCCGGAGAAAGCGCAGCATACCCCTCAACACAGGGGTGTTGAGCCACCCACACCGTTGTTGCCTTCCGCCGTCTTATGACGGCCGTATGGAGAGTCCATCTAGTGGGTGGCAAGTCACCACTTGTCAAAAAATAATGAGTAGGTGGCAAGAGACCCCGGCCTTTTACAACAACCCAGTGTTCAGTCAACCAAATATCCACTCAAAAACATATAGTAATCTTTCCACATACTAGGTTAGGCACTATACTTATAATAGGCCAGAGTAGTCTGCCAGAGTCAACTGCTGTTTATATCTTATTTCCAGCAGTTTATTCTGACAGGTGTCTTTCATATCATTAATTTCACCCAACAGACCTCTACGTCTTGGATTCGTCCCCACGCAAGCCTTTAAAAAGTCCGGGTGTGAAAACTAGAGAAAATAAAAATAAAACTAAAATAATAAATACACTTTATTCTACACCAAAAGTTACATGTAAATTGAACAATACGTTGAAGAAATCAATGTACAAAGGTGGCCTTATCGTTAAAAACCAATCTCTTCCAGGCAACCTACATTTAGTTTTAAAATAAAGTTTAATTGCGTAATAATATAACTGACATTGTATTGAACTCTTCACCTACATGAACTTTAAGTAACTAGATACTATGCGTTTCAACTAAGAATGTGGCCGCCATCTTGCCATTTCAAATATATAATTACTAAAATGATGTTTTAACAAAAATAGATAGCAAAATAAGACATTACATCAAATAATCAAAACCGAGGCGAATTTTTCATTTTGTGATTACTCTGCTGCCGATACAAAAATCGTAAAAAACGAGTGAAGTTCCGCAGTATGGCGGACACATTCTTAGTTGAAACGCATAGTACATACTTTATAAAAAGAAAGGCACCAACTTTGGTTCTTGATTATATTTAAATTTAGAATAAAAGTAACTTCCGTTAACAGTTTTATACTTCAGTGTACCCAGGCAAAGCTGTTTGTGTGCAAAGTTAAGAAGGTCACGAGTATGTATGAAATCCTCGCTTTTTTGGGTTCATTCCAATTTGGTCGGATAACCAGTAATCTAACAGGGGTTCTAGTTTTTGTTTGTATCTTCTTTATTATGAGATATTTGAAGCTGAAATTTTCAGGATATTTATTTCATTAAGTGCTCTAATTCTTGGTTTATACCAAAAACTCTAGGGTTGGTCTTGTTTTTTGTATTTTGACGTCAAAGCTAGACATTATCAGTTTTGATTCAAAGTGATATTATTCAATAATGCGTATATAATATGTTTTGAAAGTTTTCGTGGATGTTAAGAGTATTAAAAAGGACCGAATACCGTTTTCAGTGTGTATGAATTTTTGTTCGTTTAAGCGCTAGGACCTTTTTTTTGGTTTTCATAAATCCATTATTACGCTTAAACGGTAAATATTTTTGAAAATCTAATTACATGCACAAATACGCACAAATTAAGAGCTACTGATAATCGTTTATTCTACAGGTGCACAATTACTGGTTTCCGAGAAACACGATTCTGCAAAACGTTACCCCAGCAGGAATTGTAATAACTCTGAAATCTTAAGACGCACAAAGGAGTTGTTCCAGAAATGTATGGAGCCTGGGCCAACACCATGTACACTATATGTATATATAACTATGCAATATAGTAACTGTTTTGTAATGTTGTCTTTTTTTAATATTGCTTCGTTTTATTGTACATTTAAGATATATTGGTCAAGGAGAGCAACATCAAAGAGAATTTAATACTACTGTAGCAACACCACACAATAAGATGATGGATCGGAAATACGTAACTAAAATGTCATTTTGACGGACGGATTCGTATCCAAATCACAGGTGATAATCAATACAATAAACCCCGGGTCAAGAAAGAAACAGTCAATGAATGTCCGTAAACATAAATAATCACTAAAAACTCCGAAATACAATATGTACTCCACGCGTAAACAATCTATTACGAAACGTCGCATTAACTGTCAAGTAGTAAACCAACGTCAAACACAACTGTCATGGCTGCCCTAAAAACAGGGTGGACATACTAAATAACTCCATAAGTAATTATTTATGTACAATTGTACTCTGTTTAAAATTAATTTATAAGTATTTTTATGAAACTCTTCTATGTTTTTCCTATTTTTCCATGTAGTGTACATAGTGTTGGCCCAAAATGGAACATCTCCTTTCATTTTCAGCGCACAATTACGCACAAATATAAGCTATCTTTCCTGAAGTTTATGTTTCTCTCCGATCATTGGTTTAGAATCTTCTTGCTGGAACAACGTTACCCCAGCAAGAATAGTTTTTCGGATTTTTCTCGAAAACGAAATGATGCACTAATTTTTTATTCCGCGCACATTTACAGCAGATTATGCTCTAATTATTCGTTTAAATCAATGATATTTTAAACAATAGATATGCCATTAGCGCTCGCCAGACGTTCAGCGAGTATCCCCCAACTGGGTTTTGTAGCTGTTAGTCGCACGCCGCCGCGCCGTCCCGCGTAGTTAATGCGACATCGTGAAGTCTTTCATTAAAAATTGAAAATGCCGTCCTGCGTATTTATAATGTGCACAAATTACCAGGCAAAAGTAAATAAACAGTCAGGAATAATATAGCACATGTAACTTTGAAAAAATAATTTGATTTTCAATTTGTATTTCAATTTTCATAATAATATTGTAAGAAATAATTGTAAAATTCAATGTGTCAGTTGACAAGATGACACTGACAAGCGTTTAACCAACGATGACAACGGAACGCACAAAATATAGCCATCTCGTTTTCTCTTACTTTTCTCGTTATGTATCTGTCCTTGTCAGACTATATGTAGGAAAATGTATAGCTAGGTATAGCTAACTACAAGTGAGACAACTTTTATCGTGCGTTAGTAGGGATATAACATATCTTTAGTAAAATATAATTGGTTTAACTCATCGATATACTATAGTTTAACTCAATCTTCTCTACGAGCATCTTTCTTGCTGGGGTAATGCACACGAAAAATTAGTTTTTTGTCCGTGGTACCTAGTACCTACCACTGGGGTACTACGGACAACTCCGTGGTACCACCAGATATATTTAATTAGATATAATATTTCATTATTTTTGTTCATTTTGTAATCGTTTACTTAGTAGAAAATGTGGTATTGAGTAATAAAATCGACAAATTATTACCGGAAGTACTAGGGTAGCATAGAATAGAAGGTGCATAATCTTGCGTGAGCATATGAATGTGTTTAATTAATTTATCTCTGGTGGTACCACGGCCAAAAATAATTGTCAACAAACGGAAAAATTTCAATGAAACAAATTCGTCATCTAATTACTTGTTTATTAGTCATATTTAACAGCAATTATAAGTGATAAGTTAAACAGCACTTCTGCTACAACTAAATCGAACCTTATCCCGAAACATAGTTAAGTTATTCAGTAAATAACATAACTAAATTTCGTAAATGCATCCACTGCAATTGCCAATTCCAAGTTTCATTGGAAACTTAAAACTTACAATTACTGTTGTTAAATTATATACAAAATATTTACAACTTAATGAAAATTAAATACAAATACATCACAACCGCTCCTAGTGCTCCGTACTAAAACGCATGGACACTACTCAATCAAACTAATGGCTAGCCGCACACAACAGTCAGTAACAATTAGGCAAATAGTGAGTATGTTCCTACTTCTATACTAGTAGGAATGTCCCATTACTCATTTTGAGCATATTAACTAGATAGTTCTGATAACTTGACTAGAACAGTCTTTTGATCAAAGGCTTACAAACTAAGAACATTGTCTCATGATTGCTCTGCCACCACTGGTAGGCTGTGCAACCAATTCTTGTACTGCAAGCATATCAGAACCAACTGGTATACACTTAAAATCTTTACTAATGAGATTTCCAGTCTTAATTTAATTGGGTAGTGTGTCCATGAGGATTTCTTTCACTCCTGATGATAAGCGATCGGGGAATTTGATGTCAAAAGCGACCATCAGGTCACCTTTCCTCGTTGGCTCCTTAGGCAGGGGCAAACCGTAGCCAGGGAACCTCTTCACTGTGTGTGGTTTGACAACCTCAGCCTGCAAGTTGACAGTTAATTTCTCGCCAGACATTGTTGGTACCTCGATGATAGTGCCACACAGTGCCTATAACAAAAGAGAAAATATGTTTGTTATCATTGACTAAAATCCGCTTAATGTCAACTAAACATAATTGCAGTTTCATTAAAATATTTATTATTTACACAACAAGGGAAATCTTATTATCCCATCTCATAAATATAGGAAAAGTGAACTCAATAAGGTTGATTGATGTTATAAATTATGTACTTAAATGTTTCACTGATAATGAATTATGCATGGACCATTCTGGAACATAACTAGTTATGTAAACAAACAAGGATTCAAATATAAACAAATTGAAATGAAAGAGAATACATACCTGTTTTAATGATATCTTTGCTGTGTATCTGATATCACTGCCCTCTCTCTTGAACTGTGGATGAGGCTTATCCCGGATGATGAACACGATGTCCGCGGGAATCTTGTTGCGGCCTTGATCACCCTCCTTCTGGAACGTGATCTTCGTGCCAGCCTTCCATCCCGGCTTCACGTGGATGGTGAGAACCTTGTCCTCCTTCTTCGACGTGCCATCAGGCTGTAGCACACGGCGGGATATCTTCATTTTCTTGACGCACCCGCGAGCGATGTCTTCGAGGGACACGTACAGGTCGTGCTCTATTGGTGGATCTTGGGCCTTCTCCTTCCTGTTGGGCGAGTTTTGGAAGTTGAAGCTGTGGCTGCGGAACGCGCCGCCGGGGCCTCCCGGGCGCGCCTGCCCCATGCCCATGTTGGCGAACGGATCCATGTCCACGTCCATATCGCGGTCGAAGAACATAGTAGTGCCGCCCGAGCCGCCGTTCAGGTCGAAGAACGCTTGGAACGGACTCGCTGACCCGAAGAACTGCGCGAACGTCGCCCTCGGATCCCCGTGGAAAGTGTACGAGAACGACTGGCCACCTCCGGGCCCGTTGTGGCTGCCCATTCCTCCCTTCAGTCCCTCCTCGCCGTGCGCATCGTAGACCTCACGTTTCTTCTTGTCCGACAACACCTCGTAAGCCTCGGCCACTTCCTTGAACCTCTCCTCGGCGCCAGGAGCCTTGTTCTTGTCCGGATGGTACTTCAGCGCCAGCTTACGGTATGCCTTCTTTATGTCGTCATCGGACGCGCCTTTCACGATTCCCAGTATTTTATAGTAATCCTTTCCCATTTTGAAACTATCCTAAAACAATAGAAACGATTCCTGTTAACATTTATTGCGGTTGGCACCTTTTTTGGTGATGCAAAACGATGATCCACATAAATAAAAATTAGATTTTACATAACATTAAGACATAAAACTAAAGAATTATAAGTGAAAGACACGATATTAAACACAATAGAACACTTACCTATTAAATAGATGCTTAGAATATAGTCCAATATGTAGAAAATTGCGAATTAGTTATAATTCACACACAACACTTCAACACACTTCACTGTACAAAATTCACTATTGAATGAAACGCTCCGGCCCAGTCGAGCCAAAATATATACAATAAAACGTCTAGAACGTTCTAGGGCCTTCACCCTTCGTGCAAGCGAGACAAAACATTGCACACTTAAAGCCAATCCATTAAAGGTAAAAAGAGATAAATATAAATTTGATGGTTCAGAAATTCGTTCACATTGGTTTACGTCATTTATCATATTCGTTCTCTATACACAAACCTGAATTTTATTCTGGTTCATTCAGCACGTTCTCTTTTGTAACTTTATTGTTTACAGCGTGTTTTTTCTATATACATCAATTTTACTTTGGTTTGTTTGTTTGTATTTAACGAAATTTTTACTATAAATTAATTATTGGGTTGGTTTGGTTTGGTTGGTAGTAATGTAATTCTCCAGAGTATTCTTGTAATTCTCTCTCCAGAGTATTTTTATAAAAGTGTGTTCATTCTTTACGACTCGAACTATAAATAAAGTTTATTGGATAATAAACTGCTAAAAGCATTAAATAACGATAATCGATGTTAATAAGAATTTTAATGAACAATATTTGAAGTCGGTACCATACCAGCTGGTAGTTGGTGTTGCTGCTGGGCCTGCTGGTGTTAGCCAAAGAGGATGGGTGTTAGCTTGCTAGCCACAGATTATTTATAGGATACGTATGCTAGATAGCAACAATAATAAATAGCCTTTACTGTAGGGGCAACATGAAGCTAATTATTAGCTTCATGAAGGCCAATTATAGATTACATTTTGACCTCTGTCAGTTTCTTTGTTCTGTCTGTTTCTTTTGTCATTATTACAATAAATATGTAATCGTAATAGAAAAAGCCTACTATAAGCAATTGTGCAGTTCTAACTTCGATAAAATAATATTTCATTCCTGCAGTTACAAGGCTACGTTGGTAAACATTGATGTGGTGTGGTGTCAAATGTGATCTTGGCCCTACAGTACCTTTAACATAGGCCATAAATAGCCATAGCAGACTCCGGGCGAAACCGCAGAGGAACGCTAGTTAAATTAAAAGAAAGCTTGTTTAAAAAAAAAACTATTATATTAGGCCGACCATTTAATACGCGTATCGCCTGAGGGGGTAGAAGGGAGCGAGGGGAGATGTTAGCGAATGGGTGAAAGGGGTGCGCGGAGCAGAGAGCTTACGTCAACTGCGGCAGTGCGCTGGCTGTGCTCGCAGCGCGCGGTTGGTGTTTTTGTTACGGACGCTTGAAGATAAACGCACAAGGTATACGACTGCCAAGATAAATCTCAAGATGAATCGCTCTTCCAGTTTTGCGAACAAAATTAACAAGCAAGCTAAACAAATAGCATACAATGTATATTCCTTTTTTAAAGCCAGAAAACAAGATCATAATTCTACAGAGTATCTTGAAGACGTAAACCTAAACAAACTTGTTGCTAAAGCTACAGGACTTTCGGTGACTACCATATGTAAAATAATAAAAGAAGGAAATGAACTGAAAGATGAACAAAATAATGTAAATTTTAAATCACCAAAAAAAATTAAACAAATCCGAAAGAAAAAAATTGAAGTTGACAGTTTTACAGAGGGCGTTGTTAGAAGAAAAATAACTCAATTTTATACGGTTTATAAGAAGGTTCCTACATTAAAAATTTTGAATGCGAAACTCAGAGAAGAAGGAATTTTAAATTGTGGCCGAGAATATTTGAGAACATTGATTCATAAACTTGGCTTTCGATTTAAGAAATGTCAATCAAAAAGAAAATTACTGATTGAACAACCAAACATCGTATCGTGGCAGTGGCGTTATCTTAATGCGATAAAGAAGCACAGAAGAGGTCAAAGAAACATTGTTTACCTCGATGAAACATATGTCAATTCGTCATTAAATGTACCGGCGTGTTGGCAATCCAATACACTGGAACAGTTATTTGCCGAATTCTTTGTAGAAAAATGGGTTAACTGCGATAAACATGTACAAACTATTGAAGATGAATATTGTCTGCACGATCGCATCGTTGATGAAGAGATGGACCGATTTATTATTAATTTGCAAGATTCTGACTCCTCAAGCTACACAGACAGTGATGATGATTCAAGCGATATGAATATTAGTGACGAATAGTCCTATAAAACATTTATCTGTGGTTAAATATTTCTTAAACGGAGTTAATTATTGTTTTATGATTTTGTATCTATGAAGCTATTATAAAATATTTGTAAAACTTAAAAATAAATACTTAAAAAAAAGATACTTATTATTTTATTCTTTACCAACAATGTCTATCTCGAGATAAATCTTAGGATTATTGACTCCGTGTGTAGTGGTACCCGCCCCCGCTCCCTTCTTACCGCGCAGGCGATACGCGAGTTAAACGGTCGGCCTACATAGATTAAGGATTTTTCATTGAACAACCACCAAGCTGTGCTGCAGAACATTCTAACGAAATAGACATAGGTACTCGTATTTTTATACACATAGTTTAAAATCATAGAACTCCCTCTAGCGCAGTCGGGTAAACTAAAAGTAATTTTTGTTACGATCCGGCCAGCGGAACTAAAAATGCCAGTCACTTTAATACTTGCCATTTCGTTGTAGAAATTTAATCTATTACGTATTTTTGAAAAAATCTATACCGTAAACATGCGTAAAGTGATTAGAATTGGTGTAAGAGGAGCACTTAGAAAAGGACATTCGTTTTGAATCTAAGTTTTGAACAAGGTGGCGCGCAGCCTTATCTATGGCACAGCCCGCCAAGTTACTGGGCTCTTCTAGATTTTTCGTTCCATCCATCTATAATATTGAGCTAATAATATCTATAATAATACGAAAGGAATGGCAACACTGACTGGAACCTGGTTAAATCTTTGGAGGGTTAAATGCGTAGACAGAATATAATACAGACATATACCAAGCGTGCCGCCGATAAGGACAGAAAAATAAGTAAAAAAGAAAAAAGAAAAGAAAAAAGATTAGGGTAAAGATTAGGGTAGTTAATAATGATCTTTTCCTTATAACCGAGTGGAGCAAAAAATTTGGCTTAAAAGTTAATCCTGCAAAATCTAAGGCGATGATAGTGGGTAGTTCGCGATTGATTTCAAGGGTAAACTGGAGAACGATTCCTAGTGTCAATTTAGATGGGGAATTAATACCTTTTAGTGAATCGTGTAAAAATTTAGGAATCTTAATTGATCGCACCTTGAGTTGGGTTCCTCAACTCCAAGTTACTAGCCAGAAGTTGTTTGCTGCTGCAGCCTCGTTAAAAAGACTCCGTAACTTTCTTCCCACTGCCACTAAGATTGTTCTAGCTCAATCCCTATTACTTCCAATTCTTGATTATGCTGACATCTGCTATTTAGATCTTACAGAGGACCAGCTTAATAAACTTGAGCGTCTTCAAAATTTTTGTATACGATTTATATTTGGTTTGCGCAAATATGATCATGTTTCTCAATTTCGTTCTAAGCTCAAGTGGCTTCCTATTCGTCTTCGTCGGAATACGCACATCCTGTCTCTTCTTTATAATATACTATTTAATCCTTTTTCTCCGCGTTACCTAAAGGAACGTTTTGTTTTTCTCGGCAATGATTCCCACTGTTTGAGGTCATCAGAAAATCTCACTCTTATGTTCCCTTCTCATAATAGTTCGTTTTACGATAAGTCATTCACAGTAGAAGCTGTTCGTCTGTGGAATGCCTTACCGGTCACTGTTAGACATGCACCATCTCTGCCTATCTTTAAAGATCGTTTGAAAGCATTTTATTTGTCCCTATGAATTTTATATTGATATTAGCCGGCTGCATTTAAGTATTTATTTATTATTGTTGGTTATTTATATTTGTTTCTATCAAATATAATATTTATGTATTATACTAATATTTATATATATATTATTTTGCTGTTATGTATTTTATTGTTTATAGTTATGTATCTTTTTTTTTCTCTTTTATAATTGGTTTGTATAAACAACCCCGCCTTGCAGTTCATAGTTCCTCTCCATCCAAAGGTTGCCTGGTAGAGATCACTTTTAGTGATAAGGCCGCCCATTGTTTCATTCTATTTTACTGTTTTTTTTTTTTTTTCTTGTATTTTGTGTTTTTTAATAATGGTGGAACAATAAAGAATTATCTATCTATCTATCTATCTACATACTAAATTTAGAGTTGCCACGTAAGAGAAATTTTACCCTTTGTGTAAAGCAAATACGGAGGTTGTTGTAAATTATATTTTCTTTCCCAACCAAAAACCACTTTTTTGACACAACATTTACTTTTCTTACATTATATCGTCTTAATCTATGACAGTCTGCAAAAAGTACGAAAGTGATTGTTATAATAATGTCCTCCTAGCCGAAACGACGACAGCGGCCAGTCTTTCACAAGATCAGCCATGTACGCAGGATATATTATAGTGCACAAGTGCTTGCGTAGACACAGGTGCACTCTCTCTTCCTTTATATAATAGGTACCTCTCATAATCCGATGGGACGGAAGACCGACACGACTGGGGAGAAGTTAAGCGCAGGACCGACTTTTTACATGCCCATCCGACGCATGTGTGGCGTATCTCGGATCACGGTTTCGGAACGCCAAAGGGGCTGTCAAAAAGATGACAGCGCGCTAGTATCTATGGCAGAGACATGTTTTAATTATTACGATTACTCCACTGTATTATAAGTTGTTCTCTCTCAATTTGATTATAAGTGTTTATTACCAAAGCTCGGTGTTTTAATTTGACGGACAGGAGTCGGGCATACGTCCTATCGCAAATCCCGACACATGGATCATCTTACTTTACAGACAATCAGGTCATCGGCCTGCATTGTCCTAGCCAGTAAGGAACAACTACTCAAATTTGTTGCCCTTCGCAGGATTCGAACCCACGACGGAGGCTACAAAGTGAATGTACACTTAATATCATATATGCTGTAGCTAAGGTCTATTCCACATTGTTCACCTGGGTGATATCACGTGGTGATTAAAGTGGCTAAGAGCTGTAGATAATTATTAGCCTCATACAAAAAAGTTAAGAGATAAAAACAATAATATGCTATTTCCCAGAGAGGTAGGCAAAAATTGGCTTTCTTATAACTTAATATAATACATACTATGGCCATTTACCGGGTAAGTTTTAGTAAATATACAAATCTATAGTACTAGTATCTTGGGACAATCTACGCTTGACCAATGACCACCTGATCTCAATCTACGCAGATAAATGATTACAAATACTTGTAAACTGTATAAATACATATTTAAATAGATAAATAACACCCAGACAATTGTTCGGAATCGAACCCATATCCTATTGGGCAGCGGCCAGGTCCCTCAGATCGTCGAACAGCCGCACATCGCCGCCGTCCGCGGCATGTACTGCTCGACCCACCCGACCCGATGTCCGTCCTCCTGGACTATGACACAACACCGACAACGATGTCAAGAGTCGTAAACACATCAACACACAGATACCGGTCTCGCCGGCGAGGCCGAAGGGATCCGTACGCATGCGACCTCGACATGCATCCCCTCGCTGAGTTTCTTGCCGGTTCTTCTCAGCGGGGGCGCGTTGTGAACCGGTGGTAAACTCATTTTCTCTAAGCGGCAGCCCAAGCCGAGGCCGTGCCTCCCTGAGGTGCCCTTGTGCTAGTCGCTACCCAAACCTTTCTGGCTGGAGCGCTTTAAGCGCTCGCCCTCTTGTCCGGTGAAACAGTACTATTCCTACAAAAAAAAAAAGTGATGATCAATAAAGCAAAGTGACTATCCAGCTTCAGTTGTCTACCAAACTTTGATGTCTACTGAAAGTGTGTTTGGTATTTATTGGTGATTCAAGTTAGGCAATGCCAAATGAATCATTTGATAGTTATTTAATAGTCACTTTGCTTTATTGATCATCACTTTGGTTGTCAAACGAGATAGGTACATAATAGGGGGGCAAATGAAACAAACTATTCAACGTCGGTACTATTTATTTATAATTCAGACAAATTTACCAATAAATTGTAACCAACAACATAGATACATATATTTAAACAACATGCATATAGTAAAAGCACGATTAAATGTACAATGACCATTGTGCCTATAAATAACGAATGAATACGTCCTGCGCAGCCTTGGACGAATTACTTGAGCGCTTACGTTATTTCTGAATATTTAAGCATTCGGGAATAACTTTTAGCAACCTAATTAATTGTTTTTGTTGCTGCTATCCACAGTATACAAATATCCATATTTTCAGGAAATCATAAAAATAAATTCGGGAAATCTGAGAAATTCTTCGATGCACCCCGCATGTGGGATCGTGTATGATGCACTTAATTTACCACTTATTTATGGTAGTCTCTCTTTTATACACTGGCAACACTGATAATGGCAATCAATAAACTGAAAATTTTAGGTTATGGATGAAAAACAAGAATTTATCGATCTTACACGTAACTTTAAAGTAAAATAGTAACTAATTTAGAGCAATAAGATCTAAATAAGTCGTTTACATGTATTAGTTTCTAAATGTAATCTCTAAATTGGCCATAATAATTCACGTTTACCTGTGAAACGATACTCCACTAATTTTACGTTCACTGTCACTTTTACAGCCTATAATACTGCACTGCACGATTCTTATAGGATTTCCACAACACACAGTAATGTCACAGTTAGTTTTTTATTGAATTTTAAGTTATTTATTTAATTTTAAAACCACGATAAAATTGTCACGGAGCAAAGTGGGAGCAAACGTCAAATTTGTTTCGCACCCACGGCGCGGAAAAATCGAACACATGCTGAGGGACAAAAAATCATATACACTGTTTCTTTCTATCACACGTAACCTACATAAACGCATTCTTTTCTTGCGTGAATGAGAAAGAAAGTGTCCAGCCCTCTATTGTTTTCTTCCTCTAAGGTTAAATGGATGTTTTGGCGATACCAACAACAACAATCGTTGGCTCAGTGTGTACGTACCATTATGTCAGCAGGGTTTCCAACTTGGAGGATTCTCCTAAATTTTGGGGGAAAAAAAGTCTGTTTTCTTAAGGTATTGTGAATAATTGAAATAATATGTACTTACCTAATTTTTGAAACGTCAGGATAGTAAAATCTTAAATAAACTGCGATAAAATCCGTAAAAGTTGTTCGATTTCAATGTCCTTACCTACTTTGAAAAAACTAAAAACGGACTTATCTAATTACATTTCATTGATTCGTCCTATTCTACAGCTGTTGTACTCACGGCTCCTTGAGAACATTACACCAGAATATTCTGTATAAATATTGTAAACTAGCTGACACGCGCAGTTTCTTTAGCGCTTTTATAAATAATGTTCATCTATACTTTAATCCTTTTTTTTTTTTTTTCTTTCTACGTTTATATATTTATAGTTATTTATCAAATATATATATATATATTTGATAAATATATATTTGATATATATATTTATATATATATATGTATGTATGTATTTGTAATTCATTTCAGTTTAATTAATTTTTATTTCGGATAATTTCGTTAGATATTATTCTTAGTTGTAATTTGTTTTAGTACTTTGTCGCACTACCTACATTTATATTTCCTTCTTTTTATCCTATGGGTTGCCTGGAAGAAATCGCTTATTAGCGATAAGGCCGCCTATATGTACAATGTTTCTGTTTCCTTTTTATGTGTTCTGTATTTTGTGTTTGTACTTAAGTGTAAATAAATAAATAAATAATAAATAAATGTTCCAAATTCCAGTTTCCGGTCAAATTAATAAATACTCTCTTCATTCTCGCTCGTTTCTAAATTTGGGGGAGAAACTTCTCAAACGATTGGCAACCTTATCTGTCAATGTCAACTGTATATCCTCTTTGAACTGTATTACTGTTTGTCAATATTCAGTCATGGTAAAATTATTGTTATTGTTTGTGTGAAGGTGGTGATATGCAGAATAAAAATAAGGCAATTGAAAATAAAATACACACAGCAAAATCGTTTATTTATCTTACAAGTCTTAAAAATAGCGCATGCCGGCATCCTTTGTAGTCTATGTCGTAGTACTTTTCGTAAAAGTCTTGTATTAGTTCCTCGACCTGCGAAATAATGTCCAACGATATACTTCAGAGTAAATGTGATTTTTGCGGCGAGATCGCCCACGAACCCTTTATAGAGTGCGTTGAATGTGAAACTAACTTGTGTACAGCCTGCTTCGCGTCCGGCCAGGAGGTCAATTCACACAAAAATGACCACAAATATGCAGTTAGAAGGAACGACTTTCCGCTGTTCGAGAACTGTAATTGGTCCGCGAAGGAGGAATGCAAGTTGCTGGCAGCGTTATCAACATACGGCTACGGGAATTGGGAGGATATAGCTAAGAGTGTCCACACACGTACCAAACTAGAATGTCAGGAGCATTACAAAAAGTATTACATAGAAAATATACAATATAATGAACTAAATTTGCTGCCTGAAACTGAACAGTCCTTGTTCCCCAAACCGGTGATACCATACTTGTATAGTACAGACGTGAGCACAAATCCTCCTAGAAATAACGGTGGTGATCAACATTTGGCCGGATATAATGCTTATAGAGGAGAATTCGAGTTTAGCTATGATCACAATGCTGAAAGCATATTCAACTTTGAAGATAACTATTCAGATGAGGAAGACGATGAGTGTATGGACTCTTTAAAAGTATCTTTAGTCAGTGCATTGAACACAAGACTGAGGGAACGGCGGAGACGGTATAAGATAATAGCGAATCATGGTCTAATAATGCCCAATAAACTAATGTCATGGTTACAAAAATTTGACTCAACATTAAATAGGCAGAAATCTGAGAGATTGCTATCGTTTATGCAGTTCATGACAGGAATGCAATTCGATGCTTTCATGGAGGGAATGAGTTTGGAATATGAATTAATGC
Organism: Furcula furcula; assembly: GCA_911728495.1. Taxonomy (NCBI): domain Eukaryota; kingdom Metazoa; phylum Arthropoda; class Insecta; order Lepidoptera; family Notodontidae; genus Furcula; species Furcula furcula. The sequence goes on from OU452244.1 coordinate 2,154,785, forward strand.
AGCGGATCACCAGACTGTCAGACTATCGTAGAAATGGTATAAAAACATTGTATACAGCAAAATTGTATAAACAACTGAAAAAAGAAAACGATTTGGTTGTTAAGGAGCAGAAGTACGCTACTACAATGATGGTGAAGAAATTTGACAGTCAATCACCAATAAAAAATGCACAGATGTTTGGTAAAAATAGTCAACTACTCAAGTACAAAAGGACATCGATGCCTCTGGACATTGTGGACTTGCCGGGCTTCAACCTTCTCACAGAAGCGGAGAGAGTACTATGTTCTAATCTGAGACTGATCCCCGAGAATTATTTAGAGATTAAGCAGCAGTTGATAATGCAGAACAGTAAGATGGGTTTTCTCAGATTGCTTGATGCAAGGAGGATAGTGAAGATTGATGTGAACAAAACAAGAAAGATTTACGACTACTTGTTGTATGAAGGTTTTATTACTAAGCCACTGTAAATAAATAATATTAACATTTTTATTTTCTTATTTATCTATCTTCTGATACATCATCATCAGGCGCCGAAAGACGTGCTCTGCTGAACAGGGGCCTCCTCCTTCGAGGGGTGGTAGGAAAGACGCTGCAGCTGCCCGTCTTCTTGTTTCCCTTAGTCACCTCTTACCCACCCAATGAGAGGAGATGGGTGCTATTCTAACCTGGACACCCCACGGGTAGTCGGTTTCTTTAGATCCAACATCTTAAAAATACTGTTTATATTTAAAAAGTCATATTAATAACAACAGTAAGTATACTTACTTTGAAACCAAACTTCTGATATAGAAATATGGCCGGATTTGTCGGCGATACGTGTAGAGTCACATCGTTGCCTGTGCAGGTCTAAAATCAGAAGAAAGAAATTACAAAAACCAATTAAGTGGAAAAATTCAGATGTCCGTGGCCCTAGCCTAGACCTAACTACTTCTAATAGGTACTATGCTATTTTTGTACCTATTTTTACGTAGACAGCCACTATATTAGAACAGAGAAACAACTTCCCAAGAATGAAAACTCATTCAATCAAAAATTCTGCAACTTCATCTGTCTGTCATACATACATATTTCAACAATTGCTTACCCGACCTTATAAATAACGGTTGAGATGGGGTGTCGAAATTACAAAGCGAGACTGTTGGGGGTATCATAATATAAAACAAGGCTTTATTTGCATTACATTTCAAATGAGAATTTAATTATGTCACGTAGTTTGTCTATTATAATTAATTTTTTCCAACAAACCAAACTTATGCGATCCTGGTAATGTTCAAAGTTCAAAATTATTTATTTCTAATAGGCTTAACTTAGACTTTTGAACGGTAATTTAAAAAAAAAACACCGGGTCACCACGCGGCCTCAACTGAGAAGAACCGGCAAGGAACTCAGCGGGCTTGTCATTTTATCACTTTTTTTTTAAACAGTGTTTATCTTGTTCGAGAATAAAGTGTGTGTGACGTCATAATATAGTGTAGTACCTGCAGCAGATGGTACAGCATGAAGGTGCCGATGCCTGCGTTCCTCCACTCGGGTCTGGTGATCGCGAACGAGATGTAGGCCTCGTTGTGCCCCGCGTCGGGCACTAGGAAGGCGGCACCCACCACCAGCCGTTTATACGTCACCACGCAACTGAACTCCGGGTACTGCAGCGCCTCAGTCACTGCGATGCCAAAATATTCTAGTCATCGTCATGAGCAGGCTAAATACGTCCACTGCTGAGGCTTCCCCCTTAGAAGAGAGGGGTTGCCACTATCCCCACGCTTGGCTGGGGACCGCAGTATTGGTGGTAGGTAATCCAATAGAAATATAATTATGCTGCTTCCGTCCGTCTTCTTGTTTCCCTTAGTCGCCTCTTACGGACACTCAACGGGGGGAGGATATGGGAGGATGCTATTTTTACCCGGACACCCCACTTTTGGTGCTCAGAGCATTTAGCAAGTCTATTGCAGAGAAATACTTATAACTCACAGAAATACTTATAACTCACAGTCTATCCCGGGCCAGAAGAACTGCGCACACAAATTGTTAACGGCCGCGATGTGCTGCGGCCGGACATACGAATAGTCGATGCTAGCCCGAGGCGGCGGCTCGTAGTTCTTTATATGCCTATATGAAAAAAAAATTGTTTAAAATGTTTATCGTATTGAATGTTCCATTAAAATTTAGCTTGTGTAAAATATTTTAAAACAGTGACCACTCCATAGATTACTTTGTTCTTATTGTTGAATGTTTTTGTATGGTGTTAACGAGTACAAATTCGGTGGGTCTACGTTTATTGGTGAAGAGATCTTGTGATCACCTTCCTGCTTCATAATCAGAACCTGATCACCATTTTTCTAGCAACCACTCGCCGAGACGTATCCAGCGAGTCGAAATCCGGTGGGTAGAATAAACCTAGTTATTAGTACAGAGATCCTGTGACCACCTTCCAGCTCCATCATCAGACCATGGTACAGGATACCGCATATTCTTTAGTCATCTGATGTACACATATTACAATTATTTCTTTCGGACAAATAGAAGTAATAGAAAACTTCTACTGTATACCGCAAATCCCTTAGAGGAAGAATCCCTAGAGCTGGATACTTTCTTTCTCAGTCACACAAGAAAATAATGCGTTTATGTAGGTTACATGTGATAGAAAGAAACAGAGCATATCATTTTTTGTCCTTCAGCGTGTGTTCAGCATCTGTCGCGAACTCGAAGAAAAACCGCACCGACGGTGCAGTATACTTAGAAGTTTTTTTCGGTCACGATCTAGCTTTGGTGTTTTTAAATTAAATTGCACTAAGAAATACTGTCTAAAGTACATAGCCGCATTTTAAAATATCCATAACGTGTGTTTCGTGTACGAATGATAATCTTCTGTCCTTATCGGCGGCACGCTAGCTAGATGTCTTGTCATATTCTGTCTACGGTAAATCACTACATTAATTTGCAAGAACTGATGGTCTTTAAACGGCTGAACCGATTTTCATGAAAAATATAGCTAAGAATCTCGATTAAACCAGTTTTAAAATAAAACAATTCGTTCACTCTTTAAAAATATAGTACACACGGCGGCACATCAACCTAGACAGTTTGGACTTTGAACTATTAGAAGTTGAACGCTGCGAATCGTGCGAGATGGTGCGATATGTTGTTGTATAGGCATGATGACTAATTTTGAAAAAATATTCTATAATGTACTATGTAATGGGTCTACTATTGCCGAAAATAATCATATTTTTGTATTAAATTTACAAATAACAGCAAAAATTCCATTTTTAAAATAGACTTTGAATTTCATTACAAAACGAAGGCTGGTTCATAGCAATATTTTGTGACGTCACCACGGTATAAGTAAACATCTAAGTTGAAGAAAGATAAAAGGAAAAGTTGACATGATGACAGTTTGATAGGTGTTTGATTATACTGGGATGATGATTCACACTGATCGGTGTTTGTAACAAAATAGCGATTAGCTGTATTTTAGTAATTTATTTAAAAATTACGAAATCTCTCTATTACTATGAAAATGAGATTCATTTTTAGAATCAGTTCTAATATTCAAACCACAGTTTCATTGGTATCGTGTAGCAGTTATTATGCCTATTCTCTGTGTTGTATGCAATGGATATTATAGGTAATAGATACGTTTCCTACTACGCAATCGGCGATTACAATTACATAATAACAATGAATATTCAATTTCTAGAAAAACTTGGATAATTTACATACCTAATTGTATTTTCGATTGTTTTGATGGATTATTTAATAAATTAAAAACGAAGTGACACTGTCAATGCTTCCGTGGGTGGTGTGCTACTGATTCAAGTTGTATTCATTAGCTCACCTATTTCCGCCACTTTCGGATCGCCTGCCTATCTACCTCTTTTAATTTTATAACATGGGTTTCGAATTTGACGTGTAGCCGTGTGTACAATGAGTACTCCAACAGTGTCGGTACCGGTGTGTCCTCCTGAGCAGCTCGTCAGTGAGCCGGAGCCAGGCGGGCTGCGCGGCGGAGTCCCGGCGGATGTAGGGCTTCAGCGCGGCGCCCGAGTACGGCGAGCGGAGCGCCGTGGGGGCTATGTGCGAGAGCAGCAGCGTGCCGTAGCTAGTGCTGGCTATCGTGCCGCACAGGTTGTCTATCAGGTACTGTTGATACGATCATTCGAGTTATGAATCTATACTATATTACTTTTTTATTTTTCTATAATATAGGTGTTAGCAACGCAAAGAGATTAAACATATGAGTAAGCCACAGAGCGGCATTTGTAATTTTTATTTCACAAAAAAATTGTCATTACTTTCTATAACCTTCATAATATTCTTCAGTAAATATTATGTACATGAAAAAAAACTGTAGTCTCATTTCCAATATCGCAACACAAAATTAGGTACGTTTCCTTCAAAAATACTATATGATTTGTCGGCTTTCTACTGAGTTTATTACACATGTAAACAAGTATAATGACGAACTTTTTTTCACTATCGCCTAGCTATTACTTATAGACTGTGCTATTACTAAGTAGTTGTAAATGTCTTTCTGCCACACTCACGAACGTAATTTAAGTTTAATTACAATTAACTCATTTTTTGTAATCTATTTATTTCGACTCTCCGAGCCTCATATGATTATTTTTTATTAGGAATTATAGAATTATTGATATCTCTACTCACGTATATAAAGTATTAATTGGCTTCAAGTGTCGAAAAAATACAAGTTCAAAAAGTGACTTAATTGTAATTAAAGTTAATTGAGGTTTGTAGGTGCGGCAGTAAGTAACAATTTTAAGATTATATTATTTATGGTAACATTCTCTCTCTCACACACACGCACACACACACACACACACACACACACACACACACACACACACACACACACACACACACACAAGGCTTTAAATGACTTTCTAAGATAATTCAATCTATAAGGGACCCTCAATTTTCAGTTTAAAAAGGTTATATTGTGAAATATTACTGAAGATTTAAAAGTCCACATACCGATCTTTGGAATCGATCCAACACCCTCTCAGAGTTCATCACCACCCTGGGATCCTCTGTCATGTACCCGCCTAAAAGCTTCACGGCTCTGAAAATACAACAATATTGTATCTGTCAAAATTAGTAAAATAATAATATCATGTGATAATCCAAACACAATCATTTAATCCCAAACTAGGCCGAGCCTGTATTATGGTAGCCAGACAACTGATATAAATACACACTTATACTATACGTAAATAACAACCAGACGCAAGGTGGCCATCGAACCCACGACGCCAGGGTGTGGAACCACTAGACCATCGGACCCGCATCATCATCACTTATGGTCCAAGATCCCAGGGCCGCCAGACATTATTTATTTTCTATGTAACTAAATGTATCGGATACAGTAGTATTAGTATATAGGGTGGATTTTTGCGACGGGACAATAAGGGCAGGTACCTTATCTCTTATAGTTGCAGAAAAACATTCCTAGGAGACCATCCATAACTTTTTGAGATATTCTGAACTGCATTCACAGATTTTGAAAAAAAAAATGTAGTCTGCGAAAAAGTTAATTCGAAAAAAAAAATTACGCCAGAAGAATCGATCCTGTTTCGTGTAAGGAACAAAAGTATGTAATGTGGCAGGCGAGAAATGGGATAAGTAGAGCCGAAGATCGAAGGCAGTGACTTGCAATTGTAGAGGCCTAGGTCATGTGATGGACTAATATAGGCTGATGATGATAACATTCAAATTTCATTCAGGACCTTGTGTGAACTCACTTGTCAAAATCAAACAGCGGTAAATGTTTATGCCTCTTGAGCCGCCGCAGCGCGAGCTTGGCCCTCAGCCTGGTGAGGCGAGCCTTCTTGCAAGGATCCTTGACCTTCGGGATCATACCCTCGACCTGCTTCAGCAACTGTATCTCCTCGTACTGTGTCATTTCGACCAGCTCCTGACATGGAAAACAGTTACGATACTTACTAAATTGCATGTGGTTCTAAAATCAATGGTGGAAAAATGCTCTCCTCTATTCTATAATAGATGAAAGGGTTTAAGCCATATTCTGTCATGAGGGCAAAGGGTGGATTATAGAGGGTTTCGAATAAATCCTAGATGTTAAGCCCCATGAGTCCAGTCCTTACACGTCGGTCCACTTAGAATGTGTCGTTCAAATTGAAAGATAGCGATATTTATATATAGGGTTACAGGAAAAGTCGTGCTAGATCCGTTAAGGGCGTGGAGTACCCATCATTTCTGACTTATTTCACTATGAAACACCCCACCCTAAACTTAACCCTTTTCGAGATTTTCGACTTTAAATTTTTTATTGAAAATTGCCGATTTTTAGGCTATTAAATTTTATTTTGTTTAGGTTAAGTTTAAGTTTATTTTTTTTTTACTTTTTTTTTATTTTGGTTAAGTTTAGGGTGGGGTGTTTCATAGTGAAATAAGTCAGAAATGATGGGTACTCCACGCCCTCAACGGATCTAGCACGACTTTTCCTGTAACCCTGTATAGTGCTTATTCGTTTCTACCGTTTATTTGCTGATCTCAGGTTGCAGTTGTTGGAGTCTCAGTAGAGAATTTCCTGTAAGATTCTCTGTAGCTGCGACCCGCGATCTGGGAATCGAACCAAGGACCTTCTACCACCAGACCACTGAGCTCTATATTGTAACCAAACTTTTCTTTCATCATCAGCCGGAAGACATCCACTGCTGAACAAAGGCCTCCCCAAACGGCAGGTGTTTGCCATAATCCTCACGCTTGCAGGCGTTTCGGGGATCGCAGAATAGGTGATAGGTCATCCAATAAAAAGACGCTGCTGGCCGTCGTCTTGCTTTCCGCTTACGACACCTAACGGGAGATGGGTGGGTGCTATCCTTAGTAGGACACCCCATGGGGTGAACTTTTCTTTATTAAGACACAATAATGGTAAGTTAAGTACCGTATATTGTATTCCAAATATAAAATCTATACTATCATATAATATACTTCTATCTATATTAATATTATATATACCTGCTCAGGTTTTGGAGTTGGCTTCACCCACGGCATATCCACAGAATTGAGTTCAGCCGAGAAGAGAGACTCCCGTCTGACAGGCTTGTCTTCTGGTGCGGTCTTCTTGGGGCGTGTGTCGAAGATCTTTCTAGTGTCTTGTTCGGAACCGCTTCGGGAGTCGGAGTCGTAGTACATCATGGATTGTTGAAACGAAGTGATGCTTGACGAGTCGCTCTGAAAGAAATGGATAATACCACGATTTCTCGTATACATGGCGAAATCTGAAACTATAGTTTCTGATTAGGAGTAGCGATATAATTCATCCCTTAGTGCACATTTTGTATAAAGGGAGAGATAGTATTTTATTAACATATTTTAATGTGGCAGTTAGAGACACGAACGCAGAATATTTGTCTTTACATCTTTATTTTTTCTCTAAATAGTATAAAAAAATTCACTTTCCGCGTCTGTCTGTATATCTGCTAACTCCTAAACCACGGAACGGATTTTTAAGCGCCTTTCACCATCAGTTACTCAATTTCCACATAAGATTTATTATTACTTTATTGTTAATTTAATAAACATTTTTTGTCATAGGAGTCACTGACAGCCCCCTGTGCAGAGCGTGCATGGAGGAGGAGGAAACAGCGGCCCACGTGCTGCTGAGATGCCCGGGGGTCGCCACATACAGGGCTAAGTACTTCGGTAACCCGAGTAGGTACTCTCCGAGGGATTGTCGGTGGCATCAAGTGCTTGCTGGCCTTTCTCGAGGAGTTGGGGTGGATCGAATGAATCTATTCCCACCCGTACGCAAAATACGCGCTTTGATGTGGAGTTGCGGAAACCAGCCCGTGATACCAATACCAAAGATTTATTATTTCTTAAAAAAACTTAATTAACTTTTTATGTATGTAGAAAAAAAAAACATGTAGAAACACGGCTAAGGTACAAAACGAACAAGAACAAAACTGTATGGCAGCAGCATCCTCGCCCAGTCCCTCATCTCTCAAATACGCAACTCACTCGCTAGCGCCCAGAATCAACTCTTACAAAACCTCACTTGAGTGACCCTTGCGTCACCAAGGATACCAACAGATCATGATTAGAGTAGGGCATCGAAGCCCTACCTACCTAACGATTGGCCTCCACCATATCCCCTCACAGCCAACCCTGACCGACCAGCTTCCTACTCCGACCTTCAAGCTACATCAGGAACTAGTCCCACTCATCCAGAAATACCACAATAGACAGACTCACTGTCACGACATAACGACTCGACTGACTCAAACAGACTACCTCAGACAGACCTTCCCAGACAGACCGCCACAAACAGACTGACCTCTCCTCGCTCGGAACACTTCTTATAAAGCCCAACGTTAGTTAGTTTCCCTCTCCATTACAATTTGTGAAATGACATCTACCCTACATTTAAGAATCAACACGGTACTTTGTATTTTGTAGTCAATTGACGACCCATATTAATGACCCGGAGGCGACACGGCCATCCTGCAAGACACACGTCCTCGTGTGTGGATCTCTATGAGGAATATACCCACACAGCTCCACATAGATCGGCCACTCCTGACAATCTAAGACAATGGTCAAAACCAAACCAAAACCAGGAACCAACCAGAGCGCCAACAACATTTAGATCAAATTCAATCGCACGCCAACTAACCGGTTAGAACACTCAACAACCTTACGTAACCAAGACCACTTTGCAGAAAAGCTCCGTGGCTACGGGAGCTACAATAATCAGGAAACCCTTCTCAAATAATTACAACATAGTGCCAACCCAGATCACCATCAACAGAAGTAAACTGAACCGGATCCCCAAACGGATCATCATGATCCCCACAACTGCACACACACACTGCTGGACGTCGCTCCCTTTAGCCATAAACCACAATGCTGGACTTGATCACACCGATTCCTTCAGCTGTAACTCAATCTTGGATAGAATCAGTTATCGCTCATATCTCAGCGTCAACAAAAACGTGAGTAACCACAAACTCGTAGATGAACACAGCCACCCTAGTGACCCAGTGCGTACACTACCATAGTCTTCCCTGTGACTACGTTCATACGCCACTAACAATCTTGCCCAGCTGGTCCCTCAAGGAGGCCACTGTAACAGTCTTGTCCAGCGAACCTCACATAAGGATCAGAACACACCCATACACACAGACACACACTACTGTAACAATCTTGCCCAGCTGGTCCCTCAAGGAGACCACTGTAACAGTCTTGTACAGTGAACCTCACATAAGGACCACACATACACAACATACTCCCACACTGGCTAAGACGCCCCATCGGCCAGCAGTCATCTCATATGACAGTATGGACTGGAGAACCTGATATCTCAAGTCATGTCACCATCTCCTATGATGACATGACCCTCCACATACACACACACACACACTGTGATGTTGGACCTCGTGCTACCAATTACTGGCTAAGGAGACCCTTCGACCAGTAGTCATCTCATGACAACGTGGACCAGACAACCTGCCATACCGTCATGTCATCATCTATGATGACATGACCATCCACATACACACACACACATACTGTGATGTTTGACCTCATGCAAACAATCACTGGCTAAGGCGTCCTTTCGACCAGTTGTCATCTCATATGACAACGTGGACCGGACAACCTGGCATCTCGTAATGTCATCATCTCCTATGATGACATGACCATCACCATACACACACACATACTGTGATGTTTGACCTCATGCAAACAATCACTACGTAAGGCGTCCCTTCGACCAGTTGTCATCTCATATGACAACGTGGACCGGACAACCAGCTATGCCGTCATGTCATCATCTCGCATGATGACATGACCCCTCACACACAGTGATGTTTGGCCTCATGCAAACAATCACTAGATACCCTTCGAACCTCAACTCAACCTCTGCGCTGATCTCAATGCTACACCTCACTCACTAATGAAAAGTGATCATCACTTCATCGATGACCGCTCAACCAGAAATACCAAATCTCCACCACAACCCCGTTGGCACCGCCAGCCACAACCGCAGCATCCAACCAACACTGTACACCAATGCTAAATGAAAAGACACTAAGGGGAAACAAAACCAAAACCTGTCAGATGGCAAAAGCTCATAGGGCTTGAGCACACTATCCCACTTCTGATGTAGAAGCATGGCTAAGGTACAAAACGAACAAGAACAAAACTGTATGGCAGCAGCATCCTCGCCCAGTCCCTCATCTCTCAAATACGCAACTCACTCGCTAGCGCCCAGAATCAACTCTTACAAAACCTCACTTGAGTGACCCTTGCGTCACCAAGGATACCAACAGATCATGATTAGAGTAGGGCATCGAAGCCCTACCTACCTAACGATTGGCCTCCACCATATCCCCTCACAGCCAACCCTGACCGACCAGCTTCCTACTCCGACCTTCAAGCTACATCAGGAACTAGTCCCACTCATCCAGAAATACCACAATAGACAGACTCACTGTCACGACATAACGACTCGACTGACTCAAACAGACTACCTCAGACAGACCTTCCCAGACAGACCGCCACAAACAGACTGACCTCTCCTCGCTCGGAACACTTCTTATAAAGCCCAACGTTAGTTAGTTTCCCTCTCCATTACAATTTGTGAAATGACATCTACCCTACATTTAAGAATCAACACGGTACTTTGTATTTTGTAGTCAATTGACGACCCATATTAATGACCCGGAGGCGACAAACATATTTTGCAACAGTCTTCTAAAATTAGAGGTAAATTACACCCGTGTGAAGCCGGGACGGTCTCTAGTAACATAAATAATTTCAGGTAACGTAATTTAGTACAGTAGAGGTAAAACGTACTTTATTTGGAATGCATCATTGTGTGAGCTGATATTTAGATACTCACTTGAACAGGCATCGCACGGCTGCTCGGGGTGAATTCAAAATCCTTGAACTCCATATCCGAATAGTCTTTAGGCAATATATGCAACGATTCATCAAACGATTCGCCAACCATCTCGTTTCTGCAAACAGAATATCCAGCTGTAGTTTCAAATGGCCCTGAATGCGAATCTTTAATGATCAAAATGTTTTTTTCGTTCGCGCGTGGGATGTTTTCAATCAAAAGGTCCCCAGGACCCTGTGGGGGATCAACCGTGGTATGAGCATCGGCACGAGAGAGGGGGGACCTGGGCTCTCCAGGGGCATCTGCACCAGGAGACCCTCAATACCTTTGACGCCCCTGGGAACCAGACACGGGGGTCACAACCCTGCCGCCGACCTCCTCGGAGTCGCCGCCGTACTCCATGGATGTCTGGGGCCCCCCACCCAAAAGGTCCATTGACTCCGAAGGTATTAAAATATTACCACGAGGGCTGTGGGTCAAGCCCCACAGCTCCCGGGGACCTTTTGAAGGTTTCCCCGCGTCAAAAAAAAAAGGATGGGCAGCACCTACTGTCTTTCTATTGGATTACTTACCACCTACACTGCGACCCCCAAAACGCCTGCCAAGCGTGAGGATTATGGCAACCCTCCAATTGGGAGCTATGCTCAGCAGTTGACGTGTTCAGGCCGATGATGATGACGATGAAGGTAATGTGTAGTGTACCTGCTGTCAGAGTCAAGGTGGTCGTAGAAGGAAGTGCTAGAGACAGCGCTTAACTCATCTGAATCGACGCGTTTCTTCTTGCAGGGCACGGGCTCAGCGCCCACCGGCACTGGGCTGCACTCACTGTTGATCAGATTTCTGTAACCTGTTCCATATCATATTGAGAATGTAATTACAGTCCGTTTCAAATGAACTTGTAAATATTGTCTCAATAACTACAATGCACAATACAATGTCACATACCTATATTGACAACTTGGCGTGGCAGCAAAAACAAGTTTGAATTCAGCAGCAGCTGAAATACGTCTACCGCTAAACCAAGGCCTCCCTCTACGAAGGGAGGGGTTGCCATAATCACGCTTGCTAGGCGTCTTGGGGATCGCAGTGGTAGGTAATACAATAAAGACGTTGCTGCCCGTCTTCTTGTTTTCCCTTAGTCGCATCTTACGGACACCCAAAGGGAGGAGATGGGAGGGTGCTATTCTTACCCGGACACGACACGGGAAGGTAATTTTGTATTACCAAGCCGTTATTGCTGCCGCGTTGCATTGTCAAATATACGGAGGGCATGTAGTTGTAATTATTTTCTTTGTCTCTCTCTTTAATTATAAGTTTATTTGAAATGGAGGGGGTATATTTATAGTACGCGACAGGTCGACATGGCAATCGGGGAGGGGACACCCCGCACACCCACCCACACATCGCTTGTGTAAGTTGGCGTGAATGCGGGGTGTTTCAACTCATACCTCGATTGCAATGTCGACCTGTCGCGCACTGTATCTGTGCTTCATGATAGTTGTTCAAGTATATTCTTTATTATGCAAGCATCAAGCATCTCGGGGGTCTTACTTATATATTGTCATCTTTTATAATGTAACGCGGCCTCCACTGAAGATTCGGCAAGAAACTCTGTGAGCTTGTCTTTTTTTTGTATACAACGTGTTACAGAATACCCCGTAAAAAATATATTTAATTATGAAAGTCCAAAAATTTGTCAACCCTAGTAAGCTGTCATGTCAGGGAACAAGATTATTTAACAGAAAGGCCTACGTTATTTTACCTAATAATTGTCTACTTTAATAGTTTTTCTATTTTCCATTCATAAATGTTTGCTACCTCAATACAAGGATGCCATTATACTACTAGCTATTGTACTAGCTTCAAAAAATGTCAAGTTGGAAAAAAAATATGTTGTCAATTTCAAATCATCTAATCGATATCCTACTACTGTTTCGCAAAATAACGATGCTTTCTAACTCGGAATATTACAATATGATGTTATGCGTAGGCCATGAAGATAGCTATTTAATTTTTTTGTCCTGCCGCGAATTAGGTAGAATTGTAGGTACATTCTGCGTAGTTTACTCTTTAATTTTACTGAAATAGGGTTTGCACATCTGTGAAAATAATAATATTTTTAATTTTTTTGGGGTATGTTTTTTACGGGGTATTTTGTAACAACCTGTATAAGTATTGCATTTCAAGCCCACACAGCTTATTCCTCCAGATAATCTGAGATTTTATAATGGCTTTTTTAGACCTATAGTAGTACTTTTGAATTACATTATTCAAAAGTCATAATATGTAGTTAGGATAAAACCGCACACGAATCATCACACGGCTATAGGCATGTTATTTTTATTAAGCCAAAAATCAAAAATCATACCCATTTCGATGACTTTTGCTAAAAACAGTGTCTTGTCTATAGACATTTGGTTGCGCGGGCGCACTTTTGGTTTGTCTCTGGCTATCTCTTGTACTGCAACAGAAATATTGTTATTATAAATCACATTATTTAGGATTACCTAAGTAAGTATAGAAAATCTTGTTAGTTATTTAAACTATTTGACGAGTGTCACCTTTTAGAGAACTAAATACAGTTATTAGTACAGTACAGTAGTTGTTATTTAGTTATTTTCTAAGTTTTCTGTATGTTTTACTTTGGTGTGCAAATAAAGAGTATTCTATCTATCTATCTATCTACAGTCTTTATTTTACTTTTTTGTTACACATTTAGTGACCTTGTTTCCGAGTTATTTAAGCTGCACTTACCAACTGCTTCGGCCTGTGACTTGGCTTACCAACTGCTTCGGCCTGTGACTTGGCTTAACAACTGCTTCGGCCTGTGACTTGGCTTAACAACTGCTGTCTACAGGAAAACCACCTTTTACGTGCCCTCCACAGACAGCGGTTATTACAATCCTCATGCTTAGCAGGTTTCTTGGGGATTCTATTGTTGGTGGCTATCAATTGGGCCCGGTAACCACCGGAACGCACTTCGACCCTGTTGGATCCATTGTACTTGCCCTAGCCCTTACTCTGTTACTGACGTGTCGCAGACAGCATTGTTTTATATTAGCGCTACATTACAAATCATACATAAATTGTAGTTGCAAACTTCCACGAAATAATGAGGAGTGAAGTAAACATGAAATACAAGTAGTTGTTGAAAAGTAATCTATGGCAAAGTCTCACTGATATGGGCAGCGACTGCTGGCGAGAAATGGTGTAGCAGCTTCCACCAGCCGGTCTCTCCGAGCACCAGCGAGCCTGACTTGAAGAACAGCTTGTTGTACACAGACAGCACACCGGCTATTGTGCCCACCCAGTTCTTCTTTTGTTTGCTACAAAAGCAAGCATAAATTAATCATGTAATTTATAAATACATATTTCCATAACTGCTGTAACCACAGCTTCTTTTGCATGATGTTATTATTTCATGAAAAGTATATTCTTTGGTCAATGGTAATTTAATAAGCATTTTCGGGAATATCAGATTTCCTGCTGTTTTGTTACCCGTATCAAAAACAAAAGTGTCCAAATACTTTAAAATGCTCCTAGGGTCACAATGTAAAATAATTAAAATTTCGACATTTATTTTTTATTTTATACTCATATCTTTTCATCAAACAGGGATTACCCGTTACACTTAGAAATGTACAAAACATGCAGGGAGCCTAATGTTGCCTAATGTTAGGGTGATTTGATGACTTTCTCTCAATGGAACTTATACGTTCTATAGAACTTAGAACAGCAGGCCTAAAAAGGGCACATGAAGCATTTCATCTAAAAGGAATTCATATTCTGCATTCCTAGCAGATTTGCAATAACTGTAATTTTCGTAAAATGATCACACATTTTAAGTCAATCATACTCAATTCATTTATTAGCGCTAATTCGTTACCTGCGACGCGCACAATGTCGCCTGTCCACCTAGTGGGAGGCCTGCCAACGCTGCGTCTTCCGGTTCGTGGTCGCCACTCAAGAACCTTTCTTCCCCAACGGTTATCGGTTCTTCGAGAGATGTGGCCTGCCCATTTCCAATTCAACTTGCAGATTCTGAGAGCTATGTCGGTGACTTAGTTCTTCGGCGAATCTCTACATTTCGGATTCCGTCGCGCAAAGAAACTCCGAGCATAGCTCTCTCCAAGGCTCGTTGTGTGCTGAACTTCTCTAAAAGGCCAGCCGTTAGAGACCATGTCTCAGTACCATATGTCATCACTGGCAACACACACTGGTTAAAAACCTTTGTCTTTAGCAGATTCATATTTGGTGTTAATACTGCCATATGAATAAAAAATAAACTGTAACTTATTCATTTATGATTCACCAAAAGTGGCCTTTTTGGCTGGGATTAAAACAGTTACTTACGTCTGTGTACCAAATAATGAATGCCAATATCTATCAATGAAGGAGCATATGTGGGTTTTGTAGTGGAAGTAGCCATGGTTGCTGATGCCGTACGAATGAAGGTTGAGATGGTGTAGCGTTAAGTGGATCACATTCACCCTGAAAAACAAACAATACGCCTTTTCATAATGTTATTTACATTGGTGTGCTGCAGGCAATAGGAAAATAAATTGTCTTAAAACAATGTCCCTATAAGCATGGATGAATCATCCATGCTATAAGTATATGATGACATGACTTGGTAGGCCACCAGCCAAAAATCACATAATTGTGTCAAATGGAGAGCCGTGACAAGAACAAGAGCCTTATACCCAGCAGTGGGTAACAGGAATTTAGAGAGAGATTTATTTACATATTTTAATAATAATTATCAAAAATATCTAATTTTTATGGACTGAAATGTGACATTCATTGGAAAATCTTTAAGTCTTTAGATGGATGACCATTTAATTTGAACTGAGCGTCTCTGTGCTTCGGAGGGCACGTTAAAAGTCAGTCCTGGCTATTGTCTTCTAGACAACAGTCGTTAAGCAAAGTCAGAGGCCTAAGGGCAGCTTGAAATCTCTGACACAAGGTTGGCCATGACGATACGCCAAAAAAAAAACTCTTCTATTCTTAAAACTATTCTATTCTATTGTTGGTGGCTATTGGGCCTGGTAACCATTGAAATCACACATATAGATTTACATAGATATTGCAAGTATCACTATTTGGATTGAAAACAAGTGTGCCGATTTTTGTACCAAGATTTTAACACCTTCTGTGACGTCACAGGCGAATTTCGTGACGGGAAGGCCAAACCGATTCAAAGACACTGATGCCGCCGATGCCTTTCCGATATTCTTTAGTTTTGAAGAACGAACTGGAAGATGCAGCATTGAAAGGCCTCCCATTATGTGGACTGACGACATTGTGAGAATCGCAGGCAACCGGTCATCGATATAATATATAAACTAGATAAACATTCACAAACAAAATGACATGTAAAATGTGGTCGCGGATGTTGCAAACTTATCTGTGCTGGTGGCGGAAACGTGAACTATCGATTTTATAATGATAATGACTTGTAGTTTGACAGTTTCATATAGACAGTAGCGACACTCCTATCGGCAAAAATAAATTTGTCAGGATGTGGCTTGTAAAGAAATAGCGACATAAGGGCGCTATTTCTCGGTACCACTTTTTGAACCGTGACACCAAATCTAGTTTATATATTATATTGATGCAACCGGTGGATGCAAATAGAAAATTGTCCTGCTTTGTTGCGTTCCAAGGGTGAGGCCTATGTTCAGCAGTGGAGTGCACGTCTTCCGGCTGATGATAATGACGATGCATTGTAATTAATTTACTTTTAAGGATTATATCGCGGAATGACGATGAATTTCACTAACCAAGGAAACCTGTTACGCGTAAAAACCTCCTTCTTATCAGGCGAGCAGTCTTCGCATGTGAAGTCGAAGAACACATCACAGGCGAAGTCACCCGGTGTGCCTGGTCTTCGAAGACAAGACAAATGAACGAAGCATATGCAGGTTTCGCAGATAAGTCCCGGCCTGTCTTGTTTGTCTTCTGATTCGTTGCAGTATTTACACGTAGTGCTCATAGTATTTGCATCGTCTTGTAAACAAACTATGGCAATATCGGTTTCTGTTTCCATTATAACCTACAAATGCACAACAACAAACAAACAAAATAAAATGAATGACAGTCAACCTCAGACGTCAACTGTCATTTGTCAACTATCTGTCAGACATAGACAGAGATCAACATACTGTCTAGTTAGAGGTGGTAGGTATTCAGTATAATAAGTATCATCTATGGGTGGTATCTCCTCTAAGACTGTCTATGTTGATCTCTATGTCCTGCTGCTGCTGCTGCTGTACTGTACTACAGCAGCTTCATGATCTTATACTTTATATGCATAATTCATGATTACTGAAGAAAACGAGGAAAAGGAAAAAAAACAGCTTTTTTTTACATAACAAAAGCCATTGCTTGATTGAACTCTTTGTGATAACTGCAGTCCCACCGGTCCCACATGATGGATAGCGGTGACGTAATCGAGGATGGTAAAGCACAAAGCCTATTCACTCTAGCCTTGAAGATACCCACAGTAAAATCGGGCGGCCTTGGCTGTCTTGAACAAATGAAGCAAAGCAGAAAGCAAATCGATCGACGGGCCCGTTGGTCTAGTGGTTAGACACCCTGTCCGCTAACCGATGGGTCGTGGGTTCGATTCCCACCAAGTGTCTGGGTGTTATTTATATATTTTAGTACTTATGTATTTACAAAAAAAAATATAAGTATTAGTATCAGTTGTCTGGTTTCCATAGTACAGGCTCTGCCTAGTTTGGGATCAGATGACCGTGTGGGGATTGTCCCAAGATATTATTTTTATTATATTATTAGTCTGGACTGAAGGCACGTGTATCAGGGTGTGTACCTTCGTGCAGTGCGTTTCGTCGTCCGATGATAGAAAGGGCATGGTGGAAGGAATCAACTGATGTAATTCCTGCGCACACTCCAAGTGTCTAAGTATATACGGCAAAGATATATCATATTTACGTCGCCTAGTCCGTAGCGTGGCGTCTAGCGTAGGTGCACAATTTGCGTCTCTTACAGGTTTTGATGATGATGATGATAGCATTTAGGCAGTCTAGATTCCTCTTAAGAAAGGTTCCTCCAAAGGCTGAGAAATAATGGCTTAAAACATACGAAATGTAGTATTAAGTTAGGTGCTATAGCTATTAGGTCTATCTATCCGAGGTCTATCTGACTCTTGGAACGCTCTGATTTCTGGAATATTCTAAGCACTTAGACAATTTATACCAAATAAAACAATGAAAATATTTTACGTTTTAATTAGGTAACCTAATTAGTATCTATTAAAAACAGTCAACATAAAATTCGTCCAAAACGTTTAATATATGCGCGTCCTATGTGTTTTAACCAACTCATCCCTAAATTGACTGATCCACTTGGTAATGTGCTCCTTGTGGATGCCTCGGGCCATCTTCACAGGCTCAGGGTCACTGGGATTGCTGGGCATCAGGTCGAGATGGTGCGCCGCGTCAATTATAACCACGGATTTCACTGTGTCGCTGACACTGTCGAGAATACCTCCTGCAGGAAGACAACATACGTTTACTATGATTTTAGAAAAGCATTTTGCAACCTAGTCATCATCAGCAGCAGTTGTCGTCCACTGCAGAACAGAGACCTCCCTTAGAACCCCTCCCGGTTGCCATAATCCCCACGCTTGATAGTTGTCTTAGGGATCGCAGGGACTTCGGAGTCGCTGGACGTTCGGGGTGTGGGCCCTTTGAACGTCCACTGAGTACGGCGGCGACTCCGAGGAGGACGGCGGCGGGGTTGCAAGCCCCGTCCCCGTGAGTACCGTGTCAGGTCCCCGGGGGCTACAATGCGCCTCCCGGCGGCGGGATCAAAGGCAAGGCACTGAGGGGCCCCTGGTGCAGATCCCACCGGAGAGCCCTGGGGTCCCCCCTTTCATGTGCCGATGTGACAGCCGCGGGGGTTTTAGTGGGTAAGAATCCCACATACTTACCCCGGTCGAGCCCCACAGCTCCCGGGGATCTTTGGAAAATTTTCCGCGCGTCAAAAAAAAATATCGCTGGGATATACGTGGTAGGTAATCCAATAGAAAGACGCTGCTTCCCGTCTTCTTGTTTTCCTATTAGTCGCCTTATAAGGACACCCAACGGGAGGAGATGGGAGGGTGCTATTCTTACCCGGACACCCCACGGGCTAACGCGTGCAACCTAATGTAGAAATCCCCAAGAAGCCTGCTAAACGAGGGGATTATGGCAACCCCTTCCTTGTAAGGGGCAGGCCTATGTACTACACTCTTTCGGATGTTGAAGATGATGATGAACGTAGAGACAAAAGGTCGTTCACCAGGTGGCAAGCCAGCACCACGGCTGTTCATAGATAGTTGCCTCTTGAGACATGTAAATATTATGTCTCTTGATTCGAGTCCAGTAGGTATTTACTCTCCAATTGCATTGCCTTTCACGCCGGGACACAGTAATATTTAAAAGTTGCTGCTAACAGTGTGGTGGTTACCTATCTGACTGAATAGTCAACGGTTTTACTACCAAGTAAACCACCGGCAGTAGAAGATACGACTACTAGGTATAATTAAAAAGTCCTTCAGAAAAAAAAACGAATCACCTCTATTTCCTCTGTTCTAACCATGTTCTAACAAAGGAATCAGGCCCAGGGGGCAGGGGCCATACCACCATGTCTATTAGCAGTATTATTATCATCTTACTTGGCATGAGGTAGAGACGTCATTAAAGTAGTTTATAGCTCTGTCACTTTCTATCGAGACAGTAAGGTGAAGATAATATTGCTATTAGAGGTGATGGTACAGGCCCAGGCCTCGTCAATAACAAGTCGAAATTGCACTAAAGTTTAATACAACAATACGATATTCTTCTATGGTTTCTTCGAAGATGTCTACTACTAAATCGGCCTCCCCCTTAGAAGGGAGGGATTAACTGTTGTCTTGGAGATCGCAGTATACGTGTTAGGTAATAGAATAGAAAGACGCTGCTGCCCGTTTTCCTGTTTCCCTTAGCACCTCTTAGTGGTCGGCCACACTGCAGGCCTAGCGCGGCGGCGGCGGCGGGCGCGAAATATCAAACATATGAAAACGCCGCTTGCGGCCACACTGAAGTGACTTAGGCGGGAGCCTAGCGCGACCGGCTTGAGCGAGTTACCGGGCGTACTTTTCAAACGTTCCTATCCGCTCGTTCTGGCCACACTGCGGGCCTAGTCAACAAGCGACCGATCGCGCGGCTGGCGGGGTATCAAACCATTTCGGTCTTGTCGCTCGTTATAAGTATTTTTTTATTATTAAATAACTTTAAATACATGTATAAAAAAGGTTTTTTTGGACATTTGAAATTGTAAGTGTATAATATGTATATTGTTAATGTTCCTTAATAAATAAAATAAACTTTTTTGACTACAATTTCAATTCTTAATATTTTTTTTTTAAATCTCCATTCATTTAACTGTTTTTAGTTATTTCGTGCGCACCCAGCACACCATCTCTTATGATCAACGCCTCCCATCTCAGGATTGGCCTATCCAGTAAAAAATACAGAATCCTCATAAAAGGTTTGCGACACCTGCAACAAGTGTTATCGCCACAACAGCCCGCGCGTCACTCACTGTGGCCACCCTGCGCGCCCGCCGCCGCGCCCGCGCTAGGCTCAAGTCACCGCGCGTTCACTGTGGCCAACCACTTACGGAAACCCAGTGTGAGGAGATGGGAGGGTGCAATTCTTACCCGGACACCCCACGTGTGTGGGTGTGGTTTCTTAACAGAATGTTATTTTTACTTTCATCTAACAGAGAAGTAATTGAAAGTGTACCTCCCGTCCAAGGGTCCCTCAGTCCGTTGCTGAATACAATGTTGGATGCTGCTTGCAGCCTGTTCCCTCCGTACTCGACCCTCGCCATGTCCAAGCGAGGGTACACGTTGTACTTCTCAAAACAGCCGGCTGCGAAGCTTGTGAAGTTCCATGGTACAGGCTCGAACATGTCAGACTTGCCTGTCGTGCACATCGGCATCACCATTTCCGTACACGCCTAGATGGGTGAACATGTACATAATATAGAAAGTGCCGAACAAGCGCCACTGGTAATATAGTATCCAGAACAAAAAACGAGCTGTCTGCCATTTGGCACAATAGTTGGAAGTTTAAGTAGTAAGAGGCAAGCTTTTTTATCAAAGAAAGTATGCATATTCGAACCTGATAGTCCCATCCACTGGCGTCCAAGTTGCCATAATCGTCGCCTTTCTTGTAGTCCACACAATTATTTTTCTTATCGTAATTCGTGAAAACGTCCAATACTGTACCTATACCCTGAAGAAACAAAACATAAAGATTAAAACAATAAAATCAGTTTATCAAAGAAAATACTGGGGCCCAACTGTCACCTCTATTAGCAGCGCTAATACAATATTAGATCGACTTTTCCTACTGGTACGTCCAAAAACTAATCTTATTTGGGTGCTTAAATAACATTGTTTTCTAAGAAGTTTTGGTTAAATTAACGTTAAATTCTTTACTCAAGAAGCATTACAACTTACTGTGACGTGGCTTTTGATAGCCAACAACGCTAACAATATTGTTTTTCTTGTCAAAATTAGCCGTCATACAAAAGTTGCTCGGAGGCGACTGCAATAACATTATTTTGTAAAATTCTATATGAAAAACGCTGAGTTACTTACAAAAAATAGTTTTGGGGACATTTAAAGTTAGTGAAACTTATTTATTTGTATAAATATTACTTTAGTATCTACGTGTGTGTAATAAGTAAGTTTGATTTCAGATGGTGATCAAGCAAACGAATTATTTCAGTTTTTGGATGCTGTTTACGCTGAAACTAATAATAAACGAAAGCTGCGACGTATGCAGCTTCGTGAGTGACCACTTTACTTAAGTTGAAGCCAAAAAACACGGACTTAAAGAACCTAACGCATAATCCAAGCTAACGCCGTAAATCTCCGTCTGATGAAGAAGCCGACAACAATAGACTTGACGATTTGTGCAAATAATAAGTGTAGATAATAGTATAGTTGTGAATCTCATGAAACTTGTATGTGTACCAGTGGACTAAGTATAAATCATCCAGATATTGCTTCCCAATATTGGATGCAACATCCGATTGTATCAAAGCTTGCTATAAGCATAGTGTAATACACAATTTGTGCAGCTTACATAACTGTGAAACAACGAAGTTGTGATTCGTGAACAACAATACCAGCGAATAGTCAGAAAGAAATTTATATGGCTCTGCAGCAGGGTTTATCGGTTAGCGATTCCCCCTGGTTCGGAGACTGTTGTAGTTTGATATTAATATACCGCTTTTATTTTCATTTTGGTTAGGTATTTATTTATCTAATACATAAGTAACTAACTACTATAATAGTTATAAGTCTAAGGTTATGATATAATAATACTGGGACAATCCACACACAGTCATCCAATGAAGGCAGAGCCTGTACTATGGTAAGCAGACAACTGATACAAATACTTACATACTTTTTATTGTAAATACATCCTAGATATAAACAACACCCAGATAAGGGGAAATGTGCCCATAACCTATTGGGTAGCGGACAGGGCACAGAACATTATTACTCTAAGGGCCAGGGTGTCCTACCACTAGACCAATATCTAGTAGTCAGTAACTCATAGTGTACATACTTTAATACATAAGATAATTTATAAATATTGATGTAAATATGCAATAAAACATGTGCTTTTTAAGAGATTTTTATTTTATTTCAAATTGTCAATAACAGATTAATACTATGCAGTACTTACATGTTTTTACCAATAACATGTACTTTACTTATATACTTAGCTCATTTAATAATGATAGATTACCTAAAGGTATGCTTAAATAAACAAAACTCAGATACTAAACAGCAAGAAAATCAAAGTAAGTATAAGTTAACATTTTTTGAAACCGGGTTGCAGTCAAACAAGGCTGGTTTGCTTTTATTATAGAATCTTCATGTTATATTATGGTCGAGGCCTACTTACACACACAAATGTTTAATGCTGTTGTATGTACTTAGTCACTCCTTAGTACAGAGTTGCTAAGTGAATAGGATCCTATTCAACAATAATTATTATATCTGCGGCACACTATGATTAGAAATAAAGTATTGATGGATGGACTAAGGTACCACAATCTACCCCTTTGGTAGCCCGCACACTGTCAACAATATTGTCAATATTCTACAACCCGTATGATTTAAGTGTGCACCTGGCGGTGTGAACTTGCAATCCAGTGAGGTGCACAGTTAAGTCGGACGGGTTGTAGAATATTGACAGTGTGCGGCTAGCCTTTGGGTAAATTAATCTGCTATTTGTCAGAATTTATAGCCTATAATGCATTAAAATTACTATTCCGTCGTTTGAACCGTATGTGAACTCTGAATTATGATGAAATTTTTGTTTACTGGGATCACTGCACTGGGATCTAACAAATCCTCTTGAGTTTGTTGATATTTAAGTATTTTAAGTTCTAGCCCTGCTGCAGTGGCTCAAACAGCTAGCAGCAGCTGTTATTGCATTCATTGTTAACTCTTTCAGCATCACGTTTCAGAGGCGGCGACGTATGATGATAGTATTGAACTTTACTTCTGCAAGATGAATAATAAAACACGATTTAGCTTACACGTAATCATTTCATTAATAGAAAATACATATTCATTGTTTTAATTATGTTCAACTATGACTAATCCTTACCTTGTTTCCATAGCGAAAATTCTAATTCTACGAACACAGTTTGTTTGCCGGTTATATATGCCGCCATCATTTTTCGCATAGGTACTAATTCCATTTGTTTTATCTCATTTGTTTAGGCACCGAAAATTAAAACTTGAGATAAATAAATATTAAATACGTATGTATTGTCTCCGTCCCAGTGCCAATGTCTGTGTTGCCAGCAGATGAATCGAATGGCCGAAAGCCGAAAGCTTTACGGGAAAGGGCCGATTTTTTGTAGGAAAGGCCGAATATAAAAGATCATTGCCCAAATGCTTTGGACGGAGAATTATTTCTTTTGTCATTATATTCAATGTATGTACTATTTCTTTGGCACGATTGCTTATCTTAATGGTTTCTAACTTGCATATTGTTAGATTCGCATTAGTTGTGCGTATTAATTCATATTAGGAATTTATGCCTATTTCATCATAATCAGCCGGAAAATTTCTAGAAATAGGCCAAACCCCCGGAACACCACAAAGAACGACACTTGTCTATTTGCATCCTGCGACTTGTATAATGTCAGCGGTCACTCTAGTGGTAGGCCTGCTTATTTTTGTTGTCTGGGAGGAAACTTTCAAAAAGTTTTCCTTACGGTGCAGGCCGGGGGATGTGGGATTTTTATCCACTAAAACTTTCCCGGTGGCCTTCATCGACGCTGTAGAACTTTGGGCACACCGATCGGACCTCACTAGAATCCCTCCAACACCGGACGCTTGCTAGAGCACCCGTCCCACCCGGGAAACAGAGAAAACAAGGTCTCCCGTCCCCTGCAACGTCGCGTTACTTGCGACAACGCAGGATCTACACCGCGACGTCACCTGCCTCGGATTGGTTACCTTGGACCTAAGAAACTTCCTTCCAGATTGTCCTCAGTGCATCATTCTTCGAATAATGTGGCCTGCCCATTGCCACTTCAATTTCGTCAAAAAACTCCAAGCGTAGGTTGTTGCATGACTTTGAGCACCCACAGAAATCTAAATAACATGGTGGCCCATGTTATTTAGATTTCTGTGGGTGCCACACTAAACCAATAGAAATATAACAATCAAACCAATGTTTTGGATGGATTTGCTCAAAGCCGATAGCTGCCAACGTGCATTCCGAAAGGCCGAAAATTGTTCGCCTAAGGGCCAATCTGGCAACATTGGAGTGCCCACTTTTTTGTTTTAGAGTTCCGTTCCAATTCACTTTAAATTTACTTATCTAAATATCGGCATAAATATTATGTAATTTTCTTTTTATTTTTACATTTTGAAGTTATACAATTGTACATAATAAATATATGAATAATTATTAAACTAAAACAACTTTTAAATATTTTATTAAAGCAAATATTCTTACACATAATTTATTAATGTTTCTCCCCAAAATCGTAATTTGGAACGTCATATGAAAGAGAAAGCGCTACGTGCTCGCGTATAGCGTCATTTCTTTCTAACCTCAGCAGGCCATAGACAATTTGTATTATATCCTTTATTCTTTTCCGCACTATTTGGTTTTGTATTAACCATGTTCAGCGTAGGTCACAGTATTTTTAAGAGTAAAGTGAATATAAGCTCAAAACAAAACTGAATTGAATTAATGTTATTTCATTAAAGGTGACAGTTGGGGCCCTGTTCATTATTTGGCCGTAAAACATACCTTTAGAAGATTTTCACCAGTTAATGATTCGTTCAGATATTGACACACCACCCTGACGGGCTCCGCCGGCAATGGGAGGAGAAAGTCTGAAGGGAACGGGTAGTTCACCATCGCGAGGGTCGAATACATGCTGGTCAGAAAATCCACAAGTATGTCTGTATCCGTGGTATTCTTTGGGGCAGAACAGAGGCGCCAATTTTTGTACAGCCAATCAGAACCGTTTGCGGTTTTCGTATAGTTCCTGTAAAAACGTGAAGACAACGGAATAAGTCTTCGTCTTTGTCTTCTTGGATCCATGTAAGCTTAAATTTTAGAAGCGCAGCTCTTGAGCAGCAATTAAGAACTGTAAGAGACTTGTAACAATACCTTTTGTCACTAAAAGAAATGAACCTAAGACTTCTTTAGTCCTTCCTCCAAGTCTAAGACTGCAACTTTTGATGGAAACCATATTGGTAAATAAGTATGATAATGAAAACCATGTTTCTCTGGAAGGTGCTTAATGCAAGAAATGTTAAGGTTTTGCAAGTTTTTTTATCAATAGGTTACGACCCTCACTCGCGGATATCATTGATCTAGGGATATAACTGTGAGATGGATAGACAGGTACCTATACATCATGACGACGACATGAAACTTTTACTAAACTTACTTACTTAAACTTGTTCTTGTGGGTGAAACTTCAAAAGGTCCCTGAGGGGAACCAAAGGGGTCCCACCTTCTTACTCACTAAAACCTCCAACACCCCAGCACCCCAAACTACCATTTACTTTGAAGGAAATCACCACTCATAGCAAACTCCTATAAATAATGGAAGCAAAGAATATTTACCTGATAACACTCCAAGATTTCTTGATATTATCTGAACAGTGACTATTGACTATATTGAAGCTGGAAGTGACGAGTCGGTTGTAGATATCGCAAGGCATCATACCGGAGAACATGTGCACCGGGGCGGAGGCTGCGATAGCGCCCGCTACCAAATGGGGGTATTTCATACGGAAGTAAGCTGCTAACATGCCACCATAGGACCCTGTTGACAACAACTCAATAAAAATAATACTTAGTCGTGTTTCTGGGCGTGAAAGTAACAGAGTATCAGGTCGGCAGGCCCGTTTAGTGTGGTGGAGACAACCTACCTAACGAGATTCAGTTCTTTTGTGAGACAAACATTAGGGTTCATGAACACATCTGTTTGTCTGGATCATCTGGATGTTATCTGAATAAGTATTTATATAAAACACATAATATATAGCATACAGCATGTATTTTGGAGTATGCGCAGGAGTTTATTTCACCATCGCACCCTTCGTTGTTGTGAACAACGAAGCTAGCGGACTAAGCGATTTATTTTGATCATTCATTATTCGTAGAGTCACGATTTATTTTGGTCATTCATTATTCGTGTTGAGTTATGGGCTTAGCTTTTCCCGTTCGATTATAATGTTTATCGGTATCGCAGTCAAGGACTAGCTTGTATTGAGGAAAAAAATGACCCTATTTGTAGATTTTGATCAGATTAATCTCAGAATACCGGCGTCATGTGACCCTCTCTTTGCTTTTAGTAGCAATGTGTTTATGCGACAAGTTGGCTAATGCTGTACATAAAGACTTATTCCGGTAACACTGCACGTACGTGGATTCTATTTCACACTTCTCGCGCACTATTACTGATCTGATAAACTGCCTTGGACTTCGATTAAGTATATTTCAGTGGCGGGCACTGGAATGATCACCAACTTAGACCAGTTCAATGAAACTGGCTTTTCAAGGCGGTTGACCCCCAATTAATGCTAATATCATACCTCCAAAAGCAATAACAGGGTATCTAGGTTTGATAGCGTCGTCTTGCAGGTAGTTCATGAGATCGGCGTAGTCAGCCAGCGCTTGGGCAGACGACAGATACCCTATGTGTTCGTTGTCCAAGGACTTGTTGCCGAAAGGCATCGAAGCGCCATAATACCTGCAATTTTATTTAGGTGGAGGTACAAAACCGTCCAGGTTGGTATTTCCGCAGTGTCAATTTTATGCTACCAAGCAAAAGTTTTTATACATTGCATTATTCCGATGTAAAGGGAAAACTGAATGGCCTCAGAGCTGACTGGTTTACCGCCAAGGAAATATCATATACTATAATACCAACCTGTGTTCAGCAAACACTATCTTGGCTTCAAACTCCGCTGCAATTTCCCACATAAATCCTGTGTGTTTTGCGAACAACTCTATTTGGCCCTGAAAAATAAATATTTTAACCCTTTGTCTTAGGTGAGTGGAAAATTTACTTAATATCTTTTGTTTGGCTTAACCGACTGCGATGAAAGAAAGCTTACATATTACAGCCAGAGATACCACATATTCCCTGAAAATTTCATGCATATTGGTTTAGTAGTTCTTGCGTGATGCCACTTCCAACATTTTCATATAGGTAAGTATAATTTTAGTAGGTAATACCTACTAAAAGTACTTATATTGATTGACGATGATGATATTGATAACGACGTCAAGGCAATCTGTTAGTGTAATTTATTAGTTATACTTACAAATACACCAAACATACAGGTATAATAAAAACATATATAATAAAAATATTCTGGGACAATCCACACACGGTCATCTAATCACAAACTAGGCAGAGCCTGTACTAGGGAAACATAGTTTTATTTTGTAAATACATACTTAGATAGATAAATAACACCCAGACACTTGGCAGGAATCGAACCTACGACCTATTAGGTAGCAGCCAGGGTGTCTAACCACTAGACCAACAGGCTCATAAGACTAAAAAAAAAAACAAAATAAAACCTAAAATAGCTAACAAGTAATCTAATACCATGACATAGCAGAAGTCGATTACAAACTAAAAGATGCGACATTTTAATAATGTGTAAGTTACATTTAGTAAAAATCCAACAATTACCTACATAGGTGTTTATAGGTGTAAGTTATAGGCAATAAAAGTAACAACAATCTATACTATAATAAAACTCAAAGAGCACTTTTTCTGTACATTGAATATTTTTCCAAAATTTCTATGTGGGGGTACTATACTATCGACATAGAGGCCAAAACAATTTTTTTTGGAATTATTGTCTGTCTTTCTGTCTGTCTGTCTGTCTGTCTGTCTGTCTGTCTGTCTGTCTGTCGTTCTGTTCGTCCAGGTATCATTTGAAAACCCGTGGATGGATTTTGATAGGACTTTCACTGATGTGTTGTGTAGAAGTCAAGGTGTAAGTTGGTATATAAAACATCACGCTATGTTTCATAGGGGCTAAGCAGTGAAACATTACTTGCACATATTACCACGTAATTTCCTTTGTATGTGAATAGGGTAATTATAGACTGATCAGTTAATCATTAAGATATGTATTATTACGCTATATATAATAGGGACTGAGCAGACATTTAGTTTGCATAAGATATGGCATTGGCGAAGGGCCAATTTTTGTAAGGGGTAAGCCGGTCCGGTACACCCAGGACATTTTCATTAGATTTCTGTATTGTTCTAAGTACTTTGCTGATAGCAATATGACATTATATCTTTGAAAAGTTAAAATCTGTAAATCCCGAGCGGATCCAAACTAGATTATGTATGTATTACAGTACAACAATAAAAGATGCGGAAAACTTAAAACTTTCATTATCGAATATCATTAGACAGTAATTTACGATGTTAGCGTGATTTACATTATGAACAGCGCCATCTATCGGTGAAATTGAACATACAATAACTATAGAACTTTAATCTATATATTATATCAAAGAAAGTGGTGTTAGTTACACTATTTATAACTCGAGAACGGCCTAACCGATTCGGCTGAAAATTGGTGGGGAGGTAGCTTAGAACCAGTAAACGGACATAGGATACTTTTTATCCCGGTAGGTTAAGGTTAAGCAACGTTAGGTAAGGTCATTAAATATATGGGTGAACCGATTTGTATGAAAGTGTGCATATCGGGTAGGTCTGAGAATAGGTCATGCAGTATATTTCATACCGCTAGGTTAAGGTTAAGCTACATAAGGCAAGGTCATTAAATAGATGGGTGAACCGATATGTATGAAATTATGTGTGCATATCGGGGAGGTCTGAGAATAGGTCATAAAGTATATTTAATGCCGCTGATACCATGATTGACGAGGATATATAGAACGAGAGGAGGGTGCACGAGAGGAGAAAGAGGGAGAGGGGATTCGAGAAGGGGGCGATGGGGTGAGGGATCGGGGGTGGAGTAAGGGGGGAGTGAGAAGGAGCAAGTTCGTAGAAGAGAGAGGGGGAGAGGGTTCAGGGATAACAGGGTAGGAAGAGGGGGAGTGTGACGGAAACCGAAGCGGGAGGGGGAAAGAGAGAGGAGAGAAAGAGCATATAATTAGATTTTTTTTATAAGAGAGAGAGATATGGAGAGAGATAAATCTAGGGAGGAGGGAGAAAAGGGGAGCAAAATGTAATAAAAGCGCGGGCGGAGCTGCACGGGTCAGCTAGTCAACAATACTAAGATAAAATAACAATGACCTTCACTCCTGCTTGCATATCTTGTTAGACAAATATCTAACTGAATATTATTTACTTACCAATACAATCATTCTGAAATAGATGACGTCATAATAACAATACAATGTACATTATACTCGTAGATAGCTTCTCGTCCAGTACTTAACTACTACTTTGACGGGCTCCTTGGTCTAGTGGTTAGACACCCTGTCCGCTAACCGATGGGTCGTGGGATCGATTCCCACCAAGTGTCTGGGTGTTATTTATCTATTTAAGTATGTATTTACAAAAAAAAAAAAGTATCAATTGTCTGGTTTCCATAGTACAGGCTCTGCCTAGTTTGGGATCAGATGACCGTGTGTGGATTGTCCCAAGATATTATTATTATTATATTACTTAACCCTCCAGGTAAGAATAGCACCCTCCCATCACCTCCCGATCGGTGTCCACACCACCTATACCTACTGCGATCCCCAAGACAAGACGCGTGGGGATTATTGCAACTCCTTCGTTCTAAGACTTGGCAGGCGTCTTGGGGATCGCAGTATAGGTGGTAGGTAGGTAATCCAATAGAAAGACGGGTAAATAAACACGGTTATAGTAAAATGATGCTGTAAACTGCAATGATCCCCCGACTACTCTCCCTATCCAGGCTTGGGCAAACCCAAAGGCTAGCCTCAATGACGTCCATACCTACCTACCGTCCGTTATCTAGTAGAAGAAGAAAAAATATTAGCTCACTAATATAATTATAAACATGCATACAATCAGCAGCTCAGCATTATGTCAGAGGGCAAGCACAATTACATACCCTCTGACGCTGGTATTTTTTTTCTCGGCGGTAACCTTCAAAAGGTCCCCGGGAGCTGTGGGGCTCGACCAGGGTACGGGATTCTTACCCACCAAAACCCCCGCGGCTGTCGCATTGGCACATGACCCCTTGGGCTATTCGGTGGGATCTGCACCAGGAGCCCCTCAGTGCCTTGCCTTTGAGTCTCCCCTTGTAACCCCCCCGGGAACCAATCGCGGTGCTGACGGGGACGAAAATCGCAACCCCGCCGCCGTCCTCCTCCGAGTCATGGACGTCCTAGGGCCTACACCCCGAAAGTCCAGCGACTCCGAAGTGACGCTGGTATTCTGCTGCAACCTAGGAATGAAACCCGCGCTATACGGCGGCACAATACCACACAGTGTACTAGGTAATATAAAAGTACGTAAGTAGGTACTGACAAAATAAATAAAAGACCATAAAAAAAGCAAAACGAGACCATACCGCGAGTGAAATTCCGATAACAGAGTACTTATATCTGCTAAATACACCCCATTACAATGCCCTAATAAGCATTAAAAAACTAAAATCATATCGCAAATAAACGTTTGAGTTTATCCACGCCAAATCCCGACAAACAAAAACTGTGATAAAGCGACATTATCGGAATAAAAACAAAACAAAACTGACCTCATTTCCAGTATAAAAGAATATCGGTCCATTGCCCCTGTTCCAATGATCCTCGTTCACCAAATACTTGATGTTGAAGGTCTCATTTCTCGCAAATCCGAAATGGTCCAACGGTACGTTGAACCATTTTGTTTCGTAAGTGTACTCCGCCTGTGCCGCGGCTAGGGTCATTAAGGTTAATAAGGCGATCATGGTCCACGCGACCATGTTGGTCCACCGTCGATCGTATTATGACGGAGTACGTACTCACTCGCTGACTGACACCAGCAACGGTGCTTATGTAATGTTATGTACAGCCAGAGAGAGAAGGGTGTCGATATAGAACTAATTACCCGACTGATCAGAGGTAAGGTTTTGTTTTTGTGTGTGTGTGTGTGTTTTGTCTATTTATTTGGCACGGCAAGTAGCCTGGATGGATTTACTTGTATGATATTGTATGTCGTTAGCTTCGTTTTATTTGTGAGGTTAATATTTGGTTTTGGTTTGTCAAAAAATCCAATATGGTTGTCGCTAGTCGCCATTTTGAGTTTTAATTTATTACAAAATACAAGATAATGTTTTATCATACACTTAAAGTATGTGTTTAGTTCGCAGTCGATTCTTTTTCTTGTAAAGTGGTTTGAACATCCCTGGGGTATTAGTATGAGTTTGATAGATATCGAAAATGATTACACTTTCAGTTTTTCTCCAAGAATTTTACGCCGGCGACTCTAGCTTTATCAAAAAGTGTAAATACAATACAATGACCTAGTATTGGTTTGCTTTTCTGATATTTATTTAATATCACATTCCTTTTAATCGAATAATAATTATGATGTCTCATTATTTCGCTGCCGTAGCCTCCGTGGCGCAGTAGGGTTGGTTGAAACTGGTTGGTTTGCAAACCGGAGGTCGCAGGTTCGAACCCCGCAGGAACAACAAGTTTGTGTAGTTGTTCCTTACTGGCTAGGACAATGCAGGCCGATCATCTGATTGTCTGGAAAGTAAGATGATTAATGCGTCGGAAAAAGTCGTTCCAGCACCTGCCCTTTCCCCGGTCGTGTCGGTCCTCCGTCCAATCGGATTATGAGAGGTAAAGGAAGAGAGAGAGTTCCGTTGTGTCTGCGTAAAAACTTGTGCACTATAATATCTCCCGTGTAGATGGTTTATCTGGCCAGAAGAATATTATTTCGCTGCATGTATCACCCTCCTTATTAAACGTGACACATAATAATTTTATACTAACACTTGTGTGCTCGAGCGTCCAGTATCGTTTATCAGAGTCCATTTGACCCCAGAATGAATGTGGGATATACCTACAGCTGCGGCTACTTAGCCGCTGTGAAACAAAACAGTTATTTTGTTATATGTGTACTTAGATAGCGAGGACATTAATATAGAAAACAGGCCCGCGGTTAATTTTTACTTTAATAAAATTTACACACGTTCAAACGATATGCAAATTGTATTGTCATTATTACAGTCGAGTTCTTAACTATGAATAAATACATGAAACTGATACAATATTCTATTTTTAACCGACTTCAAAAAGGAGAAGGTTCTCAATTCGTCTGTATATATTATTTTTTTTATGTATGTTCGCGCATAACTCTCGCAATTATGAACCGATTTGAAAAAATCTTTCTTCCATCCATTCTTCAATCCGTTGATTGGGTCCCATAAAAAATTATCGCTTACGAATAAGTAGTTCCTGAAAAAACAAGAATGGTGACTGCGCAGGAAAGCTGCAGGAAAGTCTATATAGATGACTTTATGTCGCTTTTTAAGGACAAAAATGGTCATAACTCTGGCAAATATTTACCAATTAGAATGATTCTTTTTTTTATTCTAAAGAAGAAGCCACTGTATTGAATCTGTATGAATTTTATCACAACCGGATTAGAACTTCCTGGAGGACCATGAACGATGTGGAGGAATTTATCTGGTAAAAACCATAAAACTGATGTTCTCCATTACATTGCTCTGATAATTATGAACCGATTTCGATGATTCTTTTTTTATTCGAGAGAGTAAACTACTATGATGATTCCATGCAAATTTCATTACGACCGGATATTTTTTTCTGAAGTAGTAACATGAATTATGTAAAACTATGTAGACGATAATGTGATCATAACCTACCTAGATTATTTTACGGTCTTAGATGGTTCAATCTTTATATATGAAAATATCACTAAAAAGTTTAAAATAAAACCTTTTAAAAAAAAATTGAACCGACTTCAATATCACTGAAAAGTATAAAATAATTTAAATATTATTGAAGTTGGTGCCAAATATACACAGCCGGTAATCTAACACCAACTTCAATAATATTTAAATTATTTTATACTTTTCAGTGATATTGAAGTCGGTTCATTTTTTTTTTAAAAAGATTTTTGATTTACTTACTTAAGTAACAATTAAAATTCAATACGACAAACTTCTAACGACAAAGCCTAGTTGTTTGACTCTATACATAGTTTTTTAATTGTGTTGTATAAAGTTCAGTGAAAAATACACAATTTGCACTAATAATTTGAAATAAAAGTAGGTACGTAGTTACTTATAGATAGGATGGTTTGCTACCAGTCGTCCAGAAAAATGAAACACCTGTTTAAAAGGTTGCGATAGCATAACATTAGTGCGTAGTTATGAAAAAAATTTTCGAAAATAAAAAACAGCGGAGTTACAGCGGCTTAAATTTTCATTGGGAGTATAAAAAAATACATAGACGACGAATTAAGAACCTCCTCCTTTTTTGAAGTTTAATATACAAAATTTTGGCTAACGGACGCTATTATATGTTTTGAAAAAATATATAGCATAAGTTACTCCCACACTCCCACAACTAGGACATATGTCCTAGCTATGACATATGGCTAACTAGGACATATGGCTTATAATATTATAAGCCAAAATCTATCAAGCCGTTTAGGCTGTAGGCCGTCCCAAAGAAATAGACATACATACATACTAAAAACAAAACATAGCCCTCTTTCTGGGACATTGGGGTAAAAACAAGTGCCGACATGGTGCCTTCTTATCTATCTTTTTATTTAGAAATGCATTGTTATGAAGTATAGGTATCTTAGTAATTTTTCATTAGATTAGATTGTTAGAAATATGTTATTTTTTCGCATAGTTATCATTTTATGCTAAATATTTTATTTATTACCAGGTACCAATACCAGTTCTAGGTATGCCATAGTATGATTTGAAGTAATAGTTTTAGTGCATGAGATTGGGGGGGTCTACACATACTTATTAAAGATAAATTTAAGCTTTCACTTCGTGGCGCATGGGAAAGCTGGTTGCTTTACAATCCGGGTTCGATTCATGTGGGGAGCAACATATTTCTGTAGTATTTACCTACTGGTAAGGGACAACTACAGAAATATGTTGTATTGTCCCAACTAATAAGTTGGGACAATACAGGCCGATCAGATTGCCTGGAAAGTAAGATGATCCATGCGTCGGATGAGCATGTAAAGAGTCGGTCCTGCGCCTGACATCTCCCCGGTCGTGTCGGCCTTCCGTTCCATCGGATTTCTAGTAAAGGAACAGAGAGTAGGTACACTTATGTTTACGCAAGCACTGACTTATGCACTATAATATCGCTACTCTGGCGGGTAGGTATCGATATATTATCGATGACTATATTAATCGATATATTATATAGATGGGTGTACCTACTTATCAGGGGCGTTGCTACCGCCGTATCAGCCGTATTAATGATACGGGGCCCCCGGACTACATGGGCACCGAACATGTGTAAGCAAGAATTCGTAAAATCCATGTTCCCACATAATCTCTTAGGCCGTAACATAATTTGGCCCCCCAACAAATTTTGATACGGGGCCCATCTAAGGCAAGCTACGCCACTGCTACTTATCGATATATTATATCGGTGGCTATACTATTTTTTTTTGGGAATGATAGACGCTGTTGGCCACAGATGGCCATTACAGCTTCACCGGACAATAGCTATACTGCTGCACAAGTGCTTGCTTAGATACAAGTGCACTCTCTCTTCCTTTTCCGAGGCTGATCTTGGGCCTGATTGGTCGCTGTGGTTGCTACGGTCAGAAATATATAAAATAATTATTTACTGATAGATGATGTTAACAAGATTTTATAATCAGAAGGACGCCGGACGTTGTACTGTTAAGAATTACCGATAAATGTTACTAACTAGATTTTATAATTATAATGTTCTCTGTAATCTTTGTTACTTGTCAAAGACTATAATGATTGATTTGGTTATCCACAGATTACTTAGTTAGTCACTCTATTTTAATAGATACCTATATGATCAACATCCACTCATTAGATTTTAATTGCGTTGTGTACACTGGCTATTACACGTGTCTCTTAGCAATAAGTTGTATGATCTGTTAAATCTTCCATGAACCTGCATCTTGTTGCAAAATACGATTGCTGTGATGACCTCTCCAATATAATGCGTGTAGAACTAGTTGGAATAAGCCCGATAAACAGTCTATATTTTCTCAAATGTTTTAGAAATTCGTTCCAGGAGAAAAACATGCATTTATATAACAAAATAAACAAGTAAAAAAGTTATAAAAAAATACATACAGTCGCATTGAGAACCTCCTTCTTTTTTGAAGTCGGTTAAAAGCATAAAAAGCCAGAGTGTGAACATAACATAATGGAGTTAAATTACATTACCTACTCGTATAAATACCTACATAATACGTGTATACGTAGCTGAAATATATATACGTGTGTATACACGTATATATATTTTAGCTTGTTTCATTAAGACCTTTCATTTGAATATATTAATGTTTTTCGAAGTAAAATAAAATAAAAACCTAAAATAAAAAAATAAAAAATAAAAAAAAATTAGGCTGGCAGACGCCACTTTAATTTTTGAAAAATAAAAATAGCCTATGTCATTCCCACAACTGAGACGAATCTAAAGACATACTATAAGTCACATCTATCAAGCCGTTTAGGCGGCTGTAGGCCATGCCAAAGAAATAGACATACATACATGCACACATACATTCATACCCTCGAAAAACATAACCCTCCTTTTGGGGCAGTCGGGCAATAAGCCATTCAGTGTTTTCATTCAACAGTTTCACCCGTCTATCTAAAATGGTCACTAACGGAAAGTTGAGCTGGAGCTGTTTATTTTAATTCATGCAGCTACTTGGAATATTTAGGTAACTACATAACAATGGTAGATTGTGTCACAAGGGAGCAAAATAATACTTTTACGGCGAGGGCGCTTTTTTGAATCCAGAGCGAAGTGAGGAATTCTAGAGTAGAATCCCGAGCGTAGCGAGGGATTCAGTAGAATTCTGAACGTAGCGAGCATAGAGTTAAGTATTAGGAATAGAGTACGCGTTTGTCTATGGTCCCATTACACAAAGCGTAGGCAGATTTTCCTCTACGGGGCAGGTGAATTGAACTATTTAAAGTTATATTACAAGAGTTATATTGATATGTAAATGGTAATTAGTAATAGGTTTGATCTGTTACGAGCGTTAATATCGATAAATACAGCTAACTGTATAGTACCTATTCTCGTGTACCTGATATTTATGTATTTTGATGTTCTTACCTGTGCCTACGGTTCTTACCTGTGCCTACGGTTCTTACTTGCATTTGAGCATTCTATAGTACTTGTACTGATTATTGTTCTGTGGTAGCGAGGGATTCAAAGTACAACGTCGCCAGAGCCAAAAATATATTTTGCGCCCGAGTGACAAACTCTACTTTTTATCACCCACTATGATATAAAAAAAAAAGTTAGAGAAGTCAATATACGTGTTTTATAGCTCTGTGTGTGTGTGTGCACTGTGAGGTGATGGTACGGCAGAAGTAGCGACGAGCTCAAGGGCACCTCAGGGAGGCACGGCCTTAGCCCAAGCCGATGCCGTGCCTCCCTGAGGTGCCCTTGAGCTCGTCGCTACTTCTGCCGTTAAGGCTAGAGTGCTTTAAGCGCTCGCCTCCTATTGTCCAGTGAAGCTGTAATGGCCATCTGCGGCCAACAGCGTCTATCATTCCCAAAAAAAAAGCCGTGGTGTTCGGCCAGCATTGTCCTAGCCAGGACAACAACAACTACACAAAGTTGGTGCTCCCCGCGGGATTCGAACCCGTGACCTCCAGTTGCAAAGCAAGCAGTTTCCCACTGCGCCACGGAGGCTAAGTCTACTAGGCTGTTACTTATAATACTAGACACCCAACTGTCTGCCGCTAAATAATGTTTAAAAGGAATAATGATATCATATCCTTGGTCCAGCCAGTAGACATCGCATTGCCAAGTCCAATTACTCAGTGAAGTGACGTAAGTACTCAAAAATGTAGATGCAACTACATACATAAAGCGATCCGCCACGGAATATTCCTGCTGTTGTGGTTTCGCAATTCAGCATATCCGAATTCGGATGGATAAAAGCCTTACAGCATTATTAAATTACTTGTCGCCTCCGGGTCATTAGTACGGGTCGTCAATTGACTACGAAATATAAAGTATCGTGTTGATTCTTAGGATAGATGTCATTTCACAAATTATAATGGAGAGGGAAACTAACGATGGTCTTTAAAGGAAGTGTTCCGAGCGCGGAGGGGTCATCTGTCTGAGGCAGTCTGTTTGAGCCAGTCGAGTCGGTATGTCGTGACAGTGAGTCGGTCTATTGTGATATTTCTGGATGAGTGTGACTAGTTCCTGATGTAGCTTGAAGGGTCGGAGTAGGAAGCTGGTTGGTCAGGGTGTGTCCGTCAGGATGACCGGACCACAGCACGGATTCACGTGAAACTTTACCAAGATTTAGTACCTATTTTGTACTATTTTGTACCTATGTTTAAATATTTTGTACCTCAGTAATAACTAAGTTATTTAATAAATAAAGTGGGAAGCCATTCTGACGTCAGGATGGCTTCCCACTTTTTACTTTGGGTACTTACGGTCCATATATTGCTGAAATCTTTGCATAATAATTTAGTACCTTTTTTGTACCTACGATAAATATATAAATACTTAATGTATTCCTTTTAAAAATTACTTTTTATAAACAATTATATATGGAGCATCATTCATCTGACATTTGTCTGACATATTATAATGTAACATGTAGTCCCCTACCTGCGAAACAGAGCAAGTATTCAGTATTTTCTTTAGGGTATTCCGACCCCGCTTAGCGTTTCGTAATTCTCCATCACGGCACACATTCATGCAGTAACAATCATGTGCTACATTCGACCCTCTCTGATGAAATTTAATAGATCACATTTGAAACTTCATCAAAATTTAACAACGGAACCTTGTAACGGTGGGCAAATAATATTATTTGAAGTACCTGTTTTTGAAGTTAGAACTGCACAATTTCTTAACTTTTTTCAATTACGATTACATATATTAATATAATATTCTGGGACAATCCACACACGGTAATCATATCAGACACTGGTCTCGCCGGCGAGGCCGAAGGGTCGTACGTATGCGACCTCAACGACGTGCATCACCCCACTGAGTTTCTTGCCGGTTCTTCTGTGGGGGCGCGTTGAACCGGTGGCAAACTCAGCCCTCTCTTAAGCGACAGCCCAAGCCGAGGCCGTGTCTCCCTGAGGTGGCCTTGAGCTCGTCGCTACTTCTGCCGTAAAGGCTAGAAGAGCGTTTTAAGCGCTGGCCTCCTATTGTCCGGTGAAGCTGTAATAAAAACATTTAAATAGATAAATAACACCCAGACACTTGGTGGGAATCGAACCCATGACCTATCGGGTAGCGGGCAGGGTGTCTGACCGCTAGACCAACAGGCCCGTCATACATATTTATTGTAATAATGACAAAAGAAACTGACAGATATTAAATGTGATCTATTTCGAGGGTGGGTCCTAGACATCCATCAAATACGGCGGCAAGTCTTTTTTGTAGTCATAAGCACTAGCCTGTCTGCAATCCCCTCTGATCCAAAACTTATTAAAAGGATATTTATTCCCTTGAAAACACCCACATTACATTGTCAGACGAAAAAAAACAAAACAGTTGCGCTGTAAATTAGTTAATTAGGCGGACGGAGCTGCGTGGGACAGCTAGTTTTATATAAATAAAAGTACATAAATAAAAAAATATATAAATCAAAAATTATTCATTATAGAATAGCATTTTATACAGAATATATTATTTTGAAATGAAATTAATTTTACGGATTATATCGGATTACGGATTGTATTGCCATATGTTAGAGGGGTAACAGACGGACGACTTTAATTAAAACATTTTTCAAGCCACCAAAGAAAAAATACTGACTAATCTTGTCAGTTTTTACCATCAGTCAAGTGCCATATACCTCTACAAGATGCAGGAGTATACAAACTGGATTGTGACTGTGGGCTCTCATACATCGGGCAAACAAAACGATCGGTAAAAACCCGTGTAAAAGAACATATAGCTGACGTTAAACATCGACGCTATACGAAGTCTCCAGTCTGTGAACATGTTCAGGATCGCACCCGCCATTATATTAGATTTGACAAACCACAAATCCTCGCAAAAGAACAGCGCTACCTGCCAAGGATGATTCGTGAGGCTATTGAAATTAAAAAGCATCCAAATTCCAATAGAGAAGATGGCTGGGTGCTACCACCGGCTTGGGATCCCGTGATAAATATAGTCAAATCCAAAGACAAGCATTCCACTGCAAGACCTCAAGATACTATAAGCTCTTTCTGCGTAGATCGGACTAACAAAAATAATTAGAAGACCTGAGGGTACCCTAAGACAACTATGACATATGGACAGCTACCACCTAGGTCCGCCCGTGACCATGAATGCTGTAAAGTATTCGAAACGTCGGGTAATAAAAATCAATAATAAACCGTGATATAACCCGTAAAATTAGTTTCATTTCAATGTGTAATATTCGCGTAAATATCAGAAATCATTACAAAATATATTATTTAATTCTAGCAATATAGTATATAATCTTATACGATCTGTAACGAGCACATTCTCATATGCTTGCGAACTTCAGGAAATTAATTTAAAAAATATTACTAGGAAAAAATCAACAAAAACATTTATTTAATAACAACATAAACTAGTACACTTATGATGACTTGCAATAACTATGGCTGGCTATGCAAGAGTAATTTACTGGAAACTTAAACAGTCTATATCTCTTAAACTACTGAACCAATTTTGATATCGCTCGATCGCAATAGGATTTGTAGTTTCTAAGAAATACGGGGAGAAACCTACATACATACGTACACTCATGAAATTGGTATACTTATCACTCATAAATTTTGTTTATGCCCACATAGATGTTAATCTAATTATGTAATTATTACATACATACGCGTCGAATACAGAACTACTCATTTTGAAGTCGTTTAAAAGGGAATCCTTATGGCTGTGCATGGTATGACTTCGTCTATCTGTCTTGCCACACCTATATATTTCAGGAACTACTGGTGCTATCGATTTGTAATTTCGATCGTACTTACCCAACAACGAAAGTTTTAGTCAAAGCTGGCAATCGTGATAACCCATCTGCTCCATTTTAGTTTGACTTTACATATTCTATGTCGTATGTATGTGGTGATGATTTAATACTTACTATACTAATAGCCCACCACTGTAACCGACTCGTAGCCATCGAGGGAACCCCCTGCTTAGGCCCAAAAATTGTCACCAACGGTTTGTGGTCGGTAAGCAATGTAAAATGTCTCCCATATAAATACTGGTGCAACTTTTCGAATTAAAACACTATGAGCCAGCGCCTCGCGTTCAATCTGAGAATAGTTTTTTTCAGCAACGGTAGGTAAGTGCCCAGGACACATACACAACCGGTCGCTCACGCGCCCCGCGGCCGTCCACGCATCCGACCCAAACTGTAGCCAAAGTTTAAGTTCCCAGAGAATCAAGGTGGCAGAAGTTTTTATCGTCAACGTTAGAACTAACAAATGTATGGGTTTTACTCCTCTGCCTGGATGCAGGAAAGGGGACTACATGGTTTGTGAAATATAATATGTCAGATGAATGATGCTCCATATATAATTGTTTATAATGAAATAAAAGTAATTCTTAAATGGAATACATTAAGTATTTATATATTTATCGTAGGTACAAAAAAGGTACTAAATTATTATGCAAAGATTTCAGCAATATATGGACCGTAAGTACCCAAAGTAAAAAGTGGGAAGCCATCCTGACGTCAGAATGGCTTCCCACTTTATTTATTAAATAACTTTGTTATTACTGAGGTACAAAATATTTAAACATAGGTACAAAATAGTACAAAATAGGTACTAAACCTTGGTAAAGTTTCACGTGAATCCGTGCTGTGGTCCGGTCATCCTGACGGACACGTCAGGGTTGGCTTAAGGGGATATGGTGGAGGCCAATCGTTAGGTAGGTAGGGCTTCGATGCCCTACTCTAATCATTATCTGGTGGTATGCTTGCAGTGGCGTGCACAGAAAGTATATAGGCAAAAATATCTACGAGTTATCTGTACTCTAAGCTATTTGTTAGTGTGCCACCACAAATATCATTAAATGAACTAACATTACAGACGTATCCATTTACATTTAAAAACATCACGTTAATTCCATGTCAGTATAAAATATTTTTAAATTAAGTTTATTTAGAGTAATCGTAGTTTTATTATTATTAGAGTAATCGTAGGGTAGGCAAAATATTCTTGTGTGTATAAAATCTCTGAATAATCTTATTACAATTTTTATATGCAAATTAATATGCCTATAGAATCTGCTAACTTATGGATATATAAAATGGTATACTAATATACTTATAATAGGTTAAATAATCTGAATACGTTTTTTTGTCTACTCTCTGTGCACGCCACTGTATGCTTGGTGACGCAACGGTCATTCAAGTAAGGTTTTGGAAGAGTTGCTCCTGGGCGCTAGTGAGTGTTGCGTATTGAAGAGAGTGACTGGGCGAGGTTGCCGCTGCCCTTCAGTTGGTTTTCTTCGTTATGTACTTGCCTTGCTCCGACATACTAATTATATTGCTGTCTTATATGTATGATTCTGGTGTAGAGGTAAAAATATTCCCGTTCCTCCTACCAACCGGAGTTCCGATCGGAGCACTGGGAATAACCCCCCGTACGGTATCCGGGTAAGAATACCCCCCCCCCCCATCTCCGCCCGTTGGATGTCCGAAAGAGGCGAGTAAGGGAAAACAAGAAGACGGGCAGCAGCGTCGTTCTATTGGATAACCTACCACCTAACCTGCGATACCCAAGACGCCTGCCCAGCGTGGGAATTATGGAAACCCTTCCTCCTAAGGGGGGAGGAGGGGGGGGGGGGTCTCTTGTTTGTTCTTGTAGGGGTATATTGCCTTCATAATTGGCGATAAGCAAATTCTCTTGAACTTTTTTGTTAAATTTATTACATTATAAGAACATGTTGATAAACAAGACTTCTAAGATCCTATTGAGATAGATCTACACACTGTTTAAACGAATTCCTTAAGTAGTTTGCTTCTCCTTCCATTTATATATTCTCTATATCCAGTTGCAGGAGACTGAAGGTCTACGTCCACCAGTCCAATCACCTCCATATCCTGCAGGTGTTGTCTTTGGACGCGGTGATAATTGCATCGCCTGCGTAGGAATACGCGCAGGAGAAGATTTCTCCCTGGTGACCAGACAATACCTGGTGGCGAAGTTAAAGACAATTTATTATCAAGGCCTCATATCTCTACGGTGTGATACGAATAGTTCTTGTTATTCGTTCTTTTTTACCCCCGACCAACAACGAGAGGAGAAGTTTGAAGCCTATGTCCGAAAGTCTGTCTGTCTGTATGTATGCCTGTCTGTGGCATCGTAGCGGTCCAGTGAACGGATTTGAATGCGGTTTATTTTTATTTGGAAGCTAGTTTAAGCGAGATGGTTCTTAGCTATGTTTCATGAAAATAGGTCCAGCCGTTTGAAGACCATCAGCTCTTTTTCGAGTCGAGGTAAGGATATTTTGTATACAATAGACCATTTTCATTACTTCTATTAGTCCGAAAGATCTGAAATT
This sequence comes from Furcula furcula, assembly GCA_911728495.1. Taxonomy (NCBI): domain Eukaryota; kingdom Metazoa; phylum Arthropoda; class Insecta; order Lepidoptera; family Notodontidae; genus Furcula; species Furcula furcula. The sequence continues at coordinate 2,197,973 of OU452244.1, forward strand.
TAGAACATGTGTAAATCCGAAGATACTAAACAAAATGGTAAACTTCACCAGGGCCTGATGATGATCAGCAAGAAGGTGGTAATAGGATCTAGGCCCCAATAAACGTAGACCCACCGAGTTTGGGCTCGTTATATAGGTCTCGACGAGTAGTTTCTAGAAAAATGGTGATCAGGGTCTGATGATTGCTCCATCATGAGACCCTGATCACCATTTTTGGAAGGACCAAGGAAGGTGGTCACGGGATCTTTGCACTAATGAATGTAGACCCACCGAGTTTGGACTCGTTAGGTAGGTCTCGGCGAGTATTTGCTAGAAAAATTGTGACCAGGGTCTGATGATGGAGTAGGCAGGTGGTCACGGGATCTCTGTACCATTAATCATAGACCCACCGAGTTTAGGCTCGTTAGGTAGGTCTCGACGAGCACTTGCTAGAAAAATGGTGATCAGGGGCTGATGATGGAGCAGGAAGGTGGTCACGGGATCTCTGCCCCAATAAATGTAGATCCACCTAGTTTGGGCTCGTTAGGTAGGTCTCGACGAGTAGTTGCTAGAAAAATTGTGACCAGGGTCTGACGATGGAGCAGGCAGGTGGTCACGGGATCTCTGTACCATTAATCATAGACCCACCGAGTTTGGGCTCGTTAGGTAGGTCTCGACGAATAGTTGCTAGAAAAATGGTGATCATGGTCTGATGATGGAGCAGGAAGGTGGTCACGGGATCTCTGCAAAAATATACGTAGACCCACCGAGGTAGGTCTCGACGAGCACTTGCTAGAAAAATGGTGATCAGGGTCTGATGATGGAGCAGGAAGGTGGTCACGGGATCTCTGCACCAATATACTTAGACCCACCGAGTTTGGACTCGTTAGGTAGGTCTAGACGAGCACTTGCTAGAAAAATGGTGATCAGGGTCTGATGATGGAGCAGGAAGGTGGTCACGGGATCTCTGCACCAATATACTTAGACCCACCGAGTTTGGACTCGTTAGGTAGGTCTCGACGAGCACTTGCTAGAAAAATGGTGATCAGGGTCTGATGATGGAGCAGGAAGATGGACACGGGATCTCTGCACTAATAAACGTAGACCTACCGAATTTGGATTCGTTGGATAGGTTGCTGTGAGTAGTGGGTAGAAAAATGTTGCTCAGAGCCTGGTGATGGGACTAAGCAGGAAGGTGGCAACAGGAACTCGGCTCCATTAAATGTAGGACCCACCGAATTATAAATCCATGGTTAAATCGTGACGAGTAGTAAGACAGATACTGATGAGGGTCTGATAATGGCACAGGAAAGTCACTTTGAGATTTTGTTTACCTATGTTGGGGGTTTTTCAATTTATACTTGTTTACTGTTTCGCAATTAGGTGCAAATACAGATGGATAATCACCCAAGTGGAAACCTACTAGTAGGTCAAAACCCATCATCACCTATCAAACAATTCAGTGGTTGAAGTAAAATGGGTGATAATGGGCTATTTTCCCGTTAGCTGCCACGGGAGTGACCTTTAGGTCCCAAAGAAAGTCAAGTCAAACATCAAAACGTAAAGTATTAAAATTAATTCCTTGATGCCTCTTCACAGAAGACAATGATGTATTTACCTGGGTGCAGTTGCCTGTGTTGGAGTTCCAGACCCTGGCACTCCTGTCAGCTGATGCTGTAAGGAGGCTCCCCCCAGCCGGACTGAAGCATACCTGGGCAGTAATGCAATTATTGTTCACCTTGCAGTACCTATTAATTAACAAAGCTAATATCTGATCAGTAGATCTGTATTCTGAAGCAACCACCCAGGTGGTGGAATGTTCATATTACAACGTAAGCTCTTCCTGAAATCCCTTTCCCTTATATAACCCATATATATAGGGTTACAGGAAAAGTCGTGCTAGATCCGTTAAGGGCGTGGAGTACCCATAATTTCTGACTTATTTCACTATGAAACACCCCACCCTAAACTTAACCCTTTTCGAGATTTTCGACTTTAAATTTTTTATTGAAAATTGCCGATATTTAGGCTATTTAATTTTATTTTGTTTAAATTAAGTTTGTTTTGTTGTTTGTTTTGTTTAAATTTTTTTTTTTACTTTTTTTATTTTGGTTAAGTTTAGGGTGGGGTGTTTCATAGTGAAATAAGTCAGAAATGATGGGTACTCCACGCCCTCAACGGATCTAGCACGACTTTTCCTGTAACCCTGTATAAGGGAACCTGGGACCTTGCTAAACCCATATAAGTTCAGCAACTCAGGGTTCTAATTTATTGACTCTTAACCCCCTCCAAGCAGCAGCAGCCGAAATAGATCCACTGCTGAACACAGGGCTCCCCCTTCAAAGGGGGGAGGGGGGGTATAGGTGGTAGGTAATCCAAGAAGAAAGTCGCTGCTTTCCGTCTTCTTGTGTTACGTAGTCGCCTTTTACGACAAACAACGGGATAGAGATGGGTGGTTACTATTCCTACCGGGACACCCTACGGGCTGCTGTGATCGTATGGTCTCGGACTATTCTAATCTACGAACTGTTGACACGCTATCAGTCTAGCAGATATATAATACATGACTTGATTCCATGACTTGATTCCACCGTCTCCCTTCCATCATCGGACAACGAGACGCACGGCGCGCACACAGGGTGTATGTGGTAAACGTAAAAAAAAAAAGTGCCTTCAGTCCGAACTAAGCGATTTGCATCGTCATTCATAATAAGGATAGCTAAGGACTGGAACAGTTTGCCTGCGTCAGTTTTTCCGCCCGATTACCTATAATGTGGGTGTCTTCAAAGCTAGAGTGAATAGGCTTTTAATAAGCCAGTGTGCTTTACCATCCTAGATTGCGTCGCCGCTTTCCATCAGGTGGGACTGCAGTCAAGCACTGGCTTATAGGGAGTTAAATAATAATAATAATAACAGCCCTTGTTTATGTCCCACTGCTAGGCACGGGCCTCCCTTCAAGATGAAGGGGCTTAGGCTATAGTCCACCACGCTGGCCAAGTACGGGTTGGCGGACTTCACACGTCATTCGAAAGCTAGTTGATCTTTCTCAGACCTGCAGGCTTCCTCGCAATGTTTTTCTTCACCGAAAGCTAGTAACAATCGCACAAAGACGATTCATGACTAATTAAAGAAATGAGAGGTGCGAGGCGGGGTTCAAACCTGCACACCAGCGGAGACATCATCACTATCATCACTAGTCGAAAGAGATCCACTAAACATGGGCCTCACGCCGGTCTTAGGGATCGCAGTATAGGTGACAGATATATTCCAAAGAAAGACGCTGCTGCCCGTCTTCCCGCTCTCACATAGTCTCCTCTTACGACATCCAACGAGAAGAGATGGGGGGATGCAATTCTAACACAGCACCCCACGAAGAACCGAAGCATATCGATTGATACTCATGACAACTCACTTTAGACACTTCCTCCCGGTGTCCCTTCATAACGGCGAGCTCCTTGAAGTCAGATCTGACGTCGTATATCCTGGCCGAGCAGTCACTCGACGACGTCGCCATGCGGTGGCCGGCCCAATCGAAGCATATGTCTAGCACCTACATTAATGGTATGTTTGTTTTACTAATCAATTTAGAGACGAATTGAGAAGGAATTGAACCGGATAATAAGCGATAGTCTGCCAATAGACTACTGCGCAACCGCTCGTCACCTAAGACGTTAGGTAATAGTCTCTCTAACTCCAGTAATTGAAGAAGAAGAACGACATTTATTCACCAGTTTCAGTGAAGAACACAGCAATGTTTAGAAACTTTTTTTTTTCTGTCGTGGGAAACAGAAGATACTTGGATTCTTACTCCCTAACAGGGTTTAGCCACCCTGGGAGGTTCCTGGTGGCCTCCATTGACGCTGTGGAGAGTTCCGGGCACTCCGTTTGGACCTCACCAGTCCCGCTAGCACAGCATGCCCGCTAGAGCACGACCCGGGGAGCAGTGTACGCTAACCTCAAATGTTTAGAACCTGCTGCTTGATGGCATAGTACCTATCTGTTACAGCGGTGGTATTAGGTACTCTAACTGGAACTACCGTCTGGTAAAAATCTTTCTTAACCAAATTAGTAATAAAAAAATAAAAATGTAATGTAATGCAATCAAAAAAAAAGAGGCTAATTGCCCAAATGCCCCAGAAGAAGGGTAATGTTTACCGGGAGTATGTATGAATGTATGTATGTCTATTTCTTGGGCACGGCCTATAGACTAAACGGTTTGATGGACTGCGAGTTAGTTGGATTCGTCTCAGTTATGCATCGATATACTATCTAAACAAGATTAGCTGTCACGGCCCGAAAAGTGGTCACGAAAATAGAGAGGCTGTCGCTTATTTCAAATTAGTACGAGCCGACAACAGGATGTATCGAAATTCCTTATTGCGCGTTTATAAACTGTCCAAATAATATAATACTTATCGTAATACTAAAATTGCAGATGGGGAATTTTTTTTTCGTTTCGTTTTCTTATTACTACTAGTTTAAATAATAAATATAAGTAAGATATCATTATAATACGAAATAAAAATTAATTATTTGATATTTTCTCCGCTAGAGACTGACAAAATTAATGTTGCCGATAGGCGTGTCGCCACTGTCTATACGAAACTGTCATTACCATAATAAAAAAGTTAGTTCTCATTTTTGCCACCAGCACGGATAAGTTTGTAAGTCAGTACACACACAATGGAAACACACCTGTTTTGAACCTTATTTTATAGTGGTTAAGATTTTCTTTTAAATGAGTACATTTTTGTTTCAGTCAAAACAACTACTTTTTTTCGTATAATTTTGGCGGTTTTATTGAGTTTTCTTTATCTCCGATGTAAAGGTTTTATGTGCCAACACTACTGCATACAGAATTAGACTTTATTACTACATGTGAAGGCTGCTATTAGTCCGACGTTCCGAATTATTTAAAACTATTTTCTACAATTTCTAGCTGCGTGTATAGTTGTGTAAATAAATGTAACCGCGACCACATTTTCGATGTCATTTTGTTCGTGACAGCTAATCTAGTTGGTATAGTATATCGATGCAGTTATGGGAGTGACATAGGCTATATATTCTTCCAAAAAAATAATATGGCGGCCGTTAGCCGCCATCCTGTATTTTTTTTTAACTTACAAAAACATCGATATGGTTATCAAAAAAAAGGTCTTAGTTAACGGGGAGAGTCGAAATATGTCGTACGTTGATGTACAACGTGTATACTTTTTAGTTATGTTTAAAGCAATTTAAGCCCATTTTGTTAGTTCGCAGTCGGGATTTTTGTGCGTTTATAATTTATACTTGATTTAGCATAACTTTCAGTCAATAGCAGAGCAACAGTATGTTTATAAACTGCACCTCATCAGTATGACCGGCAACGGTGGCGAGACACGAGCTTTGCCGTGCATCCCATAATTTGGCGCTGCCGTCTAGTGAAGACGACCCCACCAGAGAACTGTCCCAGTTGAACTGCACGTTGGATATCTCGCCATCATGACCCTTCAGCACCGACACGCGCCTGGAACATAACATAATAGATATTAATCTTAGGAGGGAGGGGTTGCCATAATCCCCATACTAGGCAGGCGTCTTGGGGATTAGGTGGTAGGTAATCCAATAGAAAATGCTGCTGCTCGTCTTCTTGTTTTTCCCCTAGTCACCTCTTACGTCACTAAACAGGACGAGATGGGTGGGTGCTAGACCTACCCGGATACCCCACGGGTAAACGGCGCCTACTGATTTTGTAAGAGCTACAACTACATGTAAAGATATTATAGTGCTTTAACTTTTTTATCAGGCGCTACAATTTAAGATTACATACAGCTACTCACTCCTTCAATCTGGTGTCCCACATGGATATGGTGCCGTCGAATGATCCAGTGATGAGCTTCTGACCTTCGTTTGGGTCAAACTGTAGGGCGATGACCTCTGCCGTATGCCCCATGTAAGTATGAATCTCGTGACCTATGTATATAATAATTATGTAAAATAAACACACAGCCAATGTATTCTCTATCTCAAAATACTATAAAATATATTACGTTTTAAGTCATTCTAATTGTACGCTTTTTGAAACAATTTACACAGTTTAATTTATCGCAGATTTCAACCTCACCCATTTCTAGCATGTCTTCGAGATATTCTAAATTTATATAAATACCTATATGTTCAGTGCCTTCTTTTTGCTCTCGAGGGAGAAGCATTCAAACCCTGGGACGCGGCTGTCGCATCGGCACATGAAAGGGACCTGGACTCTCCGGTGGGATCTTTACCAGGAACCCCTCAATGTGTCGCCTTTGAGCCCGCCGTCGGGGGGCGCATTATAGCCCCCCGGGAACCTATCACGGTGCTCACGGGGATGAGAGTCGCAACCCCGCCGCCGTCCTCCTCGGAGTCGCCGCCGTACTCCATAGACGTCCTAGGGCCCACACCCCGAACGTCCCGCGACTCCGAAGGGCAGCAGAGTACCTATAATTAATACATAAAATACTTGGTATATAAATCTACCAGAACCGACCACTTGAATACACAATGACGTAATTATTTTATTGTTAGAGTGACAAGAAGTTATAATTATTTTATACATTTACACACAATGTGTAATGGAAGACTTGCAAAGGTCGTCAAAGTATATACCTACTTAGCATTTTTATGATATTTAATTACTAGATAAACACTAGAACCACCAAACTAATTTGTAGTAAACGGCTGGATAGAAATCTTAATAGAACATAACTAAAACCATCCCGATTAAACCAACTACCAAATTACAAACAAAACAATAGTTGTGGAAATAATAGTGTTTGTACCTGTGCGAACATCAAAGAGTTTGGCGGTGTGGTCCATGGATCCAGTGCCTACCAGGTCGCTCTTGGCGTTGAACTGGGTAGCGACCACCTCGCCACGGTGGCCGAACAAAGTGGCCAGACACTCCCCTGTCTCGGGGTCCCAGATCTTCGCGGACTTGTCGAATGAACCGGTCAAAACGCGGTTGCTAAGCAAAGGATGGAAAATTAGATAGATGTTCAACTAATCTAAAGATTTCCATTCGATTATCTGAGAGTCTCCTCTATGGGGTATAATACTGACCACGCAGGAAAGTTGAAGTCTACAGAATAGACGACGTTTTGATGTCCTGATAGAGTCTTTAGCTCTTTTCCGGACTCGACGTCCCAGATCTTGCAGGTCCTGTCGTAGCTGCCGGTGAGACATCTGTGCAAATGAAGCGCAATAATATTTCTTTATATTTCGTATTAATTTCCTTTATGTTCTGAAATTGCGAGTGACTTTAGCAAAAGTAGAGAATTTACGGAATAAATAAAGTCACAAAATATAACGACGCGCTACAGCGCGTCGTCTTTTACCAAATTGTGCTACAGCACAATTTGGTAAAAAACGAATACTGAAGAGACAACGGTTGTAAAAAGATAGATCCATGCGTCGGATGGACATGCAGAAAGTAGGTCCTGCGCCTGACTTCTCCCCGATCGAGTCTGTCTTCCGTCCCATAGGACTGTAAGAGGTTAAAGGAAGAGAGAGTGCGCTTGTGTCTACGAAAACACTTGTGCACTATAATATCTCCCGCAAAGATGACTCCTGTAAAAGATTGGCCGCTGTTGTCGTATCGGCCAGGAGGACATTAGTATAATTAGGATAGCTTACAATATCCACTAATCACCTTTTCCCTGTTTTATCGAAGGCAACGTTTGTCAGAGGCAACACGTGTGTCATCAAGGTCTTGTATATGTAGAACCTCTTGCCAGTGGGGCCCTCGTGCTCGATCCGCTTCTTCAGCATATCCAGGCATTGTTCCAGCTGCTCACGAACCTCTTCGGTAATTAATGCTTCTTTCTGATATAAATATTTAGCTAAATCTTTGACGTTTGAACTGGGGGAAAAGAGAACTAACATAATATGAAGTTCAGCTTATAATCAATCTCTGGCAATATTTCACATCACTTTCTATAGGTAATAAGCATTGTTACATTGAATTCTTCAAGATGATTTTGATCTCTACATAAAATTAAATCTCAGGGTCTGGCAATTTCATCAGCCACACTGCCCTATCCACCGGGACATATTAATGTTTACACAATGCTGCTTGGCGGCAGAATATCTGGCAATGCTGTTGGTACCTACCTACTTGGACGGTCCCTAGCACAAGAGCATTACACCTAGTATATTAAGCACAGGTCTTTGTAATGTTTTGGATTAAAATTAAATCCAACTTGATCACTTACTTGCAGTTCAAATCAAGTAAATCTATATCTTTATTCTTTACGACCCCTTTCTGCAAATACTCCAGAATAATACCAGGAGGATGGTATCTTAGGTGAAACTTGAGCAACTTCATATTTATGAACCAAACTAAATGGATTAATAATTCATTTTAATACTTTTTTTTTGGTGTTTGTAGTAAAATTGATTCTAAAACTGTCAGGATTTTGTCAATAGTGAGGTTTCCATGGTGACGATCAGTGCGTTCTAAAATTATAGACTTAAAAAGGTTTTTAGGTCAAATATTAACCTCATCTGTGTCGCTTTACGTTTGGGGTGTGGAACCTAGATGTACAGACGACGACTCCGAGAAGGACGGCGGCGGGGTTGCGATACCAGTCTCCGTGAGGACTGTGTCTGCTTTCCGAAGGGGTTATAAAACGCCGCCCCTCCCGGCGGGCTCAATGGCAAGGTACTGAGGGTTTCCTGGTGCAGATCCCACCGGAGAGATCAGATCACATGTGCAGATGCACGATCGCGGCGGTTTTAGTGGATAAGAATCCCACATAACCTACTTGACCCCCATAGGTCTCGGGTTTCTATCGAAAGTTTCCCCCGCGATAAAATAAATAGTTGCTGCTTTGCTGTTTACCTTACCCGTCCTTATGCCTTATGTCGTAGCCGATATTACCCTTATACTCAGAGTAATTAGAATGGAGCTAGTATCGCGTCGATTCGCCGAACAAATTTTTCGTGGCACTTTTGCGGGGTGCAAGAGGCGAAGTAAACACACACAGATACAATTTCACGCATATCCACACTATAATAAACTCGCAACACATTCAAAAAGATACGCACACAAATAAAGATTGACCTGAAGATATGAACAAAATTTGGCAGAGGGGTTAGCGCTTCATGCTATCTCCAGTGGTGTCTCCTCTAAGCCCTTATACGACCACAGCGGCCAATCTTACACGAGATCAGCCATCTACGCGGGAGATTTTGTAGTGCACAAGTGCTTGCGTAGATACAAGTGCATTCTTTCTTCCTTTACTCCCACAATCCGTTGGAACGGTAGTTCGACACGACCGGGGAGAAGACATTGAGGTAAATGTACAATGGGAGAAGTCAGGCTCAGGACCGACGTTTTACATGCCCATCCGGCACATGAATCATCCTACTTTCCAGACGATGAGGTGATCGGTCTGCATTATTCTAGCCAGTAAGGAACAACTACACAAAGTGGTTGCTTCCCGCGGAATTGGAACCCGGGGCTCTGGGTATTATTTATCTAAATACTTTTTTTTAAAGTATAGGTATGAGTATAGGTATGAAACTGCCAACTTTGGGATCAGTAGACCGTATGCCAGGATATTGACTTGATCCTGCCAGGATTTATAACTGAATTTTGCCAGGATATTATTATCTTATTAATATTCTTTCAAGAGCTGGGGCCTCTACCATCAGCTTTTATGGCAGTGTTAAAATAATATTACTTTTCCATAGGAAAGTGACACAGATATAGACGCAGCTCTGTTACTTTCTGTGTCGAAAATAATATTACAATAATACTGCTCCAACAGATGGTGGGAAACCCCCGAATTGGTAATAAACTAACTGACCATATTCGACCATATCGACTTATTTGTGTTAGTGTGGTTTTACAAGAAATTACACGTCTTATGTATATTGTGGAGGATTTCTTCTTTGTATTTCAGTAACTGACAAGATTTATAAACCTAAAATTTGCGCGGTTTATACATCAAATGGGTTTGGCTACGGACGATGGACTCGCGCTGCAACAGAGTCTGTTGCAATTGGCCAATTTCAGGTGTCTTACGAAACCACCGCGCGATGTTTTGACCGATAATCTACAATCTTCGCGTGCTTACTGTACAAGTACGCGAAGAAGACGCTAATATGCACATTGCGTTTTTCATGATGATGATAGATGCCCATATATCTTACGAAGGTCTTCCTTGGGCCCGATTTTAATGCACCTTACCGCACTTAAATACGTCAATTAGGGTTAATGACCATTAATACAGTTATTGAAATCGGATTTCGACACTCACAAGCAATTAATACTTTATACTCATAGCTAGTGACCTCTGTTCGGTAAACGATCAGTTAGGTAAGCATTTGAACTGAGTGTCTCTATGCTTCGGAGGGCACATTCCATGAAGCTATTAGGGTCAAAGTGGAGGAAACACTCCCAAATACATGCCTGAGGTCAACGCTATCCCTTTCATTGAGGTAGGATCTCTCTTTCTAAGAGGGCAACCTTAATGTTTCATGAAAAATCAGGACATCTTTTTAACTTCGTCGCATAATACGACTTACTTGGCTTGTTTACCAAGTGTCTGGGTGTTTTATCTATATAAGTATGAATTTACAAAAAAAAAGGATATAAGTATTAGTATCAGTTGCCTGGTTTCCATAGTACAGGCTCTGCCTAGTTTGGGATCAGATGACCATGTGTGAATTGTCCCAGGATATTATTATATTATTATTATGCTTTAAGTTTAAACCGATTAAATATGTCTAGTTGCTTAATCAGTCTGATTATGGGTTGGAGCAGCCCAAATACGGAAGAACTGTGTACAAGAAGAACAAACTGTGATTGATAGGGAAACAGATGATAAATAAATAAGGACCTCCTTCTGGCCGATATGACCACAGTGGGTATTTTGAAAGATCTCAGTCTACGCAAAATATATTATAGTGCGCAAGTGCTTGCGTAGACACAACTGCACTCTCTCTCTCTCTCTCTCTCTCTTCCGTTTACCTCTCAAAATACGATGGTATGAAAAACTGACACGACCGGCGAGAGACCAGGTGCAGGATCAACATTTTACATGCCCATCTTACGCATGGAGCATCTTACTTTACAGAAAATCAAGGGATAAATAATAAGCTAATGGTTGTGAAAATAAAAGCATATGAAGTTATGATTAAAAAAAATATTGTGCTATAAAATCATTTATTCAGTACGTTTAACGATCTCCGATTAATCACAAGATACTGAATAGCAATTAGCATTATATGCAAACAGCTAAAACACCTTTTAACCAACACATTAGACGATAGAAAAAGCATTCGCGGTAAATTTAGTTTTCCATTGGACCAACAGCAGATCATTGCAGCTTCATCAAATTTATTTTTCAATGGGACAATGGATAGTCATAGGTACATTCCTTCACTCAATATTTTTAGGAAATCTACAAGAAAATAAAAAATGTATTAATATTCACCAGGGGTAAATAAAACAGTATGTATATTTATGGAATGATATAGGTACTCTACAATCCAACCACAGCGGCTAATCTTTCGCAAGATCAGCCATCATCCAGTGCACAAATGCTTGCGTAGACACAAGTGCACAAGTGTACTTTACATGCCTATCCGACGCATGGATCATCTTACTTTACAGACAATGACCGGCCTGCATTATCCTAGCCAGTGAGGAACAACTACACATAGTTGTTGCTCCCCGCAGGATTCGAACCTGCGACCCCCGGTATGCAAGCAAGCGGTTTACCACTGCGCCACGGAGGCTACTAGACGCGACAGGACTAGGAGGCGACAATAATAAATATGATTTTAATAATATGTATCTAATAAGTTACAAAACTAACTGTACCTAAACTTAACCTACATACCTACACACTTGTAAAATTAATGAACATACAATATGTTTTCAATATCAATCCTTTGAACTAAATACATCGTTTATTTTTTGATCATAAAGTGGCGGTAAAAAATCCCCAAAACGGAAAGTCTTCAAAAAATCTTTACCATGGTTACTCTATTAAAATAATGTGAAATATTTTAAAATTAAATAATTCAAGTACAAATTAATATAAACTTAAACCCAATACTAACAAACGAACTGAAAACGTGTTATGTGCCTATCGAAAGAAGAACTGATCGAAAATATGGTGCATAATGCACAGGGATCATCGGTAGGTAATTATTGAACAAAATCGCACTTACGAGTGATATTCGGTATTAAATACTGGATACAACATATTTTTGCAACCAAGTACTGCACATTTTATCACCATTTTTATGATTTTAATTCACTTTATCGTGAAATTATGGTATTTAAATGTTTGATCGATTTATATGACAGACAGTTTCATGCTGACAATAAGCGACAGTGTTGCCACAAAATACGAACCCTTAAAATCGGTAATTAAAATTGCATTTGAGTATAATTGGCGAAAACACAATAGAGCATTATTCTAATCGAACTCGCAGAACAGTACCAATAATTTTTTTATTAGACATGATTGTCATCGTATTTTAAGTTTTCGGGTGGAAAACATTCTTTTGATGTGTAAGTAAAGCATTTCTATATTAGGGTATCCATTTCTCGGGTAATTTCAATTATAACATGGACCACACATCGGACCTCAATGAAAGGGATAGCGTATGCCTCAATCAAGTATTTGGAGTTTGGGCTCCATTGTTGACCTACTAGCTTCATGGCACATTCAGTCGGTCCCGGCTAATGTCATCTAGACTAACGACTGCTGTCAGGGGCCTAAGGGCAGTTTGAAAACTCTAAAAAAATAATAATAATAATATCCTGGGACAACAATAACTCTGACAACAGGTTGGCCACTAACGATACGACAAGAAACAACAATATTTTATACTTTGATAGTGGGTAGAGACGCTCGATAATGGAAAATATGTAAGTCAGTGCAGTGAACGTGAAGGTCTTGCTTGTGACACTAGGCTAAAGAAAAAAATTCTGGCCACAACACTACGTGTGACGGGAACAGGCAAAGAAAATACCCCACTTCCGTGAGCATTAGCGAACGGTGCCTTTATTAGCCGCACCGAACAAAAGGCCGGCCCACATACGCTCGTGCCGGCGGAGAGTCGCACAAAGAGCTGAAAAGACGACAAGATGACGCTTTTCATGGATACGCACTGACATATATTTGTCGTTTTTTTTTGCAATATTTGAGCGAACTCTCTGTGTACGTGTATCTACAAAACTTGGTAGAGTTCTCGTTTTATAGACGTCAAAGTCGTAATTGTTAAGATGGATTCAAAAACACTTAATACGCAAATGAACTGTTTCATCCGCAGCCAAAAAAGGTCCACTGATGAACAAAGGCCTTCCCCTTAAAAGGGAGGGATTGCTATAATCCCCACGATAAATGCACCCCATGTCTTGGGGATTGCAGTACAGGTGGTAGGTAATGCAACAGAATGGCGCTGCTCAGTGGCGGACTAAGCCTGTCGGGGGCCCGGGGCGGCAAACAGTAGGTAAAGAGGCCCCCTGTCTTATATAATATACTTACAACACATAACATTATGGCCGTCTTTGAGATTTATTTGAGGGGACATATCAGCTAGATTATTTCAAACAAGCTTTAAGAGTTCCGTAATGATTTCTGATATTAACGCGAATATTACACATTGAAATAACGTGAATATTACACATTGAAATAAAACTATTTTTAAGAGTACCGCACAAACTCAGTTATCACATATCAATCTCACTTTGATAGTCAGGGTTTGTGCGCCGGAACTCTAAAATAATCTAGGTATGATGTACCTACTCTCTATTACGTGGTAGGTACGAGTAGGTAGGTACTTAAATACATCGATGCTTAAAAATAACTTTTGGAGATTGGAGGCCCCCTTGGACCCGAGGCCCGGGGCGGACCGCCCCCTCCGCCCCCCCGTTAGTCCGCTACTGGCGCTGCTGCCCATCTTATTTCACCTCTTACGGACAACCAACTGGAGGAGATGAGAAGGTGCTATTCATACCCGGTAATAATACACCCTGGTAATAATTAACTGTTTGTGACAGTTGAAAAGCTGAGTTAGCTAAAAGAGTTACAGCTCGGCTACGAAAACATAGGAATTACTTCCACCTTATACAAGGTTGTATGTCCCTTTGCATGGCTGAGATCCAGTGAAAAGGATTGAAATCTAGAGAATTTTTTTTATACTACCAAGGTGGCAAGCAAGCATGCGGCCCGCCTGATGGTAAGCAGTCACCGCAGCCTATAGGCGCTAGCAACACCAGAAGAATCACTAGCGCGTTGCCGACCCTTAAGACATTAGATATTAAGTCTTTGTGTCCTGTAATTTCACTAGCTACAGTGTCCTTCACGCCGGAACACAGCAATGCTTACGCACTGCTGTTTGGCGGCAGAATATCTGACACTGCGGTGGTACCTACCTGGACTGAATAACTTGTGTCTGTGTGACGAAAGTGTTACGTCAATGTTAACAGGCAGGTGTGTTGCTTACTATCGGGCGAACGATTTCTTTGTCTCGTGACTAGACGGATTGATCGTGTACCCTACATAAGAGTGGTATAGCGCTTCTCCATAAAAGACTACTGCGTCGTCGCGAGCACCGCGCGAGTGCCGGGGGGAGCAAACATTTCTGCTCACCCCGGAACGTGCTCTAGCGAGCGTCCGGCGTAGGAGAGACTCTTGCGAGTTCCGGACAGTGTCTCCATAGCGATGAAGGCCACCGGGGAGGTTTTAGTGGGTAACAACCTATCCTCCGCCCTTACGAAGACTGGGTACCTTTTGAAGGTTAGGAAACCGTCAGCAACAAAAAACGGTGATAGATCTCTTATCATCGCAGTGTCAGTACAATGCACCTGTCTATATCGTTTCGTAATAAGTCTTCTCGTCAAAAAGCTGCAGCAAAAATGTTTTTAACTAAACAGGAATGTAGTACCAAAACTAACTGAATATTCTACAAATAAGCATGTCATAAAGAACGAGTCTACACACAAACCTTGGAGCTTCGGTTCCCATGCGGCTTTATTAGTACATACATACCATTGTTGAGCAATTTCCGGTGGGCTCGCCATTATATTGTGCTTTATAACCTGTTTTGTGTGTCGTTTTCTTGCAAACTATGATTAAGAATGAGCCAATTAAGCCTCATTCCTAATCAATGTTCCCAATGACTTAATCACCAATGTCTTGTTTATAGGCAGGCGTGCCGCTTGCCATGTGGCCACAGACGTATTAGGGATGCTACGCATCATGTGGCGTACGTCTTGCTTCTTTCATTTGCACTACTCCTACTACTACTACTACTTAGTCGTACACTCCTGGCGGAGTGGTCGTGGTCATGGATTGTCTGACATATTGGTCACGGCTTCTGCGAGACTTCTCCATGTCTCCCTATTCGTGGCACTGCGTGTACATTTACTAAGGGAACACTTTGTTGATGATTTTATGAGGTATGTCCATCTTGTGGGTGATCTACTCCTACTAGACGAACTCATTAGCCAAGTGCATAGGTCGAAGACCCATACAAAGGGGTGAATAAATATTGAAATAAATCGATAAAAACCTTCACGTTATCTTATACTGTGTGTGTAGCTACCGTCAAGCTCCAGCGCTTCCCCATAGCCCATAGCGCATGGTCTTGATTATTATCACGCCACCACCGGGCTTGGGGTGGTGAAGCGTGACGGCGTTGTTGCCCTACGATTAGCAACCCTACACGTCCGGTCCGGCAGGTTGCGCTTGCGCCTAGGTCCTTGACCGATAATGTTACCAGGAAATTGGCATTCTCCCTTAAATAGCGGTAAATTTTGCAAGTAGCAGAATGGAAATTTTATGATTGAAAAAACTTTAATATCAATACCTATTATTATTATTTAATTATTATTCAATTTACTCCATTACATGCTTTTACTATTAAAACTACATAGCGCAAACCTCAATGGGTTTGTCTGCATGCTGTCATTCGTCCAATGTGTGTTTAAATAGATATCTAGTGAACAATTTGGTCTTGTACACCCAGATAATGGCACTTAAGCTTGCGCTTAACAACATCTTTGCTACAACTATTTAGGGAATCAATAATGTTATAAGGTAATTCATTCATAAGTTTAGGCAATACATAATTCACTGTTCTTGTACCATATGTGTTATTGTATTTAGGAAGTAGTCTTAGGTTTTCTGGACGTTTCCTAGTCTTTACTTCTTCTCGTCTTAAATTATGTTGTAGTACTAAATATTTTGTTTGCTCAAAAATGTTTAAAATGTTACAATATTGAAATAGTCCTGCCTCGTTTACCTTACATTTTTTTCTAATATGTTTTGGCTCTATTGTTTTTAGCATTCTTACTTGCATATTATATATCTCATTTAAATGTGTCTTATAAGTTAAACCATAGCTACTCAGGCCATAACAGATGACAGATGCAGCCAGGGCTAAATAAATTATTTTCAAAGTTTTAAATGGTAGCTTACCTACACCGATTGTGAGTGGTTTTTAAATATGACATAAGAGAAGGGGCATTTTGATTACTAAAGTACTTATGTCATAAGTGTTCACTAGCTCCCGAATAAAAAGTATCTTAGATTGCTTAAAAGTAACATCATTCGACATTCACGGAAATAAACAAAAAAAAATACGATGATACACAGAATTTCATTACGAAAACCAGGAAGTGATTGCATCTAGCAACACCTGAGGTGACCTGCGCGTGCGCAGTCCGCAGTCCGCCGCGTGTCAGGTGAGCGCGCACACGCACAGGCACGCTTCCTAATTCAAAATTCGAATCGCGAATTCGCGCGCGACAACTTTTACTTTCTTTTTTATTATTACGTCGGAATCGGGTCAAGTTTTGTAACAGATGTGCGTTTGACATAACATAGTGTTATTGTGATGTGCTTGCGGTTTAGAATGAAGTGATTTTGGGAAACAGGGAAAAGAAAATGTAAGTCACGCTAATTTTGAATTTCACGGTAGCTTACGTTTAAAACGCCAATGGTTTACACGTACTTACATAGAGATACAATAATATCATTATGTAATTAAAGGTTGTTAGTTATTTGATAAGCTTTACATAGAAGAGTATTAAACGTGAGCTGTTTACCATTTTTATGGCCTGTAATTGTAGCGATAGTGCAGTAGAGTCGCGCTCTAGGTTCGCCGAATGTAATAAAATAAAGGTATAAAGGTATATAGGTAGGTAAAGGTATGGTATGAATGTGTAATTTAATGGGGTTAAGTCCTTCATTTGATAGAATTGAATAGTATACTATTTATTGTACGAAAATTTATATACTTAAGTGCATTGAAGAAAAGAGTGCCAAAGAGAAGGCGGTCTAAGAATCAAGAATAAGAAGAAGAATAAGATCGCTAAGATGCAATTTCTTCCAGACAACCTAATTGAAAGAAATAATGATATTATATATATTTTAATTAATAAAGACAATTAGAATTAGATTTGATGGTGGTAAATACCAAAAATATTGACAACAAACAAAGAAATCGCAACTAGCGATAAGACCACCCAATGTACTACCATTGTATAAAATGTTTGTAATTTGTAGTATTTCCTGTTCTTTTTGGTGTGCAATAAAGTGTTGTATATCTATCTATATAACTAATTGTAAATAATCCTTCACAAAAAAAACATAGTTATCGGGGTATTCATTCAGTGTTAGAATGATTTAAGTATGTTACATTTATTGATGACAGAAATTTATGAACAAAAAATAAAAACTATCAAAAATATTACATCAATGTTCGGTTTTATTAAAATTAAATTACTATGCATTTTATATGCAGGCATGGTAACAAGCTATAGTAGTTATCTTGACACTTTACAACCTCGTCGTGTCATTATGAACTGAATTTATCAACCTTGTAGTGACCACTTTCCAATTTTGTTTATTTTATTATTTAAAATTAAAACTAACGACCTGTCTTAACCTCAAAGTGTATTTATTTAATTTATTGCATTGCAGCTGCTAGTAGTAAATAGCTATATTTCACAACATTATTATTGTATGGTTAAAAAAATATTTTATTATAGGCTGCCCAATCCAGAATGTAAATTCGATCATAAAGAGTCTTTAAGATTGAATTTACATTCTGGATACACAATTTACATTTTAACGAATAAACCTATAAGTACGTGTGCATCGTCTATAATGCACACGTACTTATAGGTTTATTCGTTAAAGCTTGACCCCGGGTTTATTAAATATGTTCTAAATTTAACTATATGAGTTATAGTTATATATGACTATAATGAGTTATATGTATTAGTTATGTGTCATGCGTGGAGTATCCAGGTAAGAATAGCACCCTCCCCATCTCCTCCCGTTGGGTGTCCGTAACAGGCGATTTAGGGGAAACAAGGAGACGGGCAGCAGCGTCTCTATATTGGATTACCTACCACTGCGATTCCCAAGACGTCTGCCAACCGTGGAGATTATGGCTACCCCTGCCTTATGAAGGGAAGGCGGACGTCATTCGGTTGATGGTGATGATGACTACAGAAGAGAAGAAACAAACACATAAGTATATTAGTTCACCTTTGCTCACTATAACCTACTATGATTTAACTTTTGAGGGCCATACAGCGCAATGCCCTGAGTGCAGTGCATAATGTATCTGCATTACGCCAATTACGCTTACCCATTAAGATATATATGTACAGTAATCATCATCAGCATAAATATGTCCACTGCTGAACAAAGGACTCACCTTTGAAGCGTGGGATTGCCGTAAACCCCACACTTGGCAGGCCTCTTGCGAAGTAAATACGTATATTGGCGGGCCTGTTGGTCTAGTGGTTAAACACCCTACCCACCGACCAATAGGTCGTGGGTTCGATTCCCACCAAGTGTCTGGGTGTTTTATCTATATAAGTATGTATTTACGAAAAAAAAAGTATATATGTATTAGTATCAGTTGTCTGGTTTCCATAGTACAGGCTCTGCCTAGTTTGGGATCAGATGACCGTGTGTGGATTGTCACAGAATATTATTATTATTTCATGTTTTCTTTACTCACGGGCTTAACCCGGTCTTTTTAGGCTTGCGTGGAGACGAATCCAACACGTAGAGGCCCGTTTTAGAAGAAGTAAATGATGAGTAATACACCTCCCGGGATTAATTGCCACAATGATGAAATTACCGCAGTTGACCTCGGCAGGTGGTAGGGACTATTGCAAGTATGTGAAAAGAATTCTAAGTTTATGGGGTTGAGCATTTGGTAGACTGGCGACTGGGCTATTTCAAAAGGCCGGGGTCACTTGCCATAATTTTATTTCGAATTATTTTGCGGCAAGTGGTGACTTGCTACCCACTAGATGGGCTCCCTAAATGATCGTCAGCGGACGACAGGGAGCAACACCGGTGTGAATGGCTCAGGGGTGTCGAGAGGTGTGCTGCGCTTTCTCCGAAGTTACTCGCGGCGTTATGCCCTTTAACAATTCCACCCCTGGAGAATATAGCTCTAACAGCTCCTCTCTGGACGGCCATTTAAGGCAAGCCAGAGCTGAGAGTCCTGCGGGCCCCTTTTGGCTTCCACTCGGCCGACGAAGACACGCCGAGGTGGGGGCCCTGACCGACTCTCTGGAGCACACGGGTCCGTGGTGTCGTTACGCACCAACAGCTCGCCACAAGATGCCCTGCGGGCTATTATTATTATAATAATTAAGACGTTTCACAAGTACGTTTGAAGTATTCGTAATACATTTGCAGCCAATTCTCAGTACAGGTAGAACGTTTTTGAAGGGCGAAAGGACTTTTATCCATATCCATTGTGTTTTGACCAGTTTACCTGGTATTGTTTATTAGCGTCTTAACTGCCCCATTTACAGTCACTTAATAAACACTTATAGTACTGTAGGTTTATTTTATGCACATCCAAAAACATTTGCTAACGGTAAAAAATAAATATCTTGATGTAAGCTGTATCTTGTAAACCAGTAATCTGATTTCAAAATACCTACATGTATAATGCAATGCAATGCTTTTAGAATTCTGGTGAATTTTTTTAACACATACGTACTTTGGTTGGATGCCATTAGCTTTACCCACAGTTGGATGCCATTAGTCGCAGAATGTTTGCTTCGGCAGCCTCTTTAAAAAGGCTTCGTAATTTTCTACCCACTGCCACTAAAGTTGCGCTTGCACAATCACTTCTTTTCCCTATACTAGATTATGCTGACGTTTGTTATCTGGACGTGACAGAGGATCAATTGAATAAGCTAGAGCGATTGCAAAATTTGTCCATTAGGTTTATATTTGGCTTGCGTAAATTTGACCATATTTCCCAATTCCGTGAAAAACTCAAATGGTTACCCTTTCGTCTCCGACGAAATCTTCACATTTTATCTCTTCTCTATAATATATTGTTTAACCCGTCCACCCCCTCTTATCTTAGGGAACGTTTCGATTATTTGTCGAATTCTAGCACCTATAGTCTTAGGTCCTCGGAAAACCTTTGTCTTACGATGCCCTTACATAGCAGTTCCTTCTATGACAAATCCTTCACGGTGCAGGCGGTTCGCCTGTGGAATTCCTTGCCCGTTTCTATAAGGCGTGCTTCGTCATTGCCAATTTTCAAAGATCTAGTGAAGAAGTTTTATTTGGCGGAATAAATTAATCGGTATTTGTGTAATTTTATTGTTATATTAGTACGTACTGATTTATGTATGTTTATAATAGTATTATTTGATGTATGTTTATATATTATACTCATATGAATATATATAATTATAGTTTACAACATATGTGTTTTTATGTGTCTTTGTGTTAATGTTACCTATTCATGTCGAGTGCGCGCACCCTCTGCTCTTTGTAACTTCTTTATTTTCCTCTCCATCCAAAGGTTGCCTGGAAGAGATCGCTTTTAGCGATAAGGCCGCCTATTGTTGCATTTTTTATTAATTTGTGTCTTATTCTTTTTGTATCTGTTTGTTTGTGCGCAATAAAGAATTGTCTATCTATCTATCTATCTACTTTAAATAATCCCGAAGAAGAGAAAGGGTGGATATCTGAAAACACGTATAATTACATCATCATCATCAGAAGCCGAAACACAGCCACTGCTGAACAAAGGCCTCCCCTTAGAAAGGAGGGGTTGGCATAATCCCCATGCTTGGCAGGTAACTTGGAGATCGCAGTATAGGTGATATTGTAAGTATATCACCTATACTGCGATCTTACGTTTATTTAAGTCAGTTAAAACCGGGTTCCACTTTTTACTTGCCCTGCGAAACACGGAGACGCTTAGTTTAAATGGCATTAAATGGTCACCCATTTTTGTAATGGCCTTGCCTTACGTTGCTTAACCTAGCGGTATAAAATTTACTTTACGACTTATTCTCATACTTACCAAATATACTTACATTAAAAATTTCATAACAATCGGTCGAGCCGTTACGGAGGAGTGCGAAACAAACACTGTGACACGAGATTTTTATAGATATGAGAAAGAAGATAGTCATTACGTTGCTTAAAAAGTACTATACTCACTTAGGTCAAGTTATAAACTATATTTAGTATAATGTAAATAACAAAATATATCAAATATTTTGTTATTAACATATACTAAAAAAAATTGACAAATATACCTACACAGCAGGTACGCCAACACCAACTTCTATAATATTTAAATTATTTTATACTTTTCAGTGTTATTGAAGTCGGTTAAGTTTAAAAATAATATTTTATTTTATTCTTTTTAGTGTTTTCATACATAAAGATTGAACCATCGAAGTCGGTACAATGATCTAGATAGGTTATGACATTATCGTCTACATAGTTTTACATAATTCATGTTTCTTCAGAAACAATTTATCCGGTCGTAATGAAATTTGCATGGAATCATCATAGTAGTTTACGCTCTCGAATAAAAAAAATAATAATCGAAACCAGTTTATAGTTGTCAGAGTAATGTAATGGAGAACATCAGTTTTATGGTTTTTACCAGATAACTTCCTCCACATCGTTCATAGTTCTCCAGGAAGTTCTTATCCGGTTGTGATAAAATTCATACATATTTATTACTAGCTGACCCACGCTGCTCCGCATGCGCTATTTTTACGTTAACTAAACTTTTAATAACAGACATTCGCATCGAATACATAACCTCCTTTTTTATAGTTGGTTAAAAACTGGGACCCACTTTTTACTTGCTCTCTGAAACACGGACCCGTTTAGTTCAAATGGCGTTAAACGGTCACCCATCTATTTAATGACCTTACCTAACGTTGCTTAACCCGATCGATTACAAAACCTTGATAACAACTCTCTATGAGTGTTCCCTTACTAATATTTATTATAATTATGAAGAAAAATTGAAAAAATCGGACCAAGCGTATAACCAAGTACCCATTTTGACTTTAATCCCCTCTCCCAAAAGAACCGTGCTAGATTACGGTATAAAACGTATCCTATGACCTACCTCGTAGTAAGATCTCAAATCATGCCAAGTTTCATTTGAATCCATTCAGTAGTTTCGGCGTGATGCGCAGCCGTGATACAGACAGACAGACAGACAGACAGACAGACAGACAAAAATTAAACAAATTACATTTTCGGCCTCAGTATCGGTTATAGAATGCCCTCCAAATATAATTTTCAAAATATCTTCAATGTACAGAATTGGACCCGTTACAGTTTTATTATAAGTATAGACAGTGGTTCCTTCTTTCGAATAAAAAAAGAACTATTAAAATTAGTAAATATTTGCCAGAGTTATGACCATTTTTGTCCTTAAAAAGCGACATAAAGTCATCTTATAGGCATTCCTGCAGGTTTCCTGTCACCATTCTTGTTTTTTCAGGAACTACTTATTCGTAAGCAATAATTTTGTTTTGGGACCCGATCCGTGGATTGAAGATTTTTTTTTCAAATCGGTTCATAATTGCCAGAGATGTGTACGAACATACATAAAAAAAATATACATATATGTATATACTGACGAATTGAGAAACTCCTCCTTTTTTGAAGTCGGTTAAAAATATATTTTATTGAGTACCTCACGTTTGTAATTCTTATAATGACAGTCACGTATTAGCGGAAGATTTTCTAGATAATTAACTATATGCATTTATCACAACTCACATATGACATGTCGTAGATAATTTATTTATCTATTCAGTTAAAAAGGAATGTGTTGAACGTTATTTGTGTAAATATAGGCAAAAGTGTTTACTAAAGATTATATCAATCAGACCGATTTTTGACAAGATTAATATTTTTATTACGTTTATATTCTTAAAAGTAACGGTCCACGCACTGGAGGACATTTTTTTTTCTAGTAATAAATATAGCCTATGTTACTCAGGGATAATGTAGCATTCTTATGGTAAAAAATCCCCTGGAATCTACTACGAGTACGATCATGTGTTACCTTATAAAATAATTCATAGCATAATGAACTCACCTAAACTACTTTCCCTCTTGAATTTTAATACCCGATTTATAAGCTGTAACCCTAATTATTAGCCAGTTTTTCCTAATAACACCTATTATTATAACCTAATTATCAGGATGTGTCATCAAGTAGGGTTTACAATGAACTAGGAGTGGGTGTTGAATGAACCAACTGTTTTTATATACTTAATAAACTAGTCTAATGACTCTGTTTTTATATCTATCTATACTTATAATAAAACTGTAACAGGTCCAATTCTGTACATTGAAGATATTTTGAAAATTATATTTGGAGGGCATTCTATAACCGATACTAAAGCCAAAAATTTATTTTTTTATTTTTTCTGTCTGTCTGTCTGTCTGTATCTCGGCTGCGCATCACGCCGAATCTACCGGATGGATTGAAACGAAACTTGGCATGATTTGAATTAATACTCCGAGGTAGGACATAGGATACTTTTTATCCCGACATTCGGCACGGTTCCCTTGGGAGAGGGAACTAAAGTCAAAGTAAATGTGTACTTGGTTATACGCTTGCTCCGATTTAACAATTTTTCATTATAATTTTAATAAATATTTGTAAGGGAACACTCATAGACAGTTGTTAACAATGTTTGGAAATCGATCAGGTTAAGCAACGTTAGGTAAGGTCATTAAATAGATGGGTGACCTTTTAACGCCATTTGAACTAAACGTCTCCGTGCTTCGGAGGGCAAGTACAAAGTCCAAGGGTCCAAGTTATTAACCGACTTTAAAAAAGGAGGTTTTGTATTCTATGCGAATGTATATTATTGAAAGTTTAGTTAACGTAAACACAGCGCGGGTGGAGCTGCGTGGGTCAGGTAGTATTTAATAAAATAGACTAATTTATTCAGTGAACTCCATGCAATACGTAAGTAGTATGTGTGTAGTAGTTTAGTAGTCGACACTACTAAAATTTTCGTCGACAGTATAAACTGGTTTATTTTTAAGACTGTTTTATGAACCGGTTCATCATTGACGATAAACGGTCTCATTTCGTCGACGACCCATCACTACAATAAACTTTGATCTCAACAAAGATCAGTATTTGTTTCACTTTGCACAATAAGTTTGTTTTAACAGTTATTTATAAGTATATTTATGTAGGTATATTGACGTTTAAATGCAATACTTATCTCGTTGTAAAACTAATCCCTATCGCATCGTATAATTACGACAGTAGGTAATTACTTTTAATGATGTCTCTGTGATTGTAATAAATGTAAATCAACCATTAATAATCTATTTTATGATGTAAATTAACCTGTTACGATGTTTCTATATTTATCGTATAAATAGATAACGGGACTGTTATACCTTAAGGGTATGTAACCTGACTAAGAGTGATTAAATGTTATCACAATTTAAAGCACAAAATAATAACTTAAGTAGGTATTATCAAAGAACTTATAAAATTAAATAACAAGTTCAGAAATGTCATTGTGTTTTTATTGAAACAAAATATTTACAGTTTATTTACAAACATGTACACTTAAACTAGGTAAAAAACTTCCTCGAAGTTGTCGCCGCACTGGGAGGGGAGGGTACCTAAAAAACTGGCGGCATTACCCCTTTGTATGGCCAAGCTTATACGTAATTCAGAAATTAATAATAATATCCTGGGTGAATTGTCCCAGGATATTATTATTATTAATTTCACACGATCATCTGATCCCAAACTAGGCCGAGCCTACTGATATTAATGTATAGGTTTCTTTTTAAATACAATATTAAATAGCTAAATAACACTCAGATACGGGGTTAGAACTAGAATCAAACCCACAACGTACTGGGTGGTGTCGAATTAGTAGGTAATTACTAGACCAACGAACCTGAAGGTATTAAAAATAAAACCACACGAAAGTGTTAATTATATAGAAGCATGTGACAAAATGACTGTTTTCAGCAAAGCAGTGTATGATCATGAATATGCAACGGCGACACAGAGGCATGTAAAACAAGCATGGACCACTCTGGGTCCTCTTTTGACACAATATTGTGGCGCCCTCTATGAAAATGTCAGCAACCAAATACACAGACACTAATTATAGCATCGGGGTTTTGGCCACCATCTTGTCTCAGTGACCGCGAACACAAATTTTCCTATTTTAAAATATAATTTATTTTGTAATTGCTATTAACTACTTGACACTGGCGAAATCATCAATAATTGATGGAAGCCATATTTTTATAAAAGAAGAATCATCAGAATTCACCAAGAGTAGAGTTTAATTTGGCTCTATAATACTTACTGATTTCTAAAGATAGACCTTATTATATGACTATTTTAAATTTAAAACTATACGGTAACGACGTAGCGATATACTTATAACAGTCAGTTAAAGACGTGAAAATATCATCATCATCCTCATCATCACCAGCCAGAAGACGTCCACTGCTGAACATAGGTTCCCCCTGCGAACACCGCAATAAACGACAATTGGCTATTTGCATCCACCGGTTACCTGCGACGCGAACAATGTCGCCTACTGAGAGGCCTACCGCTGCGTCTTCCGGTTCTTGGTCGCCGCTCGAGAACTTTTCTTCCCCATTGGTTATCGGTCCTGCCAGCGATGTGTGCGCGTGAAAATATATTATAGATGAATTGCGAACCTCCTCCATTTTTTGAAGTCGGCTATACGGGGTGTAAGGGACATCGTACCGAAAACATTCTGAACATTCTAGTGTTTTCATCGGCTTTTTCATGAATTTCCAAAAAAAATGCCGCTTTTTTATATAATTAGGATAGGTAACATCATTATTGGTTTAATAATGTTACGACCGGGAGATAAAAGTGTTAATTACTCCGTTAATTATTACTTAATTGCAATGATCTCAAAACGCATTGTTAGTCTATAGGTCTACTATCGATTCGTACCGAAAGATCTCGAATTCTCAATAGAAAGTAGGTCCCTCCAATTCGCATGTACTTGTGTAAGTACCTACCGCTCGCTCGCTCACGGGTCACTGCCCCCGCCTATTGTTAGTTCATTCTCGAAGGTCACGCCGCTATTGTATCGGCTCGAAAGTACTAGACTATACAAGTACTTACGACTACATTCGAGAGAGTTCCACCCCTCTGTTAATTTAGGTATATAAGCCGACGCATAGAGGCGCCCAGACAGTTTGTGTTTACAAGCGATAGCGGAAACATCTTAAGGAAGCGATAGAAGAGAATTGTACCAGCGACCCTTGCGACGACTTTGGACTATTGTGAAGTACTGTGCGACTCGGACTACTGTGCCTTGTGTGTATACTGCGTGTATAGTGTATACAGTGTGAGCATTCGTGGAATAAAATCTTCTTTTACGTTAATCGGCATTTGATTACCCACCCGCACGTAACAATTGGTGTCAGAAGCGGAATGCCTATTCTGCCGCGAGAAGAAGAAGCGCGTACTCCGCGAACAAGGAGACAAGTGGAGATGGATGCTGCACGTCAGCGTGGTCTTGAGGTGGAGTCCCAGCCTGAGACTACTGCTACTTCGTATGGTAATGCATCGGGGGAAAACTCAACAGAGCTGAACCTGACAACCCTAATGGCTGCTATACAGGCTATTCAGGCAAACCAAGAGGCTACCCGCCGCGACATCCAGGCTACTCAAGAGGCTACCCGCCGCGACATCCAGGCTACTCAAGAGGCTACCCGCCGTGAGATCCAGGCTACCCAAGAAGCTATCCAAGAGGCCACCCGCCGTGACATCCAGGCTACCCAAGAAGCTATCCAAGAGGCCACCCGCCGTGACATCCAGGCTACCCAAGAAGCTATCCAGGCCAACCAGGAGGCCGTTCTGGGTAAGATTGATGCCGGCATTACTATACTCGGTGAGAAAGTTACGAAACTGGAAGCGGACGTCAAAGAGGTTACTCTTAAAGCGGAGAACCTGGAAGGTCGAATTGATGACCATGACCACCGCATCCGTAAACTAGAGACTCGCCAACCACTAGCCGTGGCTTCATCATCACCATCAGCAGCGAAAATCGACCTTCCGCACTTTGACGGGTCTTCCTCGTGGACAGCCTTCCGCTACCAGTTCGAAACACTGGCCAACGGGAACGGTTGGACTGATGGGCAATCTTTTATGGCCCTGACGCTTGCCCTGCGAGGAGACGCTCTGATGATATTGGAAAACCTGCCACTTGAAGGACGGACGTTGGAGGCTCTTCTAGATGCCTTGGATACACGTTATGGTGAAAAGCATCTGGAACACGTTTATCGAGCACAACTCCGCGAGCGAACACAAAAGGCTGGGGAAAGTCTCCAACAGTGGGCGCTTGAGGTGGAAAGGCTGGTTCGTCGTGCGTACTCGTCGTCACCGGCGACAGTTGAGGTAACTTTATTACAAGCATTCGTCGACGGCATACGGGACGCGGAAGTCAGAGCCGCCGTTCGCCTGGGCCATCATTCTTCACTAAAGAGCGCACTGGCCCATGCGCTTGAAGTGGAAGCTGTACGACAGGACAGTCGTGCATATAAAGTCCGCGAAATAGTACCTGATGAAAAGAGGGCTCAGTATGTCCCTACTTGCTATGGCTGTGGAGAAAAGGGGCATATTCGACTAGAATGTCGTAAGAAGAGAAGGAGGGTCACGAGCTCCGGGACCCAAGTGGACCAAGACCTGTCGTTAAACTAAGTGTCGCCAGGACCG
The DNA here is from genome assembly GCA_911728495.1 of Furcula furcula. Taxonomy (NCBI): domain Eukaryota; kingdom Metazoa; phylum Arthropoda; class Insecta; order Lepidoptera; family Notodontidae; genus Furcula; species Furcula furcula. The sequence goes on from OU452244.1 coordinate 2,226,020, forward strand.
CGGGGCGGGTGCTGGCTGGTAACAATAAGGCCCCCACCATCACCATTACTCAAGTTCGCAACGGAAATAGTCTGACCATCGAGGGTACATTAAATAATCAGACATGCACTTTGACAATAGACACTGGAGCTTCGCGGACTATTGTCAGACCAGAACTACTAAAACGCACCGTTATGTGGAAAAGGCGATCCCCACCATGTCGCCTCCAGACAGCAACCGGCCAGCCAGTCTCCGTCCTCGGTGATACAGACGTAGAGATTAATATTGGTGACCGAACATACATCCACTCAGTTCTTATCGCGAATATCACGGATGATTGCATTCTGGGCCTAGACTTCTTGAAGGATCAGCGATGTGTTTTGGATATTGATAAAGGAGTGTTAAGGTTCCCTGATCAAGAAGTTTGTCTGCAAGGATCACACACATGCTGTCTTTATTGTTTAAAAGATTTCATACTGGCTCCAAGATCTGAAAACTTAGTATCAGTAAAATTTCCTAAGAAGATCAAATCAAACAAATGTGTTATAGTAGAAGACTCCGGCAATCATCTACAGATAATCACTGCCAGGACATTACTTATGACAAAAGGAGTAGCAAAAGTAAGAATTTTAAACTTGAGTAATGAAGAAGTTCGCCTGAGGAAGAATAGCCTAATTGGAAGATGCGAAGAAGTTAAGTACCTAAAACGGTTAAACACTTCCGCGGTTCAACAAAATGTAAGTTCGACTGAAGACGATCAAATTCGACAGCTTTTGGAAAATTGTAAGGAAAATTTATCGCCAATGGAACTGCAGCAAGCCAAAGAACTTTTGGTTACATTCAGGGACATTTTTGCAACCGGAAATGACTGTGATAGGACTGGCCTTGTGAAGCACCAGATTGACACAGGCGATGCCAGGCCTATTAAACAGAGGCCTCGACGTATACCGTGGGCAAAAGAAACAGAGGTGGCCGAAATGATAAAAGACATGGCTGAAAACAAGATCATTGAACCCTCTACAAGCCCATGGTCATCACCCGTGGTGCTAGTAAAGAAGAAGGACGGAAGTACGAGGTTTTGTGTTGACTACCGAATGTTAAATAATGTCACGAAAAAGGACAGCTACCCCCTGCCGAGAATTGATGATACCCTGGACATGCTCAGTGGCATGAAATGGTTCTCAACCATTGATTTGAAGAGTGGCTACTGGCAGGTGGAATTAAATCCAGAAGATAAAGAGAAGACGGCTTTTAGTACTGGAATTGGGAACGGTCTGTGGCATTTCAACGTCATGCCCTTCGGTTTATGTAATGCTCCAGCAACTTTCGAGCGCCTTATGGAGAGGGTGATGGTAGGCCTCCTTGGGGACGTATGCCTGGTCTATCTCGACGACGTAATTGTGATGGGACGCAGCTTCAAGGAGAACCTGAAGAACCTAGAGAAAGTGTTCACCCGGATCCGGGAAGCGAATCTGAAACTGAGTCCAAAGAAGTGTGCTCTGTTTCAGAAGGAGGTCAGTTACCTAGGACATGTCATCTCGGCGGATGGAGTAAAAACCGACCCTGAAAAGATAAAAGCTGTTCAGGAATGGCCTGTCCCGAAAAATAAAACGGAAGTGCGAGCGTTCCTTGGGCTTTGCACTTACTACAGACGATTCATTAAGAATTTTTCGGACGTGGCAAAACCATTACATCAATTAACAGAGGATAAACGCGATTTCATCTGGGACTCGAATTGCGAGAATGCTTTTAGTGAACTTAAGCAACGGCTTTGTGAAGCTCCTATATTGGGTTACCCAAGCAGGGAAGGAAGATTTACTGTGGACACGGACGCTAGTAACACGGGAATCGGTGGAGTGTTGTCGCAAACACAAGGGGACCGCCAGGTGGTAATTGCATACTTCAGCAAAGCACTTTCGAAACCAGAGAGAAATTACTGTGTTACCCGCCGTGAATTACTTGCTGTGGTAAAGACTTTACAACATTTTCAGAAATACCTTATAGGAAGACAGTTCACGGTTAGAACCGATCATGCGGCATTAAAGTGGTTGTTACAGTTTAAAAATCCGGAAGGACAGGTAGCAAGGTGGATAGAGCAATTGCAGGAGTTCAACTTTGTAACCGAGCATCGCAGTGGAAAAGGACACAATAACGCGGACGCTTTGTCACGAAGACCGTGCGCTGACGACTGCAAGCACTGTGGTAAAAATAAAGCCCTAGAAGAAGTAAATCTTATAAGGACGCATGGCTTAGACGATGAGTGGACTGGACGCAATATGAGGAAGGCCCAAGAAGAAGATGATGACCTTGGACCTGTACTGCGCTGGAAGCAAAGTGGAGACAAACCCCAATGGAAGGATGTGTCTGCTTACAGCGCGACTACTAAAAGTTATTGGGCTCAGTGGGACAGCTTAGTTCTGGAAGGCAATCTGCTGTGCAGGAAATGGGAGTCCAACGACGGAAGGGAAATCACTCTGCAAGTGGTAATACCACGAATCATGGTGGCCCCTCTCCTACGGCACGTCCACGATGGTGTCTCTGGTGGTCATCTTGGAGTCAAGAAAACCCTCGTTAAAGTCAGACAGCGGTTTTACTGGCTACGATGCCGTGAAGATGTTGAAGATTGGTGCCGTAAATGTACTGCTTGTGCCTCGGTAAAAGGCCCGCAAACCAGAAGTAAGGGACAGCTGAAGCTGTACAACGTTGGGGCACCATGGGAGCGCATCGCAATTGATGTAGCTGGGCCGTTTCCACAGACTGACGATGGGAACAAGTACATAATAGTAGTGCAGGATTACTTCAGTAAGTGGCCTGAGGTGTTCGCAACACCCAACCAAGAAGCAATAACGGTAGCCAAGAAACTGGTCCAGGAGGTGATATGTCGATTTGGTGTACCCATGGAAATTCATTCGGACCAAGGACGTAACTTCGAATCTGCCGTATTTCAAGAAATGTGCAAACTTCTTGGAATCTACAAGACCCGTACGACACCAGCACATCCACAATCAGACGGAATGGTCGAGAGATTTAACAAAACTCTAGAGAATCACTTGGCCAAGGTAGTGGATGATCATCAAAAGGACTGGGATCAGTACATCCCTTTATTCCTGATGTCCTATCGTTCTGCAGTACATGATAGTACGGGGAACACGCCAGCCAAGGTGAACTTCGGCCGAGAGATGAGACTTCCGGTGGACGCAATAACGGGTACCCCACCTGACAGTCCTAAACCCGTTACGGACTATGTGTGCGATCTTCAAAATCAGTTGGACGAAGTGCACAAGAGAGTGCGGGAGAACAGTCTGAAGACCAGCGAAAGGATGAAGACCCGCTACGATCGAAATGCGAATACCAACGGTTTCGATGAAGGAACGCTAGTGTGGTTTCACAATCCGCTTCGCAGAAAAGGGAAGTCTCCGAAACTTCAAGCCCGCTGGGAAGGACCCTTTACTGTTATTACGAGGATCAACGACGTCACCTACCGCATCAAGAAGGAACCCCGAGGCAAACCTAAGATAGTTCACCTGGACAGATTGGCACGTTATCATGGTGATAATGATGCTCGGGACGAGCATAACTAAGAGGGGGGTAGTGTTACGACCGGGAGATAAAAGTGTTAATTACTCCGTTAATTATTACTTAATTGCAATGATCTCAAAACGCATTGTTAGTCTATAGGTCTACTATCGATTCGTACCGAAAGATCTCGAATTCTCAATAGAAAGTAGGTCCCTCCAATTCGCATGTACTTGTGTAAGTACCTACCGCTCGCTCGCTCACGGGTCACTGCCCCCGCCTATTGTTAGTTCATTCTCGAAGGTCACGCCGCTATTGTATCGGCTCGAAAGTACTAGACTATACAAGTACTTACGACTACATTCGAGAGAGTTCCACCCCTCTGTTAATTTAGGTATATAAGCCGACGCATAGAGGCGCCCAGACAGTTTGTGTTTACAAGCGATAGCGGAAACATCTTAAGGAAGCGATAGAAGAGAATTGTACCAGCGACCCTTGCGACGACTTTGGACTATTGTGAAGTACTGTGCGACTCGGACTACTGTGCCTTGTGTGTATACTGCGTGTATAGTGTATACAGTGTGAGCATTCGTGGAATAAAATCTTCTTTTACGTTAATCGGCATTTGATTACCCACCCGCACGTAACAATAATAAAGCCTAATTTCAATTTAAAAACAATACATTACTTATTTGTGCAAAATTAGCAATCATCAGCAGCCGACAAGTCCTCTGGTGAACTGCTGCAAAGGGAGGGGTTGCCATGATCTCCACGCTTGGCAGGCGGCTTGATTGAAATTAGCAATGTAATTTGAAAAATAAATATTATTCCACACGTATTCATTACATGCTCAAAAATTAACAAGTTAGTCATTTGTCATTTTCCATATAAATGGTTTCTGTAAGGTTGTAACGACCAATATGAGAAATCTTATAAAAAGTAAGTAAGTAGTCCCTTACACCCTGTATAGTTATAGTCGGTCGGTCGGTTGTATAGTGTAAACATTTTAAAATTTAAAATTTTAGAAAACGTAGACATTTCGCAAAATCTGCATCAAACAACTTTATCAAGATATAGGTATACTTACGCTATCGTATTTAATTCACGAAAGTCATTATATTATGACATGATTATGACGCTTTACTTACTTAACCAACTGAACTGACTGCGGCCTGAAAGCGCTAAGTGATGCATGGAATATTTAAAACACTTCTTCACCCACTTTATAGGTCGGACGGCTTTACCTTCACGAAAGCAATTTGTGTCACGCGGCCTACCGGGGCAAATTGTATCCATCGCTGTGGAAAATGATAACCATGTATATACTCGTTTAATACTACAGTCGAGTACAGATCAGTGACGTGAAATACTTTCAAATATGAGTACTTACATATATCCTGGGGGGTTTGTTTATATCCTTGGAGCTCTATGTTTACTGAGGTCTTGTGCATTATTTATGTGTAAGAACCCGATGTTTATCGGTTCTTACAATCTATACTTATAATAAAACTGTAACAGGTCCAATTCTGTACATTGAAGATATTTTGAAAATTATATTTGGAGGGCATTCTATAACCGTACTGAGGCCGAAAATGTAATTTTTTTAATTTTTGTCTGTCTGTCTGTCTGTCTGTCTGTATCACGGCTGCGCATCACGCCGAAACTACTGAATGGATTCAAATGAAACTTGGCATGATTTGAGATCTTACTACGAGGTAGGACATAGGATACTTTTTATCCCGTAATCTAGCACGGTTCTTTTGTGAGAGGGGATTAAAGTCAAAATGGGTACTTGGTTATACGCTTGGTCCGATTTTATCAATTTTTCTTTATAATATAATAAATATTAGTAAGGGAACACTCATAGAGAGTTGTTATTAAGGTTTTGTAATCGATCGGGTTAAGCAACGTTAGGTAAGGTCATTAAATAGATGGGTGACCGTTTAACGCCATTTGAACTAAACGGGTCCGTGCTTCGGAGAGCAAGTAAAAAGTTGGTCCCAGTTTTTAACCGACTATAAAAAAGTAGGTTATGTATTCGATGCGAATGTCTGTTATTAAAAGTTTAGTTAACGTAAAAATAGCGCAGGCGGAGCTGCGTGGGTCAGCTAGTACATAATATGAAGTAAAGTGTTATTACTAGCACTAAGCAATAACAGGTAATGACTCTTTCCAATTTGGTAATTAATAGCTCCTGCTGAAATTTCTGCGGGGTAATTTGTCGTCTATAACACTCTCTAAAAGAAAAAGATTGTATGCTGACGACATATCAACTATCGTTCAATAAAAAACTATTAAACTAAGTTTTAGTCCAGTTATGGACCGGTCATGGAAGTTACAATAGTAGTTTATGCACCTAGGGGATAAAGCAGTGTCTTATGTCACGGGCGTTAAATTGAATCGCGAGTATAACGAAGGATACTAGTAACTCCAGAGCGTAGCGAGGGAGTATAGAGTTAACACTAGAATCCTGAGTACAGCGAGAGATTCAAGCTCGCCCAAGACAAAGACACCTTTATCCCCGAGGAGAATATACTGCTTTTCACACCTACTGCGAGGTAATGAAATACAAATACAAGGAAGAGATTGCTTATGTTATCTGGAAGAAATTGCTTTTTAGCGTTAGGGCCACCTTTTTACATCATCAACGTATTGTTCAATTTACATGTAATTTTTGGTGTAAAATCTCAATGGTACAATGAAGTGTATTTATTATTATTATTAAATACTTACTGCTAGAAATAAAATAATATCAACACACCGATTTCCAGCGTTCGCGCCCACACCTGCTGCGAGGCGAGACAGTATAATACAAAACTGCTAGACTTAAAATAATATCAAAAGCGTTAGCGCCTTCTTTTTATCTATTTTTTTTTCCTTTCAAGAACCTAGAACAAGGTTCGGCTCCAATTCGGCTCCTAGCGCTCGGTTCGATTTACAAATGTATTTTTTCGTGCAAGTCTCTGCTTAGGGCTCCCACACATAATGCGATGCGATGCGGCGAGAAACAAATGAATTTTCCAATACAAGTTCCTGCAAATTTGTAGCTAGGCCTAAACCAATTCATCATTAAATTGCTGTCATTTTCCATTCATGTTTTCAGGCTGAAGCCAATTCTTCATTATAATGTAATTTGAATTACGAACGTCAAATATTTTTTTACCACGGAGACTTTATAGTAGGTATTTAAACCACTCTCTCTTAGGGCTAAGTTCCTGCAACTTGTATCGAAAATTCATTTGTTTCTCGCCGCATCGCATCGCATCGCAGTTATGTGTGGGAGCCCTAAGAGAGAGTGGTTTAAATACCTACTGTAAAGAGTCTCCGTGGTAAAAAAATATTTGACGTTCGTAATTCAAATTACATTATAATGAAGAATTGGCTTCAGCCTGAAAACATGAATGGAAAATGACAGCAATTTAATGATGAATTGGTTTAGGCCTAGCTACAAATTGATTTATTACGAGATTACTTATGACGAGGCTGTATGAGCTAGAACCTTTTGCCTTCCCAATTAGGGAGAACTAAAGGATAAAAAAAAACAAATCCAAGGGAGTTTAGTACAACATTATTACCCGGCTAGACTATAGGGATATAATGACCTACTTTATGTCAAGTTTATATGACACATAATGGAACATTATCGAGCAAGAAAAACATCTGTTCCTGAAAAAGTGTTTTTTTTTTAATCAACCTAGTGATGAGAGAAGCATGACTTTTGGCACTGTTGGCATATTTGAATTTGACATGCAAAAATTAATCTTACGGAAGTACCGTCATCTTGTTTGTATTTAATTGTTTGATCTGGGCGAGTTCCCTGTCCGTCGTATCTGAGCATTCGTACTAAGTCTCAGACGTACAACCTTCCTTACATTTTAAAATCAATAATAAAATATTGAATTCCCTCGTTTCATTTCGGCCCATAACCCTAATAATCCAATAGGTTATGGGCCCGGTGTACGTGTTGTGATAACTGCGTATTTTAAAAAGTTCTAGGTCTATTGTGAGGGTTGTTCGAGAGTTTTAGAGTCAACGGTGTAAAGACAAAAATCCTAATCGACAGATGTGTTTACTGATTTGGAGTGACTACGGAACAATGAAAGCTAAGTACCTTTTTTATTATAAAGTGTTCTATTCTTCGTTAGACTCCGTGGCGCAGCGGAAAACCGCTTGCTTTGCAGGTCGCAGATTTGGATCCCGCCAACAACCACCAACAATTTGTGTTAATGGTTAATTACTGGCTAGAAAAGTGCAGGCCGATTACCTGTCTGAACAAGTGGAATAATTCATGCGTCGGATGGGTTTGTGAAGGGACTGTCCTGCGCCTGACCTCTCCCTGATCGTGTCTGTGTTCGGTCTTATTGGATTGTGGGAGTGAATATGTAGAGGAGTGCGCTTGTGCATGCGCGGGGCTCTTGGGCACTTGTGCGGGATATAGTGTTCCCCACGTAGATGGTTGATCGTTTAAAGGATTGGCCGTTTATCTTGTCTACCGGGTTCACATTGCGATTAATACAGATTATTAATTTCTGATTTGTTACTATCTATACTATAATTTGATCTGTATTTTCTCATTAGATTCCCTATTGAGGAATTTGAGTAAAAAATTATCAGTATTCATTTTTATTTTGCAATTCCTACCTCATTTCCGAAAAAAAATTATAAATCTGATATTTTGGTGGAGGGTACCTACCTCTGAGAAATGATTAAGTACCCTAACTTAGTAGAAATAAAGTTAAAAATTGTCAAAGCTAATGAAAACTTCCCTATAAATAGCTTTTTATAGTTATTTTTTTATATGTATATTTATAGTGGCTATAGGTGATGTACACTTGATTGAACATTTTAAACAGGAAAGTGAAATCTGTTCAAGTTCACCTTTATTAATATAAAAATAAATTTATTTCAGTGAGAAAATTCTACAGTGCCACTTCACCACTTTTTATAATGTTACAAGAAAAAGGTGCAATGCAAATTTGGGCTACATTTTCGACAAACGGGGGACTAGCTATAATGAATGGAAGGTAAACTAAACTGACCATAGTCAGTCACACGTAAGTCAGTAAATTATTATTTTTTATAGAATTTGTGGCTTATGTAACTCGTGTTTAATGGAAGACGAGGTAATCTTCCAAATGTTGCCATATTGATAATAATAAAAGTAATACAAGGTAAGACATATTAAATTGGCACAGTTAAGACTGACTGTGTTGTATGTATGAATCGATTGCGAATAATATTACTTTGTATTTGTTGTGTATATGGAACAGTGAACCTAGTACTCCTTCAACTATTGATTATACAAATTATTTTGTACTTGATCAATACTACCAAATGTGTTAACTAACTATTTATTTACAAGTTGGATTGACTCCTTCAATTAATATTATGTTGAGCATATGTGTATTGCGATAACGGTAGAGAATCGAATCTATCGAAATTAAAAAAAAAATACTAGTTCAAAAGGTATTAAGTAGTTATTACGTGAGTTCTGACAATTTGCAATTGAACGGTGTTTCTGAGCGAGTAGTTGGAACCATTAAAAAAAAAAAGAAACTCGTGCTAGTTTAGGATGTGGTTGATTGGAAAGCGTTTTCTGGTCATCCGGTTTAGTTTGTTTGACTAATTTGTCTCCAACTAAAACTTTGAAATCCTTACAAGCAGCTTTTGAAATGTAGTATAACAAATAGTCCCGAATAAAATAGTTTTGGCTCGACGGTTTATGTGTAAAATAAAGGTAGTAAAACTAAACATGATCCGAAATCATGGAATCGTATACTTATGTCTGAACAAAGCTGTTATAAAGTTTGGAATCCTATTAATGCGAATAATTTTATTAGTAAAAAAAAAAAAAATTGCTGACGAAACTCCCTGTAATAGGCTTTACTAAAACATGAAGAGAATATTTGAAATTCTCTTACTAAAACTGATACGATAGGTTATCTAAATCGGTATTAACAAAGTTTCGAAAATCTGGTTTCTTTTTTAAATTAGATAAATTGAAATCTAATAATTGGCGTCGTAGTACGTGGCATACTTGTGGGGTATAAACCAAATGGGTATAAAGTTTGGAATTCGGAATGCGAAAAGTCTGTTGTAGTCAGAGGTTATTGTGGACGAGACTGACTTTGTGAAGTCCAGGCCTGCTGTTGTGCCTGAAGGGAATATTGGAAATTCTCATGGCAAAACTGATATGTTGAAGTCAGTGTCAATAAAGTCTCGGTTTGAAGGGAATATTGGAAATTCTCATGGCAAAACTGATATGTTGAAGTCAGTGTCAATAAAGTCTCGGTTGGCAGGGAATATTGGAAATTCTCATGACAAAACTGATATGCTGATGTCAGCTGAAGTCAGTGTCAATAAAGTCTAGGGCTGAAGGGAATATTATAAATTCTCATGACAAAACTGATATGTTGAAGTCAGTGTCAATAATGTCTAGGCTTGAAGGGAATATTAGAAATTCTCATGACGAAACTGATATGCTGAAGTCAGTGTCAATATAGTCTCTGAACTCTGACTGTCTGAAATCAGATGTGTTTAAATCTGATGAGCGCATGTATGTCCTAGTAAAATTCGCAAAGTTAACATTAATATTGTAGAATCTAAAAGCAAACAGAGTGAATGTACATTCTGATATTTAGTTTTCGCCATGAAACACAGATGGTAATTTTATTTAACTTAAAAGGAGTGATGGGGTCACAGGATGTTCCTATATTTGTAGCAAAATGTATAGTGAATTGTAATACATAAATATCTTGCATAAGTATTATTATAAATATTATATTATCTTGTGTGCATTTTATATTGGTTTTCATATAATGCAGACAATGATTGTTTCATGTTTGTTCAATCAAATTATTTTCTGTCAAATATTTAATTCATTGAATAAAAAAAAAAGGTGAGTTCAGTCGAACTCTGTGGAAAGCGCACGGGTGAATTAAATTTTCTCTCGCTAATAAAAACATAGACTTTTTATACCAAGGTCAGAGCACAAAATGATTAGACTGTAAATGGATTTAAATAGTAAAAAAAAAGGTCTGAAAATTTAACAGACTCAAATAAAACATTTGCATCTGTTACAAAAGTTGCTAGTATTCAATTATTTGTTTTGTTAATTCTATGACATAAACGGTTATAGTTTATAATCGTATAACATGGAAAGATAAAATTCAATTTGTAAATTGAGTAAAACCTGTACGGTCTTAAGCAGGTAACTAAGTTAAAACCTGTACCGCCTTCAGCAGGTAATTAAATGTTCGTTTAAACTGTTGGAAGAAGCACTTGTAAAATAGTGTTGCAAAAGTTCAGCAGCGGCTGAATGTTTTAGTTGTTTGAAAAAGCACTTAAATAAAAAAATGTGTTTCAAAATCCATCAGTCAATCGGTGTATTTATATTTTTTTTATAACTGACCAGTAGGTACCTACATTTAAAATATTTGAGATGTTTTAAGTCTATGATAGAATCACCAGGATTCTATGCGCTAATAATTCAACAATGAATAATTACAAAATGGTATTTGATCACTAAATCTGTAATGAAGAATTGATGATAATGCGTGCAGCATATAATGTAGATATTAATATATTTTGGTAAAGTATCGTGCAGGTGTTGTGGTGGCGTGCTGTCCAGGGTAAAAGCGCCCGCTCACGTGACACCATGTTCCACAGCACTTCTATAGATACTATTGTACTATTTAATTGAGTAATATACATTTGTGTATTTAAATGTCCTAAACACATGTAATTAACCGTAAATAAAATCAACGTCTGGCCTACATACGGTAAAGCTTCTTACTATTGTAAACCTGTACTTGAATGCCACTTGCATTAAATATGCCCCATGTCAAATAGTTATAATTTGTCCAATGTGTGTTAATGTATACAATGTTTTGTATTCATTTTAATTTAAACACATCTCATTGAAAAGGATACTGAAGTATCTAAGTCATAATGGTTTTGAAATTATGCTGGATCACAATAAAACAATAAAATTAAAGTTCCGAATTTAATATTGTAAACGAGATGAAAACATATTGTAAATATCATTTATAAAAAGAAAGCTTTTGCGGGAAATGTAAATGTGTTATTGATAATGATATTATTATGTTTTGTAAATGTGATATGCTTATATTTTTTGTTAAATGGTCTGATTAGGTTTTCCTGGGTTTTCCTAATCCATGCAACAAATGTTGGACCATAATGTATTTCCCCAGAGCAATGCAAGGAAGTCTTATATGTTCTGATTACCTAAAAACATACTGAATATGTTTGTACTAATTGATGATTAATTTTTGAGGGGGCGTGTTGGCATATTTGAATTTGACATGCAAAAATTAATCTTACGGAAGTACCGTCATCTTGTTTGTATTTAATTGTTTGATCTGGGCGAGTTCCCTGTCCGTCGTATCTGAGCTTTCTTACTGTGCGTTGACAGGTCTCAGACGTACAACCTTCCTTGCATTTAAAATCAATAATAAAATATTGAACAGTTAATTAATATCTAAATTCCCTCGTTTCATTTCGGCCCATAACCCTAATAATCCAATAGGCACATGGCAAGTCGTACGCCTACCAATAGACAACTGTACTGCAATGACGTTCGTTTTTAACCGGCTTCAAAAAGAAGGTTCTTTATTCGACGCATATGTATGTAATATTGAAAAAAATGCGTAATATTAATATATGTTAGTCTATGTGGGCTTCTAAACAAATTTACCAAATTTTATGAGTGTATGTATGTATGTATGTACATATGTAGGTATGTATGTATGGATGTAGGTTTGTCCACGGATTTCTCAGAAACTAAAATTCCGATTTTGAAATTTTTTTTTGCAATAGTTAGAGTATTTTTCAACTTAGGGTAAAGTACAAGTTTCATCAAAATCGGTCTAGTAGTTTAAGAGATATAAACTTTTTATGTTTTCAGTAAGTTACTGTAACGTAGACGTTCAAGTTGTGTGATAGTGCTGATACCTATTTTGCTAAAATAAGTCACTAAAAAGTGTTAAATAAACTATTTTAAAAAAAATAAAAGCCGAATTCAAAGTAAATTATCTAAAAAGCATAAAATAACGAAAATATATTGAAGTCGGTGTCAGCTGGTGCTAGTGTTAGTTAACATGTTGTGCTAGCACCGACTTCAATATATTTTCGTTATTTTATGGTTTTTAGATAATTTACTTTGTAGTCGGTTTTTATTTTTTAAAAAATAGTTTATTAAGTCTTGTAATTGTAATCCTTGTAATTTCACCAACTACAGTCCTTTACATATTTGAGCATTGCTGCTTGGGGTTAGAATATCGGTGGAGCCACCACCTAAAAACTCTCTAGGGAGGTGAAAACTGTCAGTGCTAAATATTTGCCTGAGGACCTTTGTTTTCTCTAGGCTTTATCTTCCTTCGAGGGGAGTGGACATTTCTGCTCGGGAAGGGAATATAGCATACGTTTAACGCTCGAGATACTGTAGTAAGGTCCGAAGGGAATGCTCAGTTTCATAGCGTCGATGTCAACAGAGGTTTTAGTGTTAACGTTAACCCAGTCTCCGTCTCTGAGACCGTGTGCCATTTGAAATTTTCCTCCCAAACACCAACAGAAAAGGGATTTAGCTTCCATTCTTAGAATATAGAGTTGTTGACTGTTGACAGGCAAAACCAGAACATGATGTTTGTATAGTAGTTGAGGATGATGTGGTTAAGGATCAAGTTATCTATTAGAGCCAGTGATGTGTGTAATTTGTACTTACAGCTTGTTATGTGAGTTTACGCCCCAACAATACACACGCAATGAAACTTTAGAAAAGAACCGTCAAAGCGGCTAAGGAAACCGTATCAATTCCATCGAAGCAATAAAAGTTAAGTTTTTAAAGAACAGTATATTAGATCGGTAGTTTATAAGAAATACCCTGTTAGGAGCTTACTTTTATCGAGCAATGATTTGTAATCTCATCCCAATTATCTGTTAAAAAACCTTCTCAAATGTACCTTAGAATCATCTCTCGGGTCTCCATAGAATCAGAGGCCGGTGGAAATTTTACGACCACCGAACCCTCTCTGGTGGTATTTATTAATGGAGAAACTGATTAAGCTGTTCGGACTTTACCAAAGTCTTTCCAGTGCCCGACGATAGAGCATATCCTGAAACCTCAGGTATCCATAATCAGAGAATATACGACCTTCAGACCACCTAGCTGTGTTCGTGAAGGGGCCTACTCCGCATCATCACTTACCTCAGGATGGCTTTAAGTAGGTAAAGACGCACGAGGCCCCACCCTGTGCATTTGCCACTTGCGCACAAGAAACTCGAACGAATCTAACTAGTTTCTACAATTAAGCTTTGAATAAAGTAGGCTGTCAAACGCCGTAGAAATAACACTACGGTGCGCAACGTAATACAAAATATTTGTTTATTGTTATCCCACAGCATACGAGTATACATAAAAAGAACACAGAAAAGTAAATTTAAAGACTGGCCCGATATACATGCCACTTACGGGTTAACACAGCTTACTTATTAGGTAGACAATGCACATTGCATGCTAATATATTACAAAAAAAAGAAAGAAATTAGGATGAAATTGTGAAGTAAAATTTGATTGCATTGAATATAATAGAAATTGAATGTATACTAAAATTAAATAATTATGTTCTTTAGATATGTAAAGGTTATAAATTAAAATTATTTGAGTATTCAGGAAGAAATACCTAAAAACATAAAATATGATAAATAAATAATTAATTAAAGCAAAATTTGAAAAATCGACATATAGGCAGCAACATGCAATACAACAAAAGCTATGAGCTTAGTTTTGAGTTTATTGCAGAAGCGCACCGGAAATTCACAAGATGCCTTGTAGGTTGTCGTAGATTCAAGCGATGCGTAGACACGCCTTAATACACTACGCCGCGCCTGAGAACACCATATTGCGGGCCGAAGTATGATTTATATATATTGGCTCGTATTAAAAATTCCAACCAAATAGAGCAGGCGTTCATTGTTACGCAATGGCCACAGGTGTATATTGTGTGCACAGCCGACAAAGAGCCGGGTTGATCAGTGACGTCACGCGATAGAAAGGCGAGCGGTTTGCGCGAGCGCGTGTATACCTCACCCATACCATACGTGTACGGTGCCCATGCCATACCTAATTGGGGATGGGTATTGAGAACTAATTACTAGGTGGCAGATCCCTTGTGCAAGCGTCCGTTAAAGTAGTTGTACCTTCTCCCTTCGGAGTCGCTGGACGTTCGGGGTGTGGGCCCTTTGAGCGTCCATTGAGTACGGCGGCGACTCCGAGGAGGACGGCGGCAGGGTTGCAAGCCCCGTCACCGTGACTGCTTCCGGGGGGCTACAATGCGTCCCCCCGGCGGCGGGCTCAAAGGCAAGGCACCGGAGAGCCCTAGGGTCCCCCCTCTCATGTGCCGATGCGACAGCCGCGGGGGTTTTAGTGGGTAAGAATCCCACATACCCCGGTCGAGCTCCAAAGCTCCCGAGGATCTTTGGAAAATTTACACCGAGTAAAAAAAAAAGTTAAGTACCTTCTCAGTGGCAGAATTGTGCCGGCAAGCAGCAATGTGTATAAAGATGTATTGAAGTGGGTCCAATAATAAGTAATGTCTGGGGTGACCACCGACAGTGCATATTTTGGCAATATGATATATACGTACCTACATTATAATAATAATAAACATTTTATTTCAGACATTTTGTCCATAGTAAAACACAAATTACATACAAAACTTAAACTATACCTATTCTAAAACTATTTTCTAAAACAATGTAAGCTACTTAAATGGTGCATTATGGGACAGTCGAACTTATCTGCAATGACCTTCAGGAGGCTGTTGGAACTAGCCCACACCCTCTGCAGCAGCGACGCAGCACGTTTGCGCCTGATTGCCGCAGAACAATCAGTAGCAGCGGCCGCAAACATTCCGGAAGCGCTACAGAAACGAGGCAGTCCCAACAGCATCCTGAAAACAATATTATACTGGACACGAAGAGCACTAGTGGCCCTCTGCGTACAACAAGTCCATAGACTGCATGTGTAAAATGACTGACAATAAGCTTTGAATAGTGTCAGTTTCACTTCACACGTGCTTCGAGCAAATCTTCTAACAAGCATATTGCCTCTGACCGCCAACGCTCTTCGTTCCCTTTCTACGTCCAGATCATCTTTTAAATCTGATGTCACAACATGCCCTAAATATTTGAACTGATGAACATGATTTAAAACCCGGCCTGCCAACAGAAATGGTGGAACACTTTCAAGGTTTTTTACCCCAAAAACTATAACTTAAATTTTAGTGGCGTTGTATTTTAAACCATGCTCCTCAACAAATTCTTCACAAGTTTTTATCAATTTTCTTAACCCTGCGACCGATGGACTTAATAGCACCATATCATCTGCGTAGCTAATGCTATTAAACGCCACACCATCGATATAACAACCAGCGTTCAGACCACTCAGCTTTATAATTAAATCATTTATATACAAATTATATAATAATGGTGAAGTCAAACCACCCTGCCTGACTCCGCATTGTAACGTATACTCATCCGACAATCCATCTGCCCATCGCACATAATTGACTTGGTGTCGGTACCAGTATGTTATGAGATAAGTTCCAAGGATATTTAAAAAAAAAATAGGATACCACATTAATGTTATGAGAATAGTTCCAAGGATATTTAAAAAAAAAATAGGATTACTACTAATTAATTAGTTGTTATTTTGGATATCATCGATCTACATCAAAGTTTGAAGAAGAGGGGAAAATTACTGAGACTTGCCTTCGTGTAACTTTCATTACGGTTGCGATTATTTTTGATCCTTTCTTTAACTGAAGGAATAATAAAGCATTCTTGCCGTATAATATAGGGTAGGTACAAATGAAACACGAATTTTTTTTAGAAAATAAAAGTTTCTGTAGCATTACTGGGTGTGGGTGTAGCCGCGGGTATATGCTATTTTATTATACGGAACTACCGATTGCATGCAATGCTTCATAGATTCTGTGTATGGTGGTAATTTCCCATGGTGCTTGTGAAGGACTGCATTGCGCATCTTCTCTTCTCAGTCGTTACACTCTTGACAGAGTGGTCGTGGTTGTCATGAGAGTGGTGGTAGCACGCCTGACAATTCGGCGCCAATCCTCCCTCACTGCCGCCTTTCTGGCGCATTGATGCAATGCACCGCCAATGGACGCTTTTATTTGATCGGTCCATCGCATGGGTGATCTCCCGCGGGCTCTGATGCCTTCTATTTTTCCCTCTATGACAAGGCGCTCGATGGAAATTCCATCTCTTCGCGAAACATGTCCAAAGAATGACAGGATGCGAGATTGAACAATTGACGACAGACGCTGCTCGATGGCGAGTTCCTGTAGTATGGACTGATTCGTTCTGAATTCAGTCCATGACACTCCCAGCATTCTTCGCCAGCACCACATTTCGCATACGTATGTATATAATAGCGTTTGAATAATGTACTTACTGATAAGGTTTATTATGTTGTTGCGCAATGGTGTTCTCACGTATTTCTAAGTTGGTACATAATGTTGAAATATCCTAAGAAAAATATAATAGAGTTAGAATGAATAACTGTATAATGTCCGCACAAATAGGTCATATCACTAAAAGGCAAACGGCAAACTACCCTAAAAATTCAAGGTGACAATACAGTAACTCAGGGAGGCACAGCCTCGGATTGGGCTGTCGCTTAGGAGAGGACCTGGTTCTCCGTCGGATCACAAGGCACCACTGAGAAGAGTCGGCAAGAAATTCAGTAGAATGATGCTCATCGTTAAGATCTCTTACGACCCTTCGGGTTCGCCGGCGAGACCGGTGTCTGATTAATAGTTTGTAACATTATGGTTATCTTGAGCTGGTCCGATATTGGGTCTAGGTGTTCCTCTGACAGACACTCGTATTACCATGCCTGATATCCATTTTATACTCAAAATACAAAACTACAAAAATGAAAGCACTTTAGCCAGCGACTGTTTTGTCCTCTTCGGTTTCGAGTATAAGACTTTTAAGCCGTACCTGTTAACTTGGCTAAGGATTCCGTTTGAAGCAAAGAACTTTTGGTTTGAACAGATGTAATGATGGTGCACAATAATTCTATTTTTTTAAAGTGCTCTGGTTAAGTGTGGCTATGATAACTCAATAAATGTCATCATCATCATCATTAGCAGCCGATAGAGGTCCACTGCTGAACAAAGGCCTCTCCCTTAGAAGGGAGGGGTTGCCATAAACCCCACGCTTGGCAGGCGGCTTGGGGATCGCAGTATAGGTGGAAGATAAATCCAAAAGAAAGACGCTGCTACCCGTCTTCCTGTTGTCGCTTAGTCGCCTCTTACGGCGCCCAACGAGAGGAGATGGGGGGATGCAATTCTTACCTGGCACCCCACGGGTAATCAATATTATGTAAACTATTAATATTATACAACTTGTTAAAAAAATAACGCAAATTTAGCTTTTTTTCTTATGTTATTTATCGGTGGCGGATAATTTAAGAACATAAATAATAGAGAGAAAATGTCGGTCATGCTATTGCTCACCATCCAAAAATCTTTGCTATTGGCGGCTTCGTGTGGCGGGTCACCCCTTTTCTCTCCAATATGTTTAATGGGGAGTGATGGCTGCTGCGCGGGTGCTGCGCGGGGGGTTGGGTGTTCCTTTCCTTTGGCCTTTTAGTTTGTTGTATTTTCATCGTATTTTTTCTCTCTATCTGTTTTATCTTTCGAACGACAGGACTAACTGTCTCTGATGCTGATCTAATTGTAACAAGACAAACACTGTTTAAAAAAAGTAAAAAAAATATAAGCCCACTGAGTTTCTTGCCGGATCTTCTCAGTAGAGGCCGCGTTGTGATCCGGTGGTAGCTTTTAAAAAAGAATGTTGACCGTTTAAATGTGCTAGCGTTAAGCCTATTTGAAATAAATAATTTGAATTTAATTAGTATTTAGAAATAAAATGAATTTGGGGGTGTTTGAGGATTCAAGTTGTACATATAATGGTGGAAGCATGGTACGAGCCAGAAAAATATTTATTATTTATAACAATTTTGTTTTAAATAGTAATTTTCGGTATTTTTTCTTTCTTCCTCTTCGCCTGGAGAACAAACTTTACAGTATGTAACAACCCTGAAACCCTGTTTGATCATTCTGGGGGTATTATTGGGTGTATCATTATAATTGACAGGCCAGTTGGTCTACTGGTTAGACACCCTGGCTGCTAACTGATAGATCGTGGGTTCGATTCCCACCAAGTGTCTGGGTGTATTTATCTATCTAAGTATGTTTTTTTTTTTTTTTTATACTACCAAGGTGGCAAGCAAGCGTACGACCCGCCTGATGGTAAGCAGACACCGTAGCCTATAGACGCTAGCAACACCAGAAGAATCACTAGCGCGTTGCCAACCCTTAAGACATTAGATGTTAAGTCTTTGTGTCCTGTAATTTCACCAGCTACAGTGCCCTTCACGCCGGAACACAGCAATGCTTACACACTGCTGCTTGGCGGCAGAATATCTGACACTGCGGTGGTACCTACCTGGACGGTTCCTTGCACAAGGAACCTACCACCTAGTAAAAAAAAAAATAGTATTAATATCAGTTGTCTGGTTTTCATAGTACAGGCTCTGCTAGTTTGGGATCAGATGACCGTGTGTGGATTGTCCCAGGATCATCATTTCATCATTAGCAGCCGATAGACGTCCACTGCTGAAGAAAGGCCTCCCCCTTAGAAGGGAGGGACCATAATCCCCACGCTTAGCAGGCTGCTTGGGGATCGCAGTATAGGTGGAAGATAAATCCAAAAGAAAAACGCTGCTGCCCGTTTTCCTGTTCTCGCTTAGTCGCCTCTTACGACACCCAAGGAGAGGAGATGGGGGGATGCAATTCTAACCCGGCACCCCACGGCTAATATAATTTGTACTAGCAATACAAATCCTATTTTTATCGCTGTTAAAAATACATACTGTATTATTCCGCCATTCAGGGAGGCTCTTTCCGCGCACCCCTCTCTCTTCTAAGTTGTAAAGATTTAAGAGTTTTTCTTTTGTCCACAGAAAACGATGTCGGGTGATGGCGGATGTGTTAACAAGGCCTTTGAAGTTGCCGACGATGGCTTCCACACCATAGACCTGAGGACTAACAGGCGGGCGGACGGAAACCATAGGTCACAGGTAAACCACACATACTTACATTAAAAATAAAGCTGTTTATACATTTTTTTATTGAACAATGATTAGGGTTACTTGAGACAAATCTTTGAATTCTAATAACTGGACTACTGCAAATGGGTCACACTATACATACGTTCATAAAAAAATAAATCAGTGATAGCACATTGGACAAGCGCTTGCCTTGAAAAACAAGGTATGCAGTTCCGAACAAGGTGTGCAGTTCCGAACAAGGTGTGCAGTTCCGAACAAGGTGTGCAGTTCCGAACAAGGTGTGCAGTTCCGAACAAGGTGTGCAGTTCCGAACAAGGTGTGCAGTTCCGAACAAGGTGTGCAGTTCCGAACTCCGGCTCGCACCTCTGATTTCTTAATCGTGTGTGATCCATGATCATGTGAATCGTCTTTGTGCAATTGATAGCTAGCTTTCGGTAAAGGAAAACATCGTGAGGAAACCCGCATTTCTGACAAAGCCTAATTAGTTTTCGCCCGTGACCATGGGTGCGGCAAAGCATTCCTTCCAACTGCACAATGAACGATAATTGGTTATTTGCATCTACCGATGACTTGCGACGCGCCATCAGTCTACTTTGTGGGAGGCCTCGCCACTCGAGAAACTTTCTTCCCCATCGGTTATCGGCTCTTCGAGCGATGTGGCCTGCCCGTTGCCACTTCAACTGGCAGATTCTGAGAGCTCTGTCGATGACTTTAGTTCTTCCGGAGTTTATCGCGCAAAGAAACTCCGTGCATATGTAGCTCTCCTAAGCTCGTTGTGTGCCTCTGATCTTCACTAAAAGGCCAGCAGTTAGAGACCACGTCTCAGTACCAAATGTCATCACTGGCAACACACACCTATTAAAAACCTTCGCGAAGGTTTATAACGTTTACGTATTTCAGACGAGAAGATATCGTGTAGTTTTCCGAACGCTGCCCATCCAAGTTGCAATCTTCGGGCGACCTCTATGTCGAAGTTGGACAGACCTAACTGGTAACTGGATAGTTTGCCCTAGGTATACATCGTGGACTTCGGAGTCGCTGGACGTCCAGGGTGTGGGCCCAAGGACGCCCATTGAGTACGGCGGTGACTCCGAGGAGGACGGCGGCGAGGTTGCGATCCCCGTCCCCGTGAGCACCGTGTACCGTTCCCGGGGGGCTACAATGCGCCCTCCGGTGGCGGGCTCATAGGCAAGGTACTGAGGGCCCCTGTGGTGCAGATGATGATGCCCACTGGAGAGACCTGGGTCCTCTGTCATGTGCAGATGCGACAGCCGCGGGGATTTTAGTGGGTAAAAATCACTCATACCCTGGTCGAGCCCCACAGCTCTCGAAGGCCTTTGGAAGGTTTCCCCGCGTCAAAAAAAAGGTGTACATAGTGGTCAACAACTTCGAGTAGAAAAAATATACTTTCTTAGGTACTTACAACTACTTACATAATATTTATGTACTAACCTACTTACTATTCGAATCAATTTAAGCAGTCTAAGTTTACTCAATTCTTTAAGCGCTATTATGTAGAGTCAAGGAATTAATAACAATAAGCTCTAAAGATTGAACATTATTGGTGTATTTGAAATACCGGCTCCTTAGAAACAAATTGAGTGTAAAATGTAAGAGCATTTTCTCTAGCCATTCTCCATTTCCCTCCAAAAGCCATAAATATGGCGCGAATTTAATTTTGTTCGAAATTCAAATTAAAGTCACGTCAAGTTGGCCCGCACGTGCGCAGTAATACGCGCGGAATACAGATTAAAAAGTGGAGGGCACTCGAGTCTAGCTTAAGGAGGTGAAATTAAATCATTAATAACTGTTTATTAGTTTTCATGCGGATGGGAATGGATTAATAAGTTGATTAGGTACATATGGGCGGCGTTCCTTATGTTATTTTATATAACTAGCCTAAAATGCGTTTTAGTTATTTTTATAGTTAAATATGATTTATTTAAATATTAATTCCTTTGAAGACTTCCGGTTGATTTATAAATGTAACTTTTGAAGACTTCCGGTTGATTTATAATTGTGTCATTTTATTTTTGACTTCCTTCCGGTTGCTTTATAATTTGTGATTTATTTGTTTTTGAACTTTGAATTGTGAAATTGAATTATTTATTATATTAATTTAATTATATTATTTTTAAGATAGTTCATACATTAAAATTATTAAATTTAATGAATAAGTGATTAAAAATAGTTGATTTGATTGTGAATCACGCCACTTGAGTAGAGTGGGGTGATAATAGGTCGTTAGAGGCTTATATAAGGCGGTACGCGCTATCTGTTCGATTCATTCGTACTTCGATTCGATACTTTGATACTTGTCAACACTTCGATAAGTAATAAATACCATTATTGGCTGATTGGCGTTTTTGATTCCCTCATCATGGAACCTCAGGACGGTGACAATGGCTCACCGCCGACATACATTACCTGAGGTAATATATATTATTAGCAATCCTAGGTAGGATTACTTAAAAAAAAAAGAGAAGCTGTCCAGAAACCATTGTGTCTGGACCACCTTAGTATAACAAGAACTGAACATACCTCTGAAGTATTATTACCACACTCCTGTAACAGGAATACATTGTAATCACTAAGACGCAGCTACTTCACTAAGACTTCCGCACTGTATGAGATCTGGGAAAACGAATGACCACGGTGCCGCTAGAGCAGTGACTTATATACGCGTTCGGCTATCCTTCCTACCCACAATTTATTTGACGACAACTATAATTCCTAATACGGCCTCTCCTGACATGAGCACGTCCTCGGGCTCGCTGTTTCCCGAGAGCAACACGAAGGGGATCCATCGTTCACAGGAAATCCCGGAGTCTAGGCTGCCACGAGCACCGCCTAGGAGCGTTTGCTGGTCCTGCACAAAACACGAAACAACACCCAAACAAAGTGCGCACATAACATTACATTTTAAGAATGCAACCCAATTCGAACGTAAAAATGTCCCTCGATTCGAACGTAAGAATGTCTAACTCTGAATTACAAATAAGGCGTATAGTTACTACTACTGTGCAGTAAAGCAAGTAGTGCACAAGGGGCGGCTTGCCATACAAAGATTTTAAACTTTCTCAAAAACAAATCTTTAAAAAATAGGAAAGTAAAAATAAGAATAAAAAGTTAGTGCTGTTACTCATATCCTTGTGCTTCTTTGACTGCGCCCACTGCATGGCACCAGTTAAGCAGTCATACCCGGTGCGCAGATCTTCGCTGTTGAACAGGTCACGCTAGGACACGCCCTGCAGCTGTCTGCATGGCATGGCACGCGGCTAAGAAAAACAGAATAAGCAGCGAGCAATAAGCGCTCACATAAACACAGTCAAGTTATGAAGTAGTCATAATTACAGAAAACAAATAATCATAGGCTTTAATCAGGTCTCTTCCTGCGTAACCGATACCTTGTATGCCACTAAGCTTTATATCGGTCTCTAGTCTTTACGCATGTCTAGTCAGCGTGGGTCCCGCTGACGCAACCTGTTATAAGAAATAACGATATGTAAGAACATGTCATGGTTATTCCAAAACCATGTTTGCATGGCTTTACATGGGTGTCTTCCATCGACTGACAACAAAAAACGTAGGTAGAAGGCATAGGTAGATGGCATAGGTAGATGGCATAGATAGATGGCATAGGTAGATGGCATAGGTAGATGGCATAGGTAGATGGCATAGGTAGATGGCATAGGTAGATGGCATAGGTAGATGGCATAGGTAGATGGCATAGGTAGATGGCATAGATAGATGGCATAGATAGATGGCATAGGTAGATGACATAGGTAGATAGGAAGGCAGAACCGAAGCTCAATGCCCCCTATCACGGACAGAGGCGCCAAGTTTGCATGTCCAGGCAGAACCGAAGCTCAATGCCCCCCTATCACGGACAGAGGCGCCAAGTTTGCATGTCCAGGCAGAACCGAAGCTCAATGCCCCCTATCACGGACAGAGGCGCCAAGTTTGCATGTCCAGGCAGAACCGAAGCTCAATGCCCCCTATCACGGACAGAGGCGCCAAGTTTGCATGTCCAGGCAGAACCGAAGCTCAATGCCCCCTATCACGGACAGAGGCGCCAAGTTTGCATGTCCAGGCAGAACCGAAGCTCAATGCCCCCTATCACGGACAGAGGCGCCAAGTTTGCATGTCCAGGCAGAACCGAAGCTCAATGCCCCCTATCACGGACAGAGGCGCCAAGTTTGCATGCCCAGGCAGAACCGAAGCTCAATGCCTCCCTATCATGGACAGAGGCGCCAAGTTTGCATGTCCAGGCAGAACCGAAGCTCAATGCCCCCTATCACGGACAGAGGCGCCAAGTTTGCATGTCCAGGCAGAACCGAAGCTCAATGCCCCCTATCACGGACAGAGGCGCCAAGTTTGCATGTCCAGGCAGAACCGAAGCTCAATGCCCCCTATCACGGACAGAGGCGCCAAGTTTGCATGTCCAGGCAGAACCGAAGCTCAATGCCCCCTATCACGGACAGAGGCGCCAAGTTTGCATGTCCAGGCAGAACCGAAGCTCAATGCCCCCTATCACGGACAGAGGCGCCAAGTTTGCATGCCCAGGCAGAACCGAAGCTCAATGCCTCCCTATCATGGACAGAGGCGCCAAGTTTGCATGTCCAGGCAGAACCGAAGCTCAATGCCCTCCTATCACGGACAGAGGCGCCAAGTTTGCATGTCCAGGCAGAACCGAAGCTCAATGCCTCCCTATCACGGACAGAGGCGCCAAGTTTGCATGTCCAGGCAGAACCGAAGCTCAATGCCTCCCTATCACGGACAGAGGCGCCAAGTTTGCATGTCCAGGCAGAACCGAAGCTCAATGCCTCCCTATCATGGACAGAGGCGCCAAGTTTGCATGTCCAGGCAGAACCGAAGCTCAATGCCCTCCTATCACGGACAGAGGCGCCAAGTTTGCATGTCCAGGCAGAACCGAAGCTCAATGCCTCCCTATCGTGGACAGATATGAAAGCTAAGCTCACCTAATTCACCCTAAGCACAAGGGTATAAAATAAACTGATAACTGTACCGACCACCCGGGGCAGGTCCCTTCGCGGAGTGCCACCTCACGACTCGCTAGAGATCTACGTGAGACATAACTTTGCGTGTGTGAATCGGTTCCAGATAAAAGCATATTTCAACCCGAACTATCAATAATAAGCCGGATACACCACGGCTAGTCAGTGGCCAACCTGTGGCATGACCCTGCGTGTACTACAAGCTCCAGGACCACGAAAGTAATTATAAGGATCTAGCTTTTTTACAACGATACACTAAGAGACCACTATCGGTGGGCAAGCTTTGCTTTTCTCACTAAGATTCATAAATTTGAATTCGGTATAATTATTATCACTACTAGTAGATTTATAAGCTCATTCAGTCAACTACTGATGAAAAGCACAACAAAATGTGCAAAACTCACGCCAGTGCGGCTGTTATAACCACACAATTAAATCAGTAGCCGTTTCCTTGTTTCGATGTCCGGCCACGACCACGGCGTACCGACCAACGCCACGGCACAGCGCATTGTATAGGCGGCCACGCCACCGTTAGGGCGGCCCCGCCACCGTTAGGGCGGCCACGCCACCGTTAGGGCGGCCACGCCACCGTTAGGGCGGCCACGCCACCGTTAGGGCGGCCACGCCACCGTTAGGGCGGCCACGGCACCCTTTGGGCTGCCACGGCACCCTGTGGGCTGCCACGGCACCCTTTGGGCTGCCACGACACCCTTTGGGCTGCCACAGCACCCTTTGGGCTGCCACGGCACCGTTGGGCGGCCACTGCATCGTTGGGCGGCCACTGCACCGTTGGGCGGCCAAACCACCATCTGGGCGGCCACACCACCATCTGGGCGGCCATGCCATCGTTTGGGTGGCAACGCCACTGTATGGCGCATAAAGCCCCTCATGCAGCAGCGGCCAGCGCCACAATGCAGCCAGTAACGCCATAATCGCCCTTGCGCATGGCGACTCGCACTTACACATTCTGTGAACATAACTACAGAAACCGAATTAAAAATTTGATGTAAAAATCAGGTAGGTACATAGTTAAATCAACAAGTACACAGACACAATCAGCACTCGTCAATATATTAGGCCCGTACGACCGACCGGACAGTAACCGCTCGGCCTTCCTTCAAAAAAGTATCCAGATCGAACCAGAATTCAAATACGATTATTAGTCATCGACCGAGAAAATAAACAATAAGCCAAAACAACACTTTACTAATTGCGATGACTCATCAAGATTAACCACAAAACATCTTAACGAAATACAATTTTATTGCCAGATTTATTAGTAATCGCGCTTTATTATAACTAGCAGTCAGAACTCAAATCAACCCACTGCTTAAAATAATACGAACCAACGAAATAAATCCATCTAGTTCATTTGTACTAATCTAGCCGTAACACTAGACTTTGCCTGTCCTTTGGTACTTCTACGAACGAACTCACTATATACCTAAATGGATTCACTGACTCGATCGTTCCACCATCGTGTATGTCTACTGTACTACTGGACTACCAACAGTACTATTACAACTGTAAACTGAAGTATTACATATGATCGTTTGATCTAACGATCGATCGTAATAATCCTTATCCTATTCGTGTTCCAACATGACCGTACCGTGGGCATCATTAATATTTTTTTCGAAACACGAACTACCCGCATATGTATTTTTTTTTCGTGAAAAACAATACGTGAAAATAATGGAAACGAATATAACAAAATGCATCAGAAAGCGAAGAGGATAGGGCAGAATCCAATCCCACTTCTGATATTAGCAATCCTAGGTAGGATTACTTAAAAAAAAAAGAGAAGCTGTCCAGAAACCATTGTGTCTGGACCACCTTAGTATAACAAGAACTGAACATACCTCTGAAGTATTATTACCACACTCCTGTAACAGGAATACATTGTAATCACTAAGACGCAGCTACTTCACTAAGACTTCCGCACTGTATGAGATCTGGGAAAACGAATGACCACGGTGCCGCTAGAGCAGTGACTTATATACGCGTTCGGCTATCCTTCCTACCCACAATTTATTTGACGACAACTATAATTCCTAATAATATATAATATATGGGTTTGCCTATTTCAAATATTTCCGTAAAAAATGACTCTGTAAGTAGTCCAGTACTTCCAAGTTTGATTTCTTTACTAGCAAACTGGACCCAGAAATCACTGCTCAAACTAGTAATACAAATCCTTTATTGCAATAATTGTGGTTACAGTGATGGAATATAACAGAAATAGTACAGCACAATTTACCTATGTAGGCATGCAATAGCTTCTTTTGACGTTAATTTAATTTCATATCAAATAATTAAATTAAAATATTGAGTTTAATGTTAGGAAATCTTAAAAATTAGCTCACAGTTTTGAAACTATAAGCACGTCCTTATGGAATGGGACAAAGCATAGTGGTTGAACTTGCAGGGGTGTAATTGCCCGACATAACCAAAAAATAGTTCAATATGACCATCAATGAAATATATAGATATTGTTACGACCGGGAGATAAAAGTGTTAATTACTCCGTTAATTATTACTTAATTGCAATGATCTCAAAACGCATTGTTAGTCTATAGGTCTACTATCGATTCGTACCGAAAGATCTCGAATTCTTAATAGAAAGTAGGTCCCTCCAATTCGCATGTACTTGTGTAAGTACCTACCACTCGCTCGCTCACGGGTCACTGCCCCCGCCTATTGTTAGTTTATTCTCGAAGGTCGCGCCGCTATTGTATCTCGCGAAAACGATAGAATAGGTAAGTACATACGAGTTCATTCGAGAGAGTTCCACCCCTCTGTTAATTTAGGTATATAAGCCGACGCATAGTGGCGTCCGGACAGTTTGTGTTTACAAGCGACAGCGGAAACATCTTAAGGAAGCGATCGAAGAGAATTGTACCAGCGACCCTTGCGACGACTTTGGACTATTGTGAAGTACTGTGCGACTCGGACTACTGTGCCTTGTGTGTATACTGTGCCGTATAGTGTATACATTGTGAGTGTACGTGGAATAAAATCTTCTTTTACGTTAATCGGCATTAATTACCCACCCGCACGTAACAATTGGTGTCAGAAGCGGAATGCCGATTCTGCCGCGAGAAGAAGAAGCGCGTACTCCGCGAACAAGGAGACAAGTGGAGATGGATGCTGCACGCCAGCGTGGTCTTGAGGTGGAGTCCCAACCTGAGACTGCTACTTCGTCTGGTGCTGCATCGGGGGGAAACTCAACAGAGCTGAACATGACAACCATCATGGCTGCTATACAGGCTATTCAGGCAAACCAGGAGGCTTCCCGCCGTGAGATCCAGGAGGTTATCCAGGCTAACCAAGAGACTACCCGCCGCGACATCCAGGCTATCCAAGAGGCCACCCGCCGTGACATCCAGGCTACCCAAGAAGCTATCCAGGAGGCTACTCGCCGTGAGATTCAGGCCAACCAAGAGACCGTCCTGTGCAAGATTGACGCCGGCATTTCTATACTCGGCGAGAAAGTCACAAAACTGGAAGTGGACGTCAAAGAGGTTACTCTTAAGACGGAAAACCTGGAAGGCCGCATCGATGAACATGATAGCCGTATTCATGTACTGACTAATAAGGTAACTAAACTAGAGACTCGTCAACCGCTAACCGTGGCCTCATCATCACCATCAGCAGCAAAACTCGACCTTCCGCACTTTGACGGGTCGTCATCATGGACAGCCTTCCGCTACCAGTTCGAAACACTGGCCAACGGGAACGGCTGGACTGATGGCCAATCTTTTATGGCCCTGACGCTTGCCCTGCGAGGAGACGCTCTGATGATATTGGAAAACCTGCCACTTGAAGGACGGACCTTGGATGCTCTCTTGGAGGCATTAGAGACGCGTTACGGTGAAAAGCACCTGGAGCACGTTTATCGAGCACAACTCCGCGATCGGACACAAAAGGCCGGAGAAAGTCTCCAGCAGTGGGCGCTTGAGGTGGAAAGGCTGGTGCGTCGTGCATACTCATCGGCACCAGCGACTGTGGAGGTGAATCTTCTACAGGCATTCGTAGATGGCATACGGGACGCGGAAGTCAGAGCTGCCGTTCGTCTGAGCCATCATTCGACGCTAAAGAGCGCATTGGCCCATGCTCTCGAAGTGGAAGCGGTACGTCAAGACACCCGAGTACATAAAATCCGGGAAATAGCGTCGGATGACAGGAAGCCTCAGTATGTCCCCACTTGCTATGGCTGCGGAGAAAAGGGGCATATTCGACTGGAATGTCGTAAGAAGAGAAAGAGGGTCACGAGCTCCGGGACCCAAGTGGACCAAGACCTGTCGTTAAACTAAGTGTCGCCAGGACCGCGGGGCGGGTGCTGGCTGGTAACAATAAGGCCCCCACCATCACCATTACTCAAGTTCGCAACGGAAACAGTCTGACCATCGAGGGCACATTAAATAATCAGACATGCACTTTGACAATAGACACTGGAGCTTCGCGGACTATTGTCAGACCAGAACTACTAAAACGCACCGTTATGTGGAAAAGGCGATCCCCACCATGTCGCCTCCAGACAGCAACCGGCCAGCCAGTCTCCGTCCTCGGTGATACAGACGTAGAGATTAATATTGGTGACCGAACATACATCCACTCAGTTCTTATCGCGAATATCACGGATGATTGCATTCTGGGCCTAGACTTCTTGAAGGATCAGCGATGTGTTTTGGATATTGATAAAGGAGTGTTAAGGTTCCCTGATCAAGAAGTTTGTCTGCAAGGATCACACACATGCAGTCTTTATTGTTTAAAAGATTTCATACTGGCTCCAAGATCTGAAAATTTAGTATCAGTGAAATTCCCTAAGAAGATCAAATCAAACAAATGTGTCATAGTAGAAGACGCCGGCAATCATCCACATATAATCACGGCCAGGACATTACTTATGACAAAAGGAATAGCAAAAGTAAGAATTTTAAACTTGAGTAATGAAGAAGTTCGCCTGAGGAAGAATAGCCTGATTGGAAGATGTGAAGAAGTAAAGTACCTGAAACGGTTAGACACTTCCGCAGTTCAGCAAGATGTAAGTTCGACCAAAGACGATCACATTCGACAGCTTTTGGAAGATTGTAAGGAAAATTTATCACCACTGGAACTGCAGCAAGCCAAAGAGCTTTTGGTTACATTCAGGGACATTTTTGCAACCGGAAGTGACTGTGGTAGGACAGGCCTTGTAAAGCACCAGATTGATACAGGCGATGCCAGGCCTATTAAACAGAGACCTCGACGTATACCGTGGGCAAAAGAAACAGAGGTAGCCGAAATGATTAAAGACATGGCTGAAAATAAGATCATCGAACCCTCTACAAGCCCATGGTCATCACCTGTGGTGCTAGTAAAGAAGAAGGACGGAAGTACAAGGTTTTGTGTTGACTACCGAATGTTAAATAATGTCACGAAAAAGGACAGCTATCCCCTGCCGAGAATTGATGATACCCTGGACATGCTCAGTGGTATGAAATGGTTCTCAACTATTGATTTGAAGAGTGGCTACTGGCAGGTGGAATTAAGTCCAGAAGATAAAGAGAAGACGGCTTTTAGTACTGGAATTGGGAACGGACTGTGGCATTTCAACGTCATGCCCTTCGGTTTATGTAATGCTCCAGCAACTTTCGAGCGCCTTATGGAGAGGGTGATGGTAGGCCTCCTTGGGGACGTATGCCTGGTCTATCTCGACGACGTGATTGTGATGGGACGCAGCTTCAAGGAGAACCTGAAGAACCTGGAGAAAGTGTTCACCCGGATCCGAGAAGCAAATCTGAAACTGAGTCCAAAGAAGTGTGCTCTATTTCAGAAGGAGGTCAGTTACCTAGGACATGTCATCTCGGCGGATGGAGTAAAAACCGACCCTGAAAAGATAAAAGCTGTTCAGGAATGGCCTGTCCCGAAAAATAAGACGGAAATGCGAGCGTTCCTTGGGCTTTGCACTTACTACAGGCGCTTCATTAAGAATTTTTCGGACGTGGCAAAACCATTACATCAATTAACAGAGGATAAACGCGATTTCATCTGGGAGTCGAATTGCGAGAATGCTTTTAGTGAACTTAAGCAACGGCTTTGTGAAGCTCCTATATTGGGTTACCCAAGCAGGGAAGGAAGATTTACTGTGGACACGGACGCTAGTAACACGGGAATCGGTGGAGTGTTGTCGCAAACACAAGGGGACCGCCAGGTGGTAATTGCATACTTCAGCAAAGCACTTTCAAAACCAGAGAGAAATTACTGTGTTACCCGCCGTGAATTACTTGCTGTGGTAAAGACTTTACAACATTTTCAGAAATACCTTATAGGAAGACAGTTCACGGTTAGAACCGATCATGCGGCATTAAAGTGGTTGTTACAGTTTAAAAATCCGGAAGGACAGGTAGCAAGGTGGATAGAGCAATTGCAGGAGTTCAACTTTGTAACCGAGCATCGCAGTGGAAAAGGACACAATAACGCGGACGCTTTGTCACGAAGACCGTGCGCTGACGACTGCAAGCACTGTGGTAAAAATGAAGCCCTAGAAGAAGTAAATCTTATAAGGACGCATGGCTTAGACGATGAGTGGACTGGACGCAATATGAGGAAGGCCCAAGAAGAAGATGATGACCTTGGACCTGTACTGCGCTGGAAGCAAAGTGGAGACAAACCCCAATGGAAGGATGTGTCTGCTTACAGCGCGACTACTAAAAGTTATTGGGCTCAGTGGGACAGCTTAGTTCTGGAAGGCAATCTGTTGTGCAGGAAATGGGAGTCCAACGACGGAAGGGAAACCACTCTGCAAGTGGTAATACCACGAATCATGGTGGCCCCTCTTCTACGGCACGTCCACGATGGTGTCTCTGGTGGTCATCTTGGAGTCAAGAAAACCCTCGTTAAAATCAGACAGCGGTTCTACTGGCTACGATGCCGTGAAGATGTCGAAGATTGGTGCCGTAAATGTACTGCTTGTGCCTCGGTAAAAGGCCCGCAAACCAGAAGTAAGGGACAGCTGAAGCTGTATAACGTTGGGGCACCATGGGAGCGCATCGCGATAGATGTAGCTGGGCCGTTTCCACAGACTGACGATGGGAACAAGTACATAATAGTAGTGCAGGATTACTTCAGTAAGTGGCCTGAGGTGTTCGCAACACCCAACCAAGAAGCAATAACCGTAGCCAAGAAACTGGTCCAGGAGGTGATATGTCGATTTGGTGTACCCATGGAAATTCATTCGGACCAAGGACGTAACTTCGAATCTGCCGTATTTCAAGAAATGTGCAAACTTCTTGGGATCCACAAGACCCGTACGACACCGGCACATCCGCAATCAGACGGAATGGTCGAGAGATTTAACAAAACTCTAGAGAATCACTTGGCCAAAGTAGTGGATGATCATCAAAAGGACTGGGATCAGTACATCCCTTTGTTCCTGATGTCCTATCGTTCTGCAGTACATGATAGTACGGGGAACACGCCAGCCAAGGTGAACTTCGGCCGAGAGATGAGACTTCCGGTGGACGCAATAACGGGTACCCCACCTGACAGTCCCAAACCCGTTACGGACTATGTGTGCGATCTTCAAAATCAGTTGGACGAAGTGCACAAGAGAGTGCGGGAGAACAGTCTGAAGACCAGCGAAAGGATGAAGACCCGCTACGATCGAAATGCGAATACCAACGGTTTCGATGAAGGAACGCTAGTGTGGTTTCACAATCCGCTTCGCAGAAAAGGGAAGTCTCCGAAACTTCAAGCCCGCTGGGAAGGACCCTTTACTGTTATTACGAGGATCAACGACGTCACCTACCGCATCAAGAAGGGACCCCGAGGCAAACCTAAGATAGTTCACCTGGACAGATTGGCACGTTATCATGGTGATAATGATGCTCGGGACGAGCATAACTAAGAGGGGGGTAGTGTTACGACCGGGAGATAAAAGTGTTAATTACTCCGTTAATTATTACTTAATTGCAATGATCTCAAAACGCATTGTTAGTCTATAGGTCTACTATCGTTTCGTACCGAAAGATCTCGAATTCTTAATAGAAAGTAGGTCCCTCCAATTCGCATGTACTTGTGTAAGTACCTACCACTCGCTCGCTCACGGGTCACTGCCCCCGCCTATTGTTAGTTTATTCTCGAAGGTCGCGCCGCTATTGTATCTCGCGAAAACGATAGAATAGGTAAGTACATACGAGTTCATTCGAGAGAGTTCCACCCCTCTGTTAATTTAGGTATATAAGCCGACGCATAGTGGCGTCCGGACAGTTTGTGTTTACAAGCGACAGCGGAAACATCTTAAGGAAGCGATCGAAGAGAATTGTACCAGCGACCCTTGCGACGACTTTGGACTATTGTGAAGTACTGTGCGACTCGGACTACTGTGCCTTGTGTGTATACTGTGCCGTATAGTGTATACATTGTGAGTGTACGTGGAATAAAATCTTCTTTTACGTTAATCGGCATTAATTACCCACCCGCACGTAACAATATTTTTTGATGGACAGCAGATCAAAATTACAAAATACAATGAATAACTATAACTACTTAAAACAAATACTTAAAATAAATATTAATAAATACATACTTACAATAAATGTAGAAAATTAGGCCCATGTGGCATGGTACCCAAAATGCTGGCAGCATTTCCTCGCTGTATGGAAATAGAAACTCGCTGAGCGAGAAAATGGCCAGCTCCCGGATCCCCTGTGATGTCGACCAGCCGTTTTGATAGTAAATTAAACAAACATATTAGATATTTTTTTACTTATAACAACATAAACATACATAACAGAATATTATGTATGTTTATGTTGTTATAAGTAAAATAAAATCTTTTTAAAAAAAATTGAACCGACTTCAATATCACTGAAAAGTATAAAATAATTTAAATATTATTGAAGTTGGTGTTAGCGTACCTGCTGTGTATATTTGGCACCAACTTCAATATTATTTAAATTATTTTATACTTTTCAGTGATATTGAAGTCGGTTCAATTTTTTTTAAAAAGATTTTATTTTAAACTTTTTAGTGATATTTTCATATATAAAGATTGAACCATCGAAAACCGTAAAATTATCTAGGTAGGTTATGATCACATTATCGTCTACATAGTTTTACATAATTCATGTTTCTTCAGAAAAAAATATCCGGTCGTAATGAAATTTGCATGGAAACATCATAGTAGTTTACTCTCTCGAATAAAAAAAGAATCATCGAAATCGGTTCATAATTGTCAGAGCAATGTAATGGAGAACATCAGTTTTATGGTTTTTACCAGATAAATTCCTCCACATCGTTCATGGTCCTCCAGGAAGTTCTTATCCGGTTGTAATAAAATTCATACAGATTCAATACAGTGGTTTCTTCTTTCGAATAAAAAAAAGAATCATTGAAATTGGTAAATATTTGCCAGAGTTATGACCATTTTTGTCCGACCGAGCGAGTCCTTTCTTGCTTTCTTGCAACTCTCAGTGCGCAGTCACCATTCTTGTTTTTTTAGGAACTACTTATTACTAAGCAATAATTTTTTTATGGGACCCAATCAATGGATTGAAGAATGGATGGAAGAAAGATTTTTTTCAAATCGGTTAATAATTGCCAGAGTTATGCGCGAACATACATTAAAAAAAAATATATATATACAGACGAATTGAGAACCTCCTCCTTTTTTGAAGTCGGTTAAAAATATCTAATATGTTTGTTTAATTTACTATCGGACGGGCCCGTTGGTCTAGTGGTCAGACACCCTGCCTGCTAACCGATGGGTCGTGGGTTCGATTCCCGCCAAGTGTCTGGGTGTAGTTTATCTATTTAAGTATGTATTTACAAAAAAAAAGTATATAAGTATTAGTATCAGTTGTCTGGTTTCCATAGTACAGGCTCTGCCTAGTTTGGGATCGGATGACCGTGTGTGGATTGTCCCAAGATATTATATTATATTCATGAAATAGGTAATCAAAGATATAATCAACTCCGATTAAGACCAATTATCTTGAAGTCAATATTGATGTTATTGTTATTTATACATTTCCGCTTAATCTGTATAAATTTATCTCTAGTTTTACGATGTACTACGCTTGGGTTGTTTATTTATATACAGCGGTGGAGGTCCGCTGCCCTCAGTACCAACTCAGTACCGCGTGAGTGTTCCCGCCCGCCCATCGCGTGCCGCGACTCTACGTCGCGTCAAAACTTTTACGAAACATCGCGGAGTTGGACGTTTGAAAAAGGAATGTTTTAAAAATAGCATACAAAATTTGATTGGTGGAACGTTTGATGCTTTGAGGATTATGGTAATTTTTTTGTAAATTATGGAATTTTTCTTTAATGTTATTTTTTGTTTTTTAGTTTCTATAAGTGACTTTATTTTAGGATGATTACAGAAATAATATATTTAATATTTGGTAAGTACTAGGAATGTGATAAATGAGAAAAACAAAGGATTTAACTAGATAAATAATAATTGTAAATTAATGTTACAGTAGCTTAAATTATTATTGATGCCATTTGCACCTTTGATATCATTTTCGTACATGCAAAAAAATAAACGAAAAAAAGTCTAAGAGTCATTACGCCATCTATAAGTTAATTTAAAAGATTTAAAAAACTAGAAAGGGTTGTGAATACAAGTTATTTTTACATAGAATTTAACGCTCTAAAATATATTGTTAATTCCATAAGAAAAATGAATCCCTATTTCCCTTGGTCTCACCATTAGGTACTTGAGAACGAATTTACCGATTCTGTCCATCTTTTTTTAAGTTTTTTAATCCTTGGTAGAGGTTCCTATGGAAAAAAATAATTAAGAACGTTGCGCAGAAAAATACAAAATTACGTAGGCGTAGTTGCGCGGGACAGATTAATGTATAATTTCAAATATGTTACCTCCTTAATTCAAAATCATTTACAGCTAAACAAAGCTTTCTTGAAAAGATATATAAACTTCAAATTTGCTAGAAAATCAAATAAAACTTAGAAATATATCTAAATTGTAAAAAAATAAAAACTGCCTCAAAGAAAATGATCTAGAAATATTTAAATAACTTAATTATATTGAAGTCGGTGCCCTGCAAGCTGTCGCCGGTGTAAGTTGATACTCTATGTTAAGCACCGACTTCAACATACCTACTTAATGCATATTATTTCATTGTAATAAAACAACTCTTACAGAATATATCGCGGTTTATTTTATGTTTTACTTTCCCGATGTTTTGAATGCTTTGCTTTGAAGATCCGATCGAACTACAAATCTGATTGCAATATTCTTTTTATAATCATTTTAGACTTAGGGAAGAGTAGTAGTTTCATCAAAATCGGTTTAGTAGTTTAGAATATATGGACTGTAGCATAGCCGTTTGAAAATCGGAGATTTATAATGATGCAAAGTTACTAAAACGTGTTAACTAAAATATTTTCAGGAATCCAAAAACCGACTACGAAGAAAATGAACTAATAAAAAAATAAAAAATTGATCCAAGTTTCTAATTTAATACAAAACCCCTTCAAGGCAGGCTCCTCAAAAACTGGCTAATGCGCGAGCGAAGCTCAGCGCGGGTCAGTTAGTTATTACAATAATAACAAAATTAGTAAGAATATAGGACTTTTTTGAGGCGGTTACAGCCAGTTGTAATCACTGTTCGTGAAACAATCATTTGGTTAAGCAATGTCAGCAAGTTCAGCCCTTAGATGGGTGACCGTTTAGTGGCATTTGAACAGAGCGTCTCCGTGGGGTGGGTAAGTAAAAAGTCGATCCCGGTTGTTTTCATCTAGACTGCAGTAGTTAAGCCACGTAAGAGGCCTAAGCTTGATCAACTCTGGCACCAGGTTGGCCACTAACGGGGGAGGGAGCCATCAAGGGAGTTAAGGCGAGCACTTGTGAGTAATATAAAGCTAAAGCCGCAGCCGGACTTTGCCCTCAACCTTGAAACTTTTCATCGATAAATAACACGCTATTTCCCACTCGAAGTTTAACGAATAAAAATTAAAATATCTTTTGTAGATCCAAGTTTAAATATTTTACTAACAACCTGTTTTTTTTTTATCCCAAAACAACGTTTTTTTTTCAATATGATTTGAATAACTAAAAAGCGAGATCTTTTTTAAATATTATTGATGAATAACATTTTAGTAGGTGGTAGTGTACAAGTTACCGTTCAGGGGGTCCGGTAGCTTACGAGGTCGATCAAACTGTCAATTTTTTCCCGGCAAAATAGGCAAATCTTATACGTATAATTAATATGCGTTTCAACTATGAGTGTGGCCGCCATCTTGCCATTTCAAATATATAATTATTAAAAATGATGTTTTAACAAAAATAGATAGCAAAATAAGACATTACAATAAATAATCAAAACCGGGGCGATATTTTGATTTTTTGTTTACTCTGCTGCCGGTACAAAAATCGTAAAAAAACCAGTGAAGTTCCGCAGTCGCGACCATCATGGCGGCCACATTCTTAGTTGAAACGCATAGTATATTATTGTAAAGGTGTCACGTCTAGGCACAAGATAGCTGGGGATGCTTAAACACAAAAGTTTCACAGGGGTAGCGATTGAATTCAACTAGCCCTTTAAATTCTACACCCAGGGTGTCAAACCGCTACAACAACTATAATTATGTGATTTAGTTTGTCATAATAGAAAGGTCTTCGTTTAGAAGCTGATTAGCTCCTGTCCATTTTTACTGCTAAATAATAACAAAAATCAACTCCTAGACTTCCCTACTATACCTACTTAGGTTAATTTTTAAAACTGCCACAACCCTTAATAAAACTCGCAGATTTTATAAGACCACTTAAGAGAAAGATAACATCGCCGTGGTGGCGCAGACTGACGTCACAATTACAACATGGCATTTCCATGGGGTCGTTTTCATGCCATGGTGTCAAGGTCCCATAGACCGGTAATTGTTTTTAACAGTACCTAACATAAACATTTTTACCCTTTTTTTGAGTCATAGGTAAAATAATGGAATGCACGGAAGGAACTTCCTCGAATGGTGTAAATTAAACTATGTCTGCTGCCCGGCTTGAATAACTCTTGAAGGTTTTCCTGATCAACCGGTCGTTCTACGACATGAGATATTACACATTGTGTAAAAGTATCTTCACGTATCATCGTAAGTAAGATAAAGAAGGGGAAAGATTAGAGAAGAGGAGAGAAACTAATTTTAATCTATGATTGGCGCATATAAATGCTGCTGATGATGAAAAAATTTTGTCATCACTAAGTTTTATTTTCCAATTTAATATCATTGAGGTGGACAAACTAAGTGCAATTAAAAGATATAGATATCGATATAATCACAATCATCGATATAATCACAATCATCGATATAATCTTCTATATATATATAAATAAATGAATGTTTGTCTGTATGTCCTTTATAGAATCGTAAACTATGCAAGTATCCATTAGCCCAAGAAGGAAAAAGTGCGAACGAAGATGCGAGAGTCAGCTAGTGACTATAATATACCTACGTTTACAAAATTTGTAATGTATACAAGAAATTATACGTTTTTGACCGAATTCCGTGAAATTAACGAAGCTATATTCCATCGTCAATATATTTACCCAATACCTCAACTTCCTGCGACCAGCATTGAGAGCTCGCCTCCACAAAGCACAGGATATCAGCCGTTGTTGGTCTACGAGCCCATTGTGAGCCAATACGGCCGTGATAGGCCATTCGTGCCCCTCAAACGTGATCGGCTAAATGGACCAAGTGATTTTATAATTATTCATGGTACATATTTTTTATGTAGAGCTCTTGTAGCTATAGAACTCACATTCACAAGGTGGGGTTCGCAACCCATAGGAGTCGCGTTTGGTATTGAACGTGGTCTATCTATTATTTTAACCCCACGGAGCTCGCCATAAATTAAGTACATACATATTTAGCACCCCCATTTTTTTTTTTTTCGGTTTTTTTGGTCCTGGCGAGCCCACTTGTCATTACGAGCGTTATAAAAACCTAACCACTCAACCGATTTGCATTCTGTAAATGTAGTTTTGATGAGAAATGTATTAACTATTCAATAGATGACACATATATACGTTTTTGTGAGATATAAATATAGCTTTTCAAAGGGAAAGTCAAAAATAGATGGGTTTTTAGATGGGTTTTGGTCAAGGTCGATTTTTCTTTTTCTGGGTTTGATTTTGAGGGTGGACTATCGACCTGAATACATTTGTTTATTAAAAGGGTTAAGAAATCTTGAGACCTTTCTTACTTAGCATTCTGGCTTTAAGCGCATCGTGACACTAAAATATATTTTACTAAGTGGTAGGTTCCTTGTGCAAGGAACCGTCCAGGTAGGTACCACTGCAGTGTCAAGATATTCTGCCGCCAAGCAGCAGTGTGTAAACATTGCTGCTAGGTGGTGAAATTACCAGACAATAAAGACTTAATATCTAACGTCTTAAGGGTACGGCAACGCGCTAGTGATTCTTCTGGTGTTTCTAGCGTGTATAGGCTGCGGTGACTGCCCACCATCAGGCGGGCCGCATGCTTACCACTTTGGTAGTATAAAAAAGAGGATGAGAAACACTGTACACTGCACTATGATCAAGCTGGCTGCGCTGTTCATATTGAGTTATGCTCTTGTCATGGTCATTTAGCATAGCCAAGCACACATTCTGGTACAATATTCCGCTAATTTTAATAGGTATCCTTAATCCATCCCATGGATAACATTCCGCATGAACTGTCTCCAATTTTTCTCTAAACTACAAGATTCTCTATGTATTCAG
Organism: Furcula furcula; assembly: GCA_911728495.1. Taxonomy (NCBI): domain Eukaryota; kingdom Metazoa; phylum Arthropoda; class Insecta; order Lepidoptera; family Notodontidae; genus Furcula; species Furcula furcula. The sequence goes on from OU452244.1 coordinate 2,265,451, forward strand.
TCCCTTCTTTAGACGTGACCGGAGCATACAACTTTATCATTCTCATCTCTTAGTGCTTAATAAACTACCCACAGCTGCATTGCATACAACTAATAAATCTTCCGGTATTTATTGTATAATCAAGTATAATAAAGCCGATTTGACAGTGATGCTTAAATAAAGATTTAATGCGGCGTCCACACTATTTAGTGAGCGGTCGGCACGGGACGCGGTGGGCGTATCCGAGTTAACCGCGCTTTGAATCACACTTTAGGGGTAATGTGACTCAATAAAAGAAGTGATCTAAATATAGATTTTTCTAGATGGCTCCTTATGCATGATATCGTCCAGGAAGAAAACAATGAAGTGTCAAGCATTCAGCCGTAAAGCGGTTTTGTATAAACATTCCGGTGTCCGGTAAAGGGGTGTAAATAACAATTTTTTGGGTTTAAGTAAGTAATTTAATTTGGAATTATCCGAAATAAAGTTATACTTATTTGAATTTTAATTTAATAAATAATGTATCAGGTGATAAAAGGCATGTGCAGTATGATTAAGGCTAGGTTTATATGGTAAATGTACCGTGTGCGGGTCGGAGGGCGACGCGCGGTGTATTTTTTTTTTTTGGGAATGATAGACGCTGTTGGCCGCAGATGACCTCGGATGAGGCACGGCCTCGGCTTGGGCTGTCGCTTAAGAGAGGGCTGAGTTTACCACCGGTTCACAACGCGCCCCCACTGAGAAGAACCGGCAAGAAACTCAGTGGGGTGATGCACGTCGTTGAGGTCGCATACGTACGACCCTTCGGCCTCGCCGGCGAGACCGGTGTCTGTCCGCGCGGTGATGTAGACGATAAGCACGGTTTATTTAGATTTTGTACCGCGCGGTTACTAGTTCCGCGGCCGCGCGGCCATATGAACTTAGCCTAATAGTACATGCACAGTAGTGTTAAGCTATTTTCTAAGCAACACAACCTCGCGCCCGACGCTACGGCAGCGTCGAGTTGTGTTTTTGTATTCACTAACTTTGCTTACGGAGTACTAGCACCACTAGAACTTACGGTTTTCAGTGGAATTACTTATGGTCGAATAGTTAGACAGGTCAGTTCGACGACGAGTCGAAATGTGATAGTGAATACGGATTTTAACAGAGTTAAGGTTGACGTTGAATTCAACGCTGGCTCGACAGCGAGATCGCCGTCGAACACAGCCACGGTAGTTTACGGTTACGTTAGTTAGAGGTTATTATAGCAGGTGTGTTCCATGAAGCAAATGCAGGCGCATGACTTAAATGACTCATCAACAGCATCATTAGCAGCAGATAGACGTTCACAGCTGAACAAAGGCCTCCCCCTTAGAAGGGAGGGGTTGCCATAATCCCACGCTTGGCAGGCTGCTTGGGGATCGCAGTATAGGTGGAAGATAAATCCAAAAGAAAGACGCTGCTGCCTGTCTTCCTGTTCTCGCTTAGTCGCCTCTTACGAAACCCAACGAGAGGAGATGAGGGGATGCAATTCTAACCCAGCACTCCACGGGTAGTAATAATACTCTACTCATCAACATGTAGTACCTACCTATTAACGTTAAAGGTTTGTCTAATTTGAACAGACTAAAAAAGTTTTGCACAGCCTATTTATTTTATTTGTTTTTCTTTTGTCATTTACATTTTTAGCGGAAATATATTGTTAGAGAAAATGTTCAAAATGTAGTAGGTACCAATGCACGTCTGTATATCTTATTCCCAGGTATTATTTATGTAGGTACTTATATTAATATGTATTATGAGGTATATAATTGCATTGTCATAGTACCGGCTCTCCCTAGTTTGGCATCTGACGACCGTGAGTGGACTGTCCCAGAAAATTATCTTCTTCCCTTTCCCGCAGACTGATCCAGATGGAGAGTCGGAGTCGCCAGGGTGTCCTGGTGAGGAGCACACCCTGCGCTGTGGCTGGGGCACGTGCCGGCCCAGGTGGCTTCAGCGCTTCCGCACAGCCAAGTGGGCGCTGTTCTGGCTCTGCTGGGCGGGAGCTATACAGGGTAACTGTTCCTTTTTGTAATACCACCAAGGTAAAGTAGGGTCAACTTAATAGGTCACATTTGACACTTCATCAAAATTGAACAACGTAACTTTGTAACAGCGGACACAAAGTATTATTATTTTTTGGAAGTTAGAACTGCACAATTGCTCAGCTTTTTTTCAATTACGATTACATATGTATTGTAATAATGATAAAAGAAACAGACAGAACAAAGAGACGGACAGATGTCAAATGTGATCTATTAAATTGACCCTACATTAGGGATAATTAACTATAACATTCTTGTTAACTACTGTCACTGTGCACTACACTGCAGTTTTTTATTAAGCTTTATCAACAAAGGTTGTCTGGAAGAGATCGCTGAGAGCGATAAGACCGCCTTTGCTCAAATTTGTTAGTTTTAATTATTTTTAACCGGCTTCAAAAAGAAGGTTGTCTATTCGACGCGTATGTACGTAATATTGATAAAAATGCGTAATATTAATATATGTTAGTCTATGTGGGCTTCTAAACAAATTTACCAAAGGAGATGTTCCATTTTGGGCCAACACTATGTACACTACATGGAAAAATAGGAAAAACATAGGAGAGTTTCATAAAAATACTTATAAATTAATTTGTAGCAGAGTACAATTGTACATAAATTATTACATAAGGAGTTATTTAGTATGTCCACCCTGTTTTAGGGCAGCCATGACAGTTTTGTTTGACGTTGGTTTACTACTTGACAGTTAATGCTATAGGTGACGTTTCGTAATAGATTGTTTACGCGTGGAGTACATAATGTATTTCGGAGTTTTTAGTGATTATTTATGTTTACGGACATTCATTGACTGTTTCTTTCTTGATTGGAATCCGTCGTATAAGTGCTATTTCACAACAAATTCAATTGCAGGTATAGTCAGTTGTCAAAATGACATTTTAGTTACGTATTTCCGATTCATCATATTATTGTGTGGTGTTGCTACAGTAGTATTATATTCTCTTTAGTGTTGCTCTCCTTGACCAAGATATCTTAAATGTACAATAAAACGAAGCAATATTAAAAAAAGATAACATTACAAAACAGTTACTGTATTGCAAAGTTACTTATACATGTAGTGTACATGGTGTTGGCCCAGGCTCCATACATTTCTGGAACAACTCCTTTATGAGTGTATGTAGGTTTGTCCGCGGATTTCTCAGAAACTACAAGTACGATTTCGAAAATTCTTTTTGCAATAGTTAGAGTATTTTTCAACTTAGGGTAGGGTACAAGTTTCATCAAAATCGGTCCAGTATTTTAAGAGATATAAACTTTTTATGTTTTCAGTAAGTTACTGTAACGTAGACGTTCGAGTTGCGTGATAGTGCTGATACCTATCTTGGTAAAATAAGTCACTAAAAAGTGTTAAATAAACTATTTAAAAAAAAAAAAACCGACTTCAAAGTAAATTATCTAAAAAGCATAAAATAACGAAAATATATTGAAGTCGGTGTCAGCTGGTGATAGTGTTAGATAACATGATTAGCTAGCACCGATTTTTCGTTATTTTATGCTTTTTAGATAATTTACTTTGAAGTCGTTTTTTTTTTTAAATAGTTTATTTTAATTATACTATAACTGACTTCTGTAATGTGCGCAATGAATAATTTATCTATCTATCAAGGTAGCAAACAAGCTTGCGTCCCGCCTGATGATAAGCAATCACTGCAACAATACCAAAAGAATCACTAGCGCGTTTCCGACCCCAAATATTATTACATATTAAATAATTTCCGTCAGAATCAGTGCCATTCACATCAGAACACAACAATGTTTAGTACACACTGCTGAGTTGTAGCTTGTAGCAGAATCTCCGACACTGCGTTGCCTACTTGTGAGTCTATAAGCTGCGTATACATAGTCACTACATCACTACATATTATAAAACAAAGTGTCTTGCCGCTGTCTGTCTGTTCCTATGCTTAGATCTTTAAAACTAGGCAACGTATATGTAATATGTTTATCTCTTAGGTATAACCAACAATAACAATTTTTTATCCTTTACTTTTTATGAGAAATAGTGGCTTATTTACTAAACTATTTTAAGCAATACAGCATTAATCCTTATCCAATCAAGTATAAATACCCAGGGCCCAAAGTAATATATCTTAGAGTTGGTGGCCCAGCTGGTCTCTTGCGAAAAAACATACCACCAAGTAAATACGTATGTTCGTTATTGTAACTGAACATATATACATATAATGAGCTCATTATTTGTTTAGGAAAATCTTTGCAAACATTAATATCTTATCTAACCATTGGATACAACATAGGTGCGTTTATGATAAGAAATTGCCTTAAATGGGTACTATTAACTCTACTACCATTTGGTTCTATTGTGGTATATATAAGCAGATATTTAGAAAACCTCTCGCGTATTGAATCGTGAGACCGATCCAATCACACACTTTCCATATGAAATTGGCTTCCGACATGAAATTGTGCCAGTGAAGCGAATACACTAGACTGTTAACTTATTTATTAAATGTAGCGTTCTGTAGGTTTAATTTTCTTGCTCTTATCTTCGGAATTAGGAGTGGTCGGTGGAAACGCCCTCTTAAAACAATTATCCGAGCACTCGACTCTGCCGTAAGAGCATCTTTACTGAGTGGTAGTTTTCTTGTGCAAGGCATCTGAGCCCCAAGTCTGCTAATTTACTGATTACTTCAACAGAGTGTCGACAGTGTGCCAGTTGGATCGTTTTACACATTTCATAAACCCAGTGGCTTGTCAGTGACCTGAGCCCCAAGTCTGTTAATTTTAATAAAACGACATAAGAAATGTCATTCCAGCGACAAACTATTGAAACCTATAATGGCGTGTCAGTGGTGTGACACCTCAAGTTATGGTTATTTTATAGTTGTTTTAGCGGAATACCGAATTAGTCACAATCGTAATGGAGTCGCAATAGTGAGTCGCTGGAATGGCTATAGGATGTCATTTTATTCAAATTAGCAGATGTGTGGCCCAGGTAGGTAGGTACACAGTTTAAGATGTTCTGTCGTCAAGCAGCAATACACATAAGTACATATGTTGTTGTGCTCCGGTGTGAAGGGCACTTGATATTGGGGTTAGTAAAATTACCGCGCATAAAAGATTTAGTAATCCGAGGATCATGGAAGGGAAAAGAGGAGACCTTTGCTCATCTTTGGGACATAGTAGGCTCATGAAAAAAAAAGATTTAATTACTAATCGAGACAATAGTCACTAAATCTCTTTTTTTTACGAGCGTCAATGCAGTGCTTCTGCTGAGGCTGGCATGTCACTATCAGGCGAACTTAAAGTTATGACAGACAAACAGACAGACAGACAGACAAAAATAAAATAAAATAAATAAAGTCTGTCTATCTGTATCTCGGCTGAGCATCACGACGAAACTACTGGATGGATTGAAACGAAACTTGGCATGATTTGAGTTAATACTCCGAGGTAGGACATAGGATACTTTTTATCCCGACATTCAGCACGGTTCCCTTGGGAGAGGGGACTAAAGTCAAAATGTGTATTTGGTTATACGCTTGCTCCGATTTTAACAGTTTTTCAGTATAATTATAATAAATATTTGTAAGGGAACACTCATAGACAGTTGTTAACAATGTTTGGAAATCGATCAGGTTAAGCAACGTTAGGTAAGGTCATTAAATAGATGGGTGACCGTTTAACGCCATTTGAACTAAACGTCTCCGCGCTTCGGAGGGCAAGTACAAAGTGGGTCCAAGTTTTTAACCGACTTTAAAAAAGGAGGTTTTGTATTCTATGCGAATGTATATTATTGAAAGTTTAGTTAACGTAAACACAGCGCGGGCGGAGCTGCGTGGGTCAGCTAGTAGTATAATACTTTGTGTGTCCAACACTGTACCCTAATAAAGTAATCGCCATATTGTGTGCATAATCGCCGAGCGATAGTCACGGCAACCTTTTACCGCTGTTTGCGTTCTTTACCATAAGAATACACGTACTTGTAGAACATAGTATGTGCGAGCCAGTGGATTGGTCACGGCATATGGTCTACTGTAGAAACGTAGTTGAAATGATACTCTTTTCATAGGAATAATGAATTTAAAAAATATATTTCAGGCAGCATAGCCCATATATTGTTAGTAACAGTTACTTATATTATGTTAGTAAAAAAAATATATTAGTAATTAGTATCTAAGGGGTCGTCCATTAATCACGTGATGTTTTTTAGCAACTTTTGAACCCCTCCCCCTCTCCTGGTGATACGTGGTGAGGTTTTAAACTACACCCCCCCCCCCCCCTATCCAAAATCACGTGTATTTTTTTGTACAAAATTTCAATATAGTTTATATTGAAATTTTCGGAATATTATCTTTAAATACAGGTAAGTAAGTACTTAACTGATTAAATGTTGAAGGGGAAGTCGTTGCCGGCTACGATGATTCAAAGCCACGTGCCGCTGTTTGGTTTAGAAATCATGCATTCAACGAAAAATAAATACACGTGATGTCTCATTATACCCCTCCCCCCTCCTGGTGATATTTCGTGATTTTTTCGGAACCCCTCCCCCCTTTCGAGCCTCACGTGATTAATGGACGACCCCTAAGGAGTATAACGGTAGATACCTAATATTAGCCATTGGTCTTCAAAGCTACCACTACGTCAAATGTCTTCACAAAATATTTAGAAGTTTTCTAAATATTCTAGAAATATTAATATGCAGACATGGGCGTACGCAGGGGGGGGCAGGGGGGGGCCGTTGCCCCCCCCCCTGGACTTGGCAATCACTCACTAAGCTGACAATATTTTGTTTCATTATACATTTATTTGAAAGTAATTGTAAAAGGGATTTATGTTTTTAGTTACAAATCATCATGTTAGAATTTAAAAATTAAAATTTTGGCGCTGCGTGCTCGATTTTGATCGATGACAGACATGTTTGTAAGTACTATGGTTGATTTTTTAACGGAGGTTACCTTATAACCGGTTTGCAGACGATCCACAATTTTTAAAGAATTGCTTTTTGCCCCTTTTTAACAAAGGAAGAGGTTCTCAATTTGGATGTAGTTTTTTTATAATTTTATTACTTACTTCAGAACCAGAAATAAATTAGTTAAACGATTTGGAAAATTTGAAAGTAGAGTAAAGTAGAGTAAGTAGTACTTCTAGATTATTTTAATTTTCATCACAATCTAGTTCTGTTTATGGGATCCATGAGTTATTGAGGAAACTCCTCTAATAGTATAGGTACCTACGAGTTATTACGAGTATATACATCGCTTCGTGTGGCGGATCACCCCCTTCCCTCTAATATGGTTGAGGGGAGTGATGGCTGCTGCTCGAGTCAACTCGAGCGCAGGTGCTGCTTGGGGGGGCTGGTCCGACTAATATCCCTTTACCCTTTTAGTTTATTGTAATTTAGTCGTAATTAATTTTTTTCTTCTTTTCTCCCTTGTTTTATGTTTCGAACGGCAGGACACACTATCCCTAATGTTGATCCAATTGTTATAAGACAAAGAATGTTTAAAAAAAGTGAACAAATGACAAGCCCGCTGAGTTTCTTGCCGGATCTTCTCAGTTGAGGCCGCGTTGTGATCAGGTGGTAGCTTTTAAAACATTGACCATTCAAAAGTGCTAGCGCTGAGCCTATTTGAAATAATTATTTTTGACTTTGACATATGTATTTATCGATTTTGATATTATCAACAAAAAACAAGCATTTGCATTCAGAGAGTATCACTTGGCGAAGTGGAATTGACTTTGACTATGATGAAGCAAAATAAATAGCAAAATCGAATATACATACATACATATAATCATGCCTCTTTCCCGTAGGCGTAGGCAGAGACCACTTCTTTCCACTTGCTACGATCCTTACATACTTGTTTCGCTTCGTCCTCATTCAATATTCCCTTCATACATGCTCTTCGGTTTAGGGTACTCTTGACCTGGCCTTTCTTTAAGACGTCCCTGATTTGGTCTTGAAACGTCCGCCTAGGTCTACCCCTTCCAACACTTTCATTCACACTCGCCTTATAAACTTTTTTCGTCAATCGTCCCTCATTCATTCTCTCGACATAGCCAAACCATCTCAGCATATCTTTCTCATTTTTTGTCACTACATCTTCTTTCAAACCACAACGTTTCCTTAACTCACTATTTCTTATCCTATCACTCAGTTTAACTCCTATCATACTTTCAACTGCATTTATTCTGCTTTCACGTTTCTTCTGCCATACCCAACTTTCACTTCCGTACATGAGTGTCGGAACCAACACCCTCTCATGCACAGCCAAATGAGCCTTGTTAGACACCTTCCGACTATGCATAAAGGAGTGCAAAGCTCCATTCACCATGTTTCCTGCATTCACTCTTCTTTCAATATCACTCTCACACTTTCCATCTCTTGTAAAGTTTGAACCCAGATACACAAACTCATTCACCTGTTCAATTTGTTCATCTCCAATCACGATACTGCAGTCTGTCACTGACTCATCTCTTTCAAATACCATCACTTTCGTCTTCTTTACATTCATCTTCATTCCCTTTCTAACAAAAGCTCCACTCATAGCAGTTACCATCTCCTGCAACTCCTCGGCCGAAGACGCAAGTAATACTTGGTCGTCAGCATAGAGAAAACATTTGACGAGTAACTCATTCATACTCAACCCACTTTCATTCTCTTTTAAATCTATCAAGCAATTGTTCATGAACAGATTAAACAGCCACGGTGACGCTACACATCCCTGTCTAACACCTTTTTCGATATTAAACCATTCAGTGTATGCCCCGTTTATCCTTACACAAGCACTAGAATCCCTATAAAGAGATTGTAATGCTCGCATGAGGATACTGCTCACACCGTTCACGGACAATGCTGATCACAATTCATTCCTCACCACTCTATCATAGGCCTTTTCTAAATCCACGCACGCGCAATAGAACTTCTTGTTTTTAGCCAAACACTTTTCGGCTATGCACCGCAAGGAAAAGACCTGATCCGTACATCCCATTCCCTTTCTAAATCCCGCTTGTGCATCCCATACTTTTTCGTCTGTTTCATTCACAACCCTTTCAATCAACATTTTCGCATACAATTTACCGACGACGTTGAGAAGGCTTATACCGCGGTAATTTATGCAGTTCTGCCGTGACCCTTTTCCCTTATACAATGGCACGATTACGGCTTTGCACCAGTCTCCCGGTACTTACCCATTTCGCCAGCACAAACTGAAAAGGCGGTACAGCTGTCCAGCCTTCAGCATCTCGACGGTAATCCTGTCATACCCTGCAGCCTTACCTAATCTCATACTTTTCAACGCTATCATTATTTCATCCATGCTTATCTCACTTTCACCAACATTTATATTAGTTTCCATGGAAGGTGCCGTGTATTGTACCTGCACTTCCTCCCTTTCAAACAAACTTTCAAAATACTCTTTCCATCTCTTTAACACACATTCTTCCCCTTTAAATAATACTCCCATCTGATTGTACTCAGCTCCAAGGTAGAAGTTTTTCCTCTGGCTGTTTTGATGGATTTCCAGAAAAACTTAATGTTTGACTGGAAATCTTCAGTGAGCCTCCTATCAAAATCATCCTTTCGATCTTCTTTCTTTCTAGACACAACTTCTTTCGCTGCTGATTTCAATCTTTTATACTTCGTTCTTGCTTCCTTTATCTCGTCATCGGTTGCCTTTTGAACTTTTTGGTTAGCTTTTGTTGCTAACCAATCCATCCACGCTTTCTTCTTTTCTTGCACAGCCCTTTGTACATCTTTATCCATCCACACATTATAGTTCTTTCTTCCTTTCCTTCTTTTAGCTACCCCGCATACCTCAATAGCAACATTCATGACCCCTTACTTAAATGTCTTCCACAAATCTTCAATCACACCTATCTCTTCTATGCCTTTAAAACTTTCTTTCAGTTTCTTTACATACTCGTCTTTCTTTATCGTTTCTCGTATCATCAAATTGATCTGATGACGAAGCCGTAACAAAAAATGTATCTTAGCCGTGTTTACCTTAGGGCTTATGGGATTGTCATAAGATGCTCGTTTTGTCAGAAGGCCCTGTTTGCCAGAAGCAATGGTCAGAAGGCAGATTTAGTAGCTTCGTTATTTCCTTTAACAATCTGTCGTCATGTGTTCGATAAATAAATAGCTGGTGTCCAAAAAAATCAAAAACCATTATAGCTCCAGCAAAAACTTTTTTTTTAATAAACAGGAATAAGGGTGTTTAGCGGTCTCTGAAATCATCCCTTGTAAAAAAATATTTTACCGTTGTAAAAAGTAGCCTAAGTTAATTCTATGGCCAAAATCTAGAAATGTTGTCAGTATCAAGTCACAGCATTTGTACTTTTTGAGTTTTTGTAGGTGACAACTAGACAAAAATTAGGTTTGGATTTGGATAAGATAAAGGAAATTCCCAACAAAAAAAAACAAAACCGCTCCTACAATTTTTCCTCAATACGCAGATAGTGAGTAGATATCAAATACCTCGTATTCAATAATCGAAAATAATCATAAACAGCTTCGACGGTTGAAATCATGTTGAAATAAACAGATTTTAATAACTGACTTAATTATAGTTAAAGTTAATTGACATTTATGAGTGCGGCATTAAAATTTACAATGTATTTATGTGCTTTAATGAATTTGACCACCAGCAAAAAAATCTTAACTTGCCCCCCCCTAGACCAAAAGCTGCGTACGCCCATGTATGCAGATACATTTTGTGAACAAATATCTCAAAATCGTATTTCAAATTATGTTAGGGGAACGCGTAAAACAATATTACCTGAGTATTTCCTTTGGTTATTTTGATGTAAAACATTTTACTCAAAAAAAACTGTTTTTTTTAAGTACTTATATCGAAAAAAAGGGGAAATTATTAATACACTCACAAAAAGCACTGGTTGCCTGAAAGCTTAAAGGATTCCATTCTATTCTATTGTTGGTGGCTATATATCGGGCCCGGTAACCACCGGAACGCACTTCGACCCAGTTGGATCCATTGTGCATGCCCTAGCCCTTACTCTGTGGCTGACGTGTCGAAGAGTTCCCTTAGGTACGCAACGATTGCGCCAGCTTGGAGCTGTTCATAATCATCTGGTGTGGGGTAGGCCACTCCCAGATGACTCAATCCACGTCTCGCAAGAGCGTCGCAGCCGCCCAATATGTGCTGCATTGACTCTTTTTCACCTTTGCAGAATCTGCAAGTATCAACAGTACTTAGCCTCATTCTGTGGAGGTGTTCATTAGTACCAAAATGTCCCGTAAGTGCACCTATTAGGTGCCATATTTGTGATCTGCTTAGGTTTAATAATTTAACCCCACAGTCCACCCTTGTGCTAGAGAAAGTCTTGGAGTGGTTTAGGCCTGATGCTTCCCTCCATTCCTAGCATTCACATAATATAATGCTTGGTGATAAGTTCCATACGGAATACGCACAGCGACCCTCGCTAATCTGTCTGCCTTCTCATTACCCTCGACGCCTTCGTGTCCAGGTACCCAGATGAGGCTAACGTTGTTGTGATTTCCAAGGTTGTTCAAACCTTTAACACCTTCATTAACCAGTTTAGAGACAACTCGGAAGGAGTTCAGAGCCTTCAGAGCTGCTTGACTATCACTGAGAATGAAAATGGTTTTACCTTTGACATTTCTCCTCTGCGTGTCTTTAATGCTGGCAATTATCGCACAAGTTTCCGCTTGGAATACCGACGTATAATGCCCCATGCTGTGACTGATACTGCAGTCCTTGCAATAAATCCCTGCCCCTGTACCTGACTCCATTTTAGAACCGCCAGTGTACCATATGAGGTGAGTTCCACCAACCGGTTTGAGTCCCCGCGTCCACTCTTCCCTTGATGGTATAAGCTTAAAGGATTAGGTAATGAGGTAATTTTTACTAAATTAGGTAATAAATCATTGGGTATGAAGAAAAAACAAAGAATATTTTTAACTGACTTCAAAAAAGGAGGAGGTTCTCAATTCGACTGTATATATATATTTTTTTAAATTTAAATTTTAGATAATAATATAAAAAAAAATTAATTAAATTAATAAAATTTTAGAATCTTATTTTAAATTTTCTTCAGATTTTTGCGTAAGTAAAGATTGTTAAATTCTAATATCTTTATTATGCCTCTAATTTCTTTATAGGCCTCACGGCGGCTCTTATGTAGGATCATCTTTTTTACAACTACCACCTGATCGTACCACTGAGAAGATCCAGCAAGAAACACGATAGTCATAATTACTGGTTTATTAGGCAGTATTATTGATACAAATGCCATAACATAGCCAGAGCACATAACTAACACCTTAATGATACACGATTTTTATTGATTCCTGGACTAATTTTCATGCAAATATCTATATTGGTTGCCCCTTAGAAGGGACCCCTCCTTGGGCCTATGTTCAGCAGTGGATGTCTTCCGGCTGAACCTCTCCGTTAGAAGGGAGGGGTTGCCACAATCCCCACGCTTGCCAAGCGTCTTGGGGATCGCAGTTGTTTTCCCCTTAGTCGGCTCTTACGGACACCCAACGGGAGGAGATGGGAGGGTGCGATTCTTACCCGGACACCTCACGGGTAAAATGTTATACTGTATAGATTTTTTTATAGTATTCCATAGTACACGTACAGCACCAAGGTGCTTTTATAAACAAAAAAATACCCGGACCCGGCCCGTTCAAAAGCCATTACCTGGTGCAACACGACACCAACAGCCACTACGTATAGGATATTTCCCAGATGTATGGTAATGCTAGAATAGTCTTTTTTATTCTCGCGGGGAAACTTTAAGACCCTCTGGGAAGTCAACCAGGGTGTGTCCAACACACCTTACTACTATCTCTTACCCACTAAACCCCTGCAGTTATCGCATAGCTACAGGAGAGGAGATCCTGGGCTCTCCGGTGGGATCTGCACCAGGTACTTACTCCTCCATGCAGTGACTTTGAGCCCGCTGTCTGGGGTGCTCATTGTAGCCCCTCGGGAATTAGACACGGTGCTTAGGGGACGGGGGGTCGCAACCCCGCCGCCGTTCGCCGTTGGAGTCGTCGCCGTACTCAATGGACGTCGCAGGGCCTACACTCTGAACGTCTAGCGGCTCCGAATCGGAATCGGAATAACCTTGCAAATAATACTAAGCCAAATTCATTTTAAAGTAGCCAAAAGCTCCATGGAGCATATAGATGGAACTTTTGCTGTGTAGAGTCTATACGATTTCATAACAACTTTTCCAGGATGATGATTTATACGTCGGCATTTTGCTGTTGCACTTCCAGTTTCACCAGTCTGAAGCATTGGTCAAAAAGTTTTGTTCCCTCGTAAATCTACATTAAGCTTCGAGCGGCGCGGCGCGGCGGCGGTGTGCACGAGGAGTTATGGGCTCACACACTCGCTACCAACAGGTGTACGCTGTGCCTTATATTATACAACTTTTTTGGACTGGCACAAACACCATTCGAAATTTGTTTTTTAAAAAGTATTTTTTTAATAATGTTGTATTTTACTTACACGAATATTATACATTGATTTTAAGTATTTTTTTGTATGTTCTCCTTGAAGAAAAGGCCTATATAACACTATAAACTAAACATACAAGTCTAGTATCCTGGACTTTCAGCTTGACTACTAGATACTATGCTAACAGGAATATTGCTCATTCAAATATTTTGATATTTAATCAAAAGAATAATTAATTGGTCATTTAGAAAATTATTGATCGTATAAAAAAACTTCGTAGGGCCCTTTGAAACCGGTTAAAAATTTAGTAATGGTGGTTAATTAAATACCATTTGAAACAGACTATTTGACAGCAGATAATAAAACTACTGTTACGGAATATATCGCGGTTTATTTTAGGTTTTTATGGGAAAGTAAAACCTAAAATGAACCGCGATATATTATCTGAGAGTAAGTAGTTGTATTACAATGTGCATTGCATTATCGCATAAATAAAAGAAAACGCAATGTTTTTAAGTCTGTACTTGGCAAATTTTTTTAAAACAAAAAGTACCTAAGTATAGTTTAGGTTGCCTGGAAGAGATTGCTTTTTAGCGATAAGGCCGCCTTTGTACATTGATATCTTCAACGTATTGTTCAATTTACATGTAACTTTTGGTGTACAATAAAGTGTATATAATATTATTATTATATCAAAAATTTCTTAAAAATTAACAAATCTACTCTATGTCCTTTAATAAAAACAATTGTTCTATAACTGTTCCCCATTTTATTGCCCACAAATATTACCTTATATTGCACGAAGTAATCTCATTAAGCGAACGCAATAATGGAGTCGTCCCCCTTCAAGTTCGGCCATCGGAATTTATACGTTGTATATGCCAGTACCCGCGGTGCACGTAAAATTTTATAAACTTGTGATTTGTGGCCGCGTCCCACCAAGGGAACACCATAATGTTTATAGACAATAGATTTTTATTATTACCGTAGATTTCTGTCCTTTTTTTGCACTTCATAAAAAGTAATGGCAAACACATACTAATAACGCGGACCTTTAATAAGCAACGCTTATTATTATTACAAAATATTTCTTCACTACCCTAAGGTAGACTGTTAGAAAAGGCATTACGTCCGCCTTATACTTTATGTGCATGAAGTTAAATAAATAAATTAATTAATATACATACGGTGTATACAGTGATCGATCAATAATTCAGATTTTTCATTAAGAAATTGTAAAGAACTGAGAATTATGGAGATTTCCGATAAGATTAGATCACACTGCTCATTATGAACATCATCTACGTTACGAGTAGAAATAATATATACTTACTTGAGAGAAAAAATATATAATTGAGTATAAATTAATATACTTACTTAACCTCGTGTTATACAATTATTATTAAACAGTAGAGTCTGTCTGTTTTTTTAGGTTATGTATATTGTTGGCAAACAATATACATACCTAATCATCTTCACTTCAATAGTTAAAGAAATACTTAGCTACAAAGGGCCAAAAAAAATAAATTTCGTCGTATGTTCGATTTTGCTTCCTCGACGTTTCTAACAATTTACAGCAATCATAGTCACAAAGGAACTGGGGTGTTAGTCATCATGTATTATAGTTGTCACGGGATACACCTAAATTTCTACTACAACTCACCCGTTCAGTAACATAAATATCAAATTAACTATTTTTAGAAAAAATTAAAACCTACTTCCAAGAAAACGATTTAAAAAGTATTAAATAAAAAGTCGGTTTTATTTTTTCTATAAATAGTTTATTAACACTTTGTAGTGACTTTTGACAACTCGAACGTCTACGTTAGAGTAACTTACTGAAAACATAAAAGGTCTATATCTTTTAATTAACATAAGTACAGTGATTTAGAAACTATAGAACTTATAATCAACCTCCTGAATGCGCAATCTTGCACAGTATGTGTGGCCAAGAGTGCGCAGCCGGGTGTGCAAGAGTGCGCAAAAAGTCATTGATCGCAATCATCATTTTCCCTTAGTGGATGTAACTTTTAGTGGTTTGTTGGGAACTGTAGGAAATTTAGACTCCTCCATATCAAATATTTTGTATGCCTGAAAATTATTTTCGGGTAAATCATAAGCCAAACGCCTTAAATTTTTAGCAGATATTCCAAAAAGTGTTGTCAAGATTTTAAATTTATTTAAGAAGCTCTAGTTCCATTTCCTTGATGAATGTGTACCTAAGGACTGAGAGATGGATTCGTTTTACAATATTTTTCTTAACGTAGACTCAGACATGCCTACCTGGGCTGCTACTTGTCCCTTCCCTATCCTATAAGCTATTGAACTTCTTACATCACTTTCGGTTTGACATTTTTTTTCTTTTCGTCGTTCTCGGCATGTTCTCGGTCTCCTTGACATTCTGACAGGATAAAAAAGTAAAGAAATATAAACTATATTAACTTTAACCTTAAAAAAATTATGGTAACTTATTAATAAAAAAATATTGGACAAGAGTGCGCACGCACTCTTGCACATATCGACATTGCGCACTCTTGCACTACTCAGTCTATACACCTTTAAATTGACACCACAGCTATATATACAAATCAATGAGGAAACTACGCCAGTGACAAGAAATTAGATAGTAGCCTAACATAAAAACACAAAGAACAAAAGTTTCCCTCTTCAATCTTTGTTTAGATCCTCTTTGGAATATCGATGAAAATTACATCACGAGGGGCAAAATCACTTTTTCTTCACTAAATCTGCAATACGTGAATTCAACAAAGAAAATATTTTTTGCTGGTACATACTACATGTTATTGAATAATTGTCAACTAAATTATTATATGATTAGTTATTGGCTCTGCGTACTCTTGTACACTCTTGCACCACCTTACCCTATGTGTGTAATATTAATAAAAATGCGTAATATTCACATATTTTATGTTTGTCTATGTGAGCTTCTAAACCAAATTTCATGAGTGTATGTAGGTAGGTTTGTCAACGATTTCTCATAAGTTACCAATCCGATTGCGATAATTCTTTTTAGTATTTTTCAACTTAGGGAAAAGTAAAAGTTTCATCAAAATCAGATCAGTTGTTTAATACCTTGTTTTTTAGTAGATGAACAACTATAGTTAATACAGACGTTAAAACAATTTCTTTAAAATGTATTTTATTGGTTTTACAGCCTAAAATATCGAAAACGCGCACTCCTGCACCACCTTACCCTACGCGTCGAATTCATCCTTTTTGATTTCGCTAATGATTGTTTTAAAATTCTACGCCCATATTTGGCACAGCAGAACGTAATAAATAGTCGGTATTATGTTCTTAGCCAATCTCTATTGAGATTGAGGCTAAGAACATTGAGCAAGAAAATACAAAAAATGTATAGTGGATATTTCCACTATACATTTTTTGTTTTTCTTTCCTACAAAGAAAAGTTTTGAAACTAAAAGGCTATAAAGATGTCCAAACTTAAATCAGCCCGGTCCAGCACACCTGTTGCCCGGGCTTTGACTAAACTGCAACTTAAGATAAGTTTATACCTAAAGCTTATAGCATCGGTACGTATACAGAGAACCTTTGCCTTGGGAAAGCAAAGTATTTAAATACCTACTGTAAAAATATCTAATGTAGGGAAAATTTTATAGATCACTTTGACATCTGTCAGTTTCTTTATTCTGTCTGTTTCTTTTGTCATTATTACAATAACTACGTAGTCAAATGAGAAAAGTGAAGCGATTGTGCAGTTCTAACGAAAAAATTAATAATATTTTATGTCCGCCGTTACAAGGTTACGTTGTTATATATTGATGAAGTGTCAAATGTGATCTACTTTAGGTAAGCAAGAAAATCAGGTTGCATTATTTTAGGATACCATTTTTTTTAGAACGAAGCGATTTTATCAATATTATAAAATTACTATTTTACTTTTTTCTTATAGGGTCGCTACGCTACGACTGGGAAAATATACAGCCAAAAAAAATATACATTAAATCACTGTACCGTTATTCAAAGCTTATTATGAGAGCGGCACTTCCTGTTTCCCGTCGACTTTGCTCCTATTGGTCAACTTTCTTGTGATTTGACCGGAAATAGCATCACCATGGCAGGCGAGGGCAGCAAGGGTTTGTTAAATATGCCCGCTCGCCCCGCTCTTGTTCATTGGCGTCTTATTTCCCGTCACGGACACCTGTCCGAGGCTACAATATTACAACTATTTATGGAATTCAAATCAAATCTAAATAATTCCAAAGGAATAAAATAGTGAACAACAATAGTTGTTACAAATAGTTGGAAGCCAAGCAAACAGTGAGTAAAAACATTTTAACGGTTTTTGCCGTTCGTTTTGTTTCTTTGTTCCTAATGAAATGTTTATACTTATGAATATTTTGTGGTTTCAATATAGTGCAAGTAAATTGGGCTATGTAAGCAATATTTTTATAAATAATTATTTTCCATTCAGTCTACCGACAATTTTATTTTGAAAACTCGAAACTTAGTTTTTAATACTTGTGCAGTAACGATATTTTTCGTAAAGTTTATTGCTGGTAATTTGTACGTACGAGATTTCTAAGTGGATAAAAAACGACTTAGTAAACGACCCATAAATCATATTAATAATGCAAATTATTTTCTTTACAATCTACCCGCAGTTTTAAACATTTGCTGAATTATTTTGTAGCAAAGTCCTACGATGATAATACATTTCTTACAGTTAGTTCTAAGCTTTTTTTCAGAATGAATATTTCTTTAAACCACATTATTATGCAGACAGTAGCAATACTGTCAATTTACGAAAATCTGAACAGTGAAATAGTGACTCTATTATCAACGTGAAAGACAGCAAACAAGTGAGTTCAGTTAATTAGTATCCCAGTTATACAGACGCACCATTGCGTCCATTTTTTTTTTTTTTATTGTGTTAAAACAAAAAATAGCCTGCTGGACAGTTTTCGTAATCTTCCTGCGTGGGCTAAGTAGTTTATTACAGATATGGTCTGTGTGCCGGAAGGTGAAAATATTACAATTGCGAGTTAAATACAATTACGTTAATGTATATTCTATGTAAAATAGTAAAATAAAATACAATATTAGTAATAAATAAATAAGAATATTTATAAGAAACTGTTCAAAGGACACATTGCTGAGAGTATCAAGTAACGTAGAGAAGCTATCATGGTAACCAAAAGATTAATATTCCACCTTGATTCATAAAAGTGTTCAATTATGTTTGTGTTCAAGAAAGCCGATGGCGTAGGCAATATATATTCTAGCCTACACGAAATTCACAAATCTGGCTAACCCATTATGGTTACAATAAGTATATAGTGCTATCCCATGGCACAAGTTATTATCCACCCACGCAGGTTGGGTACACAAATAAATAACCAAAGAAGGGGGGACATGTACAGTGGCTTCTCGAGAGGGTAAGTAGTAGTTTTCAGATAATGAAGTCCACTTCATCGTATCATCGCATAAAATAAATACCCCACCCTCGCAGTGTGGGTATACAAATAATTAACCTCCCTCGCGGGGACGGTATATATATATATATATATATTGTTGCTCATCATGAGAGCACATCTGGGTTTTGGAATCCATTTTGACAACCTTGTCAATTTGAAAATGGTTGGCTGAAAGTCTATTTCACCATCAGCGTACTTTACTTTGCAGGGACTGAGCAATTTACTGCCCACCCCCGCAGAGTGGGTACACAAAGACAACCTCCCTCGCAGGGATGGTACACAGATGGTTGCTCATCTGGATTTGGAATCAATTTTGAGAACCTAGTTAATTTAAAAATGGTTGGCTGAAGTCTATTTCACCATCAGCATATTGTCCTTTATTGATCCCCAAGCCGCCTGCTAAGTGTGGGAATTATGGCAACCCCTCCCTTCTAGGGGAGAGGCATTTATTCAGCTGTGGACGTCTATTGGCTGCTAATGATGATGATGATATTGTCCTTTGCAGGGAGTAAATAATTTATTACTCACCCCCGCAGGGCTGGTACACATAGACTTAACCTCCCTCGCAGGGATGGTATATAAATAGCAGCTCGTGAAGAAAGCACGTAGGTACCTGATGTTCAGGATCATTTTGAATATCGGGGACATTCAAAATGTCTGAAAGTTGTTTGCTAAGTCTATTTTAACATAATAATTTGACGGGCTCGTTGCTCTAATGTTAAGATAAGGGCTGCTATCGCCGGGTTCTATTCATACCAAGTGTGTGATGTTTATCGATATAAGTATGAAAAGTCTATAAATATGTATTTTGTATTAGTTGTCTGGTTACCATTGTACAGACTCTGTCTAGGTTGGGATCAAACGAATGAGTGTGGATTAGCCTGAGATATTAAACAGTCCTTTGCAGGACGGATAAAGGCATTGCTGCTCTGCACAGTTGCGCTTTGACAGAACACTCACCTCTTATTTAAGAATAAATTCAGCCTAGATACTTTAACATAAGTGCCATCGCTTGGCACATCGTCCGTCTTATTATTGACCTCTGTTTCGAACAGCTTGCACAGAATATGACCCACTCTCGTGGGGCATGGAACACAGAGATTTACTTTGCAGATGAAGGATGTATGTATAATTGCTATTCCAAATAGCACATACGTGATTGTATGAACATGCATATTTAACATATATTAATATATGTATACTTTGAGGATTCGTTGCATAATTATGGCTCGCAGTCACGTCTTGGATCTTACTCTTGGTCCCCTCTCTTGACAGTCTTGGTATATCAGGACCCACCAAGCAGAAACTACTATACCGAAGTTTCGTACAGAATATTGTAAGAAACTCCTACAAATAATGGAGGGAAGGGCCGCCCCAAGTGCCATTCCTGGCATCTTTAGTCCTTCCTTCAAGTTTATTCGAAAACCAACATTTGTTTTTCTATACTATTACCTCATTACAAAAAAGGAAAGTATGTAATCTTACAATTATAATAGCAGCGTTTTCCCTGAAAGAAAACGCATATTAAAATACTTACCTTATTCAAAGCTTATTATGAGAGCACTAATATGCACTTTTAATCATGTCAGTAAGTAAGACTCGCTATGTCTCATGCAAATCTTATTTTTAACCGACTTCAAAAAAGGAGGAGGTTTTCAATTCGTCGTGAATAGCAGCTAATTAGATAAAGCTTATTATGAGAGCGGCACTTCCTGTTTCCCGTCGACTTTGCTCCTATTGGTCAACTTTCTTGTGATTTGACCGGAAATAGCATCACCATGGCAGGCGAGGGCAGCAAGGGTTTGTTAAATATGCCCGCTCGCCCCACTCTTGTTCATTGTGTCGAAGAATTACCAGGCAGGATTAAAAGTTAAGCTTTGAATAAGGTAAGTATTTTAATATGCGTTTTCTTTCAGGGAAAACGCTGCTATTAAATTACTGTACCGTTATTCAAAGCTTATTATGAGACATGTTTGTTTTCGCCTGGTGATGCCAGTATACATGACGCCAATGTGATTGTGATACATAGATGTATTGTAATATCCATGTGTGAATTTTAAATAGAAATGCAATAAATTGCATACTTATATATCTACATATTCTGCTACGAATTTCTTTTAGAAATGGGTAGCAAAGATAAGAGAACTGTATCTCAACCATTGGAATGGTCTCAACCATTGATTGGAATCAATGTTATGGGCAATTGATAATCAATAATTATTTATATGCGATGTACTTTTGACTTCGATTTTATAAAACTGTCTAAAATGTATTAAAGACCTCCAATTTCCAGGAGGTAGCTAGTATCAAAAACTTAACTATGCTTGTAGCGCATGATAGCTAACTATTTAAGCTAGATTATGATGGTAATTTTAGTATTTTTAAACCAATCAACGGCAGCTATCTTAACTGGAATATACAAACAATTTGTTTTTGGTATTTAACGCTGATGCTTTAAGCGCAAAACAAATTTTGTTTTAACGCTGCAGGCGTTGCAAGCAGGTGGTTTTCCGATTAACGCAATTCCAGGACGCGACTATGAATTACATCCTACCAGGTGCTGTTGCAATGTTTAGCTAAGCTACTGCATGAAAATTATCCTTGGACAGGAAATTCACTAAATCATATCCTATTTAAAAGACTCTTGAGGATTGACAAGTATAATCGATATAAGAACATATCGTGACAAGAAATTACCAGTAAAAAACTGGACTGATCAGTAGGACTGTACAATCGTCAGACAAATGATTTAGGCCAAATAATGTTAAATGACAATTGTTTACTTATGTTTATTATGTATTTATGTATGAATCTGCTATAAAACTGTCCAAAATGATGCCAATACTTTAAATTAGATTAGAAAAAGTCGGCACAGATTTTACAGACTAGGTTCTGGTACTATGTGAATTTCAATGTATATGTGTTTTAGATTGCAAAGTCAAGTCCTTTACATTTCCACTTTCAGGATCACGTTGTATGTTAATAGATAGTATGCCCACCTGTACGTCCACTAAGACTAAGGTTGTGAGATATGAATCAAAACTCGTTCAAGAAACGAGTCTACTCCCCAGAATACTTCAGCGATTAAGTATGTGTTAACCCACACAGTATGTTTACCTTATAACCATATACTCAAAGATTTAAACATAGATGATATTTTATGGTATACCTGCTCTGAAGTCCCGAAAATATTTATTGTAATTAGGTAAGTACTCAGTCTGTACTACTATCTCAAAAAAAAATGATCTGTCAATAGAATCTGTTTCTAAATGGATATTGAAAATAATCAATAAAATTTGATTTGTATTTGATTAATATTTCGTAGCGAACTTTATCTGGTATGTACATACTTATAATGTAATATCCGTAAGTGAATGGGTGAGACCCCCCCCCCCCCGTCTTTGCGGAGGTAAAGGCAACTTTTTGTCATAAAATCGAAATTGCAAGGGATAATAATCAGGATTGCTAACATTTCTTTCAGTTACAAATGTCCTGACATTGATCGGAATTTAAATTACACGCTTTTGTCTACCAAAATTGTGTCAGGAGTGAATTTCTGGCTGATAAAAATGCATGCGATGCAGTGTTGCTACAATTTCGGGTAAGTGGTTTACTTACCATACAATACAATTGAGTTTTCTAATATTATGGAAACTCCTGGATAATTATTTTAGGCATTATCATTGATTGCATTATGTTATTATAGGTCCTCAAAACTTCCAATGATTAATTGCTAAACAGCTATTATAATTGTAAGATTACATACTTTCCTTTTTTGTAATGAGGTAATAGTATAGAAAAACAAATGTTGGTTTTCGAATAAACTTGAAGGAAAGACTAAAGATGCCAGGAATGGCACTTGGGGCGGCCCTTCCCTCCATTATTTGTAGGAGTTTTTTACAATATTCTGTACAAAACTTCGGTAGACTTATAGTAGTTTCTGCTTGGTGGGTCCTGATATACCAAGACTGCCAAGAGAGTGGATCAAGAGTAAGATCCAAGACGTGACTGCGAGCCATAATTATGCAATGAATCCTCATTAAGAAGTATACATATATTAATATATGTTAAATATTCATGTTCATACAATCACGTATGTGCTATTTGGAATAGCAAATATACATACATCCTTCATCGGTAAAGTAAATCTCTGTGTTCCATACCCCACGAGAGTGGGTCATATTCTGTGCAAGCTCTTCGAAACAGAGGTCAATAATAAGACGGACGATGTGCCAAGCGATGGCACTTATGTTAAAGTATCTAGGCTGAATTTATTCTTAAATAAGAGGTGAATGCAACTGTGCAGAGCAGCAATGCCTTTATCCGTCCTGCAAAGGACTGTTTAATATCTCAGGCCAATCCACACTCATTCGTTTGATCCCAACCTAGACAGAGTCTGTACAATGGTAACCAGACAACTGATACAAAATACATATTTATATACTTTTCATACTTATATCGATAAACATCACACACATGGTGGGAATAGAACCCGGCGATAGCAGCCCGAGAATCTCACCATTAGAGCAACGGGCCCGTCAAATTATTATGTTAAAATAGACTTAGCAAACAACTTTCAGACATTTTGAATGTCCCCGATATTCAAAATGATCCTGAAAATCAGGTACCTACGTGCTTTCTTCACGAGCTGCTATTTGTATACCATCCCTGCGAAGGAGGTTAAGTCTATGTGTACCAACCCTGCGGGGGTGAGAAATAAATTATTTAGTCCCTGCAAAGGACAATATCATCATCATCATCATTAGCAGCCGATATACGTCCACAGCTGAATAAAGGCCTCTCCCTTAGAAGGGAGGGGCTTCCATAATCCCCACACTTGGCAGACGGCTTGGGGATCAATAAAGGACAATGCTGATGGTGAAATAAGACTTCAGCCAACCATTTTTAAATTAACTAGGTTGTCAAAATTGATTCCAAATCCAGATGAGCAACCATCTATGTACCATCCCTGCGAGGGAGGTTAAGTCTTTGTGTACCCACCCTGCGGGGGTGGGCAGTAAATTGCTCAGTCCCTGCAAAATAAAGTACGCGGATGGTGAAATATACTTCAGGCAACCATTTTTATATTGACAAGATCGACAAAAATTGATTCCAAAACTAGATGAGTACTTCCATGATGAGCAACCATGTATGTACCGTCCCTGCGAGGGAGGTAAAGTGTTAGTTTACCCACCCTGCGGGGGTGGGTAGTAAATGGTTTAGTCCCTGCAAAGGAAAGTACACTGATGGTGAAATAGACTTTCAGCCAACCAATTTCAAATTGACAAGGTTGTCAAAATGGATTCCAAAAACCAGATGTGCTCTCATGATGAGCAACAATATACATATATATATATATACCGTCCCCGCGAGGGAGGTTAATTATTTGTATACCCACCCAGCGAGGGTGGGGTATATTGTATGCGATGATACGATGAAGTGGACTTCATTATCTGAAAACCAGGTGCTTACCCTCTCGAGAAGCCACTGTACATGTCCCCCCTTCTTTGGTTATTTATTTGTGTACCCAACCTGCGAGGGTGGATAATAACTTGTGCCATGGGATAGCACTATATACTTATTGTAACCATAATGGATTAGCCAGATTTGTGAATTTCGTGTAGGGTAGAATATATATTACCTACGCCATCGGCTTTCTTGAACACAAACATAATTGAACACTTTTATGAATCAAGGTGGAATATTAATCTTTTGGTTACCATGATAGCTTCTCTACGTTACTTGATACTCTCAGCAATGTGTCCTTTGAACAGTTTCTTATAAATATTTTTATTTATTTATTACTAAAATTGTATTTTATTTTACTATTTTACATAGAATATACATTAACGTAATTGTATTTAACTCGCAATTGTAATATTTTCACCTTCCGGCACACAGACCATATCTGTAATAAACTACTTAGCCCACGCAGGAAGATTACGAAAACTGTCCAGCAGGCTATTTTTTGTTTTAAGACACAATAAAAATAAAAAAAATGGACGCAATGGTGCGTCTGTATAACTGGGATACTAATTAACTGAACTCACTTGTTTGCTGTCTTTCACGTTGATAATAGAGTCACTATTTCACTGTTCAGATTTTCGTAAATTGACAGTATTGCTACTGTCTGCATAATAACGTGGTTTAAAGAAATATTCATTCTGAAAAAAAGCTTAGAACTAACTGTAAGAAATGTATTATCATCGTAGGACTTTGCTACAAAATAATTCAGCAAATGTTTAAAACTGCGGGTAGATTGTAAAGAAAATAATTTGCATTATTAATATGATTTATGGGTCGTTTACTAAGTCGTTTTTTATCCACTTAGAAATCTCGTACGTACAAATTACCAGCAATAAACTTTACGAAAAATATCGTTACTGCACAAGTATTAAAAACTAAGTTTCGAGTTTTCAAAATAAAATTGTCGGTAGACTGAATGGAAAATAATTATTTATAAAAATATTGCTTACATAGCCCAATTTACTTGCACTATATTGAAACCACAAAATATTCATAAGTATAAACATTTCATTAGGAACAAAGAAACAAAACGAACGGCAAAAACCGTTAAAATGTTTTTACTCACTGTTTACTTGGCTTCCAACTATTTGTAACAACTATTGTTGTTCACTATTTTATTCCTTTGGAATTATTTAGATTTGATTTGAATTCCATAAATAGTTGTAATATTGTAGCCTCGAACAGGTGTCCGTGACGGGAAATAAGACGCCAATGAACAAGAGCGGGGCGAGCGGGCATATTTAACAAACCCTTGCTGCCCTCGCCTGCCATGGTGATGCTATTTCCGGTCAAATCACAAGAAAGTTGACCAATAGGAGCAAAGTCGACGGGAAACAGGAAGTGCCGCTCTCATAATAAGCTTTGAATAACGGTACAGTGATTTAATACATTTTAGACAGTTTTATAAAATCGAAGTCAAAAGTTCATCGCATATAAATAACTATTGATTATCAATTGCCCATAATATTGATTGGAATGGTTGAGATACAGTTCTCTTATCTTTGCTACCCATTTCTAAAAGAAATTCGTAGCAGACTATGTAGATATATAAGTATGCAATTTATTGCATTTCTATTTAAAATTCACACATGGATATTACAATACATCTATGTATCACAATCACATTGGCGTCATGTATACTGGCATCACCAGGCGAAAACAAACACGTCTCATAATAAGCTTTGAATAACGGTACAGTGATTTAATAGCAGCGTTTTCCCTGAAAGAAAACGCATATTAAAATACTTACCTTATTCAAAGCTTAACTTTTAATCCTGCCTGGTAATTCTTCGACACAATGAACAAGAGCGGAGCGAGCGGGCATTTTTAACGAACCCTTGCTGCTCTCGCCTGCCATGGTGATGCTATTTCCGGTCAAATCACAAGAAAGTTCACCAATAGGAGCAAAGTCGACGGGAAACAGGAAGTGCCGCTCTCATAATAAGCTTTATCTAATTAGCTGCTATTCACGACGAATTGAAAACCTCCTCCTTTTTTGAAGTCGGTTAAAAATAAGATTTGCATGAGACATAGCGAGTCTTACTTACTGACATGATTAAAAGTGCATATTATTGTACTTTTTTTAGTAAATAATAAGTATTTCTTGGAACTTAGATTTAGATTTATTTATTTATTTTCTCATCACAATGTACTACTTATACGAACTATATGCTAAAATTACAGTTGCTGTATACTAGTGGAGGTGTTTTATACATAGAGGTATTATGTACTTTTTTAAGGTTTTATAAAGGACCAACTTACTCCTTGCTTAGTTAAGCCTTCTTGTGGCCTGGTATTACTAACTGGCCACAAGCGACTTCGAGCTACATCAGTGATGGTTTTGCTCAGCAGTGGGATAATAATGGCTTTCGTATGTATACGGAAAAGGATAGGAAAAATCTGTCTCTACATTACCGTTGTTTTGTCTTGTAAGCAAAATTATTTTGTTTTGCTTTATAGTCAAATTGAAATTAACCTTTTCACCAAAACGTTTTGAGGTGGCGATCCATAACGATGATATTGCAAATAGTAATGTTCTTAACACGTTAAATGATTGATTACTGGTTAACAATTCAGTGAATATAAAAGCGAAGTGACTTGCGTAACGCGTACTTAGCCGCAACGACGAAATCCCCAAGTTTAAATAATGCACCTTATTAATCTAAACTTCTGACGTTATAATTTACACACGTTAATTAGTTTAGCACCTCTGGCTGGGCTGAATTAATTAAAAAAGTTGGTCGCGTCAGAGGTTGACAGTTTGCGGTTTGACGGCATTAAGGGATTTATAGACGAGTCATTTTTAAATTTTGAGCAAGTTACTTGAAGGATTTGTGGGAAGGGCACGAAGAGCACGAATAACCTGTGTTAATGTCAGACCTGCAATTTATATCAATTTTCTTGCCTTAGTTCACTGTGTTATTTTTTTACACAATATTTATATAATCGGGTAAATTTGACATAATAGTTCACCTAATGGTAAGAGACATGGCAACCCATAGTTGCGTTATACTGCCGCTCGTTACCTGAGACATTAATTAGTGTTGTCTTAAGTCTCTCGTGGCCAGTAATTTCTCTATCCACAGTGCTCTACACATATCAGAACACATTTATGCTTTTATACACTGCAGCAGGCCTTGCACGACCTGCAAGTCTTGACACTTCGGTGTGAAGTATGACGTAGTTTTCAACACCAAACAGTCAAATTGAGAACCTCCTCCTTTTTTGAAGTCGGTTAAAAA
The DNA here is from genome assembly GCA_911728495.1 of Furcula furcula. NCBI lineage: Eukaryota > Metazoa > Arthropoda > Insecta > Lepidoptera > Notodontidae > Furcula > Furcula furcula. Next base: position 2,293,155 of record OU452244.1, read on the forward strand.
TTCGAAATACTACGTCATAGTGACGTCATACTTACACTACTCTGTCAAGAATTGCACGTCGTGCTAAACGTGGGTTGCGATGTAATTTCTGACACTGCAATATGGCACCTATTTGTTTCTTACACAAGGGATACTATAACCACCTAACTATTAGAGATCGACCAGTAATTGTAATCATTGTTATCAATAATGTGGATAACATACAATTTATTCGAGCCATAATATTATACGTACAGGATGCATTTTAGAGAGTTTGCGCAGGAATTAAATGACTTGATCCCACCCTTCTATCATCGGACGACGAGAAGCACAGCGCATACGCACCCATATGCGTGCCTTCAGTCCGGACTAAGCGATTTGCTTCTTCATTTATTACACAGCTAAGGACTGGAATAGTTTGAAACTTTCATTAAGTTAACATTAGTTACTATAATATTGTGCCAAGAGTTATTTTACATAAAACATAATAAACTAGATATTTTATTTTATAAATCAGTTTTATCCGATAATTAGTTTAGAACTGACAAGTTTATCAGTTTACAGCATACCTAGACAATGTAAAATTCTACAAAGGATATTCACTAAGAAAGTATAAAAATGTACGTATAAGACAGAGAAAAATCACGTGAAAAGTTATAGGGTATTGACACCGTTAGCGAATGAAGAAATAGAATCGCTATCAAGCGATTTTATCTTGTCTAAGCCCTCTGAATCCAAGACTAAACGATCTATATGTTTATCACTTATCTACAAGAAAGGTGTTTCTGACATATACCTATATTATCAGAATATTGGCTATGAGTTGGGGACAGAATACGATGTAATCACGATTGGTCGACCGCGGTCACAAGTTGCAGCTATACCGAGAGCACTTTCTTAATTTCTTTACTTAACTCAGTGACAAGGCGAGCTGAAAGTTTTCCTGTGGGTAAATACCGCGCCTTTTTCAGGTATTGCAGTGACATACAGTGTGCCTTTCTCACCGCATTCGTAGTGAATTTACTGACTCGGTCGGTGACTCACTGTGTTGCTACAGCAAAAAAAAATACACAGCTTTGGGGTAGAATATCGGCCACTGCGGTAGTTCCTAATAGTCTTTTGCACAAGTCACCATACAGAAACACTGTACCTAGCCTGGTAAAATTACTGAACTTAAAAAACTTAACAATGTCTCTGTGACGAATGATAGCACAGAGCAGCTGTCTATAGGCAGGCGTCTCGCTTACCATCAAGCGAACGTTTTGCTTGTCTCATCACTTAGTTACCTATATAGTTACCTATATAGTTACCAATAAAAAAACTTAGATTTATGAATGGTCAACCTGGTACTTTTGGTATAAATAAATATTTAATCTAAGAAGTCACAGTTTCGTAACACTAAATGTAGGGAGGGGAAGCCTTCTTGCCTTGCCCGGTGAAGCTGCTGTCCCTAGTACAATATACAGTCTCTGGTAAAAATATTTAGATAATGTTGTCTTTTACTTACGCGAATATTACACATTGAAATCAAACTACTTTAACACCAACACTGATTCCTATCTAGGATGATTCGGGAGGCTATTGAAATCAAAAAACATCCTAATTTCAATAGAGAAGATGGTTGGGTGTTACCACCGGCTTGGGATCCTGTGATAAATATAATTAAATCCAATATCAAGCAAAACACTGCACGGCCTCAAGATACTGTAAGCTCTTATTGCGTAGATCGGACTAACAATAATAACTATGAAGACCCGAGGGTACACCGGCATAATTGTGACTTATGGATGTTCAACATCTCAGTCCTCCCGTGACCATGGGTGCTGCAAAGCATTCGAAACGTCGGGATAGTAAAATCAATAATAAACCGCGATAAAATCCGTAAAAATAGTTTGATTTCAATATTTAGGTATCCGCAATTTTGAGCTTACACACTATTTGGTCACAGTGGATGCCTTAATAATGGAATTCCATCTGGAACTACCACATTCAGTCGGTATAACTACTTGGAATATTTATTTCCAAACAGTTCGTTGATCGGACTGCTAGTCGCACTACTCGGAATAAACGGATTCAGCTCAGTGTGCTCTCAACCCGTTCTTTATATCCTAAGCGGGTATATCAAGTCTGCGAGAGTCGACACAGACAGTTTAAAAGTGTCCGACACAGGCCAGCGCTGCTGACAGCTAATATTGCGCCGCCCGGGAACTACGGGACCACTTTGTGGCCCGGGACGGAATAGAAATTCTTTAATTTATGCGATTTTCTTGCAATTATTCTTGTTAAATAGTTATACAATAAATTGAAAACTTTTACTATCAAAGTCTGGGTAAGAATTGCACCCACCTATCTCCTCTTTATGGGTGTCGTAAGAGTCGACTAAGAGAAATCAGGAGACGGGAAGCAGTCTTTCTATTGGATTACCTACCACATATAATGCAAAATCTTGGGGATTTTTAGCAACCCTTCCCTTTTAGGGAGGAGGAGTTTTGTCAGCAATGGAAGACTTTTGGCTGCTGATGAATATCAAATTGTGGTCGTAGATGTACTTTCCTAGTCGGGTTACTCTACTTTCAAGGGCGTGTTCGCTGTTACCTCCTCTCTCTTAATTTATATATCACTTTTCAACTTCCGAACTTAGTTATGCATAAGTCCCTTGAGCAAAAAGCCGACCAGAGATACCAACGAACGTCCAGATGTTCTGCCACCGTGTGTAACATCACTGTATTCTCTTGTGAACGACACTGTGGCGGGTGAATGGACTCAACAGATTTAATAGATCTACCGTGTCCCTACACGGTCGTCCCCCTGGACGAGCAGCAGTGCACTGCAGCTGTTTATAGGCAGGTGTGTCCGTTAGCAGCAGGTAAACGTCTAGCTTGTCTCTAACTAAATTGAACAAAAAAACAGTCCAATCCGTTAAACATTAATTACCCGCAGTAATTATAGATTTTGTATTGAAATCTACACTTAAGTGGCAAAAAATAGATTCTGGGTGCGGTAGTTACCTGGGTGGTAGGTTCCTTGTCCAACGGACGGTCCATCTGTCAAGTTATTGATGCAATAAGAGAGAAAATTTATTGTAAACACACCTATGTAAGCAAGGTAAGCAATACAAATATCTTACTCCGCGGTTCTTTTAGTGCGACTCAAGTAGTTATATGCAGCTAGTATGAAATTGCTACGGCTAAACTGTTAATTCACACATTACATAGGTACCACCGTAGTGTCAGATATTCTGCCGCCAAGCAGCAGTGTGTAAACATTGCCGTGTTACGGTCTGAAGGGTGCTGTAGCTGGTGAAATTACTGGACACAGGAGAACTTATAACTAAATGTCTCTGATGATGAGCGGCAGTGCAATCCAGCTGTCTACTGGCAGGCGTGTCGCGCGACCACCAGGCGAGCATCCAGCTTGTCTTCATTACTACCTAGTATAAAACAAAGTCGCTGCCCGCTGTCTGTCCCTATGTAGGTATGCTTAGATCTTTAAAACTACGCAACGAAGTTTGATGCGGTTTTTCTTAATAGATAGAGTGATTCATGAGTAAGGTTTATTTATGTGTAGGTTTGTGTATTGGTGTCATATATATAATTATTGGTTTATAATACATGCATAATATAGTAGAGAAACACTGATAATTTTAGAGGTTTCTAATGTGTCGTAAATAAACAATTTTTTTTGAGCTTGCATTGCAAACGCTGGCTGAACCCTACCAGATGGATCAAAATAATGTATTTACTACAGTATTGTAGACCTTAACAGTGTCTACAAAAAAGTCTGCGATGATATATGTTTATCTCTTAGGGATAACCCACAATAAACATTTTTTATCCTTTACTTTTTATGAGAAATAATGGCTTATTTACGAAGCGATTTTAAGCAATACAACAGTAATCCTTATCCAATTAAGTATAAATACATTTGTTTGGAATTTAATTTGTAATTTATTAAGTATAAATAAATATTAATAACGTCTAAAGAAAACATGTTTGTACTGTCTAATGACAAAAAAGCTGTGAACGTTCTATATAAAGACATTCTGTAGTATATTTAGTGTCAGCATTACACCCATGCGATGCCGGGGCGGCTCGCTAGTGTCATATAAAACAAATTAGTAAAATATTTGAGGGATATCGATGAAGTATCGCTAGTGGATCACGAAGTCACGAACCTCTTGGACTCAAGTTGCAGGGTGACGTGAGCATCGACCTCATAATTCAGCCCGTGTTTTTACTTAGCGACACGAACGTTTGCCGTTACTAAGAATAAGAAAATCATATGTAATATCAGATTACATAGAATGGTTCTTTAGTATACCTATGTATTTTGGACTTGCAAGCATTTATTATAGAATTAAATTAATTTGGAAAATTATAGTGTTTGTGATCAAACGCATTGGATCTTGTATTGCAAGCATATGGATACACGTATTTGGGGCTTGCTTGTACAAATTTTCTAGATTATGAGATTCTAAATTATGAGAATTTGAAAATTTCTATATGTCATATAGACTTAAGAAATGAAAAATGTCCAAAGGGCGACCTTATTGCTATCTGAGATTTCTTCCAGGCAACCTGGGCGAACCTATTATTGAATTAAATAAACTTGAAAGAATATATGTTTGTGGTTTAACGCACTTTGTACCTTATAGTTCAAGCATACTACGCGTTGTATTGTAAGGTCTAAGTCTAAACTAGGGAAAACACCTTTTATTTGGATCTTCTAATTCATAGATATTCATAGTGTCATGATTTCTCCTATAGTCTCTACATTAAGAGGTATGTAGACGTCCATTTTAGGTTTCCATACCTAAAAAGTAAACAGTCGCCGTAACTTCGTCTGTCTGCCTTTCACACGACAATATTATTTCAGGAACCACTGATGCTATCGTTTTGAAATTTAGAACAGTTTTAGATCGTACTTACCCAACCTCATCGGAAATAGTAAAAATATATTCACGTAATTTTTGGCTTATACTTAATTAAAAATGTAAAAAACAATCTTATAAAATAGTACAGTTTTTTAATAATCCTAAAAATCCCTCGACAAACAAACTTAGTTTTGCGTTTTTTTTTTTTTTTTTGCTATTTGTACATGAATAGTACAATTACTAAAGATGGTATGGAACCCTCGATGCACTCGCACTTGACCGGTATTTAAACAAATTAAGTGACTTTTATCATGAAAAGCAGCAACGCAATCGAAGATGGTAGAGCACACTAGCTTAATTAAAAGTTAGCCTTAAAGACACATTATAATCGGCTCTCTCATTATCTCGTTTCTCACGGAGGAGAAAAGCGGCCCTTGGGCTCTGCCTACCCCTACGGGAAAAGGCGTGATTTTATGTATGTATGTATGTATATTCGGCTGGGAAAGCCGACGAGGGCAAACTGTTCCATTTCTTAGCTCTCCTCGTTATAAACGAAGAAGCATATCACAAGTCCGGACTAAGGGCAGATACACGATGTTCTTACGGTTATAATAGATTGCATACATGTATTAAACCACCATTTCTCGACGTAGCCATTGCAATGGAACTACTGAACTGATTCGTATGAAGCTTGTACAATATGCACAAACATACACGCACACTCCGATCTAACCCCTAGACCAACGGATCTGTTCGTCTTTCTTTATTAACCACGATATTATAAAAATATAAATATGTTCTTTATGACTAAACGCATTAAAATACTTTAAAATTATAGTGCTATGAGAAAGAAGTTGAACTATTTATATAATCTTAAATAAAACAAAGTAATCTTCATGTGTCTCATTACTGTAAATGAGACTCAATTTGTGTAATAATTGCTACAAAAAAATGCGGATTCTCAACGAATCGATCCCGAGAATAATGCAATTTGTTAAGAACCTTGTAGCTATATCGTTAGTATTACCCGTATGTGAATACACGCGTACTTGATTAAAAAAAAACTCATGTTGTTATTGTCATATCAAATTTTAATCTATTTCGACAGTATTAATTCTACGATTAAATATTGTTGACACTATGAACATCTTATTTACACTAGAAACTGCGAAAAATTATCATTAACCGCTTTCGCTCTAATCGTTGAGCTATCCGCTGTTCTTCTGGCCTTTTAACAGGTAAATTAGTAGCAGCAAAATTTAATACAATTAGCCGGGATTGGAGCGCGCTCGTTCAACCATCACGTTCTGAAATTCATCTCAAGAACTGAACTACCAGTATGTATGTACCTACTATATATGTAAGTATGTACTACTTATGCTTTAAAATGAGTTTTCATCTTAACACTTCAACTACGGGTACGGGTTATGTTTGCAATTTAATATATTACACTTTTGTTCCAACGTATACCTATACCTAACTTGGAAGTTTGTTTAATAAAAAATCTGAACAAGTCGCATTAACCCCGTAGAACAATGTTACGTACATCATTTACAAACTAATTTCAACTTTCCATCGCTTTTGAGCAATATAATACAAACTTAGAGAGTTTTTTATGGGCGGGTTCACTCAACGACGGAAAGTCTCACATTTAAAACTCCGGGGTCTGCTAAATCAAGTGTTCGTCTATGGCGTTCATTACAAATATTGCAATAGAAACCATTAAAACCATAGTTTTGATTAAATAGATAGATAGATACATAGACAATTCTTTATTGCGCACAAACAAACAGATACAAAAAGAATAAGACACAAATTAATAAAAAATGCAACAATGGGCCTTATCGCTAAAAGCGATCTCTTCCAGGCAACCTTTGGATGGAGAGGAAAATAAAGAAGTTACAAAGAGCAGAGGGTGCGCGCACTCGGCATGAATAGGTAACATTAACACAAAGACACATAAAAACACATATGTTGTAAACTATAATAATATATATTCATATGAGTATAATATATAAACATAGATCAAATAATACTATTATAAACATACATAAATCAGTACGTACTAATATAACAAGAAAATTACACAAATACCGATTAACTTATTCCGCCAAATAAAACTTCTTCACTAGATCTTTGAAAATTGGCAGTGGCGAAGCACGCCTTATAGAAACGGGCAAGGAATTCCACAGGCGAACCGCCTGCACCGTGAAGGATTTGTCATAGAAGGAACTGCTATGCAAGGGCATCGTAAGACAAAAGTAACTAACTGCTTGCAAAGCGTAATTTTACGAAAAATCCGACAAAAATAGTAGAAAAAAGCTACCAATAGATCCAAAAGAGAAGAAAGATAAATCACCACACAGATCGCTACAATTAAAAAGGCTACTTTTCAAATCCGTGATACGTCGCTATCATACATCACTGGGTTCCCGGGGCATCCGGGACAGGCTCATTGATTTCCGGGACCGGCCACGAGTCACGGTAATACCCGACATTATTTTTGACTAGGAAGTGGATACTTTCCAGTACTCTCCAACTTTTCTTTGTAACAACTGTATTAGTATTAATGGTATCGTAGTTTAAGATTTGATGTGAAATAAATTAAGGTTTTTGTAGACTACAATAAGGGTATTTTTGTTCATTCCGGCAACGTGAGCTGCTTGTAATAAGATAGTTCTAATATAATATCGTTAAGCTTAGAATAATAACGCCTAGAACGATAGTTTCATACGAAAAAACTGTCTCGTTTGAGGCACAATATCCTTGATGTAGGCGTAAGTCGCGCGTATTGACGCTCTGCGACACGCACACAAGTGAGAAAATAATGTTGTTAGGGGAATCAGATTTTCCCCAAAATTAGGGAAATAGGAATTGCTTCTTACTGAGGTCATTATTTAATTTTTAGAATAAAATTACTATTATTGCTGACAGTGATGAATTACTTTTTAATTTAAAAGATCTGAAATAACAAATCTACGATCTAAAAATCTTGTGTCACTGTTTTTGTGGTCGCACTCCTCCGAAACGGCTCGACCGATATTTATGATTTTTTTTATGTATACTTGTTAGGGTTGAGAATAGGTCGTAAAGTATATTTCATATCACTAGGTTAAGCAACGTTAGACAAGGTCATTACATGGATGGGTGACCGTTTATTGCCATTCGAAAACGTAAGCGTGCGCGGATCATCTAGTACTTAAATAAATCTTTTCTTAATAAGCAAATTTAGGGTGGCAATTTTCCTATTATTGGCAACATTTCATATAATGTCGTCTGTTGAAATTTAAAATTATTGTTTTCACTTTGGCGATTGTTTTACGTTAAAATATTAGATTAAACGTAATGCTTGCAAGTGAAATGTTATGTTACAATGTTTCTTAAGTTTTTCCAATGTACTATGATTTCCATTTATTGCACAAACCATCATTTTAAAATAAAATATCGAGAGCTGCTAGCCCTACGACTCGACTATAAGCACTGACGCGGGCTGTTCGCTACTGAGCCATTCTGGCTCGGTTTTACTTGCCTCACTGTGCGTACATGTTCACGGTTTCTATGCGTTATTATTCTAAGTCGTTAAGGTTTTAATTAAACTTTTATCACAGTGTTTTTTTATACTTCATTCATCCATGATACTACCAAGGTGGCAAGCATGCGGCCCAGCTGATGGTAAGCAGTCACCCCTGCAGCCTATAGCCACTAGCTACACCAAAAGAATCACTTGTGCGTTGCCGACCCTTAAGACATTAGATATTAAGTCTTTGTGTCCGGTAATTTCACCAGCTACAGTGCCCTTCACGCCGGGACACAGCAATGCTTGCACCCTGCTGCTTGGCGGCAGAATATCTGACACTGCGGTGGTACCTACTTGGATGGTTCCTTGCACAAGGAACCTACCACCTAGCAGTGGCGTGCAGTCCATATAGGCAAAAATACTTTACTTACCCTACGACTCCTTGGAATGGTCAAAATGTACTAAATAATCTAAGAAATTTCCTTTTTTGCCTACCCTGTCATAAAAGTGGGTGCACGCCACTGCCACCTAGTACATTTTAATAGTATTAGTAGTAGTGTTATTGATAAGCAATGTCCTTTAATTTCACACAAAATTATATTGGGATAATATCATTGATTGGGATGCATTTATCTGTAGGCAACCGTCCCCATGCCTATGGACATGAATACTATGATCACATTAAGTCCAGCATTTAACCGAGTGGGTCCATATTGTGCATCCGGCAGACTCCAATATCAAAATGCACCTTTTCATATAGTGTGTAATCCCCTTAATCCGATTACGCGATGACATGATGCATAGGGTGACCATGAAAAAAAGAAAATTCCAAAATATATTAATTTTTTATCCATTTAAGAGGCCTATCACAAAATCGTCTAATGCAAGTTTAGGCATTTTATGCTCGACGCGAGAACTCCCCGCGTGTCCACGAACAACGACCGTATAGTGCACCTGGGTGATAATAAAACAAAACAGTATTGATACTTTTTATATTTTATTTAAATACTTAATGTACAGAAATTAAATCTGTAACTAATAGTTTTATTTTAATAATGTAATAGTTTTATTACATTATTAAAATAAAAATAAATACTATTACGATAAAATATTAAAAAAAAATTGAACAGACATAGGCAGCGCACTAAAATGTATAAAATAATTTAAATATTATTGAAGTTGGTGCTAAATATATATAGTAGGTACGCTAGGTATACCAACTTCAATAATATTTAAATTATTTTATACATTTTAGTGTGTTTTCGACTAACGACTTTTAATAATATTTAATTTTATACTTTTTAGTGATATTTTCATACATAAAGATTAAATCATCGAAGACGGTAAATTGATCTAGGTAGGTTATGATCACATTATTGTCTATGTCTGGAATTGTCATGAGATGCACTCAGGCTATACACGGTTTTTAATGGTCAGTGATTACCTTGACCCCGATGATGGTTTAGGTGATCAAAGATTAGCTACCTACAGCTTTCAGCAGATCTCGGTGACTATAACAGCTAGAGACCTACAGTTTTCATCAAATGTTGAATTACACATTCAGCTATTTTCACATTATAACTTTTGAAGCTGATGAATCAAGGTCGCACTCCATGCATCTAGAGAACTATAATACCTGGAAGACTGCAGTTTTTATACAATCTTTATAGATCTGATTATGACTAAGTTCCTACTCCATGGATCTTGATTAATATAATAGCCAAAGTAAAGTGGTTTTTGTCCAATGTTTAGTTTGATTGAGTTATTGTCACATCATAATTTCTGCATATCTGATGATGCCCGAGCCGAGGTCACACTTCATGGATCTCTAGAACGATAACACCTAGATATCTTCGATTTACGGCAATTGGTTAGTTTTACAATAACTTGCATGACCTTTGAGCAGCAGCAGTCACTTGTTTAATATAAGTATGAAAAAATCCAACAAAAATGGATGTCATTATGAAATATTGAAATTTATACAAACTAGTAGTGATGGATTAATTAGCATTCACATTCATTGTTAGTATGCTAACCATCGATATACTATACATACCAACTAGATTAGCTGTCACGACCCGAAAAGTGGTCACGAAAATAGACCTACGGAGACGGCTGTCGCTCTATTTCAAATTAGTACGAGCCGACAACAGCTAGCGTAAAGACGTATCGAAATTCCTTATTGCGCGTTTATAAACTGTCCAAATACTTATCGTAATACTAAAATTGCAGATGGAGATTTTTTTTTTCGTTTCGTGTTCTTATTACTACTAGTTTAAATAATAAATATAAGTAAGATATCATTATAATACGAAATAAAAATTATTTATTTGATATTTTCTCCGCAAGTAGTTCACAACTGCCATGCCGAGACTGACAAAATTAATGTTGCCGATAGGCGTGTCGCCACTGTCTATACGAAACTGTCAAACTACACGTCATTACCATAATAAAAAAGTTTGTTCTCATTTTTGCCACCAGCACGGATAAGTTTGTAAGTCAGTACACACACAATGGAAACACACCTGTTTTGAACCTTATTTTATAGTGGTTAAGATTTTCTTTTAAATGAGTACATTTTTGTTTAAGTCAAAACAACAACTTTTTTTCGTATAGCGTTGGCGATTTTATTGATTTTTCTTTGTCTCCGATGTAAAGGTTTTATGTGGCAACATTACTGCATACAGAATTAGACTTTATTACCACATATGAAGGCTTCTATTAGTCCGACGTTCCGAATTATTTAAAACTATTTTCTACAATTTCTAGCTACGTGTATAGTTGTGTAAGTATATGTAACCGCGACCACATTTTCGATGTCATTTTGTTCGTGACAGCTAATCTAGTTGGTATAGTATATCGATGATGCTAACGCTTAATTAGCATTTCACAAATTAAATGTAGTTGTGAAATTCTGTGAAATGCGAATTCTTCGCTTCATAAATAAATAAATAAATAAATCTTTTATTGAATCCAAAAGGTATACATTCTATTGTAACCCGCCAAACTGCGTAACAGTTTGTCGGCGGGATTAGCGTTCGATTTACAAAAGGTTGATTATAAACAAATGGTTTGATTTACGATAGGTCCTGCGATATCATTATTTATTACTTAGGTACCTATAATGATGTACTTATTGACAATTTACTTTTATTTACTAAAGACGAGTAGGTATCATATTTAGCGATTACAAACATTGTTTTGTACTGAACTCAGCAAGCAACACCTGTCTTAGTTTCCTTTTAAGGGATAATTTACTTAAATTACCCTGATCTTTTCTAAGCCAGTCAATTTCTGTCTGAAAATCAGCGCTGTAGCACCTTACTGTTGCTGCAGCAATTCGCTGAAATAGGAACCATTTTTGGCATCGCACAGCTTGGTAATTTAATTTTACGGTTATGTCCTTCATGTCAGTTTAACTCTTTCCGTTTAGCAATATTTTATGTATCAATTTTTTACCTTCTGTGTTCATTACCATGTCCTGTGTATGTCAAAATAAATGTTTTTCTTCTTCTTCTTCTTCTATTTCATTAAATAGTGTGGGGGTCAAATACTTGTTGGTCCTTTTACCATAATAGTTTTTGACTGATGGCCGAACCAATTTACGCTCTTTTACTCTCCTACTACTCTCATACTATCATGCAACGGCGGCAATGCGCGCTTTCCGTCGCATTCACAATCACGGGAATACTAAATCTATGTGTTTCATCTACCTCCTTCACGAGCGAAATTAATTTTAGCAGGTGTTGCGAAGAATGATGTTAAGCAATTATTGTCTTTGATATGCTTGTATTTAGGGTCGTATATTGAATGAATGTTTGTGATTGTTTAATTCGTTAAATTATTAGCAGGGTGGTGCGAAGAATGAACGAATGCGTGTGAACTGTGATTCTAATCATAATTTGTGTGACAGGTCCGTGGCGCGCGCCATATTTTCTGAAACAGATGTATACAAAGTGAATAAGTATTGCAGATCAAAAAATATAACATGAATAAATTTAAAAATTTTAAAAAGCCTCCGTCGTAGGTGAACGATCTCTTAAAATGACTTTCCTGCGCCATTCAGACCCTGATCAGTATGTCTCCTAACTACCCATCAAGATTTAACCATAGGTTTAAAATTTGGTGGGAACTACATTTAATAGAGCCGAGTTCCTGTTACCACCTTCCTGCTTGCTCCCATCACCAAACTCTGATTATCATTTATCTAACTACTACTAACCTATCCAACGAGTCCAAATTTGGTGGGTCTACGATTATTGGTGCAGAGATCCTGTGACCACCTTCCTGCTCCATCATCAGACCCTGATAACCATTTTTCTAGCAACTACTCATCGAGACCTACCCAACGAGCCCAAATCGATGGGTCTACGATTATTGGTGCAGAGATCCTGTGACCACCTTCCTGCTCCATTATCAGACCCTGATAACCACTTTTCTAGCAACTACTCATCCAGACCTATCCAACGAACCCAACCTCAATGGGTCTACGATTATTGGTGCAGAGAACCTGTGACCACTTTCCTGCTCCATCATCAGACCCTTATAACCATTTTTCTAGCAACTACTCATCGAGACCTACCTAACGAGCCCAAATTCGGTGGGTCTACGTTTATAGGTGCAGAAATCCTGTGACCACCTTCCTGTTCCATCATCAGACCCTGATCACCATTTTTCTAGCAACTACTCATTAAGACCTACCAAACGAACCCAAACTCTATGGATCTAGGTTTATTGGGTTTCAAGATCCTGTCACTAATTTCTTGCTAATCATCATCAGACCCCGGTGAAGGTTACCATTTTATTATGTATCATCGGATTTACATAATTATGTTCCCAATTTCAGATCTATCGGACTAATAGAAGTATACGAAATATCCGAACCACCTCTCGGAAAAGAGCTGATGGTCTTCAAACGCTGGACCGATTTTCATAAACCATCTCGCTTAAACTAGCTCTTAAATAAAAAAAACATTCAAATCCGTCCACGGGTTTGATCGCTACGATGCCACAGACAGACATACATACATACAGACAGACAGACAGACTTCCGGACATAGGCGCCAAACTTATAAATCCCCTTATTTTTTGGTCGGGGGTTAAAAACAATAATAGGGCGTTAAAATTATTTACCTTGAATCGTTTACATTTCTTAGATTAGATGTATACCTTCTCTTTTTAACACAGCTGTAGCTGTAATTAGGGTTTTTTCTACCCATCCTGGAATTCCAGGATGGGTAATTAATTAAACCTTGAACAAATAATCCATCTTAAATAAATATATATAATACAATAATATTTAATTTAAAAATAAGTTAATAATTACCTCAAATCAAAATTATATGGTCGCACTATACGGTTACGTCGTATCACGGTCGTGACGGGAAATTCGAATTTCGAATGATTCGACACAGGTCCTTCCTCGACAAGCGCTAGCGCGGCACTGAGCTATCCACTCGAGCGCAAGGCAATTTATATATATTTTGATTATTTATTTTGCTATTATTTTATATAAAAAAACAGTTTTTTTTTTATTATGTACTGTTGCCAAAGACACGAACTTTATTTTGGTGTAAGTATTATTTACGGATCTTATAGCATTTACGAGCAAATAGGCCGTGGTTTCGGACAATATTTGTTAAAATCTTGTCTATAAAAAGTATTTTTTATATGATTATTTGAACGAAAAATTAAAAAAGTGAGGCCATATTCTCCTAAAGGAGTACATATTACATATAACCTGATGTTTTAATACGAAGTAAGCGTCATGATAACTGAGTATTAAGAACTCTAAGTTCACCCTTCCGAGCGTTTTATGAAAAACTACTTTCAAAGATTAGTAGAAATCAGTCAATAAAATGCAATATATTTAAAATTTAAAGCCGTATTCCAAAAGATCAATATATGCTCTAAGCAAATCTGTAATTCATATTTATAGAAACATTCCTATTTCTGAGATTTAGAGCAAGTAAAATACCATTTTTATAGCTTTTCCGGAGAAATTACGTGAACGGCCTCTTAACAAAATATATTTATGTAGGTAACGGTCTATAAACAGTAAGTAAGTATTTTTTATCTAATATATTACTTATGACGCGCTTATATCCCTATCCTCTTATAATTAACTGTTACTGTTCGGTGATTGATCACTTGGTTAAGCAACGTAAGGCAAGGTTAGTCCTTAGTGCCATCTGAACTGAGCGTCTCCGGTCATCGTGCTTCGGAGGTTACGTGAAAATCCGGTCTCGGTTGTTGCTATTTAAGCAAGGGCCTAAAGGTATTAGTCATTAGTCATTAGTAGTAGTCATTTATTCATTAAACAAGAAACTTGTATCTGAATATAACACAAAATAATACAATTACAGTAGATATACACAATAAAAATACATTAAAATTTCACAAGTAGGTACTTCGACCTGTAAATTAAACAATATTATGGTCAACGCCTTAAAATTTAAAATAATTATATTAGAATAATTAATTGAAGATAAATTAGCATAGATTGATAGAATTAGATAGATTGATAGAATTTTGAAGTTTAATTAAATAAATCAGAATCAACAAAAATACAATAAAATTTAAAAACCCAATAAGTATGTCAATAAATTATCCGAATAAAATTACAATAATACATAACATTAACTCAATAATATTACAATTTTGAATTTGAATTCATTAGATCTACAGTTCGTCTACAGCATATAGACACTTGTTCAATAGGAAGTTTTTTAATTTTATTTTGAAAGCGCTACTGTATACAGCTCTTTTTATATCTAGAGGCAACCTGTTGAATAATTTTACAGACTGGTATCGTGGACTATGTTTAACAATTCTTAGTTTATGATTAGTAAAATTTTTATTCACCAAGTCCAATCTTCGGGTGCCTTCCCTTATCTGTCGTTCTTCTACTGTCTCATATTCATGTATGTGTTTCGCCATATTACTTAAAAGTATCAGTACAAAAAGACTTGGTACTGTAAGTATGCCTAAATCTATAAAATGTTGTCGGCAACTTTCCCTTTGTGAAATGCGGACCATAGTACGAATTGCACGTTTTTGTAGTACGAAAGCTCTTCTACTATTATATTCATAGCTATTTCCCCAAAAAAGTATGCTATATCTAATTTTTGACTCTACGAGTGCAAAATATACGATTTTTAGCTGTTCTATGTTGATTTCACTTCTCAGGGCTCTCAGAGCGTAACATGCTGATGATATCGATGCATCAATTGCTTTTAATTCGGGTTTCCAGTTTAATAGTTGGTCAATATATATACCCAAAAATTTTACATGGTCAACGAGTTTAATATCTACTTCATTTAAGGCAACATTTAAATTATCTTTGTTGCGGGCTGTAGTTTTAAATAAAATTGTTTGTGTCTTTTTACTATTAATAGATAATTTATTTGCCGTGAACCATACATGGAGTGCTTTTAACGTAGCATTTACGTTTTCTGTCAACTGTACCATGTCATTAGCTGCCACTATGGCATTTGTGTCATCTGCAAAAATTATTAATTCAATGTCTGGTAAAATTGTATTTAGATAATCAGTCAAATCATTAATAAATAATAAAAATAAAATAGGTCCTAAGATAGATCCCTGAGGGACACCCGTTGATATGTGTACAATTTTGGATTTATACCTTTTCTTATAATTATTTTCAGTTTTTTCAATTTCCACGTACATTCGCCTATTTTTTAGGTACGAAGAGAACAATCGCAAAGCATTTCCTCTTATTCCGTAATGCCTCATTTTAGTTAGAAGTAATTCATGGTCAATTGTGTCAAATGCAGAGCTTAAATCTAAGAAAATTCCCGCAACTCTCATTTTATTATTTATTTTGTTTATCACATCATCCAATAACGTATACATGGCGTCTGATGTGCCAACACCCTTTTGATAGCCAAATTGTCTTTTATTTAAGACTTTATTTACTCGCAAGTGTGATAATAGTCGAATTTTAAGTATATTTTCAAATAATTTTGACAGCACTGGTAATAGAGAGATGGGTCTATAGTTTTTAGGGTCAGACCTACTTCCCTTCTTATACACCGGTATTACTTTCGCCATTTTTAACTGTTCTGGGAAGATAGCCTCTTTTATACATTTATTGAAGAAGTCAGATAGAGGCTCGGCTAATATGTCAATGTGCTCCTTGAACACACAAATCGGCACTTCGTCATACCCACAGGACCGTTTGTTTTCCAGTCTTTTAACTATATTACAAATCTCGTTTGGATTGGTAGGAGAAATATACATGTCACTGCCAACCTCGTTAGTATATTGATGGAGTAATGCCGTAGCATGGTCTTTATTAATATTAGTAGCACCTTTATAGTTAAATTGATTAACTAGTAAGTTAGTTATTATCTCTGGATCAACTACAATTCGTCCATCAACCTTAACCCTAAGTTCCCTTTGAATCACATTCTCCTTATTGGTGCATTTATTTACAACTTTCCAAATTTCTTTACCCTTATTATTCGATGTATTTATTTGTGTCATTATAGCAAGCTTTTTAGCTCTAGAAACAATCTTTCGATATAACCTAACGTACATGTTTTTATATTTTAACACACCCGGTTCAAGGTTATTTCCATTGCGTGCACATAGAAACCGTTTCATTTTGCTAGAGGTACGTATCCCTTTAGTGATCCACTTTAATTGCGATTTATTCCTAAGATTTGTTTTACACTCTCTCTTCCTGTAGCTATTGCGGAACACTTTATAAAAACTTCTAAGAAAAGTATTAACACCCATACCAGTCCAAGATTCTTTAAGGATACCCTGTAGGAATGCTGCGCTATTTTTAATACTGAATATTCTTTTTTCTATTACCATAAACCTATTCTCATTCAAATATGGATTGGATCGATCTTTTAAATTAACCTCGGCAAAAATACCTGCATGCCCGTCGGCCAACCCATTGTGATCTACCTCACAGTGGCGTGCACTGAAAGCAGGCAAAAATATTTGCGAGTTGTTTATGCTTTATGCTCTTTGTTCGTGTTCCAGCATAAATATCCTTAAATTAACCAATATTACCAACATATCCATTTACATTTAAAAAAATTACATTAATTCAAGTCCAAACTAAGATTTTTTAAAATTAAGACTGTTTAGAGAAATCCTAGGGTAGGCAAAGTATTTTTGTCAGTATGGAGCCGCTGAATAAACTTATTAATGTTTCCAAATGCAAATTAATATGTCTATAGTATTTGCTTTCATATGGATATTTGAAATGGTATAATAACATACTTAAAATAGGTGAAACAAGCCGAATCCATTTTTTTGCCTACCCTCTGTGCACGCCACTGCTACCTCATCACCCAAGATACAAGAATCAGGGAGATTGGTTATGATGTTGTCGATACATGAAGAACTATTATTACGGATGAAAGTAGCGGTAGAAATTAGTTGCCTAAAATTATAACATTTCAACAAACTAAGGAATTCTGCACTTTTTTTGTTATCTACTAGCAGGTCAATATTAAAATCACCACATATTATGCATTTCCTATTGAATAAGTAGTCCAACAGCTTCTCCAATCTTTCTAAGAATTGATCAAAATTTTTATCAACTGGATTTCGATAGCAACAACAGATGTAAAGACCAGTGATAGTATCTTTAACACCACAAATTTCAAAACATTCAATTTTATACAACTTGTTTATTGGTTCACAACTTTCGGCCTGTCTATCTAGATGCCCTAAAATTAAACTACCTCCTCTTGTTTTATTTTTTCTAGTATTGTACGCTACTAACTTATAGTTATTTAAGTTAAAAACATTTGCAGTACTCTCATTCTCCTTAACTTGAACACCTAAATAATATAATGTTAATGACACGTTTAAACGACTCTATGGGTTAAGAATTTTAATACTCGTAAATTCTGGTAATAAATTACACCGACGAAAATTTCGTGTGTTAAATAAATTATCATAAAAATATTTTAAATTTTAATTAAAAATATTGAAAAGTATTGCGGGTCGGGTCCTCAAAAAGTCTGAATTTTGGTCCCAATACATGTAGTGAGCGTGGACAGCGAGATTACAATAATCGTATTTATGAATATCGATGCTATTTGAGTTATGACTAGTTCTATTCTATTCTATTGTTGATGGCTATAAAATCGGGCCCGGTAACCACCGGAACGCACTTTGACCCAGTTGGATCCATTGTGCATGCCCTAGCCCTTACTCTGTTGCTGACGTGTCGAAGAGTTCCCTTAGGTACGCAACGATTGCGCCAGCTTGGAGTTGTACATAATTATCTGGTGTGGGGTAGGCCACTCCCAGATGACTCAACCTACGACTTCATATGACTAGTTAAAAATACTTCGCCTTTAGCTCGAGTAGATAGATTGAGAGGCACCAGTGACGTACACCTATTTTACAAAAGTCGTTTTTATTAAGGCCTTACAAGAATATTTATTCCGGGGAACGTTGTTAGACGCGATTAGATGTCTAATATAGAAATTTTTTGTATACCGTTGGTTTCAAACTTAATTTTAAACGATCTGAGTCTTCCCGAGGTACAGCGAGAAGACCCAGTATGCCTTAGGTCAGTATGACGAAGCTGATTTAAGTAACTACTCAGGGATTAATCACTCCACGTGAAATCTATGGGCGAGCATTTAATGCCTGCATTGATTAGCCTTATGAAAAGATTTAAGTTGGGGCCACAATAAGTTTTTCTGGTAAATTAGGTAAAATAAAGAATATTCTTTTACGAAGTAATTAAGTTCTAATTAGAAGCTAGCTATTAGAATTTAGCCGCTGTTTGAATATACCGTTATATTTATGACCGTGTTTTACATATTATTGTAAAATTAACGAGAGGTATTTAAATATATGCCTCGTCTTTTAAGTAAGTATGTATTTTGATATGCATAAATCATGTCATTCACCCCAATCGGTGCAGCTTTATTAAGCCGTATTATTAGCATTTTTTTTAATTGGGACTAATCCCACCACTCATTCCCACCACTGTTACTCCTGTAAGCCAGGATCTACAGTGGTCACCACTGAAGACACTGAGTTTTGACCCTCGGTGAGTCCCAGAGGAACGCTAAATTGTCTTGGAACGCGCAACAAATTTAATTAAAAAGGTAGGTACTTAGATAGGAGGAGTTGGAAATACATATAATCCACTTCCCTCCTTTGCAAAGCGGGAGACAAACAAAGAATTAACAAACGGTCGATACAACCTCAAAAAGGAAGACTCTTAACAGGCGGACCAACGAAGGCTAGTCCACCCGTAAGGCACCACGGATTCTGCTAATATTTTAAGGGGCCTATTTGATTTTTCAAACTTGTTTCCAATAATAGGTATGGCAAAAACGTTTGAACGCACGGAAGTTCTCCTTAGTCGCCACAAGGTCCATGTAATATACGACTCCAGATGTCACAACCAAACTGCCTAGCATAAGGCTACGCTCATGTTGCCAGAGACTTCACTCTTAAAGTATATGATTGTATTATTAGCTTAGTTACTAATAAGGTCAAAGGTTTATTTTTAGCCGCAAATTGGATAGCTCTACCGGACAAGAGAGAAAAAGAGAGAGAGAGAGAGAGAGAAGCTACTAGCATGCTGGCTGTTGAGTTATAATTTCATAAGCACCTCTGGAAGGTACGGCCTTGGCTTAGGTAGCCTCATAAGGAGGAGAGGAGGAGAACTTTCTGTATGTCAATAACCTCGACCAAGTGGTTGCTGTTAATGATCATCAAGATTGATTTCACTGCCGATTGATTTCAGATATTCTGACAGATCTGTCCAAATGTAGTTTGTAACAAATCTTCAACTTTTGTAGAGTTCACTAGGTACCTACTAAACTCTACAAAAATCCCTTGGGCACGGGACCGTTCAGGTAGGTACCAAAGCATTCTGCCGCCAAGCAGCAGCAAGTAAACATTGCTGTGTTCCGGAGTGAAGGACACTGTAGCTGGTGAAATTACCAGACACAAAAGACTTAATATCAGTGACTTAACATAACGCGCTAGTGATTATTCTGGTGTTGCTAGCGTCTTTCTTTAGGCTGACCATCAGGCGGGGCACATATTTGCTTGCCACCTTGGTTGTATAAAAAAATGTTATTACAAACTAAATTAGTCAATAGTTTAATGTAGTGGTAGGTACAAAAGGAAGCTATATACAAATCAATTTTTAAAAAATCCACAGAGAGTAGCTCTCATAGTGTCCCTACCTTATAATGTTATTTTCGGCATAGTACGTGACGAGGCATGAATCTTACGCATCTCATCGCCGTTTTGGGCTTAGTAGGGCGGTCTATTGTTCCTGCCTACCCGCTAAACGATTATTTACCGTTATAATAAATTCTGTTATAAAATTAGGGATATCAGGGAGAATATGGTAGTGTTTTTTGTTGGCTTGTTTGCTGCGTCAGGTATTGTTAGATTAAGGATCGGGGAAAATAGGATATTCAGATGTATACCTATGTAGACGTACGTTTTATATATGTATGTATGTATAATATGTATGTATACGTACGTTTATGTATACTAACTCTACGTGATGCACCTGTAAGAATCTTTCGTTCTGAGTATATCGACCCGTGTGATTTTTACTTGTCTCCCGCTTTGCAAAGGAGGGAAGTAGAATTCATATTTTTCTAACTCCTTTAAATAATACTTTTCTAATTAAATTTGTTGCGGGTTCCAAGGCAATTTAGCGTTTCCCCGGGACTTGCCGAGGGTCAAACCTTGGTGTCTTCACTGGTGACCAATGTAGATCCTGGCTGACAGGAATCACAGTGATGGGAATGAGTGGTGGTAATATTCCCATAAAAAACAAGTACGTTTTTACCGACCATGGTAAGAAAATCGAGTAGGTATGTATGTAGGTATGATATTGTCTTCGGAGTTGCTAGACGTTCGGCGTGTGGGCCCTAGCACATCCATTGAGTATGGCGGCGACTCCAAGGAGGACGGCGGTGGGGTTGCGACCCCCGTCCCCGAGAGCATCGTTTCTGGTTAACGGGGGGCGCGCCCCCCGACGGCGGGTTCAAAGGCCAAGGCTCCTGGTGCAGATCCCACTGGAAAGCCCGGATTGCCCCTCTCGTGTGCCGATGCGACAGCCGCGGGGGTTGAGTGGGTAAGCATCTTACGTATCCCTTGATCCCCCCAGGTCCGGACTTTTACTATATTATAAGGTAAACGCTACGAAGGGATATGTTGTTGTTGTTCCTACTTGGCGCGTGCGGCCGCATGTCATGTTGGAAAGGGAGGGCCCTTTCCAACAATTCTCTCGCATAGCATAGTTATCGCTATATAGGGTGTCAAACTTGATGTATAGCCGTGTGTACTATTGATTCTGAATTTCCTATATTGTTTGGTCCAAACTTTTATACGTCGGTAACTTATACTTTGACATCGCAGCGGTCTTATCAAGACGTATCATCGAAAAATTGTTAAAGTTGGCCAAACTTCTGAGCAATCAGTGATCCAATAACACGAACTATTCTACTAAATTCGTCGCCATCAGATCACCGGAAGTGATTTTACGGTACAATGGTCATTGACATTTTTTTATGGTGTTGTTGTATAACAGAATTAATGATTGAAATGGCAAATTGCGGATGTCATTTGATAATTACGTTGTATGGTTTATTCGTTATCGGTATAATCTTAATTATCGGAAGACATTATAGTCAAATTTATGCAATGCTAATGATGAGAGAAATATGTAATAAAAAATATACTTACCATAAATAATAAAATACCATTAAGTAGGTTAGTTGTTTTACGTGAATTCAAACTAAAATGAACTTTTTATAAAATTTAAGAATGCTGGTAGGACCCTTGTGCTTGTGGGTCGCGGATGCACAGGGTGGGGGCGTCCGCGAGGGTGCCGGGAGCGTGCATTTCTGTTTCCCCCAAAGTCTCGTGGGTAATAATCCCACATACAGCAGTTACAGCTCAGTGGGCGAGCGCTTGCCT
The DNA here is from genome assembly GCA_911728495.1 of Furcula furcula. Classification (NCBI taxonomy): domain Eukaryota; kingdom Metazoa; phylum Arthropoda; class Insecta; order Lepidoptera; family Notodontidae; genus Furcula; species Furcula furcula. The sequence goes on from OU452244.1 coordinate 2,315,486, forward strand.
TGGAAACAAGTGCGCAGATTCGAACCCTGGCTCGCACCTCTGATTATTTTAATTAATCATGTGCGAATCGTCTTTGTGCTATTGTTACTAGCTTTCGGTGAACGAAAACATCGTGAGGAGCTTTCGAATGACGTGTGAAATCCGCCAACCCACTTTGGCCAGCGTGGTGGACTATGGCCTAAGGCCCTTCATCTTTAGTGGAGGTCCGTGACCAACAGTGCGACAAAAACAAAGGCTGGAATTATTTATTTACCTATAATAATCCCACATAAGCCAGCCTACGAAGACTGGAAACCTCTTGAAAAACGAAAAAGGTCAGATTTCATCATAATTATAGTCTCAGATGACGACTGCTCGACGCATTCCAATTGTTTATTGGAAGGCGTGTCGCTTACCATGAGGCGAGAGTGGCTGGCTTCGTCACTAAGTTGACAAGTTAAATTAAACGTCATCGAAATGTCTGAATCCTCCTAAAATAACCGATCGATGTCGGAGCTACACTGACCATAACGTCAGATTTTAATTGATAGGAAGCCGGATTAAAAAATAATAGGACTCGACGTGTGTCTATTTTAGTAAATACCGTCCGTCTGTCCATCGCCGTCCGAATGTCCGTCGCCGTCCGGCACCGGATGGCTGGACGTGAAACTTTAATAAACGGCTCGCATCCCAACGGAATTATTTTTGGATGACTATTTTTATATCATTAGATATTTTATCAGTTTTGTCATTACTATTGTAGTTTGAAGTGTCTATAGTCACCATTTTTTGCGTCACGTGATAGAGGGCTATCCGGCCATTATCTGTATGATCTGTATATATTATTCTGATCACAGGATAGTACGTTCGTCGTTTTTAAACGGAGTATAATGTTTGTCCTGTGTGGAATCGAACCGTCGATCTAACTACTAGACTAACTGGTATCTAACCACTGGACCAGAGGTTCCCAGACTTTTTTTCTCAAATACCACTTTCAAAATTAAGCAGGTTCCGGTTCTGCAGCTGCGTTTCTACCATATACCCAAAAATGTAAAGATTAGATCTAAGTAGTATGGAAATTTGCGTTGCGCCAAAGTAGACCCCCGTTGTGTCTTCCCCAGGGGTCCACCTGGAACACTTTGGGAATTTACGCACTATACCAACAGGCCCGCCCAAAAAAAATATACGAAAAGCATGCAGATATTTTAAACTACTAACCACACAGTGTCCTAATGCCGTATGTATTTCCTTGTTCACAGGCATGGTGGTGAATGGCTTCGTGAATGTGGTGATCACTACCATAGAAAAGAGGTTCGGCCTCAGGTCCATGCAGACAGGTGTCATAGCCGGCGGGTAAGACCCCTTAATTAACTATCAACACTTTTTTTTATTTGAAATAGAGTTGAAATTAACACGCACGCCAAAGAAGACATTTAACTATAGGTTCTTAGAATTTAACTTTTTTAGGGTTCCAGGGAAATGAGTCATCAAAATTTCAAAGTTAGACTACTATATCAAGTGGGGTTGATACCCCACTTGATATAGTAGTCTAACTTTTATTTTGAAAGGGCTTATTTGCACATCTCAAAACAGATTTTTATTTTATGTCACGTAGTCTTTGGCTGATAATCAAAAATGTCAAAAAAATACCGTAAACCTTATCTCCGAAGTTGGTGGAGGGAAAAATCTGAACTAATTATGGATAATACATGTCTATCTATATTTTATAAGGAAAAATAAAATAATCTTTCTAAGTAGTACAGTTCAGTAAACAAACTTAGTTTTGCGGTTTGGTTTTTTGCTTTCTGAGGTGTTACATGAATAGTAAAATTACTTTAATACGTCCAAAAATGGTATGAAACCCTCGGTGCGCTGGTCCGACTCGCACTTGATAGGTTTTTTTTTTATACAATCAAGGGCTACCTTGGTTTACTAAAACAGATATGCAGCCTGCCTCTTGGTAAGCAGTCACCGCAGCCTTTAGATGCTAGCATCAACAAAAGAAGCACTAGCGCGTTGGCTATCCTTAAGGCATTATACCTAATTAAGTCTCTTGTGTCCGGTAATTTCAGCAGCTACCCTTCACGCCGGTACAAAGCAGTGTTTACACACTGCTACTTGGCTGCAGAATATCTGACACTGCGGTGGTACATACTCGGTTCCTTGCACAAGGGACCTACCTACCACTTAGTAATCTCTTTGACGTAGGTAAGGTAAAACCCCCAATCATCGACACTTTAAGGATCGCATGTGAACATTTTTTTTAAATATCTAGTTTATTTTATGATATTATGATATTATACAATACTTTCATGCACTAGGTATAAGTTTAGGGTTCATTCTATATTATCTTAAACTAAAAACGAGTGTAATACCAAGAAGTAGAACAATAAATCAAATTAGATTTAGGCTCTTTTTGGCCTAGTTATCGACAAGGAAATTCTATATATCGACACCCAGTAATCGACATGATCCAATAATCGTGATCTAATAATCGACATGTTCTATTTATCGTCACCAAAATATCGACCGAATCTCAACACCATGCCCAAAAAAGTCGTAATAAGTACATTAATTATTTTAATTATAATAAACAAACAGGGACATGTACATGTGTATGGCATGCTTAAACTCATCTAAAGTTAAGTAGGTAATGACTTTTTAATGCTATTATAACAATATATTTTTTTTAAAAATCGTAAATTATCTAAACCCGTTACGTGTTTCCACTCTCAGAGTAATTAGAATGGAGCTAGTATCGCGTCGATTCCCCGAACAAATTTTTCGTGGCATTTTTGCGTGGTGCGGGAGGCGAAGTAAACACACACAGATACAATTTCACGCATACCCACACTATAATAAACTCGCAACACATTCAAAAAGATATGCAGACAAATAAAGAATGACCTGAACATATGAACAAAATTTGGCAGAGGGGTTAGCGCATCATGATCTCTCCAGTGGTATCTTCTCTAAGGTGTCCACTATTCCTTGTCACATATGAATTGTTTTAACTAATCAAATATTTAACATAAATTGTAGAACTGTTTTTAATTAATTGGTATTCATCATCATCATCACCAGCCGGAAGACGTCCACCGCTGACAACTGGGTATTATACTTAATAAAGATAAATAAATATCGTCTGTCCACCTAGTAGGAGGCCTAGCTACGGAGGCTGTGTCTTCCGGTTCGTGGTCGCTACTTGAGAACCTTTTTTCCCCATTGGTTGCTGGTTCTTCGAGCTATGTTGCGTTCCCATTGCCACTTCAACTAGCAGATTCTGAGAGCTCTGTCGGTGACCTTGGTTCTTTGTCGAATGTCCTGATTACGGATTCTGTCACGCAAAGAAACTCCGAGCATAGCTCTCTCCATAGCTCGTTGTGTGACTGAGCTTATCTAAAAGGTCAGCTGTTAAGGACCACGTCTCATTACCATATTATCATCACTGGCAACATACATTGGTGAATGAACATTGTCTTCACGCACTGCGGAATTTCAGATGAGAAGATGTCACCAAGTTTCCCAAACGCCAACGTTGTATTCTTCGAGCGACCTCTTTGTCGAAATTGGACCCACTAAATCTATCCAAGGTCTACCTTGGATAGATTTAGTGGGATCACGATACACACGAAGTTGTTGTCTACATAGTGATCAACAACTTCGTGTGTATCGTTGCCAACGACTATCGGTATGAATGCAACATGGACATTAGACATATTCTTCGTCTTGTCCATGTTCATTTTAAGACCCACTGGTTGGGTTAACGCTACTGAGGTCGCTGAGCATCGTATTGAGGTCCTTCAGCGATTCTGCCGTAATTACTATATTATCGGCAACGCGAAGGCGAGTGATGTATTCGCCATTGACGTTGATGCCGAATCCGTACCAGTCCAAGAGCTTGAAAACGTCCTCCAATGCGTTCGTGAACAGTTTCTGAGAAATAACGTCTCCCTGTCTCACGACTCTCTTCAATCGGGTTGATTTTATACTCTCGTCCTGTAGTTGGATCGGCATGGTGGTCGTTGCTATACAAACAATTCAACACTTCGATAGCTATAGTTAATATGGCATCGCTGGAGACATATCTTAAAAGTGAATTATCTTAAAAGTGGCCATTTTCTTAAAAGTTAAATGTCATTTGCAATGACAACTAGATAATCCGCGTTCATTGTTTATTCTTGAAATCCATTCAGAAAGGAGAAACTACTCTTATTTTTTTAATAAACTTTTTAAATGTCGGACAATGGTGCCTTGTCGGACACTGGGTGTTTTACCTTACGCTTCTTTGACTTGCTCCGGTTTTACTTTTGATTTTGTTTTCAGTTTCTTTAGATATATATCAAATCGGAAAATAGTCCAAAACTGAAATTTGAATGAATTCTGACTTCAGAAAACAATTTTTTGACTATGTCCTATTACAGTAAGTAGGTAAGTAAGTAGGTATTATGCAGTTTATCAAAAACTCTCCACTTTAAAGGCGTCCTAGGGTCCTTCCAAGCCACACCGGTCCAATTAACAGAGGTAATCTTTGGGAGAGGCCGCTCAGCCTCTGCCTTTGTAGAAGAGACGGATATACATTAACAAAATAGTCTGTCTGTCTAAATATGTCTGTTACCTTCCGAAAAGACACGATGAATTGAACCTTTTATGAAACTAAATTAATCTCATTGTTTTCAGCTATGATATGGCTTCCTTCGCCTGCTTGGCTCCCGTTACGTACCTGGGAGGCAGGGCCGGCTCATCGAAGCCTCGTTGGCTCGGCTTGGGGGTCCTTCTGATGGGCACTGGCTCGCTACTGTTCGCGCTGCCACACTTCCTGGTCCCCAACTACAAGATAGCTGGAGACGCTGCTGATGATCTCTGTACTCCTAATAGAACAGTGAGTATCTTCTTTTCGCGTCGGCATGAAAACTTAGGAGTTATTTATAACTAGCTGACCCACGCAGCTCCGCTTGCGCTATTTTTACGTTAACTAAACTTTTAATAACAGACATTCGCATCGAACACCTACATAACCTCCTTTTTTATAGTCGGTTAAAAACTGGGACCCACTTTTTACTTACTCTCCGAAGCACAGACCCGTTTAGTTCAAATGGCGTTAAACGATCACCCATCTATTTAATGACCTTACCTAACGTTGCTTAACCCGATCGATTACAAAACCTTGATAACAACTCTCTATGAGTGTTCCCTTACTAATATTTATTATATTATAAAGAAAAATTGATAAAGTCGGACCAAGCGTATAACCAAGTACCCATTTTGACATTAATCCCCTCTCCCAAAAGAACCGTGCTAGATTATGGGATAAAAAGTATCCTATGTCCTACCTCGTAGTAAGATCTCAAATCATGCCAAGTTTCATTTGAATCCATTCAGTAGTTTCGGCGTGATGCGCAGCCGTGATACAGACAGACAGACAGACAGACAGACAGACAAAAATTAAAAAAATTACATTTTCGGCCTCAGTATCGGTTATAGAATGCCCTCCAAATATAATTTTCAAAATACTTTCAATGTACAGAATTGGACCTGTTACAGTTTTATTATAAGTATAGATGTAGTGTAAGTATTTGTCGATCAGCAATATTCCAAGGCTGATTGTCCAAGGAGAACCCGGCGGAAGTTTACGGCATTTGAAGACGCTAATGTGTATGATGAAGACCAGTCAGCACTTGCGAATAGTAAAGCCAAAAGACACGATTTTACGTAGAAAGGCATATTATAATTTTCAATTGAATTTATGGTGCTCATAGCCAGTTACAATCACTGTTCGGTACGTCAGGCGAAGTCAGTCCTTAGATGGGTGACCGTTAAGTGACATTTGAACTGTGCTCCGAAGGGCACATCAAAGTCGGTTCCGGCGGATGTCATCTAGACAGCAGTCGTTAAGCTAAGTCTGAAAGCCTAAGGCCTAAGTCTAAGTATCCTGTTTGACCCAACAACTTTATATTTTTAACCGACTTCAAAAAGGAGGAGGTTCTCAATTCGTCTGTATATATTTTTTTTTTTTTTTTTTTTTTTTATATGTATGTTCGCGCATAACTCTGGCAATTATTAACCGATTTGAAAAAATCTTTCTTCCATCCATTCTTCAATCCATTGATTGGGTCCCATAAAAAAATTATTGCTTAGTGATAAGTAGTTCCTAAAAAAACAAGAATGGTGACTGCGCACTGAGAGTTGCAAGAAAGCCTATATAGATGACGTTTTAGTCGCTCGGACTCGCTCGGTTGGACAAAAATGGTCATAACTCTGGCAAATATTTACCAATTTCAATGATTCTTTTTTTATTCGAAAGGAGAAACCACTGTATTGAATCTGTATGAATTTTATTACAACCGGATAAGAACTTCCTGGAGGACCATGAACGATGTGGAGGAATTTATCTCGTAAAAACCATAAAACTGATGTTCTCCATTACATTGCTCTGACAATTATGAACCGATTTCGATGATTCTTTTTTTATTCGAGAGAGTAAACTACTATGATGTTTCCATGCAAATTTCATTACGACCGGATATTATTTTCTGAAGAAACATGAATTATATAAAACTATGTAGACGATAATGTGATCATAACCTACCTAGATAATTTTACGGTTTTCGATGGTTCAATCTTTATATATGAAAATATCACTAAAAAGTTTAAAATAAAACCTTTTTAAAAAAAAATTGAACCGACTTCAATATCACTGAAAAGTATAAAATAATTTAAATATTATTGAAGTTGGTGCCAAATATACACAGCAGGTACGCTAACACCAACTTCAATAATATTTAAATTATTTTATACTTTTCAGTGATATTGAAGTCGGTTCAATTTTTTTTTAAAAAGGTTTTTTGTTTTGTGTTATTATTTTCTTTACTACTTATGTGTGGGTCAAATAAATGTATTTTCTTTCTTTCTTTCTTTCCTATGGGCAGATTGAACAACTGACACCCGGTTGACCACTAGCCGTATGACAAAAAAACTGATTGGGGACATTGAATAGCCCCGTAAGTAAAATAAAGTATTAAGCAATACATCTTTATTGCTTTAGTTAATCCAAGAAAACATTGCGATTTTTTTAACTCCGACGGCTGCCCTTTGTATTAGAAGGGATTTAAACACTATTGAATGTCTTTCCATGGTTCCCAGAGGCTTCATGCCATAACCCTAACGTTTCCATATCTCAGATAACCCACAGCTGCGACGGCAACGCGTCGTCCGCGGGCGGCGCGTGGGCGGTCGCGGTGTTCGTGTTCGCGCAACTGTTGCACGGCGCGGGCGCAACGCCGCTCTTCACGCTCGGCGTCACGTACATCGACGAGAACGTGTCCAAGAAGATGTCCTCTGTCTATTTAGGTAAGGGTTGTGTGGTTGCCAATCGTATGTACTCCTAATTTAGAGAACAGTAAGAATATTGTCGCTGCCTTAACCAGCCGTTCCTGAACATTGTTAACGTGTCATGTACGAGTATGTAATTGAACTGATTTTTATTTCATCATAATCAGCAGCCCAAAGACGTCCACTGCTGAACACAGCCCTCCCCCTTAGAAGGATTTGTTGGCCATAACCCCACGCTTCGTGGGCCGCGGTCTAGTTCGTAGGTAAACCAATAGGTAGACGCTGCTGCCCGTCTTCTTGGTTTCCCTTAGTCGCTTCTTACGGACACCCAACGGGAGGAAGATGGGAGGACGTTATTTTTTTTTCAGTAGGTATAATAATAAAAATGTCTTCTTTACCAATAAAGTTTGGCCGCTGTTACGCAGGATATTAGAATGCACAAGAGCTTGTGCAGGCAGACAAATGTGCATGCCCTCTACATTTACTTTCACAATCAAATGGGATGGAAGACCGACACGATCGGGGAGAGGTCTGGCGCAGGGCCGACTTTTTACACGCCCACGGATGCTTGGAATATGACGCTGTATTGTTCTAACAAGAAACAATTACACAAAGGTGTTTCTCCCCGCGGGATTTGAATGCACGACTCCAGTTTCAGCTGCACCACATACGCTACAAAAAAAGTTAATTTATCATGTCCCGCGATCTTCCTTCATATGAGACCATGGTACCAATAATTCATTAGGGTGATCATACGATGCGCTGACTAATAATTACGTAGGTAGTACCTAAATAATATGTAGATAGCTATTCACGACAGTTATTAATAATAATAATAATATTCTGGGAAAATTCCATACACGGTCATCTGATCCCAAACTAGGCAGAGCTTGTATTATGGAAACCAGATAACTAATACTAATATATACTTTTTTTTGGTAAATACATACTTAAATAGATAAATAACACCCAGACACTTGGCGGGAATCGAACCCACGGCCTATTACTATTAGGTAGCAGCCAGGGTGTCTAACCTCTAGACTAACAGGCCTGTATTTTAATAAAAGTTGTTGTTTATGTAATAAAAGTCTTGATATAAAGTCACTAGTATTGAGATTTAACACTGTGTATTTTTAAGGTAACTGCTAACTGAGTGACACACAGTGAGTAACTGAGTTTGCTGGCATCCGATGGAATTGGATATTGGTAGGTACCTACAGGTACTATGCCATACATAATGTAACTTCGATACGCTAGAAGCGTACAGCGTCCTCGTGAATGAAAGCCTTTAAGAAAAATAGCATTAATATATTACAATTTTGTATCCCACTTAATAAATGTATCCGTAAAATATTAAGCCATTCGGGCACCCTCTACCTCGGGGTCCGATGAAATGGCCCGCAGTAAACACAAGAAAGCACTCGCCGATACGACGCGTTTGAAATGAAATATAATCATAATCGTGTGCACGAGCCACTTAAACCCTGTGAAAGGCTATTTTTCAGATTTTTAATTGAAAAGATTGTTTATATTCAAAAGATAAAGAGATAAATTAGAGTATTAAAACTCGTACAATCTATTTATCACGAAAAATAAATCCTAAATTTTACGTGTTGATGGGGAGGAACAGTCACAGTAATCTTACTAAACGATGGGCTTAGTCCAGAGAAAGGACCTTTCTAACAGTGATTAGAACTTCTACTTCATCGAAACCCATAGATATCAGACTTGGATATCGCTATCGAATTTGATTAGATTACCTTCAGTTAATTTACCGTTAGCAACATTTTTAGCATTATTGTTTAGTTTGTGAACTGCTAGGTAATATGGCTCGTAGTACTTACTTTTAACATTTGGACATACCTACAGGCTGGATACACAGGAAGTGCATGTCCATGGTCTCAAATCAATTAATTGCACTCAAACGTCTCGATGGCTACTGGAATGCTTGTTTTGTTTGCACCTACCACGATTTGTCTCTGCATCACCCTAAGGTAGACTGGTAGAGAATGCCTCTGGCATTAAGTCCGCCTATGTACTGTTTTGTGCATAAAGAATAAATAAATAAATAAATAAATAAATAAATGTTTAGTCTGCTAGATTCCGATTTGATAGCTTTAACCATATTATTATAGACTTCAAAGATATTTGGCAATTTCCTAAATAAGAAATTAAACATATTTCCTCACTTATCCGGGGCAAACTATAGTTTGTTGTTTATTTGTTTGTTTGAAAAGATGTAACATAAGCCCTGCCAACTGGGAAAAGAACGCTGCAAGTCGGTCGGAGTGGAGAGCTTTGGTGAAAACCAAAACGACTGAATTTGAAAGTAATCGTCACTCTGAGCTTGACGCTAAACGCGATGAACTAAGAGTCCGACCACCAGTGACCGTAGTATATCACTACATTGATGGTGTACTCACGTGCCCTACGTGTGCACGCACCTTTACAAAAAGATCGCCTACTTTAGCCATATAAAAGCGCACGAGCGTTACTTACAACGGCGTTAAAGTGGTCGCCGTAGCCGAAACCGGCTGGAGAACATCATCATCATAGTTTGCTCCGTTCTCGCTCACTAGTCAGGCCAGTCAAAGTAAAAATAGTGAGATGCAAGCATCTAAGTATCTATGTCGTAAAAAAATTATAAAAATACACGAATAATATCCTCACGCCGTAAATAGACATTTCGACGAAAGACAAAAAAAGATAATGTGATCCTGAACATAGTATAATTCCTAACAGTGATTTAAGTACTAACCCAAAATTTGGTTGAATAGAAACGCGGTTACCTAATTCATCAATGACTCACTATTAGCAAACAATTTTTAAAGTTTAAATTATTTACACCACTCCACGAATCGATACTCCACCCATGCAAACAGTAAATCCATTATGACAATCTGAGGAGCGCAAACAGACCAAGAATAAAAGCGTTCCTCACTTGGTGTAGAAGTGGTCTCGCGAGACGCCTTATTCAGAGGGCCAGCAGATGGCGCGTGTGAGTACGTATTGAGAGGTCTCGATTCTGAGGTGTGGTTGAGTTACACCGAGATACTATAGTTTTATGGTGAAATTAAAAACTGCGGAAAGCAAATGGTCTGCAATGATAGTTATTGTTCGTATTTTGTGAACTAATATTAATTTGGAACGCAATAGTTCTTTTGCATATTTTGTGAATAATTCATAAGTATAATATGGAACGGAAATATCATTGTTTTTCTTTAGGGACTAGAAAGAAATGAAACTAATTTTAGTATTTTTTACCTATTTTAAGCTCATACTATTTCGATATACTTGGCTAACAAATAGATACGACACAAAAACGGAATTCGCTCGATCTTAAAATAGAGTAATGTGTGATGCTAAATTTAAACACTGTAACTCATGCCCGGCTAGCTCAGTCGGTAGAGCATGAGACTCTTAATCTCAGGGTCGTGGGTTCGAGCCCCACGTTGGGCGACACAATCATTTTGCTGCCAAAAAATCTTCTATAATTTCTATGCATAACAAAAATCTAAAACATTTTACCTCTACATAACATACTCCCTTCGGTATCTACTTAGGTAATATAGCGACCGTGCTAACAGTAGAACTTCCAGGTATTTCGTATATGGGCGCCATTTTCGTATCCGCAAAGACCGTAAAATTGAAATAATATTTCCATCCTCAAAACCTACTATGTCCCAATCTTAACTCTTTTGAGTCGCAGCTTTTAACTGTGAAAACAAGGCCACAGGAGAGCCCTCTACAGTAAGAAACGCGATACGTTTTACACTTACGCGTTGCTATTATTCGCTGTTGGTTCCACTTGCCTACATAATATCATAAATGTTTATCTTAGCCCTCATTGTCTTAGCTATAAACAAATACATTCGTTTACTTTTTTTATGGCTTATTGTAGAAGCTAATCGAATCCAGCCTTGTATTTCTGGTAAAAATTAGGAAAGAATATATGAGATAACACAAATGAGTAACATGCATATAATTGTATTGCTACACCGGATAATATCCCCTCACAGATCGGACAGAGTCACTATATATCCACAAAGTAATACAGTAGTCAGTCACAACGGATCATTGTGTGTCTGAAGTTGGCTGCAAGACGCTGCGCAGTAGCTATTTATGTGTTTTTGTATTTGATTTGTAACTCACGACTGTACCTACTTGTGCAATGGTTTGCCAAACCTAACTTCAGACAGACAAAGATCCGCTGTGACTACTAACTGTAGTGGAATCTTTAACCTCTCTTTTAATAAACCATCTCATTAACTTGACTTGAGTTTGACGGGCCTGTTGGTCTAGTGGTTTATTAAAAGAGTGGTTAAAGATTCCACTACAGTAAGTAGTCACAGCGGATCTTTGTCTGTCTGTCTTTGTCTTTGTTTGTCTGTCGGTTAGACATCCTGGCCGCTACCCGATAGGTCGTGGGTTCGATTCCCACCAAGTTTTTGAGTGTTATATCTATTTAAACGTATTAGGAGTCTGGTTTCCATAGTCTGCCTAGTTTGGCATCGAATGACCGTGTGTATAGATTGTCCTAGAATATTCATCATCATCAGCAGTCAAAAGACGTTCACTGGTGAACACATGCCTCTCCCTTAAAAGGGAAGGGGTTGCCATAATCCCCTCGCTTAGCAGGCGTCTTGGGGATCGCAGTATAGGTGGTAGGTAATCCAATAGAAAGACGCTGCTGCCAGTCTTCGTGTTTCCCCTTAGTCGCCTCTTACGGACACCCATGGGAGGAGATGGGTGGGTGCTATTCTTAACCGAACACCCCACGGGTCCTAGAATATACTTATAATAACTAGGTGGTAAATCCCTAGTCCAAGGGGCCGACCAGGTAGGTGCGAACGTAGTGTCCGTTCTGCCACCAAGCAGCAGGGTGTACTGCTGTGTTCCGGTCCGGGAAAATACCGGAGACAAGAGACTTAAGTTCTAATGTGACGAGCTGTCTATAGAAAGGCGTGTCGGCTTAGTGTAATTAATTGGTAGCCTATTTGTTGCAGGAGTATACTACACTATGGCAGTAGTGGGCCCAGCGCTGGGCTACGTGGTTGGAGGGCAGATGCTGACAATTTACACTGACTTTCTAACAGTGGATACCGAAGCGTGAGTACCGAATCCTTTCGATTGGCAAGATGATATCAGTGGCGTGCACAGAGAGTAGGCAAACATATCTGTGAGTGATCTGTACTCTAAGCTATTTGATCGTATGCTACCACAATATGTTGACTCCAGGTACCTTAATTCAATCATTAGTAGAAACTTTGTTGGCTAGACGTTTTAATTGTATGTTCCATATTATGAACTATTTATGCTGTTTGTTTCTCTTATCTAAATAAATAAATAAATACTTATCCTTAAATGACATTACAGACGTGTCCATTTACATTTTAAAATATCACGTTAATACCATGCATGTCAATACAAAATATTTTTAAATTAATTACAGTTTTTAAATGCAAATGAAGATGTCTATAGAATCTGCTAACTCATGGTTATTTAAAATGGTACACTTACTATAATAATATATATGATAGGTTAAACAAGCCGAATACATTTCGTTGCCATAGGAGTGTTAATAAATCAGTAAAATTCGATAGAAAATATGTTTCATCTGGTTCCTTATCAAATGGGTAGGTATAGGTCGATCTTCAACGTCTCCTCTTCTAATACGTAGTTAAAAACTCCAACCAAAAAGATTATGGCTAGGCGACATTTACCCGCGCTTTCCCGCGCCGCGTCTTGTCCACATTTTTTTAATATTTCATCTCAGCAACGACACGGTTTCATTCAGCCAAGTTGCCCTCTCGCTTTCATCTCATTGTGAGCCACGTACGCTGTTCAAGCAACTTTTCAGGCAAATTAATTCCACCATTTTATACTTTCATGGCTTCTGAAACGAAATATGATTTTCCGCGGAACGAGTTTTGAACGACCTCTTTAGTATGGCTTTAATTTTAATTTATAACCGTTCTATCGTTTGCTGATGTAATCAAAGAAACCATATTAGTTATTACATCACAATATTAAGTTAAGTAAGTACCTTTGAGAAAATACAGACAATAATAATTAAAATTGAAGCCTAAATAAACATATTAATGACGATAGCTCGCTATGTTTTTTAATGTACTTACTTACCATCTTAATACGCAACACATTTGTGCAAATACATATAAATGAATAAAATTGAATCTACTAGATTACACTTCAGTTATCTAAAGAATACGCTTGGATATGGAAAAAGTAAATAATCATCTGTCAAAATAATGTAAAGGCGTCTTCACGGCAAAGTCACAGTGGCCTTTAAAAATAAAAAAGTATATACTTAAGTATTAGTATCAGTTGTCAGGTTTCCATAGTACAGGCTCTGCCTAGTATGGGATCGGATGACCGTGCGTGGATTGTCTCAAGATATTATTATTATAAGTAACCTTTATTTCCACTTCATTCAGTCAATGAAAGTACCTACTTATATAATGTTGTTGAAGGTTTTTGTAATAATAGGTAGGTAAGTACTAATTCATTTAAAGATCCCGCCTTGTCCACTTGCGAAGAATAATCGAGCTACGCATAGGGTTGTACAGCGTACGATTACTTTACATGATTGGGTTTGGGTGTAATGTGTAGATATATAGGTTATTTCTGCGGTTCTCTCAAGGATATTCAGATAGTTTAGTTTTATATGTACGAAAGTTAATACGAAAGGGAACGTTCGTATAGGTTCTTCTATGTATAATTTATCCCTAAACATTAATTAAGTACTTACCTATATTTATTTAAGAAAATATTTGTTTCAGCTAGGAAAAATTGACGTGTTTACTTATGATGATGTCTACGAAGTCTAGAAACTTGTTAGGCAAAACTAAAAAATATGTTATCTTTAGTTGTTTATTATGTAATTTATTTTACACTTTTTTACTATGGGATGTTATTCAATAGTGAAAATATACCTATAGTATACACTAACTGACCCCCGCAGCTCCGCCCGCGTTTTTTTTATATTAACAACATTTTTAATAGCATACATTTGCGTTAAATACGTAACCTCTTTTTTTTGGTCGGTTAAAAATTGGGACCCACTTTTTACCTGCCCTCCGAAGCACGGAGACGCGAAATTCAATTGGCATTAAACGGTCACCCATCTATGTAATGACCTTGCCGAACATTGCTTAACCTGATCGATTGCAACACATTGATAAAAACTGTATAATAGGTATATCTGTGTGTCACCTAATTTTTAATAGTATTAGATACATTCGCGTCGAAAATACAAAGCCTCCTTTTTTAAAGTCTTTAAAACCGGCACCCATTTTTTACTTACTTGCCCTCTCACGGAGACGCTTAGTTCCAATGACATTAAACAGCCACCCATCTATGTAATGACCATGCCTAATCAATCAAGTTAGCTGATCGATTGCCAAACATTGATATCAACTATCTATGAGTGACTCCGTATTATTATTTATTATTATTAAAATGGATAAAATCGGATCACGCGTATAACCAAGTAAACATTTTGACTTTAATCCCCTTTCCCAAGGGAACCGTGCTGAATTACGGGATAAAAAGCATCCTATGTATGAATATATACCTCGCAGTGTTAACTCAAATCATGCCAAGTTTCATTTGAATCCTCAGTGAATACATTCAGTAGTTTCGGCGTGATGCGCGGATGATACAGACAAACAGACAGACAGATGGACAGACAGACAAAAAATACAGTTTTGGCTTCAGTATTGGTTATAGAATGCCCTCCAAAAATTATTTTCGAAATACTTTTATTGTATAGAATTGGACAGACCTGTAAAGTATAGATAGTACCTTTTCCACGTACATTCGTACTTATACATATATCTGGACGCCATAACGTCCATTGGTGCGAATACGCTGCCCTGGATTGTAAACCCTCGAATTAGCATAAGAAAACAATTCAGACGTCTATGGTAATGTGTTACCATACGTCTCTCTACTACCACTCCCTTTGTTTGCTAAACCACTTACTTAAAATAGCTCCCGTGAAAATTTTAATAGCAATAACAGAGTTCCACACTTAGCGGTGCTTATGTTACGCCCGAGAACATATTTAAGAGTAAAAACATGTTTAGCTGTGTAGTTAGAAGTATGGGAGTAATTTTCGGCTCTTGTTTTTGCTTTAAAACAAGATTCCTCGCTGTAAATGCTTGGATGAAGCAACATTTTTGCTCCGCGATGTTAAGCAGTTCAAGGGTCTGGAATGGAGTGTATATGTTACGTTAAAATGTTCTGCGTAGAAGTATGCCTCAGTACTAATTTACGAATAAGTAGCTTGTTCTCAATATTTATACCACGAAAGAAACATTTTGTGGGACTTTGTAGGTATGAAAACTGCCTATAACCAACTTTGGCATTTTCTAAGAAGTTAGGTATTTAAATTCATTCCGGACACAAGGCACCCCTAGAGGACATCCCTCGGGGTGTCACGGAAACTTGGATTTGGAGTCGTGGCCTTCCCCTAGGTCCTTCAAATCTATATAACGGTGTGCCAATGGTATCACGGGTTCTATCTACTAGTTACAAGATAAACACACTGAAGATGCATTAAGAGTGTTCAAAAATAGTAATAGTAGGAAAAATACACTAAATAAAAATATGAATAGACAGACATTAACTGGCATCAAACGGCGTAATGTTTTAGGGTCGAATGTCCAAGGAGTGAGAAGCTAACATTGATATAGGAGACTTTCTACTCACCCTAACCGATAGAATGCATTCAGGTAATCGGTACTAACCCGCCAGCACTGATACCACCACACGCCACCACCGTGTGTGGTTTGAATTGACTGAGAAGTTAGGGAATCGAACTTGTAGGTGATTAATTGGTACGTAGATTAGGCTTTTCCTATTTAAAGCACTAGCCCTGTCAGGGTCGAGTCCCAGTTTCTGTATAAGTAGGGCCCTGTTTTTCTCTGCAAGATAAAAATCTAAACTAATGTATGAACACGGGAGTGATGGCTGACTGGTGATCAGGGTAAACACGAGGCGATATCACTATCCCTCTTACTTAAAGTCTAAAAAAATATAACAGGTACTTATATGTAATTTTGGTCCAGGTTAGGCATAACACCAGTTAGCTCAGTGTGGATCGGAGCGTGGTGGGTGGGCTTCATCCTTTCGGCGGTGCTGTGCATCATCGTCGCCATCCCCCTCATGGCGTTCCCGTACGAGCTGCCAGGTACGAACCAAGAATCATAGACCAAAAATTTATTTTATTTTTGAGACGCTCATAGCCATTTGTAACCACTGTTCGGTAAACGATCAGTTGGGTAAGCAACGTCAGGCAAGGTCAGTCCTTAGATGGGTGACGGTGATGGGTTTAGTGGCATTTGAACTGAGCGCCTCCGTGCTTCGGAAGGCACGTTAAAAGTCAGTGCTGACTATTATCATAGACACCAGTCGTTAAGCTTAGTCAGAGACTAAGGACGGCTTGAAAACTCTGAGACCAGGTTGGCCACTAACCATACGAGAAAAAAAATATTAGAAATAACAATGCACCCCGTCTTTTGCATAAGATGTTAGTCAAGTTTAGTCAACTATGCTTGCGTCGAAATTTTAAGAATTGTAGGTACGAGAACAAGACAAATATTTGGTGAAATTGTGGGTCCTTATCCCACCCAAGTGGCCCTTGGAGGGCTTTAGCTTATGTAGAAGCATATTTTCCTAATTTCCTCTAAGTTTAAAAATTACTGCGATCATTCTCCAGAAAACTAATTTACAGGACATTAAATGTTTCTTAGTTTATAAAGCGCTGCCTGGCGATGTCTGTAATACAGTTTTTGAGGTTGATTAGTTAGTTTCTTATGATTTATTGGCAACAAATTAGGATCAAAATTAATAGAATCTTTATTCCTTAATACTTTTTTGTGGTAACATTTTTCTATAAATGTTTCCTAAATAGGTGCAGCCGAAATACGCGCATCTAAGATCTCCGAGGCACATGAAGGTGCTGCTTCCAAATCAGCAGCATTCAGCGCTCTCCATGAGCTGCCTCAAGCCGCGGCTGCATTGCTGCGAAACCCAACCTTTCTGTTTCTGAACCTGGCGGGTGCCAGCGAAGGCATGCTCATATCAGGATTCGCGGCGTTCCTACCGAAGCTGATTGAAAACCAATTCGCTGTTAACGCATCCGAGGCTGCTTTACTTTTAGGCAAGTGGTTACTAATCTTTCTTTTGATACAATATATTGTAGAGAAATGTCTTACTGATTTACTCTTATTAAATCTTGTTAATAGATAGCAACTTTGTTGTAGGTACGAATATAAAAATGAGATTTTTTAACCGACTTCAAAAAAGGAGGAGGTTCTCAATTCGTCTGTATATAATTTTTTTTTCTATGTATGTTCGCGCATAACTGGCAATTATGAACCGATTTGAAAAAATGTTTCTTCCATCCATTCTTTAATCCGTTAATTGGGTCCCATAAAAAAATAATTGCTTAGTAATAAGTAGTTCCTGAAAAAACAAGAATGGTGACTGCGCACTGAGAGCTGCAAGAAAGCCTATATAGATGACGTTTTAGTCGCTCGGACTCGCTCGGTCGGACAAAAATAGTCATAACTCTGGCAAATATTTACCAATTTCAATGATTCTTTTTTTATTCGAAAGAAGAAACCACTGTATTGAATCTGTATGAATTTTATTACAACCGGATAAGAACTTCCTGGAGGACCATGAACGATGTGGAGGAATTTATCTGGTAAAAACCATAAAACTGATGTTCTCCATTACATTGCTCTAACAATTATGAACCGATTTCGATGATTCTTTTTTTATTCGAGAGAGTAAACTGCTATGATGATTCCATGCAAATTTCATTACGACCGGATTTTTTTTTCTGAAGAAACATGAATTATGTAAAACTATGTAGACGATAATGTGATCATAACCTACCTAGATAATTTTACTGTTTTCGATGGTTCAATCTTTATATATGAAAATATCACTAAAAAGTTTAAAATAAAATCTTTGAAAAAAAAAATTGAACCGACTTCAATATCACTGAAAAGTATAAAATAATTTAAATATTATTGAAGTTGGTGCCAAAATATACACAGCAGGTACGCTAACACCAACTTCAATAATATTTAAATTATTTTATACTTTTCAGTGATATTGAAGTCGGTTCAATTTTTTTTTTTAAAGATTTTATTTGTATTTTCTGGTCAATAGTTCTCAAAACCAAAGTGAGACAAGCATTAAAACTACGCTTTTCCGCAGGTTTTTATACGGTCTCCAATTTTTTTTCCTAATAGAAGATCTAGTGATTAGGTATAGCAAAGTTTCAAAACGGTGAAAGAAATCTCAAAAGGTGACCTATCGAGTGATTATATTGCAAAGTCCCAAAAATATGAATTCTCAAAAATTTGCCGGTGAAATTCCAGAGCTCAAGAGTCTTCACGCCATTCACTTCAGAAATGTTTGGTATCTTACCTATTAAACTACTTTCTAGGAGTAATCACGGTGCCTGCTGGGGGTGGGGGAACATTCCTGGGGGGATGGCTAGTGAAGAGATGGCGGCTGGCGTGCGCCGGGATTATCAAGCTTTGCGTCGGAGCCACGGTGATCGCAGCTGCGTTTACCTTCTGTTTTGTGCTGACCTGTGACGACTACCCCTTTGCAGGAGTCACGGCCACGTACAACAGCCCTTCAGTGCCGGGGTATGTGGGAACAGATAGTAATCTAAATTAATACAAACGTGCTGCTGGTCCGACTACTCAGTGTCATACAGAATTTAGAGAGTTAATTCAAAAAAAAACAAATCAAAATTGTTTATTTGGTAACCAAAAGGATTTACATAAAAACATGGTAGAACGATGATACCTGCAGAAGTATATAATACTGTGTCGCAAATATCAACGCCCCTCACCGCAAAATGTATCCAAACTAAACAGAAAAAACTGAAAACTGTTATGGAATATACAAATAAAAATAGAAAATATATGTATTATTACTAACCAACAAAAAGTAGACAAAAAATATAAATACATTACAGAGCTGAGTTGTGTGTGTGCTTATGCGCGTGTGTGTGTGTGTGTGAGCATGGGGTTGTGTCTGTGTTCGTGTGTGGATATCAACGTATTTATTAAACTAAAATACATATAAGATCTTCAGTATCTTTATAAGACAAAGATAGCAGCTAATTAATGCATTTAAGTTTGCATTGGTACATTGTTAGAGGATAAATATCCAATAAACTACACTTGAGACCAATAAAATCGCACACCTTGACATTTTTAAGTCAAGGCAGTTTTTTTCATGAATCTGAATAAATATTTTAAAAAACACACACACTAATTGAAAGTCTACCTCATTACCTTTCTAATGATATCAAATATAGTGTAAAAAATACCCATAAGAGGTTTTACGGCACAAAACCCAACAAACGGGTAAAATTACCCAATTTCGCTTAAGAAATAATGAAAATCAAACTCAAAATTCTTGAACAAATTGTTTATTAATAAGGTGTATTCTCTCCCCTAGCCTTAATTACAGCTCTTAATCGGTTTTTCATGGACCGTATTAATTTTACCATGAAATCTTGTGGTATAGCGTTCCACTCCTCTTCAATGGCAAGTTGAAGCTTTCGGAGGCACGTAGGAGCAGGGCTTCTTGCTCGAACTCTTCTTTTCAGCTCATCCCAGACATGCTCAATCGGATTGAGATCAGGACTACGAGCTGGCCACTCCATCGCGGTGATTCCAACGTCTTCTATGTAGTCGCAAACTGTTCTGGCGACATGCGGTCTGGCGTTGTCGTGTATTAGGATAGATCTTCTCCCATAAGCCACGCAAGCGGCCTCACATGTCCTTCGAGCACTTCTTCGACGTATCGTGCAGCCGTCAAACCCGGCCTCGTCGGCGTCGATCTCGGGCCGGTATTCGCCCCAGTGATGAATACAATGTCAGTTTTAGTGTCCAACATTATACCACCCCAAAACATATACGATCCACCGCCAAAAGCCACACGTTCGCTTATGCAGCATTGTGAAAATCGCTCTGATGACCTTCTGTAGACCCTAGAGCGTCCATCGTGACCATGTAATGTAATTCTGCACTCATCAGAGAACATAACAGACCGCCATTGTTCATACGTCCAATTTAAATGTTCCCTGGCAAATTGTAGTCGGGCTTGTCGGTGAGCTGTGGTCAATTTGGGACCATTTGCTGGGCGATGTGAAGTCAGTCCTGCTTCACCAAGTCTTCTTCTGACTGTCCACCGACTTATACTGACATTGCGAACTTCTTGAAGCTCTTGTCCCAGTTGAACCGCATTCAGTTGCCGATTTCTTAAAGACCTCGACACAAGAAAGCGGTCATCACGCTCTGATGTTCTGCGTCGCCGGCCAGATCCTGGTCGTCGAATGTAGCCACCGGTCTCTTGAAACCTCTGGTCCACACGACGAACAGAGTAGCGGCTCAAATTTAGTCGTCGAGCAACGTCACTTTGATTATGGCCTGCTCCGAGCAAGGCAATAACTTGAGCGGCTTCTGCGGGCGTGGTATCCATATTTTTCCGTATGCGTTGAGTAGAGATGTCTTCGGTATGCAACTGATTAAAAATCCAAAAAACCGACCCTTTTATACTGCGGGTAAGGGGTGCAAGTAGTGACAATGCTAACGGGTGAATTTGGCTAATTTGGTGTACTGCTGATTTCTGTAAGTTATGTGAAGGTCAATGATTTTAATTTGGTGTTCTTTTGAAGCTAAGCTTGTATTCTTTAATTTTGCTAAATGATTTGTACTCTATATTTTTAGATTTAAGAAAAAAAACAGTAATAAACCAAATTACAAAGGGTGTGCGATTTTATTGCTTTCAAGTGTATTTAATTTATTGTATAATTTAGAACTAATATGATAAAAGTGTCGGCATGCAATTGCAGAGCGTCGGTATTCAGTCTTGCATACCAGATCAAATCGCCGTTTAGTCTTACGAATGTCAGGGTCAAATAGAAGTAGGGAATGTTTTCGTAAAATAGTATAAAGAATAAAGAGCTGTCGAACCGTCAATACATGACAAAGCGAGTACAGTTCCGTCGTAGGAAAACGAATAGGTTTTTTTGTAAGAACTTTAAGAACAGCTCTTTGTGCACGTTCTAATCTAAGCATGTGAGATATTCCAGAACCTCCCCAGGCGGTTATACAGTACGATAATACAGACTGTGCAAGTGCAAAGTATACAGTTTTCAGGCATTGAAAATCAACCACAGATCGAAGAGTTTTAAAAACAAATATTAACTTTCTAACGCGGGATACGACACTATCTATCTGATGTTTCCAAGACATAGCACTGTCAAGCACTACTCCGAGGTATTTTAAGGAAGAAGTTTTCTCTATAGCTGAACAGTTACAGTTAGCAGGAATAGCACCAGTGAGACATTTGTGCACTCGAATAGAAAAAGAGGAAGGGGCTTGTGACAATGTATTGGTAGCAAAAGTTATGAATTTCGTCTTGGAAACATTAAGAGTTAAGGAATTAGTATAAAGCCAGTTCATGACAGTCCTCAAAGCATTTTCTGCAACAGCATGAGCTTCTTGCCATGAGCTACCATGGACAAGTATAGCAGTGTCGTCAGCGTAAGTGATACATTTACAGTTTTTTAGGGAGATGTTACACAAATCATTTATATATATAAGAAAGAGAGTCGGACCGAGGACACTACCCTGTGGAACTCCGTGAGACAGCGGCTCTTCTTTGCTTTTGATACCATCAATAACAACATACTGGGAACGGTTTTACGGTCTTTTTTTACGGTCTCAGTTTCGATCAACTACTCATTACTATGAAAGAACATACATTCGACTGGCATTAGTTCTACAGAACATACTTCGACAAGACACCTTCGAAAAGCTTTACTTCGACCGACACCCTTCTTCGAAAAAGGGATCCGCCGATCAAGTGCATATGCACTTGATCGGCGGATCCCTTTTTCGATGGTCATCTCTATTTAAACGTGTGGAAATAATTAACTGTCAAAATTCAGTACGACACCCCTTTCGGTTTATTGTCTTATAGGGGTCATAGGGCAAAGACGATAGTAGGGACTATCGTCTTTGCCCTATGACCCCTATCCCTATGGTTTGTTTTGTTTGTATTTTTTTTATTTTATCTTTCGGAAGGCAAAACATACCATCCACAATTTGACATTCCTACATCTGCAATTTATCATCGTTTCGTCATTTGACATACTTAATTGGTCATTTGATAATCTTCGAACGTCTTCGAAGGATAATCTGTCATTTGACTATTCGTTTTTTGACATTTATTACGGCAGTGTCAATCATTGCCATCCTTCGAAATTTTGAACGCCATTCATTGGCATTCAAACGTAGCGGACTAATATCTATTAACCATTTATATGTTAAATGAAATTAAATCCGCCATATCTGTCAATTCTTCTAACGTCTTTATCGTTGTTTATGTATCAGCGCGGACCGACTGACAGCGATGTGCAACGTGGGCTGCGCGTGCGCCAACGCTCCTTACGCGCCGGTGTGCGGCGCGGACGGCGCCGTCTACTACTCGGCGTGCCACGCGGGCTGCTCGCGCCGCACGCTGGCCGGCGCCGCGCAGCTGTTCCACCACTGCGCCTGCATCGCCGGCGACAACTCCTCTTTGCCGACACTCGAGCTCCACGTGGGTGAGTGGCTAAAGATTGGGCCCACCGGAACGTATTTCAACCGCCCCATTAGATGCATAATTTAGGATCTGTTTAGGTTTTTCACATGGGTAACTACACTCTCTGGATTAGCCCAGACTAGGAGATAATCTACGAGATCGTCTCTGACTACCTCGGCCGTGGTTGATATGACAATTTGGTATCAGGCTTCAAGAAGCCATGACCGAATTGGAAAATCCAATTAGATTGCGATCCCAGGTTGTCGATGCGAGTACTACCTAAATAAACGGATGTACATAAGCAGCACCAGTATCAGCTGCAAGTGTGATCCATGTCTGCAGACCATGACACATCTTACCATCTGCCCCGCGTGTCTAGTTAGGTAGTTACCTATACTCAGGAAGATTTGCTTCAGGCAAATAAAAAAGCGGTGAATGTTACCACATATTGGGCAAATAAAATTTAATGTTATCAGTCGACACAAGATTGCACATTATCTGGGCATCGCCCTGCACATTCAGAACTTTCATCAGTTGTGGCCAGACCTCATTAAAGTTTACTCTAATTTCATACGGTGCCAATGTTGCAGGTGCAAACTCTTCAATATCATACGAAGCCATCAACAGCATTTGCGCTACGGACTGCCCGTACCTGTGGCTCTTCGTGTGTCTGTCCTTCGGAGTCATGCTGTTCACGTTCTTAGCTACTATGCCTGCTTTATCCGCCACGTTAAGGTTAGCAGAACTACGGCCAACGTTTCTTTATTTAGAAAGTAAATTATCCCCTGTTGTATGTCCTTTTCTACTACAAATACATACAATTAATAAATGTCTGATTATTAATAATCTCAAATCCTCAAGTATTTTAAGTTTCTTAACTAACTTTAAGTTCTAAGAACGTTGTCACTTATTTGCAAGAACTGTAAAATTCATACATTTGTCGTGTCTTACTTCATATAATATGTAAACCCTATTATGTGACAGGTGTGTTAGAGAAGACCAGCGTTCTTTCGCGCTAGGCATCCAGTGGATCAAAGTGCGACTACTTGGGACCATTCCTGCGCCGCTTTTATTCGGCTTTCTCATAGACCTGTCGTGCTCCCTATGGTCTTCATCGTGTGAGAAGACAGGAGCTTGCTTGCAATACGACAACATTAATATGAGCAGGTAAGCACCTTCTTCTATAGCGATGGTTGAAAAAACGTAAGCCGAGACCATCCAGTGATCATTATCTCAGAATTGTCAACCATTTCAACTCTTAAAAATCTGCGATATTTCTATGTCCGAAATGATTTGCAGAGTATTACTAGGTATTATGATAATGTTTCAAGGATAGTAACAGAGCTTGTAGTTAAGTCATCTCTTTTCTTTCTTTCTCACTCTTATAATCACAGTTATCAGATAAACCAGGATTACCTATTAAACAAACGTAATCGAGCCATTGGGTTTTTTTTTCATATCTGATTCTAACTCCGATCACAAGACGATGTTGGATTTTCCTTGAACTATCGTAGTATTTTCTGTTCTTTCAAATCTATTGTCTGTTCCAGGTACATGCTAGGCATAGCCTTGGTGGGCAAGTTTTGCTCAATCGTATTCTTTTTCTTGGCGTGGTGGTTCTACCGACCGCCGGGAAGCAAGAACAACAATGCAGTGGTCCCATCCGTAGACCTTGCAGTCAGCAGTGAGAAGACCAATGGGAACGTCACTAACGTCGCCAATGGCAACGCGGAGAGACCGGGCAATGGCTATTGCAACGCAGCTCTGGAGTGCAGCGATCATTTGTAGATTAATCACTAGTATTCTAGCTAGGGAACAGTATTGGTCACAGACATTCCCCTGAAGCACTCTTTTTGCATAACTAATGCAGGTTGATGAACAGCCATGAATGTTAAATGGTTATGGGAGCAGTAATAAAATAAAGGAGATTGACCATTTTTGTATGGAAGTTGGACCAAATGCTGCCCAGGCTTGGGAATACTTTTATTTTTTTCGTTACATGGAGAGATATTAAAAAAATAAATAAAAAAAAATTTAACATCCACGGGGTTATAATATATTACCTACCTAAAAACTTATCTTATATGGCTTTTAGGTGCTTTAACTTTGATTTTTTTTAACCTTTCTGTTACATAATATTATTATCTTACTTATTAAAAAACTTGCTTCGAGCGAGACTAGCGAGGTCGGGACCGGACTCGCGAGGTAGAATAAGTAAGATATTAATATTATTTAACATACAGGTTAAAAAAAATCAAAGTTAAAGAACCTAAATACCATATAAGATAAGTTTTTAGGTAGGTAATATATTTGAACCCCGTGGATGTTTTTTTTTTCTAAATATCTCTTTATGTAAGATAGATAGATAGATAGATAGACAATTCTTTATTGCGCATAAACAAACAGATACAAAAAGAATAAGACACAAATTAATAAAAAATGCAACAATGGGCGACCTTATCGCTAAAAGCGATCTCTTCCAGGCAACCTTTAAAAAAAGGAAAAACATAAAAGTATCCCCATGCCTGGGCAGCATTTGGACTAAAAAAAGTGAATGATCCTTATTGCTCATTAAGATTTAATAAAATAAATTTGGACCATTAACAAAGAATTTTCACCTAACATTAAATTTTCATCGGTGTAGAAACTGGTAATGGTAATAAGGGTTGGTAAAAAATAGACACAGTATAAGGCAATTTTACAAGAGTCAGAGTTCTAAATGTTCTCTCAGTAGAAACACAGATAGGTAATACTATTTCCAACCTGGCCTCTATGAAACAGGGCAACCCTCAAAAATAGAGTAACGAGGCTATAGATCTAGCTAGAATAATAAAAGTAAACATTCCATTACCATAATATAATTCTGTTGTAAAATATATCTGTGATGTAATAGTTAGGTTGTTGTAAGTGGCTAGCTCTTATATTTAGTTTTAAAGGGCGTTATAAAAGACAAAGAATCACAACAGTTGGGCTATCCCAATATTAATAGGGTTAGTGCTGAATCTAATCACACTTATTATTTGTACGAAAAATATTCAATTAATATCCTTGTAATGTAATTTTACTAAATAGATTTCTAAAGTGAATGAGTAAATGAAATGAGACGATTATAATATCAGATTTGATTAAGAAAAATGTTTCAACGCAAGCAATTCACCATCTTTATAACCCATGTATATATTGTTAAGATCTGTATTATATATAAAGCTGCTCACACAGCAGTTGTATAACGTTATAAAACACTGTGTAGCACGATAACATGTAACATTTTGCTCCAACATGTTAACATTGTTATAAATGCTCCCACACTCGTTCAACTTGTTGTATAATATCATATAACATTCTAAAACCATCAGTTTGGGTCTGCCCTTCGAGGAAGCTGGTAGTGGATGATGTTATACAACAAAAGTTATAATTTCTTATATCATGTAATTAGTTGTATAACATTTTGTTACATGAAGTTGTATAACACCACTAATAATTTATCTCGTTTGTTAAAAAAAAGTTAGACAGGTAATGTTGCAACAGTCTAACGTTATATAACTGCTGTGTGGGACCACTTTATGGCACAATTTTTGAAAATATTATATGTATGAAAATCTCCTGTTTCTGATATTTTGACATTAAGATAGCGGATCTGAATTACACTGGGTTAAGAGTCCTAAACTCTTGTTGATTATATTATTGTGTTTTAACTTATTTGTTGACGTTTGCTGGATCAGTAGTTGTTAAAGTGTATTTTGGTTGAAGACTGATTGTTTACTAGAAATATTTAGTAAGTATATAAATATTATACCTAATTAGTATTAATTAAATATAGTTATATTTAACAATTTAGAATAAAGCACTACGAAATCTACAGCTAAAGCTTTGAACCAAAAATACAAATTGGCAAAGATAACAAAGAATAGCGCCAGCATTCTAAATGATTCCTAAAATTTCCATTCCGTTGTAATATTATTTATGGCGTATGAATAATGAGAATTTGGTGAAGAATTTTTTTTCCTAGTTTCGCGTAATTGTTTGGCACATGCAATGCAGATAATAATTCAATTTCCAAAAACTATTTCATGTTAAAGTATACTAAAATTTCAGTATTAAAATACAGTAAAAGTTTTATCTAATTTGGCCATTGCGTGGAGTTGTAAGGTCGCGGTCATGAACGTGGGATCACCTTTAGGACGATAATCGCTTGAATGAGCAGGTCCAAAATACGTGCTGGCGGTGTAAGCGCATGTAAGTAACTTCGCGTCGTTCAAACAATTTTGATTGAAAACTGGTACAGCGTTCGAGACTGCGATAGTACCTGCGATTCGTCTGGCACTGGATCCTTGTATAGTAAATTGCTTTAAGCTAGTATAGCTAGTGTGCTTTACCATCTTGCGCTGTATCGCCGCTTACCAACAGATGGGGTTGCGGTTAAGCTCACATAATAATATACAAAAAAAGTACATCAGCCATAATACATAAATTTTAGTCCAATAATGCAATGTATGTAGATATTTTATAAAGAACCATTTGTAACAGTTTTTATGTATAACGTACCTATAACGTCAATAGGACAATCAATTTTGAAATTGTACAATTTTACACATCAATTGGAATAAAAAGGTAAAAAAAAATTGAAGTTTCATTTCATATAAAAAAATAACATAAAGCGCGTCACAGACTTTGCTATAATATCTATCTATACTATAATAAAACTCAAAGAGCACTTTTTCTGTACATTGAATATTTTTTCCAAAATTTCTATGTGGGGATACTATACTATCGACATAGAGGCCAAAACAATTTTTTTTGGAATTATTGTTTTTTTTTTGGGAATGATAGACGCTGTTGGCCGCAGATGGCCATTACAGCTTCACCGGACAATAGGAGGCGAGCGCTTGAAGCGCTCTAGCCTTTACGGCAGAAGTAGCGACTAGCTCAAGGGCACCTCAGGGAGGCACGGCCTCGGCTTGGGCTGTCGCTTAAGAGAGGGCTGAGTTTACCACCGGTTCACAACGCGCCCCCACTGAGAAGAACAGGCAAGAAACTCAGTGGGGTGATGCACGTCGTTGAGGTCGCATACGTACGACCCTTCGGCCTCGCCGGCGAGACCGGTGTCTGATAGGAATTATTGTCTGTCTG
Source organism: Furcula furcula (assembly GCA_911728495.1). Taxonomy (NCBI): domain Eukaryota; kingdom Metazoa; phylum Arthropoda; class Insecta; order Lepidoptera; family Notodontidae; genus Furcula; species Furcula furcula. The sequence goes on from OU452244.1 coordinate 2,343,581, forward strand.
TCTGTCGTTCTGTTTGTCCAGGTATCATTTGAAAACCCGTGGATGGATTTTGATAGGACTTTCACTGATGTGTTGTGTAGAAGTAAGGGTATATATTGGTATATAAAACATCACGCTATGTTTCATAGGGGCTAAGCAGTGAAACATTACTTGCACATATTACCACGTAATTTCCTTTGTATGTAAATAGGGTAATTATAGACTGATCAGTTAATCATTAAGATATGTATTATGACGCTCTATACAATAGGGACTGAGCAGACATTTAGTTTGCATAAGATATGGCAGTGGCGAAGGGTCAATTTTTGTAAGGGGTAAGCCGGTCCGGTACACCCAGGACATTTTCATTAGATTTCTGTATTGTTCTAAGTACTTTGCTGATAGTAATATGACATTATATCTTTGAAAAGTTAAAATCTGTAAATCCCGAGCGAGTCCAAACTAGATTAGGAAAGAAATAGGCAAGGGAAAATACCATTTCATTTAAAAGCCAGCGGCCGCCAGGTCCGCTGCACCACCAAGGCTACATTTGTATAGGTAGGTAGAAATTGAGAATACGAAATTGAAAAAGTAAAAATTTAGTTTTTACTTAGGTACAAGACCTAAAATGACTCGAAATGATCTAATCTAACGCAATAAAATGTACAACTACAATTCACACTACACGCAATGAACAGCGCTCCCAAAAAACGCTTCAAGGTCAGGGCTCAGGGGGGGGGGGGGTTCATGAAATTTTAATGAAACTCCCCAAGTCCAGGTAGTGTAAGGTATTGTATTACATTACAGTCACAACAATAAAAGATGCGAAAAACTTAGAACTTTCATTATCGAATATCATTAGACAGTAATTTACGATGTTAGCGTGATTTACATTATGAACAGCACCATCTATCGGTGAAATTGAACATACAATCACTATAGAACCACAGTCTATAAACCAATACAGTCGTCCAACGAAGCCGTCTAGACAGGGCAATCGTGCGGGGTGTGAGGGGTGAGACGCGGGTTGGCTCGCCCGAGCTGCGTACGCTGCTGCCGCCCGAATTAGTTAGTAGCTCGGGACATAACTTTCAGGGCTGACTCGTATTTGTTTTAATTAACCGACTTCAAAAAAAGAATTCGTCATGTATGTATTTTTTTTTTGTAAGCAGTTATAATGGTTTACACTACCTGTGCTGTGTGAGAGAGATATTATTTTACACATTTTCAATTCCAAAACGACGGATATTTCTTTATTTCAAAAAAATGTTATTGGTGTCATTTTCGAGGTTTCTCGGGGTGCTGATTACAAAAATGGCATCCATTTTCAAATCCAAAATGGCGGATTTTTTCTTTTTTCAAAAAAAAATGTTATTGGTGTCATTTTCGAGGTTTCTCGGGGTGCTGATTACGAAAATGGCAACCATTTTCAAATCCAAAATGGCGGATTTTTACTTTTTTCAAAAAAAATGTTATTGGTGTAGTTTTCGAGGTTTCTCGGGGTGCTGATTACGAAAATGGCATCCATTTTGAAATCCAAAATGGCGGATAACTTCTTTTTTCGAAAAAAAATTTTTGGTGTCATTTTGAGGTTTCGAAAATGACATCCATTTTCAAATCGAAAATGACTGACATATTTTATACATTTCATTAACAGAAGTTTCATATCCAGTAAATACACAAACCGAAAATATTTTTCAGTTGACTATTTATAATAAACGATTTGGAAATTTATTAATTAATTACAATATATTACATAACATTGTAAAACTCTATTTGTATTTGTCTCCACGAAATGCCTTTTTGTATTTCTTACTATGAAGAATTTCAATAAATAAAGTAAATAATTATAAACAAAGAAATCATTACCATCCCGTGCGCTAATAGAAAATTAATTTACTTAGTATTTTAGTATAATATAATATTATAAGTAAATTATAAAAACAAACTGTGACAACCCTACGTGCTACGGAGTACGCCATGCGGTGTCGGCTTTTACTCAAACATCAAAGGCGTCGAACTACTGTATTAGTTTATATACTGTGATAGAACTTTGATTTTTAAATATAAAAGAAAGTCGTGTTAGTTACACTATTTATAACTCAAGAACGGCTGAACCGATTTGGCTGAAAATTGGTGGGGAGGTAGCTTAGAACCAGGAAACGGACATAGGATACTTTTTATCCCGGTAGGTTAAGGTTAAGCAACGTTAGGTAAGGTCATTAAATAGATGGGTGAACCGATTTGTATGATTTTTTTGCATATCGGGTAGGTCTGAGAATAGGTCATAAAGTATATTTCATACCGCTAGGTTAAGGTTAAGCAACATAAGGCCAGGTCATAGAATTGATGGGTGAACTGATTTGTATGAAATTTTGTGTGCATTTCGGGTAGGTCTGAGAATAGGTCGTAAAGTATATTTCATGCCACTAGGTTAAGGTTAAGCAACATAAGGCAAGGTCTTTAAATAGATGGGTGAACCGATATGTATGAAATTTTGCGGGTAGGTCTGAGAATAGGTTATAAAGTATATTTTATGCCGCTGATACCATGATTGACGAGGATATATAGAACGAGAGGAGGGTGCAAGAGAGGGAGAGGGGAGGGTGATGGAGTGAGTGATCGGAGGAGTTAGGTGGAGCCAGGGGGGGGAGTGAGAGAGAGGAGGGAGAGGATTCAGACAGGACAACGGGGAGAGGAAGAGGGGATTTGTGACGGGGAACGAAGCGGGAGGGGAGAGAAAGAGCATAGAATTAGATGTTTCTTATAAGAGAGAGAGAGAGATGGAGAGAGATAAATCAAGGGAGTAAGGAGAAAAGGGAAGCAAAATGTATTTAAAGCGCGGGCGGAGCTGCGCGGGCCAGCTAGTAATAATATAAATTTATATAGCTAGGCATATTATGATATATTTTATAAACTAATTTTCGAGCGACTGGTTATAATATCTTTCTATATATTTCCGTGATGCATGTATACGGTAGATACGTCTGTGACGGGCTTAAATATTGTTCAATGATGGAACAAGTTCATGTAAGTGCTACAGATGACAGGAGAGAGAGTTCTTTTTCTTTTCACATTACTGGAATAATCCAATAAAAATCTTATATCCCATGGAGTCACCCGTTAATTAAACCACTGTGTAAAAATATCCATTACATTATATATTTTAACATAAAAAATACAACTTAACAAAATGCATTATAACATTTCAATATTTTCAATAAAATAGTGTACTTACAATATTCACATGGAAAATAGAGCTAAGAATCTCACATATTGTTTCAGAAGAATTTTACGCCTTGATTATCGTCAAATTCTATGACTTCACATTTCCCTTTCACTTCTAATGTTTTTAAAGCCTTAACGAGTATATTCATGTCTAGACCATGGAACTCTGGAAAAAAAAAAGATAGAAGTGATATGTTAAAAATCGTTAAAACTAGTTGTCTGCACAAGGTGTGACCAGTGTTGGGTCAATCAACTAATTTTTTCAATCAATTGATTAGTCATGACTAAATTACTCATGACTAATTTAGTCATGTTTGATTTAATCATGACTAAAAAAGTTAATCATAATCATAACTAAATAAATCAGTCATTAGTCATTCATCAGCCATCAGTGTTTGTTCAGCATCCACAAAGAACGGCTGCGTTGCCTTCGCTCTAGTCCGTACTCGGGCAAAGCGCTGACGCAGCAAAAACACTGTCGCGAGTAATCGTCACCGGTCGCCGCGATGACCCAGATCTCTACATGTGCCGAGAATCACACCAATATGTGTAATAGTGTTAAGGCGAAGTTAGATTTTATTATTTGAATAAAAATGGATTCGCAAAATACAGTAAGGCTTCAAACGGAAACCGAACATCTTTTGTATGAACGTTTTGTTGAGGAACAGGCCGAATGTAAGAAGCTACAAAGCTTAGTGAAAGATTTACATTGCCAAATTGAAGCGCTTCAACGGCAACTGGAGCACTACCAGGAGAAAAAGAATGTATCTCCAGCCGAAGATACCACGACTACCGAAAAAGCCTCTGAACAAGTCCAATATGAGACAGATGAAGAGGAGCTAGCAAAGGAAACCGAGTGGATTCGTCAGCAAAGCCGAAAGAAAAGGAAGCTGAACCAATCACTTTCAATACTGCAACAACAAGGAGCCAGCTCCAGCGAGATAGAAAAAAAGACACCGAAAGCGAAAAAGGCTCCCCAGCCACCTCCTATTATCGTAGAACAGGTTAAAAACTACCAAAAGTTCTACGACTTCCTAACACCGACTGTGTCCAGTAACTCATTTTTAATTAAAATGCGAAACGGGGACAGTGTTAAGGTCAACGCAAATAACGAAGACGCGTATAGAACCATTACTAAGCTACTTTTAGAAAGTGAATGCCACTGGTATTCTTACGAAAATAAACAAGATAGACCAATCAGGGTGATGGCGAAAAATTTGCACTTTTCGTGCGATCCCGTCAGGATAATTGAAGATCTGACAACCAAAGGATACAAAATACAAGATGTTACTAATAAACTGAACTGGAGGACTAAAGAACCTCTTAAGTTTATGCTTTCATTCGATAAGGGTGAGGACATTAACAAAATTTATACTATTAAGTCTATTCTCGGATGCAGAGTGGACATACAACCGGTCAAAGTATCTAAATTGATACCCCAGTGCAAAAGGTGTCAAGCATACGGGCACAATCAGAGGTACTGCTCTAAAGAGCCCAGGTGTGTAAAATGTACAGGTAAGCACCTAACGAAAGACTGCAAAAAACCTGCAGAGACCAAACCAAAATGTATCCACTGTGGTGAAGCGCACCCTGCTAGCTACCGGGGATGCGTAGTAGCCAAGGAACTTCAAAATTTAAAAAATAAAGCCACAAAGAAGCAGAAGGTCCCAACTCACCAGGCCCCGCGCATTAATATCGGCAAAAAGGTTCAGAGTCAACCTGTCACCAAAAATCTGTCTTTTGCTCAGATTACAAAAGGCATTCAGGCGCAACCAAGGCCACAGCAAAACCTGCAGACGCTGCATACATCAAACTTAGATGAAAAATTAAATAAAATCTTGAACGTCATCACATCATTTGACGAAAGGCTCAAAAAACTGGAAGATAGCACTAAAGTAGCTATAACTAAACAAAAATGATGGATAACTCACTAAAAATAATGGCATGGAATGCTAATGGACTACTTCAGCATCAACATGAGTTGGAAGTTGTCCTAAATACAGAAAGTATTGATGTGTGCCTTATATCCGAGTCACACTTCACAAAAGAAACCTACATACAAATAAAAGGATATAAAATATACCACGCATTGCATCCCGACAATAAAGCAAGAGGAGGTAGCGCCATTATAATAAAAGAAAGCATCTATCATTATGAAACATATAAGCATGAAGATAGTGAAATTCAAGCTGTGGCCTTATGTGTCAAAACAAAACGGTATCCGGTTACCATATCGGCTATATATTGTCCCCTGCGGTACTCAATAAAAGCTACGCAGTATGAAAATCTGCTAAAATAACTTGGTAATAGATTCGTTCTTGGAGGAGATTTTAATGCGAAGAATACCCATTGGGGATCTAGGCTTACTACAACGAAAGGTAAAGAACTATTAGGTGCAATTAGAAAACTGAAATGTGATACCATATCAACGGGGAAGCCTACCTACTGGCCGACGGATTCACATAAAATTCATCTATAAAAACATTTCGTTAAACTATATTTCTATAGAAGAGGGTTACGATATGAGTTCGGACCATTCACCTATTATACTAACTATCAATTAGGATATAATATATAAAGAAAACCAAGCAACTCTAGTCAATAAAAATACCGACTGGAAAAGCTTCAAGCACGATTTGGAGTCCGTAATGACCCTAAAAGTGCCTTTAAAAACACCACAACAATTGGAATTAGAATTAAGGAATTTTATAATAAATATCCAACAATGTGCTTGGAAAAATACACCTGTTCTAGTAAAGAAATCCAGCATCATAAATTATCCGAATGAAATCCGAAAACTTATAGTTGAAAAAAGAAGACAGAGGCAGAGGTGGCAAAGAAGTAGATATCCACCCGACAAAACTGTTCTAAACAAACTTACAAAACAACTGACTAGAAAAATTAGGAAATTTCGTGATGAATCCATGCACACTTACCTATCTCAGCTAACGAGTGATCGAACCACAGATTATTCTCTTTGGAAAGCAACTAAAAGTTTAAAAAAACTCATTTCGCAAATTCCTCCAATTAAGGAGAAGAATGGGCGCTGGGCTATAAATAATGAACAGAAAGCAATTACATTTGCAAATCATTTGGAAGAAATATTTCAACCAAATAAACCTGAAAATGAGGAGATCATTCTGAATGTAAGAATACAAGATGAAACCAATATGACGCTCACCACCACACCAAATGAGGTTCATAAGGAAATCCAACTATTAAACAAGAAAAAATCCCCGGGTTTTGACCTCATTACCGGAGAAGTCCTCAGTAATTTGCCTCGTAAAGCAATTGTGAAACTCACCACACTTATAAATGCTTCGTTCAGATTAAAATACGTACCTGACATGTGGAAAGTGGCTGAAGTCATAATGATACCAAAACCTGGTAAACCACCACACGAAGCAACTTCATACAGGCCAATTTCGTTGTTGCCAATAATGTCAAAGTTATTTGAAAAGCTCTTATTGAGACGTTTAAAACCAATCATAGAAGAAAGAAACCTTATCCCAGACTATCAGTTTGGGTTTAGGGCAAAGCACTCTACTATAGACCAGGTTCATAGAATTACCAACATTATAGAACAATTATTAGAAGAAAAGAAAGTTTGCTCTACAGTTTTCCTGGATGTAGCTCAAGCATTCGATAAGGTGTGGCATGAGGGTCTCATATATAAATTAAGAAAAATGTTACCAAAGCAACTCTCTGATATCTTGGAGTCTTACATAACAGAAAGAATGTTCAGAGTAAGACAGGAAGACTCTTATTCTGATCTTAAAAACATCAAAGCTGGAGTACCACAAGGAAGTGTACTAGGTCCGGTCCTGTACTTATTATACACCTGTGATATCACAAAGTTAAAAAACAACACCATTGCAAATTTGCTCTGATGACACGGCCATTATGGCTACAGGTGTCACACATGCGGAAGCTGTGGAAAATGTACAAACTGCCGTGAATACCGTATATAATTGGACAAGAAAGTGGCGAATAAAACTCAATGAATCAAAGTCTGTTCATATTGATTTCATTAACAAAAAGTCAGTCTATCATCCGGTATATATAAACAATCATGTTATACCCTATGAGAATACCGCCAAATACCTGGGCATGACACTTGACGCAAGGCTTCGCGGGAAGGCTCACGTCAAAAAGAAACGCGAAGAGTTAGGCCTTCGCTACAAGAAAATGCATTGGCTCCTTGGTAAACACTCGGTTCTGTCAGTGCAAAATAAAATACTATTATACAAACAAGTCCTAATGCCAGTGTGGACTTATGGTATACAGCTGTGGGGCTGCACCAAACAAAGCAATATACAAATAATTCAACGCTTCCAAAATAAAGTACTTAGAGGAATTGTTAACGCACCCTGGTACATTAGAACAAGCGATCTCCATCGGGACCTCAAAGTGGACTTCGTGGCCAAAGTAATCAAGGACTACGCTGAAGCTCATGAACGTCGGCTTCATCACCATGTGAATGTCGAGGCTATCCAGCTTCTCGACAACACGGACATAGTGAGAAGACTGAAAAGGACAAAACCTTTTGAGTTAGTTTAAGTGTTAAATTAGTGCAGTGTAATGCAGTGTAGAACACAATAACAAAGTGTCTTCACCTTAATAGAGACAATAAGAAAAGTGTCATTGGACACATTCTTAATCTAATTAATTTATTCGTTTAGGTCAAAATAATAGTACTGATTAGCCTTAGGTTAGATTGTAACTTTTATGGTGCTACCTCATGGGAGCAGCATTAAGAAAAAAAAAAAAAAATTAGTCATTCAATCATTATTTTCGATTAATGACTAAACTAAAAAATGCCAAACCTAGTGACTCCATTTTTTGTTTAATTGAACACAAGTATCAAGCTATAACTGTTCATCACCCTTTAAGTTTTGATAGCGGATATATTTTCCATTAAATCTGTGATTGTACCTATTGTTATATAAACAAAAAAAGAAATAAGTGATTCTGTTGTAAAGCTTGTGTCTCATTTTGTTGTCAAGAGGTTTTATTAAAACTTGTAAATAACAAATAAATATTCAGTAAGTGTTGACTTGTTAACGGCCTAATTTTAAGTATTAAATTTAGTCATGATTGAATAACTAACACTAACACTAATCAATATTCAATCACCACACCATGATTGAATTAAATTAATCATTACTCATTTGTCATGATTAATTAATTTAATCTTAGTCATCAATCATCAATCAAACTAAATTTTGCCCAACACTGGGTGTGACTAACTGAAATTTTTTGACAATAGTTGTCAGTTAGTCACCAATTTTGACAATAGTTCTCAGTTTTCACCCCTTTTGACAAAAGCTGTAAGTCATTCCTTGTGCAGTATTTTAGTATTGGCAACAATGCCCTAAATTTTTATGCTATCTATGTGAACCAGTATTATATTGTGGAATTGTTAAGGATGTATTGGTATGCTTCTCTTCTGTTCACCATGTCAACCAACATTTATAGACAATTAGTGAAAAAATCGTAACTGTTTTGTTCACTAAAGTATTTGAAATAATATTTCTGACGGCTGGCAATATTTGTATGTTCATAACATTTTACAAGCTTAGTTCCATGTAATAGAAGATGATTCATTGCACCCTTCCTGACTGCAAACTGACTGATTTCCCTAGAAATAGACATTGGACTTTCACAATAGTTCCATCTTTATTATTTTAACATAATAACTTTATTTGTACACCACCAGCTAGGCAGACAGGGAGAAATTGCTATTAGCGATAAGAATACGAATTGTACCTATTGTATCTAAAAGTACATTATAGAGACTATTCTAATAATTTACCACTCTTGTGGCACATAACAAAACCATCAAACCAGTCGAATATTATTATTATTTACTATAATTGTCTGAAAATAATAACATACCTTGATCTACAGTATTCTCCCCTTCCCTCAGTTCAAATAAAGTACAAACTGAGTTATTAAATCCATTATTACAGGCCCAATTGTACACCATATTGCCCCACTCGTCCAGTGAGTGCCAATACACCTCCCACACTGTTTTACTTTTATCTATAGGCGCAGCTCGGCCAGTCTTTGCCATATATTCTAAAACAGTCAGTATAGATTCTTGTGACAACTTTCTGTTTATCTCTGAATTGTTGAAAAGTGGACTGTTCTGTGATTCTCTAATGTCTATGGTGGATTGTTTTGTAGCCTTCAAATAATCTGTGATGAGTTGTTGCCATGCTTCTAACTGCTTGTTTCTCGTTTCAGTGTGCGGTTGGATTCTGAAACAAGTGTTCAATTATGATTATTTAATGTTTTTTTTTGCCATTTAGTGACGACGCGATTATGATGTCAAATATGGAAGACAATTTAATTCAATAATAATATAAAAGAAAACTGTAGACATTATATAATATAATACTTGTAAAGTTTTTTCTTCATGTTATTGCTCAGATACTTACATAGGCATCCCATACATGAATGAGAATTTCTTTTATATATTTCCATCATTGATCTTTCAGTATCAACTCTTTTACTCAAAGTTTTATATGATTTTGGTTCTAGATCTGTCGCTGCTATTTTGTATGAAATTTTCACTCCTCCAATATTAATGAACGGATAATTTTGAACATTATTAGATGCAAAACAGATCATAATTGAACAGTCTTTAGCCACAGCAGAGATTAGTGCCAAATGTATTGGATCCATTATATTGAAAAATGTTTCTCTGTTGTTTTCAACATTTAAGTCTAATTTATTTACAGCCAGTTTTTCAAATATTTTAGACACATAATCCTCACATTCATTTACGTTTGTGGTGTCATAATGCAGAGTTTCAGAGAGTTTTTGCAGCTGTAATAACTTGTACAGGAAACTTTGTGTATTTAAAATATTATCTTGGTTACAATAATCAGATTTTTTCTCAGCTATTGTAACCTCAGTAGATTGCATATGTGTCAGAAGATCATTATTATCATTTAGTAAAATCTGTACTAGAAAATCTAAAAACGTGTTTAAATCCTTGAAATAATGCAAGTTTCTTAGGATTTCAATAAAATCAGATTTCATAGAACCTTCGTGATATACTAACGTTCCATTTTTAAATAATTTAAGATTATTTTGAGGATTCTCGATGAGATTCAGTAATGCAGTTTTCATTCTGGTTTTGTCTCCAGAAAATAAGTCTAATGGACAGTAACTACTATTTCTAGTTATCAGTTTGGCTTCCAGTTTTAGATACTGTTTTAAACAATAATAGCACTTGTTGCTCATCTTTAACTTGGATGATATAAAACCTTCTTTTGGTTTAATCTCTATGCAGTAGTTTGTACTACATTTAGCACTTAAAATACACAAATTTGGTGCTTTTATTACATAGTGGCTAAACTCTGACTTACATCGTCTGTTTTCTGGCCGAAAAGGCAGTAGATCTTTTACTAGCGAAACTAGCTCATCTTCGGGGATTGTGACAACTTCTTCTTTGCCGTAAAATACGTTCGCTAGCAACGGTACGGTGACCAGATTAACGAAATTAACAGCATTATGAACTGTTATTATAGTCACATGTTTATTATCTTTTTTGATGAGCCGAAAGACAAACTCTGTATCTAATATCTGAAGAACTATGTGGGCGTTTCCTTCATTTATGTATTTACAAGATTTACCAAGTAATTTCATTGTTTGTGCAGTAGATTTGGTAGTGTACTACAAAAAAAAATAGATTTACTTACGTAAAGAAAGGAGGGAAGTTGTATTGCCAAGGCCAAGATATCTCAGTCATATCGGAATATAAATAAAATTATAAACAAAAACAATTAATAAACATTAATTTGTAATATTTATGAAAATTCCACAGATTTATTCGCAACAAAGCAAGCAACAACAAGCAAACTTTAGCAAACCAGCTGACAAGTGAGTGACTTGACAGTTGATTTTTTAGTTAGGTAGTTTCGTTTCATCAGAGAATTTCAAAAGAAAATCTTTGAAAAAAGTTGTTGCAAAATGGGCTAGGAATATACTCACACGTGGCTTGTACACAACCTCAAAAAATCGGGAAAAATCCATAGAATCCGGGAAAAATATAAATATTTTGTATAAATTACTATTGTAATTTTAATTATAATTATCAAATATTTTATATCTATATTCAACATGGCGTCCTAAGATGGCGTCTCACCCCTATATCTTCATGCGTCTCACTCGTAGACAGAATATAATACAGACATATACCAAGCGTGCCGCCGATAAGGACAGAAAAATAAGTACATACTAAATTTAGAGTTGCCACGTAAGGGAAATTTTACCCTTTGTGTAAAGCAAATACGGAGGTTGTTGTAAATTATATTTTCTTTCCTAACCAAAAACCACTTTTTTGACACAACATTTACTTTTCTTACCGTCTTAATCTATGACAGTCTGCAAAAAGTACGAAAGTGATTGTTATAATAATGTCCTCCTAGTCGAAACGACCACAGCGGCCAATCTTTCACAAGATCAGCCATGTACGCAGGAGATATTATAGTGCACAAGTGCTTGCGTAGACACAAGTGCACTCTCTCTTCCTTTATATAATAGGTACCTCTCATAATCCGATGGGACGGAAGACCGACACGACTGGGGAGAAGTTAAGCGCAGGACCGACTTTTTACATGCCCATCCGACGCATGTGTGGCGTATCTCGGATCACGGTTTCGGAACGCCAAAGGGGCTGTCAAAAAGATGACAGCGCGCTAGTATCTATGGCAGAGACATGTTTTAATTATTACGATTACTCCACTGTATTATAAGTTGTTCTCTCTCGATCTTCGATTATAAGTGTTTATTACCAAAGCTCGGTGTTTTAATTTGACGGACAGGAGTCGGGCATACGTCCTATCGCAAATCCCGACACATGGATCATCTTACTTTACAGACAATCAGGTCATCGGCCTGCATTGTCCTAGCCAGTAAGGAATAACTACTCAAATTTGTTGCCCTTAGCAGGATTCGAACCCACGACGGAGGCTACAAAGTGAATGTACACTTAATATCATATATGCTGTAGCTAAGGTCTATTCCACATTGTTCACCTGGGTGATATCACGTGGTGATTAAAGTGGCTAAGAGCTGTAGATAATTATTAGCCTCATACAAAAAAGTTAAGAGATAAAAACAATAATATGCTATTTCCCAGAGAGGTAGGCAAAAATTGGCTTTCTTATAACTTAATATAATACATACTATGGCCATTTACCGGGTAAGTTTTAGTAAATTTCTCCAATATACAAATCTATAGTACTAGTATCTTGGAACAATCTACGCTTGACCAATGACCACCTGATCTCAATCTACGCAGATCCTTTAGTAAGGTAACCAGATAAATGATTACAAATACTTGTAAACTGTATAAATACATATTTAAATAGATAAATAACACCCAGACAATTGTTCGGAATCCTTCGGAATCGAACCCATGTCCTATTGGGCAGCGGCCAGGTCCCTCAGATCGTCGAACAGCCGTACATCGCCGCCGTCCGCGGCATGTACTGCTCGACCCACCCGACCCGATGTCCGTCCTCCTGGACCATGACACAACACCAACACCGACAACGATGTCAAGAGTCGTAAACACATCAACACACAGACACCGGTCTCGCCGGCGAGGCCGAAGGGATCCGTACGCATGCGACCTCGACATGCATCCCCTCGCTGAGTTTCTTGCCGGTTCTTCTCAGCGGGGGCGCGTTGTGAACCGGTGGTAAACTCATTTTCTCTAAGTGGCAGCCCAAGCTGAGGCCGTGCCTCCCTGAGGTGCCCTTGTGCTAGTCGCTACCCAAACCTTTCTGGCTAGAGCGCTTTAAGCGCTCGCCCTCTTGTCCGGTGAAACAGTACTATTCCTACAAACAAAAAAAAAGTGATGATCAATAAAGCAAAGTGACTATCAAGCTTCAGTTGTCCACCAAACTTTGATGTCTACTGAAAGTGTGTTAGGTATTTATTGGTGATTCAAGTTAGGCAATACCAAATGAATCATTTGATAGTTATTTAATAGTCACTTTGCTTTATTGATCATCACTTTAGTTGTCAAACGAGATAGGTACATAATAGGGGGGCAAATGAAACAAACTATTTAACGTCGGTACTATTTATTTATAATTCAGACAAATTTACCAATAAATTGTAACCAACAACATACATACATATATTTAAACAACATGCATATAGTAAAAGCACGATTAAATGTACAATGACCATTGTGCCTATAAATAACGAATGAATACGTCCTGCGCAGCCTTGGACGAATTGCTTGAGCGCTTACGTTATTTCTGAATATTGAAGCATTCGGGAATAAATTTTATCAACCTAATTAATTATTTTTGTTGCTGCTATCCACAGTATACAAATATCCATATTTTCAGGAAATCATAAAAATAAATTCTGGAAATCTGAGAAATTCTTCCATGCACCCAGCATGTGGGATCGTGTATGATGCACTTAATAATAATTTACCACTTATTTATGGTAGTCTCTCTTTTATACACTGGCAACACTGATAATGGCGATCAATAAACTGAAAATTTTAGGTTATGGATGAAAAACAAGAATTTATCGATCTTACACGTAACTTTCAAGTAAAATAGTAACTAATTTAGAGCAATAAGATCTAAATAAGTCGTTTACATGTATTAGTTTCTAAATGTAATCTCTAAATTGGCCATAATAATTCACGTTTACCTGTGAAACGATACTCCACTAATTTTACGTTCATTGTCACTTTTACAGCCTATAATACTGCACTGCACGATTCTTATAGGATTTCCACAACACACAGTAATGTCACAGTTAGTTTTTTATTGAATTTTAAGTTATTTATTTAATATTAAAACCACGATAAAATTGTCACGGAGCAAAGTGGGAGCAAACGTCAAATTTGTTTCGCACCCACGGCGCGGAAAAATTGAACACATGCTGAGGGACAAAAAATCAAATACACTGTTTCTTTCTATCACACGTAACCTACATAAACGCATTCTTTTCTTGCGTGAATGAGAAAGAAAGTGTCCAGCCCTCTATTGTTTTCTTCCTCTAAGGTCTCACTGATGTTGAATTGAACTGTCAGCCAGCCAGCTGTCAATAGCTACTGCTGCACACTACACACACACACACACACTTGTCACAGTTGGTTGTGTGTTATAGCTTCATGGTTGTGTGCGTGTATTGTATGTAGTGAAAGTGAACACGAGTAGTGAATTGATTAACGTCATAGAACGACCTTCACCGAGCTGGTTAATGGATTAAATGTATTTTATATTCAATTTAATATGTCAATAAATATATTGCACATGGGTTGTCTAAAAAATTTCAGTCCAGGATAAGATTAATTAATAATTTAAAAAAATATTTTTTTTTAAGTTTTTCACCGGTTTGGTTAATAGACAAATTCCATACCAATCGAAAGTTTAAAGCCCATAGAATATGAAAACGTTAGGTTGCCTTATCTTTTCCAGTCACAACTCGCGGGTTGGCAGGTATAAACAGGTAAATCGATACTAGTACTAACTTGCACCCGTCTGGTTAATGAATTAAAATTTTTTTAGACAACCCATGGGCAATATATTTATTGACTTAGAATAATAACGCATAGAAACCGTGAACATGTACGCACAGTGAGGCAAGTAAAACCAAGCCAGAATGGCTCAGTAGCGAACAGCCCGCGTCAGTGCTTAAAGTCGAGTCGTAGCGCTAGCAGCTCTCGATATTTTATTTTAAAATGATGGTTTGTGCAATAAATGGAAATCATAGTACATTGGAAAAACTTAAGAAACATTGTAACATAACATTTCACTTGCAAGTATTACGTTTAATCTAATATTTTAACGTAAAACAATCGCCAAAGTGAAAACAATAATTTTAAATTTCAACAGCCGACATTATATGAAATGTTGCCAATAAAAGGAAAATTGCTACCCAAAATTTGCTTAATAAGAAAATATTTATTTAAGTACTAGATGATCCGCGCACGCTTACGTTTTCGAATGGCAATAAACGGTCACCCATCCATGTATTGACCTTGTCTAACGTTGCTTAACCTAGTGATATAATAATAATATCCTGGGACAATTCACACACGGTCATCTGATCCAAACTAGGCAGAGCCTGTACTATGGAACCAGATAACTGATACTAATACATATATACTTTTTTTTTTAAATACATACTTATATAGATAAAACACCCAGACACTTGGTGGGAGTCGAACCCACGACCTATATACTTATATACTTGATATGAAATATACTTTACGACCTATTCTCACACCTAACAAGTATACATAAAAAAATCATAAATATCGGTCGAGCAGTTTCGGAGGAGTGCGACCACATAAACAGTGACACAAGATTTTTAGATCGTAGTTTTTTATTTCAGATTTTTATCTTTTAAATTAAAAAGTAATTCATTACTGTCAGCAATAATAGTAATTTTATTCAAAAAATTAAATAAGGACCTCAGGAAGAAGCAATTCCATTTTTCCTAATTTTGGGGAAAATCTGATTCCCCTAACAACATTATTTGCTCACTTGTGTGCGTGTCGCAGAGCGTCAATACGCGTGACTTACGCCTACATCTATGCTATTGTGCCTCAAACGAGACAGTTTTTTCGTATGAAACTATCGTTCTAGGCGTTATTATTCTAAGTTTATTGACATATTAAATTGAATATAAAATACGTTTAATCCAGCTCGGTGAAGGTCGTTCTATGACGGGATCACAGACTATTAGGATACTACGTATCAGACGGACAACTGGCCTCTCTAGGTCGCTAGACACAAGCTGTTGCTTCTGATTGGTTAGAGCAAAATGATGTATGACATTTCTTTTTTTTTTTAATTATAAAATTTGCAAGCTTAGGCAACTTAGGTAATGCCATATTTTTTGATACACGCACTAGGCCCTTCCTTACATATTACAATTCAAATTTTCATACCCACTAAATAAAATGAACAAAATTACGCTTTATATTATTTATTTTTCCTTTTCAATTTTTTCTTGTATTTACAGAGAGCTTTCATTTGCATTCCTGGCAGATTACATCTTGTTTCTAATCTTATAATATCCGTGCCCTTTAATATTTTGTTTATGACTGCACACCAGTTATGTATGCACAATTTAATTATACTATCAAGCAATCCGTGAACCACTTGGTCCTTATGGCTTTGACATGATATTTGGCTAAAATCTATTTTGTTTTGGACTTCTTTTATGATACATTTGGAAATATTTTTATGGTGTGGATTTTTTTCAAGATATTGATTTGATAAATCAAATATCTTGCCAAAGTACCTCACAATGTGTTCTGCAGGGTAGGTCAATTTTTGCTGGGTCAATCTTTTATATTCTCTATAATTGATCCATTTGTGGACCTCACTGTTTTTTTCTACAGTAAGGTCTTTTTTGCATACTTTACAATTGACTTTCTGAAGTATTTTTCTAACGACCCAACCAGCAGTGTAAGCACGAGATTGAATTGTCAAGCGTTCACGTCTTGCATCATGTGAAACTGGATACATATGCACACAGGATTCATCAAGTTTCGAACCAGAAAAGTCGTCACCCATGTTGATTTGACTTTCTTTTGGAATATCAAATAATGATTTTATTTTCAACAATTGATTGCTGTTGTCACTTTCACAATTGAAAGATGTGTGGTGAAATTTGATAAATCCTGTGATCAATAAGGACTTGAATGTTGATGTGAAGTTGTGGCAGCTTGGATTATTATCCCTAAAGTTGTATGATCGCATCTGACCAAAGAAGTTTTCAATTGCATCAGAATTTAAATTTCTTGGTTTCATTATTTTAATGTTTTTGTTTTTCAAGATCTGCCACAACCTTTGCATGCTCTGAAGGGTACTTATCCAGTTTTTCAAACTGGGCACGGTTGATTCTCGACCATTTTGGTCTACAAATTTTAGCTGTCGTAATTTTAAAATAGCCTCCTGCCAAAAATCATGATGTTTGCTGGTAGCTGTAACAGCAGAACGAAGCTGTTTTCCTTTTTTTTTCAAATTATAAATAGCACTTCCATTGACGCTATCAAACAGGTCGTCGAAGAATGACACCACTTCTGCCGTATTTTTCAGTGTTTTGCTGACTGGTTGTCCATCAGAGTAATGAGCTGAAAGTGATTTAATTATTATCAATATTACTAGGCATGCAATTAGATGTTACATAATTATTGGCTTTATTAAAAAATACCATCTTGATTGGTATCATTAAAGTACCGTACCATTAGTTCTGCTTTTAGAAGCATGGAAATTTTGCTCTTTAGAATAATAAGATATAGCATGAAAAATTACAATCCAAGTGAGGTTTAACTTGTGTTTTCTCAGGTGACTGATGCAATGCAGTACCCCAGAGACTACTTTGTGTGTTTTAAGAAAAAGCATACAAAACAGACTGCAGTTGTCATGGATAGAGCTAATGGCTAATGTTACACTTTCATTTCTGTAGACTTGTATTGTTAAATAAACACTTACAAAATGCTGAAGTGAAGTTTAAAGCTCCAGCTACAGTCTTACTGAAAACCCGAACACAATTTTTTACCTGTGAAAAGTAACTTATTTTAGCTATCTCATCTCACTTGTATTATAAAGGCGGAAGTTGTCTATATGTTTGAAACTTATAACACCCTCAATTTGTGTTGGAAGTTAATAATAATTTTTTACAGAAATAAAAAACCTTTTAGTTTTATTCAAATCATTCAGTTCATAAATGTTGTTTGTTATGCCCAAACATCCACAAAAAAAAATAAACATACTGGTAGGGCACCACAGGGAATAGCTGAGTAGTACCATACACATAAAAATATAACATTTATAGGCACTATACCTTCATTTTTTTTATTTTGTCTGGAATAACGTGTTCATCATTCAGTTTGTGTAGCAAACGAGATTCAGTGTGCTGGCAGTCTGTCTTGTATACGTCAACAATATCAGACCATGTTGCAATTTTTTTATTAAAGGATATGTTTTTTGTAAGAAAATTATTTCTTGCTTCGTGGCCAAAGTAATCAAGGACTACGCTGAAGCTCATGAACGTCGGCTTCATCACCATGTGAATGTCGAGGCTATCCAGCTTCTCGACAACACGGACATAGTGAGAAGACTGAAAAGGACAAAACCTTTTGAGTTAGTTTAAGTGTTAAATTAGTGCAGTGTAATGCAGTGTAGAACACAATAACAAAGTGTCTTCACCTTAATAGAGACAATAAGAAAAGTGTCATTGGACACATTCTTAATCTAATTAATTTATTCGTTTAGGTCAACATAATAGTACTGATTAGCCTTAGGTTAGATTGTAACTTTTATGGTGCTACCTCATGGGAGCAGCATTAAGAAAAAAAAAAAAAAATTAGTCATTCAATCATTATTTTCGATTAATGACTAAACTAAAAAATGCCAAACCTAGTGACTCCATTTTTTGTTTAATTGAACACAAGTATCAAGCTATAACTGTTCATCACCCTTTAAGTTTTGATAGCGGATATATTTTCCATTAAATCTGTGATTGTACCTATTGTTATATAAACAAAAAAAGAAATAAGTGATTCTGTTGTAAAGCTTGTGTCTCATTTTGTTGTCAAGAGGTTTTATTAAAACTTGTAAATAACAAATAAATATTCAGTAAGTGTTGACTTGTTAACGGCCTAATTTTAAGTATTAAATTTAGTCATGATTGAATAACTAACACTAACACTAATCAATATTCAATCACCACACCATGATTGAATTAAATTAATCATTACTCATTTGTCATGATTAATTAATTTAATCTTAGTCATCAATCATCAATCAAACTAAATTTTGCCCAACACTGGGTGTGACTAACTGAAATTTTTTGACAATAGTTGTCAGTTAGTCACCAATTTTGACAATAGTTCTCAGTTTTCACCCCTTTTGACAAAAGCTGTAAGTCATTCCTTGTGCAGTATTTTAGTATTGGCAACAATGCCCTAAATTTTTATGCTATCTATGTGAACCAGTATTATATTGTGGAATTGTTAAGGATGTATTGGTATGCTTCTCTTCTGTTCACCATGTCAACCAACATTTATAGACAATTAGTGAAAAAATCGTAACTGTTTTGTTCACTAAAGTATTTGAAATAATATTTCTGACGGCTGGCAATATTTGTATGTTCATAACATTTTACAAGCTTAGTTCCATGTAATAGAAGATGATTCATTGCACCCTTCCTGACTGCAAACTGACTGATTTCCCTAGAAATAGACATTGGACTTTCACAATAGTTCCATCTTTATTATTTTAACATAATAACTTTATTTGTACACCACCAGCTAGGCAGACAGGGAGAAATTGCTATTAGCGATAAGAATACGAATTGTACCTATTGTATCTAAAAGTACATTATAGAGACTATTCTAATAATTTACCACTCTTGTGGCACATAACAAAACCATCAAACCAGTCGAATATTATTATTATTTACTATAATTGTCTGAAAATAATAACATACCTTGATCTACAGTATTCTCCCCT
This sequence comes from Furcula furcula, assembly GCA_911728495.1. Classification (NCBI taxonomy): domain Eukaryota; kingdom Metazoa; phylum Arthropoda; class Insecta; order Lepidoptera; family Notodontidae; genus Furcula; species Furcula furcula. Next base: position 2,363,308 of record OU452244.1, read on the forward strand.
TCCCTCAGTTCAAATAAAGTACAAACTGAGTTATTAAATCCATTATTACAGGCCCAATTGTACACCATATTGCCCCACTCGTCCAGTGAGTGCCAATACACCTCCCACACTGTTTTACTTTTATCTATAGGCGCAGCTCGGCCAGTCTTTGCCATATATTCTAAAACAGTCAGTATAGATTCTTGTGACAACTTTCTGTTTATCTCTGAATTGTTGAAAAGTGGACTGTTCTGTGATTCTCTAATGTCTATGGTGGATTGTTTTGTAGCCTTCAAATAATCTGTGATGAGTTGTTGCCATGCTTCTAACTGCTTGTTTCTCGTTTCAGTGTGCGGTTGGATTCTGAAACAAGTGTTCAATTATGATTATTTAATGTTTTTTTTTGCCATTTAGTGACGACGCGATTATGATGTCAAATATGGAAGACAATTTAATTCAATAATAATATAAAAGAAAACTGTAGACATTATATAATATAATACTTGTAAAGTTTTTTCTTCATGTTATTGCTCAGATACTTACATAGGCATCCCATACATGAATGAGAATTTCTTTTATATATTTCCATCATTGATCTTTCAGTATCAACTCTTTTACTCAAAGTTTTATATGATTTTGGTTCTAGATCTGTCGCTGCTATTTTGTATGAAATTTTCACTCCTCCAATATTAATGAACGGATAATTTTGAACATTATTAGATGCAAAACAGATCATAATTGAACAGTCTTTAGCCACAGCAGAGATTAGTGCCAAATGTATTGGATCCATTATATTGAAAAATGTTTCTCTGTTGTTTTCAACATTTAAGTCTAATTTATTTACAGCCAGTTTTTCAAATATTTTAGACACATAATCCTCACATTCATTTACGTTTGTGGTGTCATAATGCAGAGTTTCAGAGAGTTTTTGCAGCTGTAATAACTTGTACAGGAAACTTTGTGTATTTAAAATATTATCTTGGTTACAATAATCAGATTTTTTCTCAGCTATTGTAACCTCAGTAGATTGCATATGTGTCAGAAGATCATTATTATCATTTAGTAAAATCTGTACTAGAAAATCTAAAAACGTGTTTAAATCCTTGAAATAATGCAAGTTTCTTAGGATTTCAATAAAATCAGATTTCATAGAACCTTCGTGATATACTAACGTTCCATTTTTAAATAATTTAAGATTATTTTGAGGATTCTCGATGAGATTCAGTAATGCAGTTTTCATTCTGGTTTTGTCTCCAGAAAATAAGTCTAATGGACAGTAACTACTATTTCTAGTTATCAGTTTGGCTTCCAGTTTTAGATACTGTTTTAAACAATAATAGCACTTGTTGCTCATCTTTAACTTGGATGATATAAAACCTTCTTTTGGTTTAATCTCTATGCAGTAGTTTGTACTACATTTAGCACTTAAAATACACAAATTTGGTGCTTTTATTACATAGTGGCTAAACTCTGACTTACATCGTCTGTTTTCTGGCCGAAAAGGCAGTAGATCTTTTACTAGCGAAACTAGCTCATCTTCGGGGATTGTGACAACTTCTTCTTTGCCGTAAAATACGTTCGCTAGCAACGGTACGGTGACCAGATTAACGAAATTAACAGCATTATGAACTGTTATTATAGTCACATGTTTATTATCTTTTTTGATGAGCCGAAAGACAAACTCTGTATCTAATATCTGAAGAACTATGTGGGCGTTTCCTTCATTTATGTATTTACAAGATTTACCAAGTAATTTCATTGTTTGTGCAGTAGATTTGGTAGTGTACTACAAAAAAAAATAGATTTACTTACGTAAAGAAAGGAGGGAAGTTGTATTGCCAAGGCCAAGATATCTCAGTCATATCGGAATATAAATAAAATTATAAACAAAAACAATTAATAAACATTAATTTGTAATATTTATGAAAATTCCACAGATTTATTCGCAACAAAGCAAGCAACAACAAGCAAACTTTAGCAAACCAGCTGACAAGTGAGTGACTTGACAGTTGATTTTTTAGTTAGGTAGTTTCGTTTCATCAGAGAATTTCAAAAGAAAATCTTTGAAAAAAGTTGTTGCAAAATGGGCTAGGAATATACTCACACGTGGCTTGTACACAACCTCAAAAAATCGGGAAAAATCCATAGAATCCGGGAAAAATATAAATATTTTGTATAAATTACTATTGTAATTTTAATTATAATTATCAAATATTTTATATCTATATTCAACATGGCGTCCTAAGATGGCGTCTCACCCCTATATCTTCATGCGTCTCACTCGTAGACAGAATATAATACAGACATATACCAAGCGTGCCGCCGATAAGGACAGAAAAATAAGTACATACTAAATTTAGAGTTGCCACGTAAGGGAAATTTTACCCTTTGTGTAAAGCAAATACGGAGGTTGTTGTAAATTATATTTTCTTTCCTAACCAAAAACCACTTTTTTGACACAACATTTACTTTTCTTACCGTCTTAATCTATGACAGTCTGCAAAAAGTACGAAAGTGATTGTTATAATAATGTCCTCCTAGTCGAAACGACCACAGCGGCCAATCTTTCACAAGATCAGCCATGTACGCAGGAGATATTATAGTGCACAAGTGCTTGCGTAGACACAAGTGCACTCTCTCTTCCTTTATATAATAGGTACCTCTCATAATCCGATGGGACGGAAGACCGACACGACTGGGGAGAAGTTAAGCGCAGGACCGACTTTTTACATGCCCATCCGACGCATGTGTGGCGTATCTCGGATCACGGTTTCGGAACGCCAAAGGGGCTGTCAAAAAGATGACAGCGCGCTAGTATCTATGGCAGAGACATGTTTTAATTATTACGATTACTCCACTGTATTATAAGTTGTTCTCTCTCGATCTTCGATTATAAGTGTTTATTACCAAAGCTCGGTGTTTTAATTTGACGGACAGGAGTCGGGCATACGTCCTATCGCAAATCCCGACACATGGATCATCTTACTTTACAGACAATCAGGTCATCGGCCTGCATTGTCCTAGCCAGTAAGGAATAACTACTCAAATTTGTTGCCCTTAGCAGGATTCGAACCCACGACGGAGGCTACAAAGTGAATGTACACTTAATATCATATATGCTGTAGCTAAGGTCTATTCCACATTGTTCACCTGGGTGATATCACGTGGTGATTAAAGTGGCTAAGAGCTGTAGATAATTATTAGCCTCATACAAAAAAGTTAAGAGATAAAAACAATAATATGCTATTTCCCAGAGAGGTAGGCAAAAATTGGCTTTCTTATAACTTAATATAATACATACTATGGCCATTTACCGGGTAAGTTTTAGTAAATTTCTCCAATATACAAATCTATAGTACTAGTATCTTGGAACAATCTACGCTTGACCAATGACCACCTGATCTCAATCTACGCAGATCCTTTAGTAAGGTAACCAGATAAATGATTACAAATACTTGTAAACTGTATAAATACATATTTAAATAGATAAATAACACCCAGACAATTGTTCGGAATCCTTCGGAATCGAACCCATGTCCTATTGGGCAGCGGCCAGGTCCCTCAGATCGTCGAACAGCCGTACATCGCCGCCGTCCGCGGCATGTACTGCTCGACCCACCCGACCCGATGTCCGTCCTCCTGGACCATGACACAACACCAACACCGACAACGATGTCAAGAGTCGTAAACACATCAACACACAGACACCGGTCTCGCCGGCGAGGCCGAAGGGATCCGTACGCATGCGACCTCGACATGCATCCCCTCGCTGAGTTTCTTGCCGGTTCTTCTCAGCGGGGGCGCGTTGTGAACCGGTGGTAAACTCATTTTCTCTAAGTGGCAGCCCAAGCTGAGGCCGTGCCTCCCTGAGGTGCCCTTGTGCTAGTCGCTACCCAAACCTTTCTGGCTAGAGCGCTTTAAGCGCTCGCCCTCTTGTCCGGTGAAACAGTACTATTCCTACAAACAAAAAAAAAGTGATGATCAATAAAGCAAAGTGACTATCAAGCTTCAGTTGTCCACCAAACTTTGATGTCTACTGAAAGTGTGTTAGGTATTTATTGGTGATTCAAGTTAGGCAATACCAAATGAATCATTTGATAGTTATTTAATAGTCACTTTGCTTTATTGATCATCACTTTAGTTGTCAAACGAGATAGGTACATAATAGGGGGGCAAATGAAACAAACTATTTAACGTCGGTACTATTTATTTATAATTCAGACAAATTTACCAATAAATTGTAACCAACAACATACATACATATATTTAAACAACATGCATATAGTAAAAGCACGATTAAATGTACAATGACCATTGTGCCTATAAATAACGAATGAATACGTCCTGCGCAGCCTTGGACGAATTGCTTGAGCGCTTACGTTATTTCTGAATATTGAAGCATTCGGGAATAAATTTTATCAACCTAATTAATTATTTTTGTTGCTGCTATCCACAGTATACAAATATCCATATTTTCAGGAAATCATAAAAATAAATTCTGGAAATCTGAGAAATTCTTCCATGCACCCAGCATGTGGGATCGTGTATGATGCACTTAATAATAATTTACCACTTATTTATGGTAGTCTCTCTTTTATACACTGGCAACACTGATAATGGCGATCAATAAACTGAAAATTTTAGGTTATGGATGAAAAACAAGAATTTATCGATCTTACACGTAACTTTCAAGTAAAATAGTAACTAATTTAGAGCAATAAGATCTAAATAAGTCGTTTACATGTATTAGTTTCTAAATGTAATCTCTAAATTGGCCATAATAATTCACGTTTACCTGTGAAACGATACTCCACTAATTTTACGTTCATTGTCACTTTTACAGCCTATAATACTGCACTGCACGATTCTTATAGGATTTCCACAACACACAGTAATGTCACAGTTAGTTTTTTATTGAATTTTAAGTTATTTATTTAATATTAAAACCACGATAAAATTGTCACGGAGCAAAGTGGGAGCAAACGTCAAATTTGTTTCGCACCCACGGCGCGGAAAAATTGAACACATGCTGAGGGACAAAAAATCAAATACACTGTTTCTTTCTATCACACGTAACCTACATAAACGCATTCTTTTCTTGCGTGAATGAGAAAGAAAGTGTCCAGCCCTCTATTGTTTTCTTCCTCTAAGGTCTCACTGATGTTGAATTGAACTGTCAGCCAGCCAGCTGTCAATAGCTACTGCTGCACACTACACACACACACACACACTTGTCACAGTTGGTTGTGTGTTATAGCTTCATGGTTGTGTGCGTGTATTGTATGTAGTGAAAGTGAACACGAGTAGTGAATTGATTAACGTCATAGAACGACCTTCACCGAGCTGGTTAATGGATTAAATGTATTTTATATTCAATTTAATATGTCAATAAATATATTGCACATGGGTTGTCTAAAAAATTTCAGTCCAGGATAAGATTAATTAATAATTTAAAAAAATATTTTTTTTTAAGTTTTTCACCGGTTTGGTTAATAGACAAATTCCATACCAATCGAAAGTTTAAAGCCCATAGAATATGAAAACGTTAGGTTGCCTTATCTTTTCCAGTCACAACTCGCGGGTTGGCAGGTATAAACAGGTAAATCGATACTAGTACTAACTTGCACCCGTCTGGTTAATGAATTAAAATTTTTTTAGACAACCCATGGGCAATATATTTATTGACTTAGAATAATAACGCATAGAAACCGTGAACATGTACGCACAGTGAGGCAAGTAAAACCAAGCCAGAATGGCTCAGTAGCGAACAGCCCGCGTCAGTGCTTAAAGTCGAGTCGTAGCGCTAGCAGCTCTCGATATTTTATTTTAAAATGATGGTTTGTGCAATAAATGGAAATCATAGTACATTGGAAAAACTTAAGAAACATTGTAACATAACATTTCACTTGCAAGTATTACGTTTAATCTAATATTTTAACGTAAAACAATCGCCAAAGTGAAAACAATAATTTTAAATTTCAACAGCCGACATTATATGAAATGTTGCCAATAAAAGGAAAATTGCTACCCAAAATTTGCTTAATAAGAAAATATTTATTTAAGTACTAGATGATCCGCGCACGCTTACGTTTTCGAATGGCAATAAACGGTCACCCATCCATGTATTGACCTTGTCTAACGTTGCTTAACCTAGTGATATAATAATAATATCCTGGGACAATTCACACACGGTCATCTGATCCAAACTAGGCAGAGCCTGTACTATGGAACCAGATAACTGATACTAATACATATATACTTTTTTTTTTAAATACATACTTATATAGATAAAACACCCAGACACTTGGTGGGAGTCGAACCCACGACCTATATACTTATATACTTGATATGAAATATACTTTACGACCTATTCTCACACCTAACAAGTATACATAAAAAAATCATAAATATCGGTCGAGCAGTTTCGGAGGAGTGCGACCACATAAACAGTGACACAAGATTTTTAGATCGTAGTTTTTTATTTCAGATTTTTATCTTTTAAATTAAAAAGTAATTCATTACTGTCAGCAATAATAGTAATTTTATTCAAAAAATTAAATAAGGACCTCAGGAAGAAGCAATTCCATTTTTCCTAATTTTGGGGAAAATCTGATTCCCCTAACAACATTATTTGCTCACTTGTGTGCGTGTCGCAGAGCGTCAATACGCGTGACTTACGCCTACATCTATGCTATTGTGCCTCAAACGAGACAGTTTTTTCGTATGAAACTATCGTTCTAGGCGTTATTATTCTAAGTTTATTGACATATTAAATTGAATATAAAATACGTTTAATCCAGCTCGGTGAAGGTCGTTCTATGACGGGATCACAGACTATTAGGATACTACGTATCAGACGGACAACTGGCCTCTCTAGGTCGCTAGACACAAGCTGTTGCTTCTGATTGGTTAGAGCAAAATGATGTATGACATTTCTTTTTTTTTTTAATTATAAAATTTGCAAGCTTAGGCAACTTAGGTAATGCCATATTTTTTGATACACGCACTAGGCCCTTCCTTACATATTACAATTCAAATTTTCATACCCACTAAATAAAATGAACAAAATTACGCTTTATATTATTTATTTTTCCTTTTCAATTTTTTCTTGTATTTACAGAGAGCTTTCATTTGCATTCCTGGCAGATTACATCTTGTTTCTAATCTTATAATATCCGTGCCCTTTAATATTTTGTTTATGACTGCACACCAGTTATGTATGCACAATTTAATTATACTATCAAGCAATCCGTGAACCACTTGGTCCTTATGGCTTTGACATGATATTTGGCTAAAATCTATTTTGTTTTGGACTTCTTTTATGATACATTTGGAAATATTTTTATGGTGTGGATTTTTTTCAAGATATTGATTTGATAAATCAAATATCTTGCCAAAGTACCTCACAATGTGTTCTGCAGGGTAGGTCAATTTTTGCTGGGTCAATCTTTTATATTCTCTATAATTGATCCATTTGTGGACCTCACTGTTTTTTTCTACAGTAAGGTCTTTTTTGCATACTTTACAATTGACTTTCTGAAGTATTTTTCTAACGACCCAACCAGCAGTGTAAGCACGAGATTGAATTGTCAAGCGTTCACGTCTTGCATCATGTGAAACTGGATACATATGCACACAGGATTCATCAAGTTTCGAACCAGAAAAGTCGTCACCCATGTTGATTTGACTTTCTTTTGGAATATCAAATAATGATTTTATTTTCAACAATTGATTGCTGTTGTCACTTTCACAATTGAAAGATGTGTGGTGAAATTTGATAAATCCTGTGATCAATAAGGACTTGAATGTTGATGTGAAGTTGTGGCAGCTTGGATTATTATCCCTAAAGTTGTATGATCGCATCTGACCAAAGAAGTTTTCAATTGCATCAGAATTTAAATTTCTTGGTTTCATTATTTTAATGTTTTTGTTTTTCAAGATCTGCCACAACCTTTGCATGCTCTGAAGGGTACTTATCCAGTTTTTCAAACTGGGCACGGTTGATTCTCGACCATTTTGGTCTACAAATTTTAGCTGTCGTAATTTTAAAATAGCCTCCTGCCAAAAATCATGATGTTTGCTGGTAGCTGTAACAGCAGAACGAAGCTGTTTTCCTTTTTTTTTCAAATTATAAATAGCACTTCCATTGACGCTATCAAACAGGTCGTCGAAGAATGACACCACTTCTGCCGTATTTTTCAGTGTTTTGCTGACTGGTTGTCCATCAGAGTAATGAGCTGAAAGTGATTTAATTATTATCAATATTACTAGGCATGCAATTAGATGTTACATAATTATTGGCTTTATTAAAAAATACCATCTTGATTGGTATCATTAAAGTACCGTACCATTAGTTCTGCTTTTAGAAGCATGGAAATTTTGCTCTTTAGAATAATAAGATATAGCATGAAAAATTACAATCCAAGTGAGGTTTAACTTGTGTTTTCTCAGGTGACTGATGCAATGCAGTACCCCAGAGACTACTTTGTGTGTTTTAAGAAAAAGCATACAAAACAGACTGCAGTTGTCATGGATAGAGCTAATGGCTAATGTTACACTTTCATTTCTGTAGACTTGTATTGTTAAATAAACACTTACAAAATGCTGAAGTGAAGTTTAAAGCTCCAGCTACAGTCTTACTGAAAACCCGAACACAATTTTTTACCTGTGAAAAGTAACTTATTTTAGCTATCTCATCTCACTTGTATTATAAAGGCGGAAGTTGTCTATATGTTTGAAACTTATAACACCCTCAATTTGTGTTGGAAGTTAATAATAATTTTTTACAGAAATAAAAAACCTTTTAGTTTTATTCAAATCATTCAGTTCATAAATGTTGTTTGTTATGCCCAAACATCCACAAAAAAAAATAAACATACTGGTAGGGCACCACAGGGAATAGCTGAGTAGTACCATACACATAAAAATATAACATTTATAGGCACTATACCTTCATTTTTTTTATTTTGTCTGGAATAACGTGTTCATCATTCAGTTTGTGTAGCAAACGAGATTCAGTGTGCTGGCAGTCTGTCTTGTATACGTCAACAATATCAGACCATGTTGCAATTTTTTTATTAAAGGATATGTTTTTTGTAAGAAAATTATTTCTTAACCCTTTAATTAAATGGCATGGGTCATAAATGATGCTCATGTTGAAACCCCCAATGTGAATTGTGTCATCTGAAACAAATTTATTAATTTACTGCTATACAAGATGAATTAACGTAGAAATTTTATAAGATGACTTTATAATAATTATGTAATTATATATTGTACAGTAGGGTATGAAAACCTTCATCAGTTTTCAAATTCATTCCTTTATCAAGTTGTGGACTCTTAGTACCTTTTGAAACTAAAGCACTAAACAGACAACTGCATATAAAATAATACTTGATATGATAGATAACAAGGGTCAATCAAATCTTACTATCTTTATTAGGCAATCTGTCAGTCAACTAATTGCAAACGTCAATATGATATTGTTTCATTTGAAATAAAATGTCGGCATGACTAACAATTGCCCTGGCTGCAAGCAGGTGTCGATTTTAAGGTGACCTTTTCTTACCCGATTGTATAAAGGAAATTTACCTGTGATTTTATTTTCCAGTATCTGAGACCGTCTTGTGTCTTCTTGTAAATTTTTTAAAGCCGATTGAAATGCAGCTCCCTGATCCGATACGAGAGCTAGCGGTATAAGCCCAGTTTCACCAACTGCAGTAACTATTTCTTTTAAAATTTGCTTCAATTTTATTGCTGAGGTTGCACCTTCACAAAAATAAAAGGCAACGGCTTGTTGCCACTTATGTACCACACCCTTAATCATAAACACTAGGGCATGGTCAGCAAACGCATTGGTTTTTTCTGTTAGGTCAACTAAGCCACATATTTCATCTGTATGATTATATGTTAATCCAGTTTCGAGTGCCATTTCATCAAACACAATAGTGCAGAATTTTTTATCTTCTTTCCACATGTTGACCTATAATGTGAGAAATAAAAAACAGTTTATTTTGTATAGAGTACAAAACACAAACACATACATACAAACATATAAATATACTAGCTGACCCGCGTAGCTCCGCCTACGCTTTCATTGCCTACATTAAAAATAAAAATACTCCAATTTCCAGTTTCTGGTTAAATATTTAAAAAAAAATCGATTTCTCACTCTTTTTTTCTCTCCCATTTGGTTCTCTCTTTTTCCTCCTTTCTTGATTTATTTCTCTCTCTCTCTTCTAAAAAACAGACAGACAGACAGACAGACAGACAGCCAGACAGACAGACAGACAGACAATAATTCCAAAAAAAATTGTTTTGGCCTCTATGTCGATAGTATAGTATCCCCACATAAAAATTTTGGAAAAATATTCAATGTACAGACAAAGTGCTCTTTGAGTTTTATTATAGAAATATAGATTTATACCTCTTTCTTTATGGCTTCAAAAACTTGAGCATTTATGCCAGTTTCAATGTGTAATTTTGAGACCATTTTCTTTAATGTTGTCTCAGATGGCAAAACAAATATCTTCTGTAAAAACCGGTACGATTTTGGGCCTTGTTTTAAAATCGAAAGGGCAATCAGTTTCTCATCAAGTGTGAATCGTCTGGCTTTTTTTTCTTTGGTGCATAATTTTAGTTGCATCCACAATACTTTTTTTGCAATAGGGTTCATCCCGACAGCCATTTCTTCAAAAGAATGTGACTGTGAGAAGCGTAAAGCTTTTTTGGCTCTTCGAGTAAAACTTAATAGCTTACGAGATTTTCGAAACTCATTATATAGCTTACGACATTTCGGAGTCAATGCTTCAACTTTTGCAACAGTTCTTTTGGTGTGTTTCAGTTTCTGAATTATTTTTGGATCTGAAATTAGTATTTTTGTAACAATTAACTAATAATTGAAATGTAAATTATTATATAACTATTTTATCATGAGTATTGCTGCGCAGCCCCACAGTGTTATATTCTATTGGAACATATTTTTGGGATAAAAAGTAGCCTAAGTTTATTAACTACCTTTATACCCAATGTTATCTAAATCTTTTCAGCAATTTTAGTGTGAAGGAATTACAAGTACACACAAGAATTTTAATTTTTATAATATTAGTGAGATGAGATCTAATCATTATAATAATACCTGATGGTAATTGTTTTTGAATTACAGGATCATTTATATCTTTCAAAAGTCCATCTGTAGATGTAGAAGGAAACACGTCTGGAAAATAAAAAGAAGTGTCTTAATTGAGATTTGTGGCACTGTATATAATTGTGGTATAGCACTCCTCTACACATTGAGACATAGGAAATATTTGACCATTCAATTCTGCCATTTACTTGTGCAAAATCACTAGTATGCTCAGTAATTATTAGTACTTGAATGAAATAAACATGTCTATTACATATTATGTAAAAAAAAAAAAATTGGTACTCAAAATCGATTAGTAACTGACAGAGTATTCTCTATTATGCCACAAGGGAAAAAACAATTGCAAAATATTATGATAAAAATTGTAAAACCACCAAAAATTACAGATTTTTCATCAAACAAAACAAGTAATTGCTTGGGGTTTTATAATATTAGTGGGATGTGCATAATCCTATTACTAAATTACATTATATACAATAATTTAAGCATTTTTAACCTGTAGACTTCTGCATTTCATCAAAATGCGATTTGCAATAACTGTGATCAGAATGCATTTTCTTTGCATATTGGTGTTCAAGAGTATGGTCCGGTGCTGTAAAATAAAAATACAAAATCAGTATGATGAAAAATTTCGAGAAAATACAAATAAACAAATACAACGGGTAAGCTTAAACGTACCAGCAGTTTCGGTAGGATTCAGTGGTATCCCACTGAGTATTTCAGTTTCAAGAAATAGAGTAGGATATGCAGTGGCCAGAAGACGTGACTTCTGAGTCACGAAACGTGGTTCAAAATGTTTGTGGCACACTTGTAGACTGCCGAAATCACCTTTCTGTCGCAAAGATTCGCAGTTAATACTGTCAAGCCACTTTTGGAGTCTTTTCACGCACTTCGGAAATTTGTGTAAAATAGCGTCCTGTCGCGAACTTACACAACCCGGCACAGAACACTTGAAGTACATCTTGATTTGCTCAAGAAAACAGTTGATTACTATAAATGTGGAACAGAAATATACGGAAAATACGACGCAACTACTTCGCTCAAAGTAAGCAAGCAATCTATTTTGAGGTTATATTTTTCACCGGTTTCAATGACATTAAAATAAATATGGCGGTGTGCTGGCGGGTGGTGCGGGGAGTATAAATGTCAAACATCATTTTGCTATGCGTCTAGTTTTTTTTATAGGCAGATTACGGCCCGTGGACGGGATCACAGACGTATTAGGGATGCTACGCATCAGACGGTGAACTGCCCTAGAGGAAAAATCACATTACGGATTTGCAGTAATAGAATATGACGTCTGTTTTTTTTTTTAATTATACGCTTTTATCATGTGCCGTGGGTCAGGACTTTTCACCCAGTTTTAAAAAAAACGGAGACTAGTCTTTTAAGCCGCTTTACTTTTTAACCGACTTCAAAAAAGGAGGAGGTTCTCAATTCGTCTGTATATATACACACATCAAAAGTGTCTAGGGATCAACATATATTTTTGCAATAACTTTTCTCCTGATTGATATTAATTAAAATTTTCTTTAAGGATTCATCAAATAAAGTGTTTTCGTTTGTCACAGTAACGATAAACCAAGTCACCTTTGCATTAATAAAGAAATTTGCCATTTTCCTAATAAAGGGATTTTTGACATTTGAACCACTAACACAAAAGTTCGAAAAAAAGACTGAAATAACAGTTTTCTTTAAAATTTTATTGGGTAACTTAAACAATTAATAATCCGTGTTTCTACCGCGAACACTAACAACACAAGAACATCGGTTTGGCATACTCAAAATGAGTTCATCCAAATCACGCTGTGGAATGGCCGCCCATGTTCGTTGCAACAACAAAAAAAGGTCTTCTTGCGACTGGATACCCTCCATATTCGGCAGAGCTCTTCTCTGTAGCATATCCCATGCATGCTCAATCGGGTTCAAGTCTGGCGACTGAGCAGGCCAGGGCAGGACATTGATGTTAGCTGCGGCGAGAGTCTGTCTTACAACTCTTGCGGTGTGCGGTCGTGCATTATTACCTGTTGTATTTCCTAAAGTTTTTTGTTTATTTTTTAGTTCTGTATCTTAATAGTATATTTTATTATTTTAAATGTTATACTAATTACACACATATTTACACACACCTGAACTGTCCACAAACACGTATACCTACTGTGCCTAAAAACCTCACCATGAACAATAACACACATGTCTCACACACTCAATTTAGTACTCATTCGTCATCCTGTCGTTGTTATCCCTTTAGACAGAACATAAAATTACGCGAAATAGTTTCATACATTGACAGTCTGCGCAATTTAATATTATTTTTATTTGTTTTTTTAAATGGATAATTTAGTAAAGACAATAAATGATATAGATACATTTGAAATAGCGAGATCTATTGCTTGTAACTGTAACGAGGTTACAAAGCATTACAATATAAACAGAACTGATCTTACAATCGTTTCTCAAAATATCCGAAGTATATATTGCAATTTTGATGATTTTATTATAAATTTATCCAGTTTTACTTTTGAAACGGATGTCATCGTTTTGACTGAATGCCGTCTTAACCGAAGTAAACCCTTACCTAGTTTAAATAATTATAATACCTATGCTACTGCTTGTCAACAAAATCAAAACGATGGTGTGGTCGTTTACGTAAAAAATACACTAAAATCTAAAGTTACTGAAGTAAAATTAGCTCAAGCAACGTGTTTACAGTTAAATATATTAAATAATACCATTTTATGTATTTACCGCTCTCCCTCGAATACAAATGCGGAAACCTTTACGGACTCGCTGTCTTTACATTTGGACACCCTCACTGCCCAAAAAAATATTATAATTACGGGAGACATTAACATTAATATTATATCTAAGCCCATGGAAAGAACTTATGAATATAAAAACAGGACGTACTATCTTAACACATTGGCAGCCTATGGTATTCTCCCTTGACATACTTTACCTACCAGATTAAATAACTGCCTCGATCACATTATGCTAAAAATAAATAAGAAAAAGGTTTCTGCATCTATTGCTATATTACATACCACTACAACTGATCATTTTGCAACTATGTTAATATTAGCTAAGTTAAAAACCTGTCAATTTGCATGTAAAACAAACACCGTAATTAATTTTGAAAAAGCACTTAAATATCTTAAAGAAAAAAACATTCCGAACTACTTTTTTGTGATGACCCTAATTTAATAGTAGATGGTTTAATTAATAAAATTGTGGAGTCAGTAAAAGAAAATACAATTATTATTAAAATCCCTAAAAGTAAAAGAATTATAAAGCCGTGGATCACACCGGGTATCTTAAGATGTATCAGAAATCGGAATAAGCTGCAGAAACAGGCCCGTGATAACCCTAACGATGATGTAAAAAAAATTATATTTACGCGTTATAGAAACTTTTGTAACAACCTTATAAAAAAACTTAAGAGAAAATATGATAGGACATTACTTGCTAATTCTATTAATAATAACAAACTACTTTGGAAAAATATAAAATCTATAACATACACTAATAAATCTAAATCTACAAACACGGAATTAACCTATTTGAAATCAACCCCATTAGAATCAGCTAATTACATCAATGATTATTTTTCTAATATTAGTAAGAAACTAGCTAATGAAATACAATCTAAATTAAATGACAACGATCTAAATAATTACCTTAATAACCTACCAAGTCAGCCTCAATCTTTTGGCCTCCTAGAGGTAGATCTTGACGAAGTAAATAATATAATTACTAATCTAAAATCTGATAGTGCCCCGGGATGGGATAATATCACAACCAAATACGTTAAATATATAAAACATGAAATAATTCCTATTATAACACATTTAGTTAACCTATGCTTTAAAAAGGGCATTTTTCCCACTTCATTAAAACAATCAATAATAACTCCTGTGTATAAGAATGGGGATAGAGAAGATATCAGTAACTATAGGCCTATTTCTGTATTACCTGTTTTAGCCAAAATCTTAGAAAAGCTTTTAAATACTAGATTAATCAATTATTTGACTAGATATAATATAATATCCCCGTCTCAATTTGGATTTCGGCAAGGTATATCAACGGAAGATGCAGTAACATCCTTAAGCTCACTTATTACTGAACAACTTGACAAATCACAAAAATGTTTATCTATTTTTATAGACCTAAAAAAGGCCTTTGATACAGTCTCTTTCCCTATTCTTATGAAGAAGTTAGAAAAAATTGGAATTCGGGGTATACAACTTTCTATATTTAAAGATTATTTAACAAATAGAAAACAAAAGGTTAAAATGGGGCTATGTACTAGTGAGAATGTTGACGTAACGTGTGGCGTCCCTCAAGGTAGTGTACTTGGCCCTACCCTCTTTTTAATATATATAAATGATTTATGTAATTTAAATATAAAAAACGCTAAAATTTTTTCATATGCCGATGACACCGCCATTGTCTTAAAAGGTGTTTCTTGGAATGAGGTTAAAGCTAATGCAGAAGAAGGAATGACTCAGATTACAAAGTGGCTGAATAATAATCTCCTCACTCTTAATACGTCTAAGACTAACTATATCTGCTTTAGTATATATAATAATACCCAGCCATGTCCAGACTTTAAGATACAAATACATGAATGTGCTGACACTGGAAGTACTTTATGTAGTTGTCCAACAATAAATAGAGTAAACGAGACTAAATATTTAGGTGTTATGGTTGACAATAGATTATCCTGGTATCCTCAAATCGAACAGATTGGTAGTAGGATTCGTAAATTTATTTGGATGTTTAAATCTCTCAGACATATAGTCCCAAGGAATGATTCAAATGTCCCTGGTTCCCAGAAAAATCTTTTAAATCAAATATATATAAGCTTGGTACAGAGCATTATAGTGTATTGTATTTCTATTTGGGGTGGGACTTATAAAACACGTTTTTTGGAGGTGGAAAGAGCTCAGCGTGGTTTGATAAAATTAATGTATTTTAAAAATAAGCGTTTCCCTACTGAATTGCTGTATAAATCGAGTAACTTACTGTCTATTCGCAAATTATATGTAGTACACACGATTCTAAGGAAACATAAAACCTTAACTCCAATATTAGGAATCAAAGATAAAAGAAGAAAAGACGTAGTGGCAGTTGTTCCTTCTACAAAAACAGTGTTTGCGAGTATGCAAAGTGTAAAACGCTCATCTAATTTATATAACAAAGTAAATAAACAGTTACAAATTTATTTGAAATCATATAATGAGTGTAAAAAAATATTGATTGCATGGATTAAAACTTTAAGTTACGAGGAAACGGAAGCACTACTGAGTGTAAACTAAATACCTAGCACCATTTATCTGATTGGACACAAATGCACACTACGCGTACTACTACACAAATCATACATCTATACTCAGACATGAAACATATATACCTACACACACGCACACTCACACACACTCACACACACATACATAGGTACATCCACACAGGCACATATGACACTTTAATTTTTATTCTTTACTTTTCTCCTCGTAATTGCACTTTATAATGTACATATTTAATTTAACATGATGCTATGGAAGAGCGGAGGTCTCTGACACAGGCATCTATATATGCCTAAAAGAGATTTCCAGGAACTATGTTTTAAATGTAATAATGTTAAAGTAAATAAAGATATTTTCATTTTCATTTTCATTTTTCATTATCATGCATTAACTGAAATAAGGGACCGATTTGCACTTGTAGAGGAACGATGACGTCTGATACAATCGTCTCAGCATAAATTTGAGCGTTGAGGTTGCCTCTGATCCAAATCAACTCAGTTCTTCCGCCGATCCAAATACCCGCCCATACCATGATGGTTCCACCACTATAAGGATGGACTTCCTGGCAGGATTTTAATCGCTGTTGGCGTCCAGGGGTTCTCCAGTGACGTATACGTCTTGTATCCGGTCTCATACCAAAACGAGACTCATCAGAAAAGCACACGAAACGCCATTGTTCTTCTGCCCAATTTCTGTGTTCAAGAGCCCATTGATATCGAATCCTACGATTGTGCATTGCTATAGGTGGTACCCGTAGCGGTCTTCGGGAATGAAGGTTCACTTCATGCAAGCGGTTTCTGACTGTTTGGTCGCTAATTAAGTTCCCTGAAGAGTGATGAAGCCTCACGGCTAACATCATGGCAGTTATTGTTGGAGCTCTTCGAGTTAAGATTTGAATATATCGGTCTTGTCTCCGTGTGGTGCAGCGATACCGTCCTCCATGGCGCTCCGCCACGGTACCAGTGCTTCGGTAACGTGTCCAAAGTCGACTGATAACACTCTGACTTGTATTCAGAGCTAAAGCCACAGTACGTTGCCGGGAACCAGCTTCTATCATTCCCACGGCTCTGAGCATTTCTTCCCTGCTTAAATGACGTCGCCGCTCCATAATAACGTTGGTTTTAATCAGTAGTAGGGAAACAGTAGCACTAATAATGTCTTCAATGCGTTGTATGTTTTTATAGGGAAAATATTGACAGCTGATTTTCATCTTTTACTCGAATTTGATTCACAGTTCCTGATTCAAATTATGAAATGCACCAAAAAGGATCCATATAAATTTATAAAATCATAAATTTATTACAAAGCCACATCTCAATCTCAAGAAATCCGCTTAAAAATGCTTGATCCCTAGACACTTTTGATGTGTGTATATATTTTTTTTTCGTATTCCTATTCCATTTTTCTTTAATATTTCATATTCAGGATTAGAATAAAATACAATATACATAATTGAAATTATTTTTATTCTTTGTAAAAAAAAATAAGGTAAGTAACTTTGTAAATAAGGTTAATACTTTGGTCAGGATGTGACTCTCCGGGTAGTTTTTAGTTAATTCATTTGTTTGATAAACTGTCTCCATTTATAATAGCGGCTAGTTAAATATTATTAAAGAATGGGTTAATGCCATGGTCGAGATGTGGCTTGTCACAGCTTTTTAGAGATATGTTTGTTTGTCCAATAAATTGGCATCGTTAACAGCATCAAAGGGACCATCGCAGAGTGTACAAATTCCAACTGAAACAAAAGAGTGGCATGCTTTAGTATTTTGTATCACACACAATTACCAGAGAGAGAAGATAAGAGAACCTAGTGCAAAGTGAATAATTCCGGTTAATTATGATTCTATCTTATTTTTACAGTAATTAGTTTTCAGCACTTGCAGATTTATTAGCCTAGCCTAATAGTATGGAACTGTCCTACTACAGCACAAAATTTACATCATTATCATCGGAGTAAATGAGGACAAATTAGGTACAATAATCAATACATATAAAATTACTTGTCCTGACTGACTGACTGACTGACTGACTGATTCATCAACGCACAGGCCAAACCGCTGGACCTAGAAAGCTTAAATTTGGACAGTAGGTTCTTTTTATGACGTAAGCATCCACTAAGAAAGGATTTTTGAAAATTCGACTCCTAAAGGGGTTAAATGGGGTGTTTTCTTTTGTATGAAACTTTGTATTGTATGGTTCAATTGACTTGAAATTTACTGGAAAGATTCTTTGAATAAAATAAAGAAATACGTGTTTCGGGATTTTTTAAAAACAACCATTGGGGGTGCGCTAGGGGTTGGTAAACTTTGTATGGGAAATAATTATTACTTGGTTCAATTGATTTAAAAGTTGGTGAAAATACCCTCAAAATAAAATGATTGAACACGTATTTTTTTTATTTTTCAAAAAATCTACCCCTAAAGAGGGATAAGAGGGCAAAATTTATAATCTATATTATTAAAAGAACAGGCTTTTTTTCTAGAAATCACCGTACATTCAAAAAAATTTTAAGTAGAATCATGAAATTTGAAGGTGAACAATAAGAACGAACTCGACATTTCACACTTAATTAGGTCAAATGGGCTACCAAAGTGTGTATGGTTAAAAAAAAAATCATCACACAGACACGAAACTTTGTCAGTATACTGAGCAAAAGAAATAAAGAAACACGTATTTCATAACTTTAAAAAAAAACGACCGCTAAAGGGGTGCATTCGCATGGTGTTTGAGTATGAAATGCGCATAAAAAAATCATGCTGTATTGATGTAACTTTGCGAATACATTTATCACCGCAAATGCAAATCCATGTGCCAATAATATTGTTTTGATTATCAACCCCTAAGAGGTTCTAATTGGGGTCCAAAAAATGATTTTTGAACTACAGCCAATACTTAATTTATGTATTGCACACAAGAATCTAACATACCTATTCCGGCAAAAACAACCCTTAAGTTAATTTCATGGATTTGAAGTTTGCACAACTAAGGTTTTCTATTTAATGCTATAATGCAGGTAGAGTAAACACCAAGTCGGTAAATAAACTCAACACAACAATTGAAGAAACGAATTTTTGGATTTTTTTCTAAACCTTGATCCAATTCGAACCAGTTCTATGCAGTTTGATAATCCGGCTTGATTCATCTCGATCCAGTTTGTTTCACCTTGACCCACTTTGACCCACCCAGACTTAACTATTTCGATCCACCTCGGTTCATCTCGATCTACATCGATCCACCTCGATCCAGCTCGAATCAGTTCGATACAGCTTGATAATCTGGCTTGACTAATTTTGGTCTATATTGTTTCATATTGACCCACTTCGACCCACCTTGACTTATATTGATCCGCGTTGGTCTATCGCGATCCACAATCCACATTGATTCACTTCGAATTACCTCGGTCCAGCTCGCTTTAGCTATATCGAACTCAAACCAGCTTTATCCTGCTTGATCCAGTTTGATCCGGCTCAAACCAGTTTTATTCAGCTCAATCCAGTTTGATCCCGTTTAATCGAGTTTGATGCAGTTTGATGATCCGGCTTGACGCAACTCAATCCACTTTATTCCAACTTGACCCACTTCAAACCACCTTGAGTTATCTCGATCCCCTCAATTCATCTAGATTCACATCGATCCACCTCGATCCAGCTCGAATCAGTTCGATACAGCTTGATAATCTGGCTTGACTAATTTTGGTCTATTTTGTTTCATATTGACCCACTTCGACCCACCTTGACTTATATTGATCCGCGTCGGTCTATGTCGATCCACAATCCACATTGATCCATCTCGATTTACCTCGGTCCAGCTCGCTTTAGCTATATCGAACTCAAACCAGCTTTATCCTGCTTGATCCAGTTTGATCCGGCTCAAACCAGTTTTACGTTTAATCGAGTTTGATGTAGTTTGATGGTCTAGCTTGGCTCATTTGGATCCACTTTATTCCAATTAGACCCATTTCAAACCACGTTGACTTATATCGATCCATCTCGATTAACTTCGATCCATCTCGCTTTAGCACGTTTCACCTTAATCCTGCTTAATCCAGTTTGATCCAGCTCAAACCAGTTTTATTCAGCTCAATCCGGTTCAATTAAGTTCGATACAGTTTAATGATCCAGCTTGGATCATATCAATCCACTTTATTCCAACTTGACCCATTTCAAACCACCTTGACTTATATCGATCCACCTCGGTCCATCTCGATCCACATCGACCCACCTCGATGTACTTTGATCCAGCTTGGTTTTGCTCAAGTCACCTTGATCCTGCTTGATCCGGTTTGATCCAGCTAAAACCAGTTTTATTTACTTGAATCCGGTATGATCCGGTTCAATGCAATTTCATGGTCGTGTTTGGCTTAACTCAATCCACTTTATTCCATCTTAACCCACTTCAAACCACCTTGGCATATCGATCCACCTCTGTCTATCTTGATCCACATCGATCCACTTCGATTTACCTCATGATCATAATTGATCCTGCATGATCCAGTGTAATCTAGCACAAACCAGTTTTTATTCAATTCAATCCGTTATTACTCGGTTCAATCAAGTTTGATGCAGTTTGATAATCCGGCTTGACTCATCTCGAACCAGTTTATTTCACTTTGAGCTACTTCGACCCACCTTGACTTATCTTGGTCTACCTCGGTCCATCTTGATCCACATCGATCCACCTGTATTTACCGAGGTAAATGATCCAGCTCGCTTTAGTACGATGATCCAGCTCAACCCAGCATAGGCAGCAGGCAAAAGAATTTTCAAAATGGGATGAGTAATTCCGAAGATTACCCTTAGATTACACATACTTACAAACACACAAACATACAAAAATACAAATTTAAACCCTTTACAGTATTAGTATAGAAGTGTTAGATACATAAAGTTAGACAGTATAGAAGTAGGGAGGAAGTAGGGAGTAGGATTTCTTATCAATTGTAAAACAAAGTCACGGTACTATTTTCAACAATGACGAAATTCCATTCTTACTTTCATTCCCTATTTGAACCCCTTCAATCTTTTTGTTCGGGATAAAAAGTAGCCTATGTCCTTTCTTAAGGTCTAATCTGTCTCTGTACCAAATATAATCGAAATCGGTTCAGTGGTTTAGGCGTTAAAGCGTAGCAGACAGACAGAGTTACAAAAATACAGGCTATGTCATCAAGTATGTATATTTGATGAAATGACACATAATAGGTCCAGGTTTAATAAAAGTGTAAACAATATTTTTAAAAACCTTCATCCTTAATTTAATACGCGTTTTACTTACAAAACCAACGCGGGCGAAGCCGCGGGCTACAGCTAGTTATTTTATACTTTTAAAGTCAGTTCGTTTTTTTTTCAAAAATATTTTATAGATCCATGCATCCAACTTGTCACTGGCGAAATCATATTTTTGTGAGTCTCCTCCTTAGAGAAAGAAACCAATAGAGAGCTGGCACTTTCTTTCTCATTCGCGCAAGAAAAGAATGCATTTATATATGTGATAGAAAGAAACAGAGCATATGATTTTTTGTCCCTCAGCGTGTGTTCAGTACCTTTTTTTTTTGACGCTGGGGAAATCTTCCAAAGATCCCCGGGAGCTGTGGGGCTCGACCGGGGTATGTGGGATTCTAACCCACTAAAACCCCCGCGGCTGTCGCATCGGCACATGAGAGGGGGGACCCCAGGGCTCTCCGGTGGGATCTGCACCAGGGGCCCCTCAGTGCCTTGCCTTTGAGTCCGCGGGGGCGCATTGTAGCCCACCGGGAACCTGACACGGTACTCACGGAGACGGGGGTCGCAACCCCGCCTCCGTCCTCCTCGGAGTCGCCGCCGTACTCAACGGACGCTCAAAGGGCCCACAGCCAGAGCGTCCAGCGACTCCGAAGGGTGTGTTCAGCACCTGGCGCAACGCCGTGCCGCGGCGCGGCGGGCGGTGCGCCAGGTATGTCTTCGAGTACTCATGAAATTTTCTCGTTCACAATCTAGATTTGGAGTTCTAGATTGAATTGCATTATGAAATATCGTTTAAACTACTTATTAGACGCATTTGAATAAATATCCATAACGTGTATTATGTGTACGAATGATTATTTTCTGTCCTTATCGGCGGCACGCTAGCTAGATGTCTTGTTATATTCTGTCTACGGTCTCCTCCAAGAAGGTCTCCTATAAGAACATCGTCTATGAAGAAGAAGAAGACCATGCTGCCGCACAATTTATAAACGCAGTAAGTACCACTTACTGCGTTTATGGTTGTATTAGATATTAGAGATGCTGACATTACAATCTATAAGAATCAAAAACCCGTTTTTTTCTATCTTTATTAGAAAGGCCAAAACATATTATCATACATGCAGTAAAGCGCAGATTTTAGGTTTCTGTACATAGTATAATCGCAGTATGAGCACTTAATAACTTAATATTACGTGAATACTCATACTTACTGAATTTGCAACATAACAGTTATGCAGTATGTGCCATTTGCGTCATTCTTGTTATGTTTCTACAATTATTAATTTAATCTTGCACATAGTATAAGCGCAGTAAGTTCACTTAAATCACTTAAAGATATACTTCCATACTAAAAACAGATGACTCGTACTTAATATGAATGCAGTAATTACAATATTATACTGCGTACATATTAAGGTTCTCTGGACTGTTGTAAAACTGCAACATGTTATGAACGCAGTAACAGACAATTACGGCATTTATGGTACGTGCGCGCATTTCTTTACCTCAAATGGATTATTATTTTAATACGAAAAACAACATATGACTATCACTTTCTTTCGGAAGAGTTATCAAAAATACCAGTTTGCAAAAAGTTTTTCCTTACTACATTAGGCTTTAAACCAAGCAACGATAGAAGAGTTTTATCAGGTAAAATAAACTAACTTTAACGTTTGACTAGCTATCTAATACATTTCATATAATTTCAATATAATTTAGAATCATTTCATTATAAAGACAATTACGGCATTTATGGTACGTGCGCGCATTTCTTTACCTCAAATCGATTATTATTTTAATACGAAAAACAACATATGACTATCACTTTCTTTCGGAAGAGTTATCAAAAATACCAGTTTGCAAAAAGTTTTTCCTTACTACATTAGGCTTTAAACCAAGCAACGATAGAAGAGTTTTATCAGGTAAAATAAACTAACTTTAACGTTTGACTAGCTATCTAATACATTTCATATAATTTCAATATAATTTAGAATCATTTCATTATAATAATTATTAGTATTAACTTTATTTAATTTCAGTATTATAGAAGTCAGTTAGTGATCAGAAAAATAAGAAGGGATCTTATACAAAAACAAAAAATTTTGACAAGAATATTATAAAAGAACATACCTATAATAAAATACAGACCAATGATATCTCATTACGGACGGGAACATGCAATCGCCTATACTTGCCCAGTGATATTACTATAAAATCTATGTGCGAGGACTTTTGTTCCGAATATCCAGATTTTAAGGTTTCCAGAAAGGTGGTGGTGGTTCATGAAGAATGCGAAAATACCGAGAATGGACAAAGCCAATACAAAGCCGCAATTTTCTGTCCAAGAATCATAGCTTACGCCAACACCATAGCTTGAGCATTTGCAAATTATGACATAAATAGGTCCTTTTTAGATTTTTTTCTTAAAAACTGGTTATCAAAAATACATTTTTATTCAAGTAAACGTATTTATCGAAACTTTATCTAACGTTTCATATTTTTTCTATACAGATTAAATTTACAGTTATTGTGAACATTTAACTTAATAACAAATAACAAGAATTCAGGTATTTCACCGCTATGAGCACCTTAATGAAAGTTTTGTACCATTGGGCTCAGGCTCAAAACATTTACCTATAGCTATGATTTGGCATGAAACAGTATCAGGAAGACGCCAAGAAGACATTATTTTTGCATATCGTGCCTTCTTTTCTTTTCATCAAGATATTCCAAACGTAGTGCTGTGGGCGGATAATTGTGCGTCGCAAAATATAAAATTTATTTGTGACCTTTTTTATTAGTTAGGTGCTTTCCTAAAGTGATATAACCTACTCATTAAACCTGAGATTGGTGCCATTATGTACCAAGTCAAACAAAATTAGTCTGTGATTTATTAAATACAGAAATTTCAGCAATTATTTGTAATCCTTGTTTACTTTACTCATTGCTCATTTGGTAAATTTCAACGTAAATGCGATATTGACATATGATAAACGCAGTGTAATTGTAATATTACTGTGCAGTAAGAGTTTTGTTGAGTTATTTCATTTCATGTTCCTACTCATAAATGCAGTAACCTGTAAAAATACGGCATGTATGTTATGTTGTGAAATCTACCATTACATTGAATCATCTAACATATGTGCCGTAAGTACAGGAAACTACAGATAAATGCAGTAAGCAACACTCATACTGCATTCATGTGTAGTTAAGTATCGTGTGAAAATTATGTGAATTCATATCATGAACAGTTTTTTAAATATTTTATACACAAAATATTAACTAAAAAGCAAAAACCCAATACCAAGTTCATCTTCTTAATTTGCTCTTTGCGCGCATATTTATATTTTTACTAATTTTTGAGTAACAATTAATTTGCAGGCAACAAAAAGAAAAATTTCAAGTTTGACCGCGTTTTTCTCGAAACCGTTCCCATGTTCTTTACTGCGTTTATAAATTGCGCGGCAGCATGCATGGACGGGTTTGACGTTTGGCGCATGTTTGACAGCTAGCCTTCCTCATGTCACAGCGTTTTGCTTTTGGTACCTATTTTGATTTGTTGATTTGTTAGATTTGTCTTGTTCTTGCGAAAAATTGTTTTTACTGCGATTTTCACAGTGGATATGTTATTGTTTCCATAGAAAGTGGTATAAATTAGATATAAAATGATAACGCTTAATAGAAAATTGAAAAAGGAGCCCACAGAGCCTAGTAATGGTGTAACTAACGAATCTGTGCGAAGGATATCAGTGAGGGACAAGTTGTTAATAAAAGAGGTTCAAGAGATGAATGAGAACCTCCCGGCTACGTGTAGTGTACACTTCGAGGACCCTAATATGTTAAACGAGTTTATTCTGACGGTGGCCCCTGACGAAGGCTACTGGCAGAATGGCAAGTTTCAGTTTAGTGTGTTTGTTACTGAAGATTATAATATGGCTGTAAGTATCATCTTAATAATTCGTTAATTGGTTAGGCAAAAGGTGCAGGTTTTTCATCCACAGATCACCTGAACTTGCTTCCAAAGAAATCTTAAAATTCAATATATTATTTTATATTATTTTTCTTTTAATATTTGAATTATCAATATATCCTATACTCCAAAAATATGACTTTTATTTTGCTCTATAGTCCAACTATTGTTCTAGAATAGGTTCGCCAGAACAAGTTCTGTATTTTGTATCAAATATCATTAAATAATTGTTAGTATTTTAGGTAGCCTATAAAAAAAAAATGAAATGGATGAAACTCAAAGTTAATGGCTGAACTGGATTCCTATTCCAACACCCAACCAGCCAGTCTGTGGGGGGTCTATTGATGCATTAAATATATAGTAATGTATTCTTTCTGACTGACTGAACACTCAGTGATAACAAGTGAAGTATACATTGTTACGTGAACAGTAACGTTGGACGTCACTGTTACGTTTGCCTGACGGCTAGGTACAAGAAATAAGTACAACAAGTGAAATTACAAGTTGTTTATTGAATCGACAATAAAAAAAAATATGTTAACCCGGCAGGAAGTTAAATTTTCACTAATAAAATTGAAACTCTATAGTCTCTAAAAAATCGCACTAGAACCAATCTCTAAGGTCTCTAAAATAAAGTCAAACACACGGGTGTGGATTCGCGGCACAGGGAAGTTATCTGGTCGGAACAATAAAATAGTGCAGGGCTTAACTTTTGGCCGTCCAAGTCCTCGACGCTTGGGGGTCTTCGGTAGTGCCTTAAGCCGACACTCGGTTACTTGAAGGGCACCGGTGGCTCGAGTGATACAGTGCAGCCTGAAGCGTCGCCGCTTGTACAGTTAATCTGTACGGTGAACGGTGGAGTCCCAACGGTGAATGGTGTAACGGGGAACTCCAAGCGGGCACGGTGTAGTCCCAACAGTGAACTCCAAACTCGGGGAACTCCCAACGGTGAATTTCAACGGGGAACGGTGAACCCCTAACGATGCAGCCCTAGCAGTGCAATCCTAGCGGTGCAATCCTAGCGGTGCAATCCTAGCGGTGCACCCCCAATCCTGGAATGCGTCGACACATCTTCTGTAGCGCGAAAGATCCGATGCCCTGGCACTAGTGTGACCAGATATGGGCGTCGGTATCTTTCGCAAATCTTTCGAAAATTGTTTCCGATGTTGACACAGAACATTGCCATATATGGCGCTGTGAGCGCTAATACTAGTTGCGTCGCGCGGCTTCGTTACGATAATAGAAATATGGTATTGCGGTTGTTTGTTCGTAAAGTTTTTTATTTTACTATTTAATGATTCTACGTTGTTACAACGTAACAACATTTACAGCTCTATTTCTGTCTTTTGAGTTCATTTTGCAATATAAATAACAGATATTCGCCTTTTAGGATTATATTCTTAGTGTAGGGTTCATAATTATCTGTTTAACTGCCACATACAGTTATTACATGATCTTCTTCTTTTCGTATCGACAACAGATGCAATCATACCCTGCCCTCCCAATACTTTGCCACCCGCACTGCGTTTTCTGTAGCATGTAATAGTTCCTGAATTGTACAGGAGTCAGTGCACGCTGGACAGGACAACAAATGGGCCATACTTTGTGGAGAGAACCCACACTCACAAACAGCTGAGTCATCATATCCCCACCTAACTAGCTATTTAAACTCTTCCAAGTTAGCCATGGTAGATTATAATAAACTGCAATATAATCCGTAAAATTAGTTTAATTTCAAAGTTATTTAATGAGATCCTTATTATGTATATATATGTATTACAATCTACATATATTGAGAGAGAATGATTAATTTACAGTCTCTAAGTGCAAAAGTTACATCTTTATTACCTATGTCTCTAGAAAGATAAAATATATGATCAGATTAATTTATTATGATAGAGAAGGTATCTCTTGGTTTAGATGCAACATTATAATTATACAATGTGCTAATGAATAAATGAAAAACCTTTAAGCAGTTTGTTTAGAATCAAGATTGTAACTGATTACACTTCTATTTAATATATAAGTTAAGAGAGCAGAGACATGCAAAGTGTAAAAGTTTGGCAGTATGGCACAATATGCAGGTGGTAAGAGGTTATTAACCTCCAGTGAGTGCATGTGTGTGTCATGCATGTATATAGAGTTATGAACAAACAAAATAGATTTCAAACAAAAGAAGACAAACATTTCTAACAATAATCTATGAATAAAATAAGTATGCTGAATCAACAATTGAAACATATTACAATAACACATTGTATATTACTAACTCTGTGTGATTGGTAGGACTCTTCTCAATATTGTCATCTGTTAGAGTATCTCCTTAAAAGCAAATGCACCAGCACTTATTTAATTTTCCAGCCTCCCAAAGTGAAGTGTCTCACCAGTCTTTGGCATCCGAACATAAATGTAGATGGTGATGTATGTTTATCACTGTTGAGGCAAACATCTATAGACGAGCATGGCTGGGCACCAACACGCAGACTCAAGGATGTGGTGTGGGGACTGAACTCATTATTTACTGTAAGTTATTAACTTTTGTAGATTTAAGTTGCTAAGTGCAGCAGTTAAACTGCACTCACAAACTAGTTTTAGAAATCTGATTATTTTATATTATAGTGGGTAGTGGAGAAATTGATTACCTCATACCATTAATAAAACATACAGTATTTGACATAATCAGAATAAAAATATGGCTTAGAATTCATGCATTACCATTAATTCTAAGCCATTTTTTTTTTAAATTAAGGATCTATGTCATTTGAGTACATACACTTCTGGAAGTTAATTAATGATTGTGAAGATATGCATCCTTTTTAGTATCTTATCTGTTCTTTAATAAAGTATAAAATTCCCATAGAAAGATATTTTTAAGGTTGCCTGGAAGAGTTCGCTTTTAACAATAAGGCCGCCCATTGTTGCATGTCTTATTTATTGGTACCTTTTCTTTTAATATCCGTTTTTTGTGCGCTATTAAGAATTGTGTATCTAGCTATCGATCTATCTTTTTCCCACAAATACATATCTAAAGAAAGTAAAGTTACACTGTACCCCCGCCATGCACCATGGTACCAAGTTTTAGAGTCTACCATTGTGATAACGGAAACTTGCATTGGTGCAGTGTGTCTATCAAAACGTATTTTTTTAACACATAATAAATTATTACAGGATCTCCTAAACTTCGAGGACCCATTAAACATAGAAGCGGCCGAAATGTACAATAAGAACAAAACCGAATTTCAAGCCAAAGTGCAGGAATACATTGGCAAGGGAAAGAGATGAAACCACACACACTAAGTGATTGTAAATTAGAGAGGATTGAATGTGATCAGTTGTATTGTGCATAGGACTATTCAGTATGGGATGTTAACCTTAATTGTATAGTCTTTATCATCATCATCATCAGTAGCCGAAAGACTGCCCTTAGAAGGGAAAGCATAATTTTGAATTTTGATTTTAATTGGCAGGGAATAATTTTATAGTCAAATAATGACAATCTAATATATATTTAAGGCATGCTATTAGGCTCAATTCACACCATTTATAGTTTAAAATTCTTTCACACTGAAAGTGCACTGCCGACCGCTGCCATCTTTGTGTGTATTGAGCCTTAGGGTTATTTTTATAGCCCCTACCCTGATGCAAAAACGAGGTATCATAATGTTTGATGCTTATGTCTCCCTTTCAGTACATCTGTTAGATATGTCAGTGGTCTCATAACTCTTAAACCAATGGACTGATTTGGATGCAGGATTTTTAAGGCGGTTTTATGGTATTTCCCCATACACGGAAATTAATGTAATTAATGTTTTTTAGAAGATTGTTTTGTCCCGGATTTTTTCAACTTAAAATGAATTTTATGCTAGTTGAGATAGAAATGATTGTAAATAATTAAATAATGTAGTCTGCGTTGATTAGCTACGCCCTAATAATATGTACAGAAAAAAGAAATGGATTTCCAAATTTGTGCTTCCACTTTAAGTCAGTATGTTTATAACAGTAGTCATTTAAATATTTATTATAATTAAAATTTAAATAAACGTCATATCGTCGTTGTCAAACCAAAATCTGCTATGTGCAAAAATTCTATTTTGAATTAACGAGTAAAAACATTTTCTATAAAATTTTATATGAATTGATATTTGTCAAATAGTATCACATAGCAGATTTTGTTTGACAAAAATCTAGCTGCGGCACATAGCATATTTTAAAAAGTGGTAATAGATCGTCGTACAGTGCTCATAGACACATAACAGTTTTGTTATACGGTCGATAGGGCTGTGAACTATACGAAAAGGTCAAAAACTAAAAATCTCAAAAAGTGCACATAGCAGATTTTGGTTTGACAACGACGATATGCCACTACTGAACTAAGGCATACCTATTACGTCATATCTGTGCTTCAGAGGGAACAAATAAAGTCCGTCCCGGTTGTGGTCATCTAGACAGCAGTCGTTAAGCCAAGTCTAGTCTACGATCTTGATCTATGGCCGGGCCATCAATGCAGCGCAAGCACGACTTGAGTCGGTATTTTTCTTATAACTCAAAACACCAGAGTTAGTGCGGTTTCCTTATAAAACCGGATCTCTGTTGTCGTGATTGCTGATTTGAAACACATTTAATTAGCCGTTTTTGTGAAATACCTTAGTACATAAGGAACACTATTAATGTATTCGTCTAAACTTGATACATTAACATAATATAATAAAAATGTGTCGTTTTTCATAGTATATGTATAAGTTGTAGATACTTTTATTATAACACAGCTATTTTTGAAAACTTTATTTAATATTTATTGTCCCATATTGAATGGTTTATGTATTTAATCGTAACTATTTATTTAAATACTATACCAAGTATAATGTAATTCGTGTAATTTTACAATTTATAAAGTATATGGTGACGTAATTCTTTGATTAAACCTTTTATGATCGATCAAAATGATCGACGAGGTGCAACTTAGGAAGTCAATTATGTATAAAATATATAACAATCTGAAAAAATCAGGCACAACGATTTTTTCTTAATTAGTTTTTTGTATCCCCTTGATGGTTGCGGTTAATGAAATAACAGTAGGGTATTTGACTGTCTTTGGAAAACTATCTCAATAATAGCGCCGGCAGTACGATAAGTGATATACCTACGCGATACGACACGCGAACTTTGGCCTTGGGATCTATGATACTCTGGTACTTTTAATAAAGATACTTTCGTACAGAATGGCCCAAAAGGTATGGTCTCTATACATACGTCGCATGCTACCCTGGTAGGTGCTTCTAATCAAAATAAGTACCTATGTCATTCAAGGGTTTTAGTCTGGATACTTTCGTATGAAATCGCAGATGCTGCCGTACCAAGCCATTTCTAAAATGAACAAACAACAGAGGAAAACATGTTCAATCGTCCACGGACAGTTTTGCGTAAAAAGTGTGGCTTCTGTAATATCGAATGCATCCTTTAACTTTCTAATAATAAAGATACGTACAGTGCTAGATACAGTGGTCCCAAATTTTCAGTGAACTATAAGTGGCGCTACTGTAGTGTAGTAGTAGTTTGCGTAGACGCAAATACGTCAAACAGATCGTAATTTTCATATTTCCACCGTCCTTTAGTTCCTATTTCCACCACGCACAGATAAGTGGGTTGAACTATACAGCCACATTCATGGCAGAAGAGGCAGAAGCCCTTTTGTGTGTATAGCTTACATTAAGGCTCAATTCACACCAAGATGGCAGTGGCCGGCAGCGCACTTTCAGTGTGAAAGAATTTTAAACTTTATCTACAATTTTACAAGGATTTCGACGTCGAGGTAGACCAAAGAAACGATGGTGCGATGAGCTGCGAGAGTTTTGTAGGGATTGGAAAACCAATGCTAGAAATAGAGGTGAATGGAAGAACGGAAGGGAGGCCTTTGCCCAGCAGTGGGACAGTGATAAGATAAGATAAGATCTACAATACGTAAAATACCAGTATCGCTTGAAAAACGGGTCTCAAGCGGCGTCGGCGGCGTAATAAAGTTTAAAATTCTTTCACACTGAAAGTGCGCTGCCGGACGCAGCCTGGTGTGAATTGAGCCTAAGAGGTAATTTGGTTAGATAGGATTGTTTGTGCAATAAGTACCGACAATAATGAAAAGAGGTTATCGATTCAATGCTCTTTATTAAGTTCAATTAATACTGGAGCATCATCTACCAATTAGTATAAATAGTAAAAATTTGTATACAAATAAATAAATAAATAGCTTAACAATAACAAAACGGTCGTAACAAATTCATTTTCTTTTTCATTATGACTAGATTATTCGTTTGGTTGATATACAATGTACATGATAATGAAGAGGATGAGAAAGTTTGGTGCACGCTTGGAATTTTAGTAAAATTGTCAAATTGTTTTTTTATTTGTCGTAAAGTGTAGAGTCACTTCAAAACAAATAAAATTACTGGAACTTTACATTTGAATAGTCACGAAACGTGAATTAATTTATATAGTCACGAAATTAGTTCTAAAAGTTCATTTTCATTTTAAAGCAAAATCAAAACCCCGAATCCGTTATTCACGAATTTCCCGCGAAAAACTTGTGTTCCAAGCATCCAAATTTAAAAATAAAACATTCATAATTTAAAACCGCTTCAACGTGAGTTAATACGGTACTGAATTCTTTTTCCCTTGACAATGTTAGTAAAAGTGCAAGCGTGTGATCGTCCTCAATGGCTGGAGAAGTTGGTGAGCAGCTCGTCCTGGATGCTGTTGGAGCGCGTGAGGAGGCGCGCGCTCACGTGCCCGAAGGCGGCGCCCGCCGTGTCCGCCTGCGACGCCTCGAGGGACTTATGCTCGTGGTATTCGTCCGAGAATTCCTGCACAATGGACGTACATTTCGAATCGATATATATTGATCGATTGTTGCCTAAATATCTATCTATCTCATCAGACGAAAGCTCAGAGAAAGTACCAAAAGAGTTAGTATCGCGTCGATTCCCCGAACAAATTTTTCGTGGCACTTTTGCGGGGTGCGGGATGCGAAGTAAACACACACAGATACACTTTCACGCATACCCACACTATAGTAAACTCGCAACACATTCAAAAATATATGCACACAAATAAAGAATGACCTGACCATATGAACAAAAATTTGGCAAAATTTAGCGCATCACGCTCTCTCCAGTGGTATCTCCTCTAAGGACGAAAGTCGTCTACTGCTCTACAAAAGGCTTCTCGCTTAGAAGGGGGTTGCCATAATCCCCAAGCTTGGCAGACGTCTTGGGGTTTTTTATATCAGCAGCCGAAGTGTCGCCTACTGAACAAAGGCTTCCCCTTAGAACGGATTGGTTGCCATAATCCCCACGTTTGGCAGGAGTCTTGTGGATGGCAGTATAGTTGGTAGATAATCCAATAGAAAGACGCTGCTGCCCGTCTACTTGTTTTCCCTTAGACGCCTCTGATGACACGATGAGAGGAGATGGGGAGACCCACTAACCTAACCTATGCCTTCTGAAAAGTAACTTAAACTCAGAGGATTTGTTTATTAAATAAATAAAGGGACCCTCTATAATATCAGTCGCCAAGCAGCAATATATATGCAGGTGTATAGCCCAAGAGAACTGATAACTCATGTCTGGTGGCATGTCTCTCACAAACTCAGTAACTTTAGCATATAGTTAGTATAAGTAATACATAGTGATGAGAAAAAAAAATCTAATCTAATTAAGTATGTCTTAGTTGCATACAACAATGCAATAGAGAAATTTAAGCTCTGATCGAACTATCAACCCGCATAGGATCTATCTACGCGGGGAGCATTCACGGTTATGAAACAAAACAATATTTTTTATAGATTCAAGTGTCATTTTAGAGCAGGACGTTCGGCTGTTCGTAACTAACACGCTTGAGCACACTGCTCTCGTCAGCAAAAACAATTATCCAATCTCTTATCATCAGCCAAAAGACATCCACTGCTGAACAAAGTCCTCTCGCTTAGAAGGCAGGATTCCCAAATTTATGTAAAATACCTACCTCAAACCAGCATATAGTTCTAATAATAGGGTTTATATATTAAGAAGAGTACGCGTTTGTCTATGGTCCCATTAAACAAAGATTAGGCAGATGTTCTTCTACGAGGCAGGTTTTTTGAACTGTTTAAAGTTATATTACAAGAGTCATATTGATATGTAAGTGATAAGTAGTAATAGGTTTGATCTGTAACAAGCGCAAATATCGATAAATACAGCTGACGTTTTTGTACATTGTACCTATTGTCGTGTACCTGATATCGATGTATTTTGATGTTCTTACCTGTGCCTACGGTTCTTATTAGCATTTAAGCATTCTATAGTACTTGTACTGATTTTTGTTCTGTGGTTCTAATGTTCGACCCAGGCCATTCCGCTAAAGTATGAAACGCTATCTCGGGTTACCTTCAGTCTGTTGCCGAGGAAGACGGCCCGCTCTCGCTTCTTGTTCATGAAGTCGCTCTGCGTGAGCCAGCGGTGCTCGTAGCACTCCTCCGCCGAGGGTCGCTTCAGCGGGACCCTCTTGAACAGGAACATCAGGAACCGCGTCGCCTCCTGATGATTATCTTACATTATTTACAACTTTTCATGGCGATTTAGGTATATCCCCTGGATGCTGGTAGGTGAAGAATAAAAGGAACAAACCTTTCCAGTATTTGCTACAACTATTACGGGAACTCAAACTCGACTACAAATCTTGAAACTCATCTTGGCAGATAATGCGTAGGTAAACCTCGAAACATTATCAAGTATTTTATTTTATGTTAGTATGGCAGGTAACGCGTACTTAGTTAGTGTCATTTTTTTCAGTGGCACCGTACTGAATGTTATTGATGGCGATGACCACGTTACGACTGAGATTTTGATGATAAAGATTTGGGTTCTTACTTACTAAGCCCTCCGCATCTGTCACATCGGCATATAAGAGGGGACACTCGGGCTTTCCGATGGGATGTGATAACCTGTCCCTCTGAAGCCGCCGCCGGAAGGCGCATTATAGCCCCCCGGGAACCAGACACGGTGTCTACGGGGACAGGGGTCGCAACCGCCGTCCTCCTCAGAGTCGCCGCCGCACTCAATGGCCATCTTGGACCCACACCAAAAACATCCAGCCACTCCGATGAAGCACTAAGGACCTAGGGAATAGGAAATATTTTCGCATGTGCGTCGTACCTGCGTGATCTCCTTGTAGAGGTGCTCGAAGCGGTACCTCACGAAGGAGATGTTCTGTTTGGTCTCAGCGTCGTCGGAGCCTCGGAAGGGCGAGACGCCCGACAGCATAATGTACGTGAGCACGCCCAGAGACCACAGGTCCGTCTGCGGGTACGCCGGCTCGTCGTTTATTATCTCTGGAGCTGTTGGACAATAATAATTTTTTACTTCAATTCACTATCAAAAATGTCCCGGATTCGTGTACGATAGGTACACGAATCCGGGAGATTCGCAATTTTCAAACTCCCGGATTCGAAATCTACATTCAGTGTTTTTGCCAAATCTGTTTTGTGCGAATTATTTATGATACTAGGTTAATAGCCAAGATCTCCTATCTTGGACATTTTACGCGAAAAAAATAACTATCAAACTCCGCTATTGTTTTGCAAAACTCGGAATCACTTTTTTGAAATGAGTCAGCTTGTCAAAACCATTGTCATTTTTCGAAGGTAGCTTTATTGCAACTCAATTCGTATACCACGGCTAGATTTTATCCTTATACTCATAACTTAAGGTGATCCATAAATCCTCAAAAAATAAGAATAACATACTATCTATCTTAACTATAAAAAAAGCAAGTAAACTCACCTTTGTACTCCAAATCACCGACTTGCGGTACACTGGTACCCAAT
The DNA here is from genome assembly GCA_911728495.1 of Furcula furcula. Classification (NCBI taxonomy): domain Eukaryota; kingdom Metazoa; phylum Arthropoda; class Insecta; order Lepidoptera; family Notodontidae; genus Furcula; species Furcula furcula. The sequence goes on from OU452244.1 coordinate 2,398,784, forward strand.
TTCGTGACCCTATGCGCGGAGCCGAAGTCCACCAGTTTCACCTGGATGGACCTGACGGACGCCATCACCACGTTATCAGGCTGCAGGTCCAGGTGGCAGTACCCTCGCCAGTGCAGGTACTGGAGCCCGTCCAATATCTGCGTCACTATTGTAGCCACCATCTGTTCTGTGTAATCGTGACGACTCGACAGATACGTCAAAATATCTGCTCCTTGTAGCTTCTCCAAGATCAGAGCGGCGATAGGGGATCCGGGGGCCTGGTAAGCGGCCAGCAAGTTGGATATCCTCTCGTGCCTTAGCCGCTTTAAGCATTCGAACTCCCTCTGCACTTGCACTTCCGTTTCCGGACGCACTTCCAATATTTTAGAGACGACGACGTTGTCGTTCGTTCTGTCTATTCCCTTGACGACGACCGAAAACCTTCCCCGCCACAATTCCGACATGAACGTGTAGCGTTCTGTGAAGGCGTCCGACGAGACCCACTCCATTGGCTCATTCTCCGTGCTGTAGTCTAATTTGGGCCTCTCCTCGTCCAGAATGATGTCTTGTCCAGATTCTGTGATTTGCTGGAGGTGCCTCATCGCTTTCGTTATTTCAATTTTCGGTGTTCCGGATTCTTTGGTCTTGATCAAGTTTGTGGGTATGCCTTTGTCGCTCCATCCTATTCTGTTGCGGGAGGATAACCGGAACTGGTAGCTGGTGTCCGGTTGGAGTCCTCGTACCACGAAGAATTCGTGATCGATGTTACTAGCCACGTCTTTCCATTCGACGCTGTCGCCTTCCTTGTATTGCAGGCTGTAGCACAGCACCGCTGAGTTGCCGTCATATTTAGGTTGCTTCCATCTTAAAAACACTTCCGTGTCCGATATTTCAGCGGCCGTGGGACTATCGGGGGCGTCTGGACTGGTCGCTTCGACGATGCGAGTTCTGGCGACCGTTTGGCCTACTTTGTTCCTCGCTACGACTTTGTAGAAGCCTATATCGTGGTGCATAGCCGGGTTGAACTGTAGCGTGGATCTGCCTTCGTCGTCTTCGATGATTTTGATGCGTTGACCCTCAGCGATCACCATATCGTTCTTGAACCATTGGATACCAGGTTTCGGGTCACCGACGGCGTAACAAGTTAGCTGAGCGGGTTCACCCTCCCTTATTGGAAGTAATTGTGGTTTCTCTCTGAAGAATGGCAGTTGTCCGTCTTTTTTAGACTCCATGAAAGCCTCAGCCTCCGCGTATGAGTCGAGGCGGGTGCCAAGCTCGTGTCGCAAACGGCGGATGGTGTACGACTCGGAGCCGTAGTTGTTGATCCTCTCGCGACGTTCGTCGTCAATTTCCTCGTCCATAATGTCGGTAAAGCGACGACGCTCGCGAATGATGGGTGTCTGTTATTAGGAAATAAAAATCTCCCAGTTAGTACTTGACTGCAGTATCACCTCATAGTAGGTAATTGGTGGTGCAGTTGAGGATGGTATAGAACGTTAGTTTTACATTAATTCTAGCCGGTAGCAAAAAGAGAGAAGTGGGGTTCTTTATGCTGCCAGCACAGCTATTCTTCATTGAGCACTGGCCATTTCCCACACCGCAAGAACACTCAAAACTAATTTGGTATAATTTGGTTGCGGTCTTTTGGACCGACTAGCTATTGACGCTGAAGAAAATGATGTAAGTTCGACGTTAGTCTGTGCTATTGGGGCTCCCAAATGGACGTTTTTTTTGGTTGAATACTGATTTAATTGGGATAGTTAATCACCATAACCAGCATCCGAAATACATCCACAGCTGAACAAAGGCCTCCCCCACGCTTGGCAGGGGCCTTGTGGATCACAGTATAGGTGGTAAGTAATCCCGACGGGCCCGTTGGTCTAGTGGTTAGTGACCCTGTCTGCTAACCAACAGGTCGTGGGTTCGATTCCCACCAAGTGTCAGAGTGTTTTATCTACTTATATATTATGTACGTATTTAAAAAAAAAAAAGAATATAATGTATTAGTATCAGTTGTCTGGTTCCATAGTACAGGCTCTGCCTAGTTTGGATCAGATGACCGTGTGTGAATGGTCCCAGGATATAAAAAAAAAATCCAATAGAAAGACGCTGCTGCCCGTCTTCTTGTTTTCCCATAATCGCGTACACACACACGCTCAACGGGAGGAGATGGGTGGGTATTATTCTTATCCGTACACCACGGGATGGTTAATAGTTTTGTTTATTTAAAATCTGTTACGTACTGTATTAACAGACTTCAAAAATTTGCTCTAATTTTGTACTCAACCGGGGTATGTATGTGGGATTCTTACCCACTAAAACCCTCGCGGCTGTCGCATCGGCACATGAGAAGAGACCTGGGCTTTCTCAGGAACCCCTCAGTGCCTTGATTTTGAGCTCACCACCGGGAACCAGACACGGTGCTCACAGGGACGGGGGTCGCAACCGCGCCACCCTCCTCCACGGAGTCGCCGCCGTACTCAATGAACGAACCACACACCGAGTGCCCAACGACTCCGAAGTGTACTTTTTTTTTTTTTGCCGCGAGGAAAATCTTCTAAAGATCCCCGGGAGCTGTGGGGCTCGACCGGGGTATGTGGGATTCCTACCCACTAAAACCCCCGCGGCTGTTGCATCGGCACATGTGAGGGGACCCCAGGGCTCTCCGGTGGGATCTGCACCAGGGGCCCCTCAGTGCCTTGCCTTTGAGTCCGCCGCCGGGGGGCGCATTGTAGCCCCTCGAGAACCTGTCACGGTGCTCACGGGGACGGGGGTCGCAGCCCCGCCGCCGTCCTCTGCGGAGTCGCCACCGTACTCAATGGACGCTCAAAGGGCCCACACCCCGAGCGTCCAGCGACTCCGAAGGAGCTCCGAAGTGTACCTACTTTAACTTAAACACATGTTCTATGGAAACTAGATAAGTATAACACGTGTATAGTGACTGACCCTGGGATCGTATGTGTCGAGTATGTTGAGGCTGTACCCGGGCGAGCGGTTGCAAGCCACCTTCATGTACTCGCGCAGCCGCACCGGGAACTGCGTGTCTCGCAGCTGCAGCAAGTACGTGTCCGGACCGTTCTGGTAGCTGCGGACCGTTATAATATTATGTAACTTAAATTCAAAATTATTTATTTCAAATAGGCTTAAAGCTTGAAAGGTCAATTTTTTTAAAAAAGCTACAACCGGATCACAACGCGGTCTCAACTGAGGAGATCCAGCAAGAAACTCAATGGGCTTGTCATTTTTTCACTTTTTTTAAACAGTGTTTGTCATGTTACAATCAGATCAGCATCAGCGACAGTATGTCTTGCCGTTCAAAAGATCACTTAAGAGAGAAAAATAAAAAACGTACAACAAACTAAAAGGCTAAAGGGATAGTAGTCGGATCAGTCCCCCCAAGCAGCACCCGCGCACGAGTTGACTCGAGCAGTAGTCATCACTCCCCTCAGCCATATTGAAGGGAAGGGGAAACCCCCCAGTATTCGTTAATGCCCACACCTGTCTGCTTGTGTCTGTCTGTTTGGTCACACACCCATCTGGTTTTTTTCTTGTAATATTCTATCATTGTGTGTTGGTCAAATAAAGGTATTTCTTCTTCTAAAATATGTCCAAGTCAAAATATCTTTATTACGCATAGGCCCTACGCTCTCTATAGGCTCTTACATAAGAATAATTTATACAAAATACCACCGGATCGTTACGCGACCACTAGGTACTGAGAAGATCCGACAAGAAGCTCAGCGAGTTTGTCTTTCATTTTGTCATAATTTTTTTTTATCAATTTCAGCATTCTTACAAAAAATATAAGCTTTAAAATTAAGCTTGCATGAGTGGCGGAGGGAAGTTCAAACCTACGAAGCTTTATCTATGATGATGACATTTATAATTAATATGATAGCTAAACACCGGAACATAACTATTGTTACACAGTGTTTTTTTGACGCAGATCTGCATTGGTCTCTTATAAAAAATACCTATCATCTAAAATAGTCTGCAGAGGCTATAAATAATGTCCATGTTTGGTCCATTCTCACCGAACAATAAGTAATAATTGTATGATAAGTACGTATAATAAGGGATGAGCTATCTGGAACTAATAGGTAATGTAAGCTAATAATAAACTCACTGGCTCTCTGAGTTGGCGGTCACCTCCCAGTCGGGGTGGTCCCATTGCTTGAACTTGAGGTCGAAGTCGGCCGGCTTGCGCTCGTGGGAAGCACGGTCACGGTCCGGAGTACCTGCAAAATTACACGCAGGTATTAGAAAATGTGCGTAAATTTTTTGAACGTTTTATTTGAGTCCTAGTTGGTAGGTATGTCCTGGAACTCCGATAACCAGATGCGTCTAGGTGGCCTGGATTCCCCGAGACGTGTTCTACCGGTACTGGACAGTTCTAGCGAGCTCCAAACGGACTATAGTCCACCACGCTGGCCAAGTGCGGGTTGGCGGACTTCAGACGTCATTCGAAAGCTAGTTAGGCTTTCTCAGACATGCAGGTTTCCTCACGATGTTTTACTTCACCGAAAGCTAGTAACAATCGCATAAAGACGATTCGCACCCGATTTATTAAAGAAATCAGAAGTGTGAGCCGGGTTTCAAACCTGCGCACCTTGACGCATTTTAGCCAAACTATTTCAATATCGTTGTACCAGGTCCTAGGTACCTGGTACAACCTTGGTTCTTGTGCAAGGAACCGTCCAGGTAGATACCACCGCAGTGTCAGATATTCTGTCGTCTGGTGTGTAGATCTCCCCGGGCGGGTACACCATCCTGGAGGGATGGTCGAAGGTGTCGGACTAACCTTCTGGTGTGTAGATCTCCCCGGGCGGGTACACCATCCTGGAGGGATGGTCGAAGGTGTCGGACTAACCTTCTGGTGTGTAGATCTCCCCGGGCGGGTACACCATCCTGGAGGGATGGTCGAAGGTGTCGGACTAACCTTCTGGTGTGTAGATCTCCCCGGGCGGGTACACCATCCTGGAGGGATGGTCGAAGGTGTCGGACTAACCTTCTGGTGTGTAGATCTCCCCGGGCGGGTACACCATCCTGGAGGGATGGTCGAAGGTGTCGGACTAACCTTCTGGTGTGTAGATCTCCCCGGGCGGGTACACCATCCTGGAGGGATGGTCGAAGGTGTCGGACTAACCTTCTGGTGTGTAGATCTCCCCGGGCGGGTACACCATCCTGGAGGGATGGTCGAAGGTGTCGGACTAACCTTCTGGTGTGTAGATCTCCCCGGGCGGGTACACCATCCTGGAGGGATGGTCGAAGGTGTCGGACTAACCTTCTGGTGTGTAGATCTCCCCGGGCGGGTACACCATCCTGGAGGGATGGTCGAAGGTGTCGGACTAACCTTCTGGTGTGTAGATCTCCCCGGGCGGGTACACCATCCTGGAGGGATGGTCGAAGGTGTCGGACTAACGTTCTGGTGTGTAGATCTCCCCGGGCGGGTACACCATCCTGGAGGGATGGTCGAAGGTGTCGGACTAACCTTCTGGTGTGTAGATCTCCCCGGGCGGGTACACCATCCTGGAGGGATGGTCGAAGGTGTCGGACTAACCTTCTGGTGTGTAGATCTCCCCGGGCGGGTACACCATCCTGGAGGGATGGTCGAAGGTGTCGGACTAACCTTCTGGTGTGTAGATCTCCCCGGGCGGGTACACCATCCTGGAGGGATGGTCGAAGGTGTCGGACTAACCTTCTGGTGTGTAGATCTCCCCGGGCGGGTACACCGTCCTGGAGGGATGGTCGAAGGTGTCGGACTAACCTTCTGGTGTGTAGATCTCCCCGGGCGGGTACACCATCCTGGAGGGATGGTCGAAGGTGTCGGACTAACCTTCTGGTGTGTAGATCTCCCCGGGCGGGTACACCATCCTGGAGGGATGGTCGAAGGTGTCGGACTAACCTTCTGGTGTGTAGATCTCCCCGGGCGGGTACACCATCCTGGAGGGATGGTCGAAGGTGTCGGACTAACCTTCTGGTGTGTAGATCTCCCCGGGCGGGTACACCATCCTGGAGGGATGGTCGAAGGTGTCGGACTAACCTTCTGGTGTGTAGATCTCCCCGGGCGGGTACACCATCCTGGAGGGATGGTCGAAGGTGTCGGACTAACCTTCTGGTGTGTAGATCTCCCCGGGCGGGTACACCATCCTGGAGGGATGGTCGAAGGTGTCGGACTAACCTTCTGGTGTGTAGATCTCCCCGGGCGGGTACACCATCCTGGAGGGATGGTCGAAGGTGTCGGACTAACCTTCTGGTGTGTAGATCTCCCCGGGCGGGTACACCATCCTGGAGGGATGGTCGAAGGTGTCGGACTAACCTTCGGGTGTGTAGATCTCCCCGGGCGGGTACACCATCCTGGAGGGATGGTCGAAGGTGTCGGACTAACCTTCTGGTGTGTAGATCTCCCCGGGCGGGTACACCATCCTGGAGGGATGGTCGAAGGCGCCGCTCAGAGGGCGGCGACGGAACCAGGTACGACACTGCGCATTGCTTGTCCAGTCCCTGACGACAATGATATATAACACATTAATCACTACATATTATAAAACAAAGTCCTCCGCCGCGTCTGTCTGTCCCTATGTATGCTTAGATCTTTAGATCTACGTAACGGATTTTGATGCGGTCGGTTCATAATCGATATAGTGATTCAAGAGGAATGTATAATACATGCATAATATTATAGTAGAGAAACACTGATAATTTTAGAGGTTTCTAATGTGATGTCGTAAATAAACACATTTTTTTGCGCTTACATTGCAAACGCTGCTGGATGAACCCTAAGAGATAGATCTAAATAATGTACTACAGTATTGTACACCTTAACAAGGTCTACAAAAAAAATCCGCGATGGTATATACATATATCTCATAGGGATAACGCACAATAAAAGTTTTTTAACCTTTACTTTTTATGAGAAATAATTAACTATTAATAAATTGTTGTTAGCATGAATTTATCCGTGCTTCAATATAACGTAAACTTCACTAATATTTACACCAATAACAAAAAGCTGTGAACGTTGTTCATACCGCTAGATTAAGGTTAAGCAACATAAGGCAAGATCATTAAATAGATGGGTGAACCAATTTGTATGAAATTTTGTGTGCATATCGGGTAGATCTGAGAATAGGAATTTAATGCCGCTAGGTTAAGCAACGTTAGGCAAGTTCATTACATATCTATGTAACGGGTGACGGCGGCTGCTCCAAAGAGGACGAGGTTGCGAGCCCCGTCCCCGTGATCACGATGCCAGGTTTCCGGGGGCTATAATGCCCACTGAGGGGTATTTGGTGCAGATCCCACCGGAGGGCCCAGGGCCCCCCTCTTATGTGGTGATCCGACAGCCGCATGGGTTTTATGTGGGTAAGAATCCCAGATACCATGATTAACGAGGATATATAGAACAAGCGGAGGGTGCAAGAGAGAGGGAGAGGGGATTCGAGGAGGGGGTGATGGGGTGAGGGATAAGAGGATTAATATGGAGCAAGCGGGGGTGGTGGGGGGGGGGGGGTGGTAGCTGTAACAGCTCAGTGGGCGAGCGCTTGCCTTGGAAACGAGGTGCGCGGGTCAGCTAGTTAATAATAAAAAAATATCCCATGGGGTGCCGGGTTAGAGCTGAAGTATCAGCATTATTATGACAATCAACAACAAGTCTTTATGAGCCGGTGTCGGGCTAGATAAGGGAAACAAAAGCTAATTTCCGATTTGAGGATTTAAATCACCACTAATTTAATTTCTAGAAGAACATTGTGAATAGTTTCCACCGATCAATGGTACAAATTGGCAATCAAACTCACCTGTACAGGTTATAGTAGTTCCTCAATCGATCCGTCGTGATCTGGTACTCCTCCTGGTAGATGCGGTCAGCCAGCGTCAGCCAGGGGTGCGAGAGGGCGGTGTTCACGTCCATCCTCTCGTGCCAGTTGATGACCAGCAACTTGGAGATGAAGTCCCTGCTCTCTCTGCTGAGTCTCGACCACCACTCCTCGTCGTGCCACTCCCATCGACCCTCGCGGATCCTCGTCAGTGTTTCCCTGTCGTTCGGTCCTCGGAAGGGCGAATGCCCACTCAGCAGGATGTAGGTTATGATGCCCACGCTCCAAAGGTCAGCTCCGAAGGACACGCCTTCACCGCTAGCGACCTCTGGCGCCACGAACTCGGGCATACCGTAGTCGAGGGATGCATGTTTGTTGAATTGGATACGGCGAGATAGGCCGAAGTCGCAGATTTTGAGTTCGTCGCTGCCGGCGTGAGAGAGAAGCAACTCCCCGATCTGTGGAGACGATTTGTTTCCATTTAAAAAACAGAATGTTCTTTCAATTCTTCTTTGTATTAATCAATAGAATTGAATAATAATTATTTTTTGATCATTACTTTAGACATAAATAAAAACAAGCTGCTGATATGTTTGTTTGTCATGTGTCTGAGCCTTAGAATATGTATAATTACAAGTACCTACTATAGAATTCTAATTTTCAAGTAAGAATCACAGGCATCACTATTTGTTACTTACATATCAATTTATAAAGATGAAACTGTAAATAGTTCACCTGCCACATGGAGGAAGGAGGAATTAAAGAAACCTGTTTAAGAAAATTTGTTTAATTTAAGGGGACCATATACCAGTGCCGGATTAAGCCAGCGCGGGGCCCGTAGCAAAAATGAACGCGGGGCCCTTGTCTTGCATAGGTTTTGATGCTATAGTGAGGTCATTTAGACGTTGAAAGAAATTTACTATTTATACGCTACACTTCTACTACCTTTTTTACTCGATATAAGAATTGTTTACTTGACCGCAATCCCACCTGATGGCAAGCGGCGATTCTATCTAGGATGGTAAAGCATCTAGCTTATAAAAACCCTATTTATTTAATCTAGCCTTGAAAACACATAAGTACATTATTTTATTGCCTGGGAAACAGGCAGGAAAAACGCAATTTCAGTCCTTATTTGTAGGTACATATTGTAAATGACGAAGTAAATAGCTTTGTTCGTTCAGACAGGACGTTAATAACGTTAGAGTTTCACCGTGTACCCATCCCGCCAGCGTCTATTCGCCTATGGGCCACCGGAAGGTGAGCGGGCTATATTTCCGATGCACCCAGTCTTTTATCACCGGGCGCACCACCGATATGCTCCTGGGACAGTGGGACTCTTCTAGTGCTTTCCTTCACCATCGCTAAATTTCACCAGGAGGTGCTCCACCCCGGCTCCGCGTTTCTGTGTTCTGCCAGTAAACAGCGGTCAACACCATCACCTCGATGTCCTAGGGTATGGCCCCAATGGGAATGTGGCCTTGCACGAAATTGTGCGGTATCCACGTATCATCCGGACCACCTTGACCCTCTATGGGATTACAGCGTTTTTGCGTTACAGTGAGGTTGGTTTGGGCAGTCAGGATGTCCGCCCACACTGGCGCGCCATATAAGGACATCGATTGTACTACCTAGGTATATAAGCGTCGCCAATACTATCACATTGGCCACTCGGATTCAGCAGGAGCTGTGACACAGCCCTCGCAGTCCGAATCATTTTGACTCTTGAAATGGACGACGAACCGCCGTTTACCGTGGACAAAACCCAAACATTTCATTTGACTTAGATCGTGACTCCTTTGGCGGCTGTTCCGGACCCTGAGGGCGGTCTCTTCTGAGGTTCGTGGAAACACAGGCGTCGGTCTTATCCAGGGCCACCCTCAAGCCAATTTGTCGGATCCTGTAGACCAGATCTCCCACACCAATCTCAGCCAGAGAGGCTGTCGCGACGAAGCTGACACACAGGCAGAGTGTCATCAGAGTGACCCTACTCGCCTTAAGTTGGCTGAAACCTGATATTAGGACATCCATCACGCATCTGAATCGAAGTGTGTTGAAAGCATTGGCGATGTCAAGACACCACCAACATCACAACTGAGACACTGCCTCATGCGAAAAGGCACGAGGGAAGGGATCGCGTCTATGTTCGACCAACCCTCTCGAAATCCGTATTGAGCGTCAGAGACTCGGGCAATACTTTCTAATAACGATGATAATGTCCTCCCAGACGTATCCGTCGACAGCGACACCCTGTCAGTTAAAAGATCTTGCACGAAACCCAATTTCCTCTTAAAAATTCGGTCGTAAAGATTACAGGCGAACTGCCCGTTGATATTATAAGTATACGCGTATGTAGGCTTGAGCCAAGATTTTTGGAGTAGGCGCTTGGCGTAGAGGTTTTCGAGGCGATTTATCTCATATGTCTCTACACCCGACGTGACAGCTTTTCGCTACTCCGGTCTTTGTGCCGCAATCCCCTCCCACGTATCACCGCTTATGCTACATGATTTAAGGTGACGTTTTAGGACGGCTTTGTAGCGCAGGTACCTACTGCCCTCCGGGTCTGTTCTTAGCTAAGCCAATCTCAACGCAGGAGCTAATCTTAGGTAACCTGGATGAGCCCATGTGAACTAAGTACCCACAACAACGCAGTTGGCTTTTCATTAACAAGCTCTCCAAACCCTATTCGTCAAAGTACCTCCGTGTTAGCTACATGATCTTGCCATCTCAGCATGAAAATAGCGCGAATAGGCATGTTTAATGGAAGATGTCAAGGTGTTTAATATCTTTCCTGTTACGGCAGCCGGTTTCCGATGCGTACAATAGTCAATAGTGTAGGAAGCACAATAGCTTTGTACAAAGCAATTTTGGTCTTGAGTTTCAGTTCGTGCGATTTCCAAACACGTTGTCTTAATTTTCCAAAGGCTGCAGCAGCTTTCGCGATTCTGGCAGGTATCTCAGAATCAAGACGATTGTCGTTGCGCACTAGACTTCCAAGATACCGAGAGGCTACAACTTCATCCAGTGGTTTCTCAGCTAGATCTACCGCAGCGTCATCAGATTGCCATCATGTAGATTTACCTTTTGCAAGTTGTTTCAAAATCCGAGTTTCTGACGTATTGATAACTAAACCGATTATTTTACAGGATTCGTCTAAACTGTCTCGATAGCCTTGCAAGCGCTGCAAGCTGTAGACATCATCGGCATAAACAGTTTCGAGGACGGATACCTGTTGGATCTTACTTTTAGCTTTAAAGCGAGCGACATTAATAATAATATTCTGGGACAATTCCACACACGGTCATCTGATCCCATACTAGGCAGGGCCTGTACTATGGAAACCATAACTGATACTAATACTTATATACTTATACTTTTTTGTAAATACATACTTAAATAGATAAATAACACCCAGACACTTGGCAGGAATCGAACCCACGACCTATTGAGTAGCAGCTAGGGTCACTAACCACTAGACCAACAGGCCCGTCAAAACATTATCTTATTTACTTCTTTTTTTTCTTTGCTATATGCGCGGGGCCCTCTAGGGCGCGGGGCCCGTAGCATTTGCTGACCCCTGCTATATGGCTAATCCGGCACTGCCATATACACACGTGTATTCCATTTTTATAGTATAAAAACTCTATGGTCTGAGCATTGATATCAATAAGGATACAATCGTAGACAGAATATTTCTTGGAATCTTCCTCGAAGGATACAATACTAGATTTTGGCTGGCATTTAATGGCAGTGCGTTCTGCTTATTTTGGAATCGGATGTCTTTGGATGGATGTCGGATGGATTGTATGGGTAGTTGTAAAATATTATCTCATCGCGCCTACTACACATGCTTTTTATATTTGGGATCCTAAACCAAGGAGCGACCAATATCAAGCTTTCACATTAGCTACAATAGTTGGATTAAATTTTGGATGTCACCATTCGGCATGCCTATAATTAATGCTGAAGCCCTATTAGCGCTCGTCACTCCTATAGATCTATCCCGTCCATACGACTAATAGTACCCTACATAAAAATACACACACGACGAATTCCGAACCTCATTTTCAAAGTCGATTACAAAAAATGCATTCAGCTAAGACTCACGGTCAACCCGAGGTGTGCGACGCTGTTGTCGTGCATATACTTGAGTCCCCGCAGCAGCTGCCTGATGTACCCCGCCACGTCCCGCTCGGTGTATGTCTGCGCACGCAGCAGGCGGTCCCTCACCAGCTCGCCCCCCCCCGCCAGCTCGAGCACCAGCGCCAGCGTGTGCTCGTGCTCGTAGGCGTCGTACAGACGCACCAGGTGGCGGTCGTTCAGCAGGTTCATCATGTCCAGCTCGTTCTTCATGAACGGCTTCAGTTCCGAGTGGCCGTGCATGATCTTCGCTGCGTAGTTGCGGCCTGGGGGCAGAAAATGGGAATCTCTAGTCAATACATTGATTGATATAGCGTCGCTTGTAGTGGAGTTCTGGGAGAATGCATTTGATTTGTATGTTTGTATGCGTCGTTAACGTTATGATCACAAGCCAGAAGAGGTCCACTACTGAACGAAGACTTCCCCCTTAGAACGCTGTCACCCGCGATTTAATATGACGTCGGTCCATCTAGTTAAAGGCCTACCTATGCTACGTCTTCCGGTTCATGGTCGCCACTTGCAAATTTTCATGCCTCGGTTCTTCAAACGATGGGATCTGCCTTGATAGGCAAAGATTTTCGATCAAAGATTCTTCACTCAATTTTTTCACTTCAAACAACAAATTTGCTAAAAAACATACGTTTTTTCTCAAAAAAGGTCAGTATATATTTGTATGTACGAAATTTTGTATTTGCGGATATGAGGTTGGAATGTGTATCTGCATGTATGTCAGTCTGTGTGTACACACATACCGGTGAGTCTCTCGGCGGCATGGTAGACGACGCCCTGGACCCCGCGGCCTAATTCATCCCCAAGGTCGTAGAAGTCACCGAACGGCTTCGTGTTCGGCTTCACGCGCGGCGGGTGCTCGCGGATACTGTAATTTTACATTCAAATGTTCGTCAAAAGAGATGTTCCATTTTGGGCCAACACTATGTACACTACATGGAAAAATAGGAAAAACATAGGAGATTTTCATAAAAATACTTATAAATTAATTTGAAGCAGAGTACAATTGTACATAAATGATTACTTAAGGAGTTATTTAGTATGTCCACCCTGTTTTTAGGGTAGCCATGACAGTTGCATTTGACGTTGATTTACTACTTGACAGTTAATGCTATAGGTGACGTTTCGTAATAGATTGTTTACGTGTGGAGTACATAATGTATTACGAGTTTTTAGTGATTATTTATGTTTACGGACATTCATTGACTGTTTCTTTCTTGACCCGGGGCTTTAATGTATTGATTATCGACTGTGGTTTGGATTGGAATCCGTCGTATAAGTGTTATTTCACAACAAGTTCAATCGCAGGTATAGTCAGTTGTCAAAATGACATTTTAGTTACGTATTTCCGATCCATCATATTATTGTGTGGTGTTACTACAGTAGTATTATATTCTCTTTGGTGTTGCTCTCCTTGACCAAGATATCTTATATGTACAATAAAACGAAGCAATATTAAAAAAAGAGAACATTACAAAACAGTTACTATATTGCATAGTTATATATACATATAGTGTACATGGTGTTGGCCCAGGCTCCATACATTTCTGGAACAACTCCTTTCAACAATGAAACTTTTTCCTAGATGGCAGGTCTCTTGTGCCGCCAAGCAGCAGTGTGTAAACATTACTGTGTTCCGGTGGCACTGTAGCTGGTGACATTACCGGACACAAGAGACTTATTAACTAATGTCTCGGGTGACGAGTGGCAGTGCAATGCAGCTGTATATAAAATAAGAAGGTCGGTATACCGGTCGGAGTACTCGTGCTCGGACTCCTCGACGTGCAGCATGGCGGAGGAGCTCACGGAGCCCGCCACGTTGCGAGCGGAGATGGAGTACAGCCCCTCGTCCTTCAGGATCGCGTCGCTGATCACCAGGATGCACAGGTCCGGCTCTATGAACTGCATCTGTGGAACACACACAATGTTTACTACATTACATTTACTATTAATTATCTATTAAGACGCCTGAAAATATTTGAAGAATAGTGGACCCAAAACGCTACCTTGTGGGACACCATTTCTTTGCGACACTTAGTTTTATGCCCAAGGAAAAATTAAATCTATAGTTTTGGAGCATCTAATGGACTGTCGGACGGTTTTTACAAAACGGCTCCATCGTCTCTAAGTTAAGTTAAAGGTGTTGCAGATATACATTTTATAGAAATTCACCAGTATTTATAATATCGTATGCCTATGATAAAGCAAACGAGTTTAATAACTGCACGTGTAACCATCCTCAATAAATTGTATCAATCTTAAAGTTTGATTGCAGCAGGATAGATATCTAGTATTAGACTTGCTTACTTAGCTATGAGATACCTAAGGCTCTGCTTTACCCGCTAGTCGGATTTTCGTGACAATGCTCAATGAAAGCAATTCAGTGTGCGTATTATCTATGACAGCATGGAACAACTGTTAATTTTCTAATGGCCAGTTCCTATATATAAAGGACCATGCCCATATTAGTATGGAGTTGAGTCAGCAATGCCATGCAATGCTCAAATTGCAGCTCTATGTCATATGATAACTTTTTAACAGTATTTATATGATATCTAGATTTAATGTCATATAAAGCACCGGTTCAAAAGATATTGGACATTAAACATGATAACTTCCTACTGGTTTTTTATACATTTTATTGTTTACAGACAGCATTGCTATTAGTTTTTCACTAGGAACTTCATGATCATCACATAAGCTAAGCCAGATCAGTGTTCTTTTATATACTTATCTGTATGTTATCAGATAAACATGTCAGTTATTTGGAATTATCTAGTCTGTCTCCATTGTATAGTGTCAATATGTATGTGAAAACAATTTGGTTAGATAAACTGGTACTGGAATGTCAACAGAACGTCTTATTTTTTTTTTAACCAGTGCTTCATATGATTTAAAATTAACAACATAATTCTAGTTTTTATTTATTAGAGCAATCTTGTAATATACTTTATCTGGACATTTCTGGGGCACAGATGGGCATTGTCCTTTGAAACTAATCATAGCAAACAGCAAGCACTCATACAACTACTAGTCGTAGAAACTCTTGCTATTAATGTGGTTGACATAAAAATCTTGTAAAACGCTAATTGACGCTTCGTTTGAAGTAAATTTAATTACAAATGGGTCGTTAAATATAGGAAGTAGGCACTTACGCTAGTGCGAATTGTACACGCGACGACACCTCAACCTAGACTGTTTGGACTTTGAACTATTAGAAGTTGAACGTTGCGATCCGTGCGAGAGGGTGCGATATGTGTTGTTACTTCATCCCACTCGGTGCGTGCGGTCGCATACCAAGTGCCTATACACCAATTCTCTGTTGTATGTAGCGTAGTTATCGTTTTATAGGGTGTCGAACTTGATGTGTAGCCGTGTGTACACTTCTTAATAAAAAGTAGGGTCCCCTTATTTATTGTTTACAGTATCGACTCACCTTGATCCTGGAGGAAGCAGCAAGCGGCTGCCAATCCTTGTACCACTTGATATCCGGATATGGCACGCCAGTGACGCGTGCTTCGATTCGTATGCTCTTACGCTGTAGCACGACGGCCTCCTCGGGGCGCCGGATGAAGGCGGGGTACTCCGCCACCTCCAGGCGGACCCGCTGGCGAGCTTGCCCGTGCTCGTTGGTAGCGACAGCTTCGTACCATCCGGCGTCGCGCTCTAACATCCTGATGGGAACCACTGACATTTAACAGATTCCACTTTTTATGACGGGACAATTCAGGCATTCGTCTGCAATTCGTCACCTGAGTTTCAATAAGACTCTTGGGTCTACCACTTTGATCAGCTCTAGTGTCCCCGGAATATGGTTATTTTTACATTGCTGTTCTGCGGCAGAGTAAGCTGGTATGTTTACCACAATAGACTTTGCATAAAAACTTATTATCAACAAAAGTTAGACCGATCACTAATCGTTTAATCCTTAAAAAGATTCAATTTCAATTCAAACGAACCATTTCAATACTACCGAAAATAATTACGTGAACGTAATAATGGTGGCGCAGCTAATTTGACTAGAGTTAGTGATAAAAGGTAAAACAACTAATAAGAAAAGTATGGGATGAGAGTTAAGAAAACGACTATTACATCGTTAAGCATATCTCTAATACTCTTCCCTCCTCCATCTGTCTGACGTTTTTGTAAGTAAAGGCAACAACAATAGCTAAATCATTCAAATGGAATAAGATAGTTCTTGAAGTTTATATTTGGTACGTAGCGCATCAAATCCAAGCCTATTAGTATTCAATAAATTCTGCTTTTGAAGACAATCTTCTGAAGAAAGCTTCAGATGAGACGAGCAATTAAATTTTCATTTTCCCTTTTAAAAATAAGACTAAAATCACTAACTTGTTGATAAACAGCGCGGCCTGTCCGTTCCTTGTGTAGCTCCAATCATATCTCCCTCCAATGTCTATTGGTTCATCGTTGAAGAAGTAAGTCATCTTCGGCTTCGGGTATCCGTAGACGAACCAGAACAGGTTCACATTGTGGCCCTTCACGCCGTACTGGGAGTCGTGTTCCTGACGAAGGAACCTCGGAGCTTGGGCGTACCCATCGTGAGGTGGACGCTCGATGTCAAAATCTTTCGGGAAGTATGGAGACGTCTCCGGTCTGAAGTCGATGCCCGGTTCCAAGTAAGGTATGAATTTGGGCGGGTCCGGCTCGAGTTTGGATCGGTGGGTGATGGCGAACGGGGAGGGATCACTGACGCCATATTTGTTCTCTACACGAATGCGGAACTTGTAGTCCCTGAAGGGTTCCAAGTTGCGGATGTCGCAGACGCAGGAACGGAGGCCAGTGCGCGCCGTGAACCAGTCGCCGTCTGGTTGTTCGCACATCTCCACCTATTAAGAAGACATTATCGTTATAAGCACAAAGAAAGAAACTAATACACAAATAAGTTATGCACTGCATATTTTGGAATCTGGTTGAATTTTTTCTGTCACTGAGTCTTCTTTTTGATTTTCTTTCAGAACATTAAAACATTAAAATTATAGATTTCTATAATTTTTATTAAAATTACTTTTCTTACATACACGGAGGTAAGGTTTAGGCTAAAATAGTTTTGAAAATAGGTGATTCAGTGTTGAGTTGGTAAAATATCTAGATGAAAGCTGGAACGACAACAGAATGGGTAAATTAAAGTTGATTAATTTAGTGTGCCAATTTACAATCATAGTTAAGTACGTAAAATTAAATTTTGAAAAAGATAGATTTATGTCAAAGTTTTTGGGGATAGGGAGCAATGAGAGAAGTGACAGAGATAGCTCAAAGGATTAGCCAGCTGAAGTGGCAGCGGGCTGGTCATATTTGCCACAAACCGATCGAGTTATTGGTCATCGGCCAGTCGGCAGTGACTGGATGAGGCGAGCCGAAGACCGGACTCAAGGGCGTGTATTGGGGGAGGGCTATGTCCAGCAGTGGACTAATGTAGGCTGATAATGATGATGATGATGACCATGGGGTAAACTGGTTCTGGAGTGGAGACCGCGAACCGGGAAGCGTATTGCAGGACGTCCTGTGACCACGTGGAGCGACGATATTCGCAGAGCGGTGACAGAAACCGGGTGAGGACAGCCGATAATCCGGCTCAATGGCGTGCCTCGGCAGAGTCTCCTGCAGTGAACTGATGTGGGCCGATGATGACAACGAGCAACGAGAGGAGTACAGTACACTGACCTGGTAGGTGACGGGGAACCGCGGGCCGTGCGGGATGGAGGGCTTCCATCCGAGCGTGAGGTGGCGGTCCGCCATGCGCGAGATGATGGGCCGGTCCGCCAGCGGCATGGGGACGCCGGTCTTCTTCATCTTGTCGAAGTCCGAGTACTGGTCCGAGATGGGACGCCTGCCCGTGTGGGGCTCCAGGGCTGCGGGGACACATTGAGCAACTTAGTGACGATGCCTGGAGAACCTAGGCCTGATGGTGAGCTATTAGCTTGCCCATGGACAGATCTACACTGCCGCTTGTCACCTGGCATTAGATACTAGTTAATTACTGCTACGCTTACAAACGTCGATTACAATTAATGATCAATAAATAACTTTTTGTAATCGGTTTATTTAGATACTCACAGCCACCCATACCAAACATTTTATTAAGCAGAGATATTGACAAACTCTTATTCAATAACAGAAAATAAGCATAAATGACTGAGATCTATATAATTAGATTTCTTAAACCCAGTCTACCGCGAATTTTACAGTGTACCGCCGAAATACAGCAATGTTTTCACGTTGTTTCTTGGCAACAGAATATCTGCTAAGTACTGCTAGGTCACTTGAACAAGGAACCTAGCATCTGAGAACAGATAACCTTTTAGTGAAGAATACTTAATTGTTGTGAATCAAAATCTTCCTTAAGAAAATTATTGGCTACTAATGTCGCAATCTTCACGTCCGAAATACCGCAGTGCTTGAAGACGACGGTTTTTAACCAGTCTGTGCTGCCAGTGATAGCATATGGTACCAAGACGTGGTCTCTAACCGCTGGCCTTTTAGAGAAGCTCACAGTCACACAACGAGCTATGAGAGAGTTATGCTCAGAGTTTCCTTGCACGATACACTGCGAAATGTGGAGATTCGCCGAAGAACTAAAGTCACCGACATAGCTCATTCAAGTTGAAGTGGTAATGGGCAGGCCACATCACTCCACCCCGCTGATGCTGAGCCAGAGTGGATATAGACACAAGGAACTCACTGTCGTAGGTGAGCTGGGCAGTGCAGGAGTCCTCCCCGTGCTGGTTGTAGATCCTGCAGCGGTAGGCAGCCACGTCGCTGGGGTCCACCCCGCTGATGGTGAGCCAGGGTGGATATAGACACAAGGAACTCACTGTCGTAGGTGAGCTGGGCAGTGCAGGAGTCCTCCCCGTGCTGGTTGTAGATCCTGCAGCGGTAGGCAGCCACGTCGCTGGGGTCCACCCCGCTGATGGTGAGCCAGGGTGGATATAGACACAAGGAACTCACTGTCGTAGGTGAGCTGGGCAGTGCAGGAGTCCTCCCCGTGCTGGTTGTAGATCCTGCAGCGGTAGGCAGCCACGTCGCTGGGGTCCACCCCGCTGATGGTGAGCCAGGGTGGATATAGACACAAGGAACTCACTGTCGTAGGTGAGCTGGGCAGTGCAGGAGTCCTCCCCGTGCTGGTTGTAGATCCTGCAGCGGTAGGCAGCCACGTCGCTGGGGTCCACCCCGCTGATGGTGAGCCAGGGTGGATATAGACACAAGGAACTCACTGTCGTAGGTGAGCTGGGCAGTGCAGGAGTCCTCCCCGTGCTGGTTGTAGATCCTGCAGCGGTAGGCAGCCACGTCGCTGGGGTCCACCCCGCTGATGGTGAGCCAGGGTGGATATAGACACAAGGAACTCACTGTCGTAGGTGAGCTGGGCAGTGCAGGAGTCCTCCCCGTGCTGGTTGTAGATCCTGCAGCGGTAGGCAGCCACGTCGCTGGGGTCCACCCCGCTGATGGTGAGCCAGGGTGGATATAGACACAAGGAACTCACTGTCGTAGGTGAGCTGGGCAGTGCAGGAGTCCTCCCCGTGCTGGTTGTAGATCCTGCAGCGGTAGGCAGCCACGTCGCTGGGGTCCACCCCGCTGATGGTGAGCCAGGGTGGATATAGACACAAGGAACTCACTGTCGTAGGTGAGCTGGGCAGTGCAGGAGTCCTCCCCGTGCTGGTTGTAGATCCTGCAGCGGTAGGCAGCCACGTCGCTGGGGTCCACCCCGCTGATGGTGAGCCAGGGTGGATATAGACACAAGGAACTCACTGTCGTAGGTGAGCTGGGCAGTGCAGGAGTCCTCCCCGTGCTGGTTGTAGATCCTGCAGCGGTAGGCAGCCACGTCGCTGGGGTCCACCCCGCTGATGGTGAGCCGCAGGAGGCCGGTGGTCTCCTTGTCCATGCGGATGCGTTCGCACGGGAACAACTTCTCGTCGTTGCGGAACCTGAAAACAAAGGAATATTTCAAAATAAGCTTCAGCACAAATAAACTATTTTTAATTATTGGTTGAACACATTTTCTTTAGCATAGCCCAGAACCGTGAAACGAACTTCAAAATAAACATTCATATAATGATTTATTAGCTGTCACAGACTTTTATATAACATACTAGCATAAACATCGTTTTCCATTTTACGTAAGATCAAACCGCTGTGTTTTTGTACCGGTAAATATCGTTGAAATTGCAACGAATCATTATAGCGGCACGCAAATAAATATCATACACAATCGAAGAAATAGAACTGATTGACAATATTTTACGCAGCAGGGAACTGGGTGGCATTACTCTCTTTTCTACTCTTCCTTGAGTCTGGTAAAAGCTACGCTCCTTCTGCTAATCATCCCACCTCCGCCGCAGAATTCTATCAAATATTGAGCACCCCAGCAAAATTTTCCAACAGTGTAGTATATTGTGGTGTGAGTGTAGTGCAGTATATTGTGATGTGAGTCAAACTCAAACTCAAAAATCTTTATTTCAAATAGGCTTAACGCTTCGTTAGAATATCTATTTCTTTGAATTTTTCCCTCAGTGAATCAGTAGGATCCAGATTGTGTGAGTGTAGTGTAGTGTAGTATATTGTGATGTGAGTGTAGTGTAGTATATTGTGGTGTGAGTGTAGTGTAGTATATTGTGATGTGAGTGTAGTGTAGTATATTGTGATGTGAGTGTAGTGTAGTATATTGTGATGTGAGTGTAGTGTAGTATATTGTGATGTGAGTGTAGTGTAGTATATTGTGATGTGAGTGTAGTGTAGTATATTGTGATGTGAGTGTAGTATATTGTGGTGTGAGTGTAGTGTAGTATATTGTGATGTGAGTGTAGTGTAGTATTGTGAGTGTAGTGTAGTATACTTTTGACTCGTCATTTTTTAAAAGCTACCACCGGATCACAACGCGGCCTCAACTGAGAAGATCCGGCAAAAAACTCAGCGGGCTTGTAATTTTTTCACTTTTTTTTTAAACATTGTTTTGTTACAAATCAATCGACATTAGCGACAGTGTGTCCTGCCGTTCGAAACATGAAGTAAGGGAGAAAAGAAGAAAACAAACAAAAATTACAACAAACTAAAAAGCCAAAGAGATAGTAGTCGGACCTGTCCCCCGCGCGCAGCACCCGCGCACGAGTTGACTCGAGCAGCAGCCATCACTCCCCTCAACCATATCAGAGGGAAGGGGGTGACCCGCCACACGAAGCCACCACAAGCAAAGACTTTTCGATGGCGAGCATGACCGAGCCAAAATCACAGTGGCTCACATTTAACTTCTGCTGTTAAGTAGTACCTCGTCAGGCAAGACACAAAACACTTTCACATAGTATTTATACATATTATCAATTAATTGACTTGTGAAACAGCCATCAGTAATCCACCAGATTAAGAGGTGTTACAAACTGTAAGCCTAAAATTCTAAGCTTGCACGAGTTGAGCAGTTCAAGCCCACGCAGCTTTATCCTCTAGGTAATCCGAGATTTTATAATAAGCCTTTTTCGACAACCGGCTTCTTATCAAAGGTTTAAATTTATTCAGTGGAAGATCTCGGATATCCTGTGGCAATTTGTTATAGAAGCGTATACTTTGGCCCATAAACGATTTGCTTGTTCTGTGGAGACGTGTGGAATGTAAAAGAAGATTGTGTTTGTTCCGGGTATTAACACTATGAATCGCACTGTACTTTTTAAAAGATCCAATATTTTTCCGAATATAAACAAAATTTTCAAACATGAATTGCGAAAAAATCGTTAGAATATCTATTTCTTTGAATTTTTCCCTCAGTGAATCAGTAGGATCCAGATTGTGTGAGTGTAGTGTAGTGTAGTATATTGTGATGTGAGTGTAGTGTAGTATATTGTGGTGTGAGTGTAGTGTAGTATATTGTGATGTGAGTGTAGTGTAGTATATTGTGATGTGAGTGTAGTGTAGTATATTGTGATGTGAGTGTAGTGTAGTATATTGTGATGTGAGTGTAGTGTAGTATATTGTGATGTGAGTGTAGTGTAGTATATTGTGATGTGAGTGTAGTGTAGTATATTGTGGTGTGAGTGTAGTGTAGTATATTGTGATGTGAGTGTAGTGTAGTATATTGTGGTGTGAGTGTAGTGTAGTATATTGTGGTGTGAGTGTAGTGCAGTATATTGTGGTGTGAGTGTAGTGCAGTATATTGTGATGTGAGTGTAGTGCAGTATATTGTGATGTGAGTGTAGTGTAGTATATTGAGCTCACCACTCGACGTCGGGCTCGGGGGTGCCGGTGGCGCAGGCGGTGAACTTGGCGCTCATGCCGCGGAACACCTCGATGTCTCCGATCTTCTTCAGGAACGATGGCGGCTCCACCTTCTGCTTGCGAGCGCTGCAGAATATACGGTGGTGTTATTAGATATTGCTATACTCCTTTCAGATAATATTATCGTGTTGGGATCTAGCAAAATCTTGTATTTGGATTAGTCGAGCTAAGCCCGTTTCCAGATTGGGTTTTGACATTTTCTAAATTGCTGTTTAACTCTAAAGCTGTACAAAGCACTTACTCACACCCGTGGATAGTTACAGTATTGTTGAATCTCATAAGCTAGTAATATCTGTAATTTCAGAGTCTTTAGCACAACGTTTACAATATTGCTTTGCGGCAGAGTATCTCACAAGTCGGTAGGATCTACTGGGATCATCACCAGCCGAAATACGTCCACTGCTAAACAAAGGCCTCCTCCTTAGAAGGGAGGGGGTTGCCATAATCCCCACGCTGTTTATGCAGGCGTCTTGAGGATCGCAGTATAGATGGTAGGTAATCCAATATAAAGACGCTGCTGCCCGTCTTCTTGTTTTCCCTTAGTCGCCTCTTACGGACACCCAACAGGAGGAGATGGGGGGGTGATATTCTTACCCGGACACCACCCCACGGGCAACTGCCCTACTAAACTCATACAGCTAGAATTCCGTACTTCATGTGATCACGTCACATCACATCAAGTAAAGTAAGAAATGATAATTAAGGTGGCTAGAAGCTTTAATAAGCCATCTAGCTTGAATGGCGACACTTTGAACACTTAATAATATTCAAACCTTTAAGAAATAAATTAGAACACACAAAGATCTAACCTGCTTGCAGGTCTGTGAATTTCTGAGAAAGCGAGTGGCTAGTACATTGCTGGTGGGCCAATCTATCCATCACAGCATAAAACAAGAATCACAAAATTCATATCACTAGGAAAATAAAAAGAAGCGTAATACTCACATCTTATCGACAACCTCCAAGTTGGCCTCGCACTCCGCCGTGCCCTCCTTGTTGGAGGCGACACATTTGTATACTCCAGCGTCCTCCGGAGTCAGGTCCCTCACGTACAGACAACAGGCGTCACCGTCCCTCTTCATGGTGTACTTGTCGCTCGGACGGAGCAGGGATCCGTTCTTGTACCAACTGATCTCAGGGCACGGGAGGCCGTACACACGGGCCGGGAACTTCGCGTCGAATGTTGGTAGCTATAGAGCGACAAAAAACGTAATTTGTAGTTTGACCATATACTTCTTTGATGGAACCGGTCAGCTTCTCTCGAGGATATCCGATGCCGTTACGCAGCTAATCAGTATGTATTATGGTGTTGTAGCCTCTGTGGCGCAGTGGGAAACCACTTGCGTTGCACACCAGATGTCGCAGGTACAAACCCGAGAAGATCAACAAGGTTGTGTAGTTGTTCCATAATGGTTGGGATAATGCAGACCGATCACTTAATGGTGTGGAAAACTCGGCCCTGTGCCCGACCACTCCACTGTCATGTCGGTAGACCGCGTAGATGGCTGATCTTGTGCAAGTTTGGCTGCTGTGGTCACATCGGCCCCGAGGACATTATTATTATTTTATTACTATGGACTTTTAATACAAAGAATCTTAAATAAACTTGAGTTGAAGCCGGTCCGGTGCTCATGTGTTTACGAAGCGTTACGTCTGCATCAAGTTTTATGCACTCCAGTTGTAGCCTTCTCGAATGGCGTAACAACATACCTATGGCCGATTGACCAAATTTTCAACAAAAGTCTTCGACCCTAAAAAACTCTTTAAAAAAGTATGCAAGTCCACAAGAAAAGAAGATAAAGACTCGAAGTTCTCACCTGCTGCAGGTCAGTGAACTTCTGTGAGAAGGTGGGCGGCTGGAACACTTTGCGCACGTTCACCTTCCCCTCGGAGCTATCCTCGCCCAGAGGATTCACCAGCTTCACCGAGTACACGCCCGCATCTGACATACCCACTGGGTTGATCTCTAAGCCCACCTGCACGATACAAATATGAAAAAAGTTTATGAAATATTGGCTAAATCTACTCTTTCGTAGATGACAAACATATGTTTTTCATAATGTGTTTCCACTATGCTCTATGTTTATATATAGTATGCGGGCAATGCAATTATTCGATCGTAATCGTTTTTTTTTATTTTTTGTGTAGTGATATTGTTATAGCGTCGTCGTGACGACACCAATTGGCTCCAACGGAAGATCAGCGTTGGTTGTTTGCAACCAGCATTTTTGCTGAGTTGGGGCCGTTTTGTGGCGCACATACATAATATATTATAGTATAGTTTTTCTTTTTATTTTTTTCTCTTATGTCTGTGTTATGTATGTAAGTGTCATAAATAAATATTTCTTTCTTTCTTTCTTTCTTTCATTGCGCACTTTGTCCAACTATACATATAATTGAACTTGCATAAGCGCATGTGTGTAATCGAAACGCCAAAATATCGACAATAACGCTAGGATTACAATGGGGACTGTGGTAATAGAAGATAGAACATTTTTTTTTAGTTCCTGTAATGCGTCACTGCTACAGCTTAAGTAATGCAATCATATCTTCAATGTTATCCAATCTAAAACGATCTATGTATATTATGCCACTAGTTTATGTGCTTGTCAACTAGCAAACCAATGTCATTATTGAAAGACACATTGTCACTATTAAAGACACAATGTCACTATTTAGTGACTCAATGTCACTACTGAGAGACCCAATGTCACTATTGGGACCCAAAGTCAGTATTCTTTAGTCATTCAGTCTTCAAAGCTCGAGTTGGTTTTTAGAAGTAGGTTTTTAATAAGCGGACTTCTCGATACTCGATTGCGTTGCCGCTTTCCACCAGTTTGCAATCAAGCAGTGACTTAGATTAATAAAATAAAAAAAAATCTGTTTAGTGTCGTGGGACACCGGATAGGAACGAAGTTCCTTATAAAAATATTAATTTTAAGTTAATTATCATCGAATTAAAAAAAAATATTTAAAAAAAAGTAAAAAAATAAAAAACAATACAAAAAATAATACAAAATTATTTTTTAAACACACTGAACTAGCCGGCGCACCACACACTCACACACACACACACACATAACCACACCACCACACCACACTACACACACACACACACATTCGTTCCAATAATAATAATTAAGCCTAATTATGTTCGATCATAGAAATTTAAGTTTTATGGTAACTAAAATAAGATATATATTTATTTGTGAATAAAAAATCTTACGTTCCGGACGTTTTTTCTCGGTTAGGGTACCCCTCCGCTTCGTCTCATAAGGAACTTCGTTCCAATAATAATTTAGAAACCCATTTTAATGGACTAAAACTGATCGAAATCTCACCCTCTTTCCATCGCACGTGAGCGACAGCTTCTCGCTCGGTGTGAGCGGCTGGCCGTCCTTGGTCCAGCTGACCTCGGGCACGGGGTTGCCCACGAACGGGGCGCTCACGGAGAGGGGCTGCCCCTCCTCCGCCGTGACGTCACGCAGCCCGTGGATGAACTGCGGCCGCTCCTGGGGAGACGAGTCGTCGGTGCGGCCTGCGGACGTAGAAACGTATGTAAATTTTTTATTTTTTTATTTTTTTGGGAATGATAGACGCTGTTAACCGCAGATGGCTATTGCAGCTTCACCGGACAATAGGAGGCGAGCGCTTGAAGCGCTCTAGCCTTTACGGCAGAAGTAGCGACGAGCACAAGGGCACCTCAGGGAGGCACGGCCTCGGCTTGGGCTGTCGCTTAAGAGAGGGCTGAGTTTACCACCGGTTCACAACGCGCCCCCACTGAGAAGAACCGGCAAGAAACTCAGTGGGGTGATGCACGTTGTTGCGGCCGCATACGTACGACCCTTCGGCCTCGCCGGCGAGACCGGTGTCTGATAGCTAGTGTAGCATACGGTTGTCGGGGAGGGGTCGGCGCATCCCGGTCCAATAGGACCGTCATGGGGTCAGGAGGGTCGAGCAGTACGTGCCGTGGTCTGCGGCGTGAGTCAGAAGGACTAGCGGCGTAATCGGCGGCGGCGCGGATTAAACTGTTCGCGTGACGGGACGCGGATTCAAAGTAGCGTTTCGACGCTTCTTTGAGGAACTTACGAAGGGGATCTAATTTGAAATCGGAATGCAGATCTACGTTCCGCATGTACCACGGGGCACCGACGGCGCGACGGAGGAAACGATTCTGGATAACCTGGAGGCTATCGATACGGGTGCGGGCGGCGTGCGCGAAAACTACACTCGCGTAAGTCATGATAGGGCGAATGCAAGCTTTGTATAATGTCAACTTATTTCTAAGCGACATTTTACTCCGCTTGCAGAGAAGGGGATACAGGCGACCTAATACGAAAGCCGCTCGATTGCGGACGGACCTAATGTGCGGGCCGAAAGTCATGCGGGAGTCCAAGGTGACTCCGAGGTACTTAACCTTCCTAGTCCAAGGGATAGGGCGATTGAATAGGGATATTGGGACTAGTCGTCTGTTGGGCCGAAGGCTCCGCGCGGAGAACATATTGGCGGGTCCCCGGGAGAAGACCACCGCGGCACTCTTCTCCGGGTTCACCTCTATGCGCCACGTACGGAACCATTGACCCAGGGCGTCGACTGCGGCTTGAAGAGCACGCGTCAAATAGGACATGTTCCTATGGGAATAATAGTGTTCAGGACGACTATAATACTACGAAAGGACAAAATAGTGTTTGTGTTACAGAGTGTTGTGTTTTATAGTAATATATAGTTAAGTTTTATAACTCTGCGATAGTTAAGAGCCTAGATTTAATTTCCTAATAAATTATAATATAGTTTTGTGTATAAGCTCACTATCCCGAGGAGGGGTGAGCTGAATCAGTTATAGATAGCCTAGCCTAGGTCTCATAGTACTTGCTATTTGTAATTAGCGTAGGGTAATAGTATGATAGTAGGGTCTAGTACTTGCAGGACTTCTTCCCCTGGACCTACGGATAACAGAAAATGCCAAACTATACGAAGCTAAACGAGGAAAACCGCCAAGCATTTTGGCGGATCGAAATGTGGAGAAAAAAACATGTTACTCGGAAGCTTTACACCCAACTTGTAGCACTGGAATCACGTTCGACTGTCTAGAAGACATGCAGCCCCACACTAAAGTGAAGCACGGAATTAATGGCCCAGAAATATATACAGACGGAAGTAAAATGGATGGAAAGGTGGGGGCTGCATTGTCAATATGGGAAAATGGCAGAGAAATAACAAACAAGAAATTTAAGCTAGAATCGTACTGCACTGTTTTCCAGGCAGAATTATACGCCTTATATGAAGCAACCAACATTGCTCTCAGCAATAACTGGGAAACTATCAACATATTTAGTGACTCAAGATCATCGCTAGAGCTCTTACAGAACCAAAATTCTTACCATCCCCTCGCAACAAACATTAAACGAAATATACATCAGTTGGCGGAATTAGGACGAACAATAAAATTTTACTGGATTAGAGCACATGTGGGAAATGAAGGAAATGAGAGGGCAGACCAGTTAGCCAAACAAGCCGCAAATAATAAAACAGCCTCAAAATATGACCAGTGCCCCATATCATATATTAAAAAGACCAACAGAATATAAACAATAGAAAAGTGGAACAAAAGATATACAGACTCACAAACCGCTGCTACTACCAAACTATTCTTCCCTAATGTTTCAATGGCATTCCAAGTTCTGAAAAAAGTAACATTAACACCGGTACTTGTGCACCTGCACAAGTACCGGTGTTGACCGGCCATGGCGGCTTCGGACAATATCTGCACAAGTTCAAGTGTAAAGACAACCCAGGATGCGTTTGTAATCCTGATGTAGAAGAAAGTATAGTACACTTAATTACAGAATGCCCAAAATATGCCTTATTGAAATACGAAACAGAAATAGAAATAGAAGAAAGAATAGATAGAGAAACACTTTGGACCAAATTAGAATCAAAAAAGAAAGAAATATTTATCAGATACATAACCAAAATAGCACTAGATGCTATAAATAGGAATAAAACTACATAAATATAAACAACAAAGAAATAGTATGTAAATTAAGAAATTGTAAACAAAGGCTCCGATAAAAATCGGAGGAAAACAGAGAAACAGAAGAAAAAAAAAAAAAAAAAAAATTGTATGATAGAAGTACCCACATGCCCTAGATGTGCTAAGCACATATGTGAACGGCAAATAGCTACACACATCAAAAGTGTCTAGGGATCAAGCATTTTTAAGCGGATTTCTTGAGATTGAGATGTGGCTTTGTAATAAATTTATGATTTTATAAATTTATATGGATCCTTTTTGGTGCATTTCATAATTTGAATCAGGAACTGTGAATCAAATTCGAGTAAAAGATGAAAATCAGCTGTCAATATTTTCCCTATAAAAACATACAACGCATTGAAGACATTATTAGTGCTACTGTTTCCCTACTACTGATTAAAACCAACGTTATTATGGAGCGGCGACGTCATTTAAGCAGGGAAGAAATGCTCAGAGCCGTGGGAATGATAGAAGCTGGTTCCCGGCAACGTACTGTGGCTTTAGCTCTGAATACAAGTCAGAGTGTTATCAGTCGACTTTGGACACGTTACCGAAGCACTGGTACCGTGGCTGAGCGCCATGGAGGACGGTATCGCTGCACCACACGGAGACAAGACCGATATATTCAAATCTTAACTCGAAGAGCTCCAACAATAACTGCCATGATGTTAGCCGTGAGGCTTCATCACTCTTCAGGGAACTTAATTAGCGACCAAACAGTCAGAAACCGCTTGCATGAAGTGAACCTTCATTCCCGAAGACCGCTACGGGTACCACCTATAGCAATGCACAATCGTAGGATTCGATATCAATGGGCTCTTGAACACAGAAATTGGGCAGAAGAACAATGGCGTTTCGTGTGCTTTTCTGATGAGTCTCGTTTTGGTATGAGACCGGATACAAGACGTATACGACACTGGAGAACCCCTGGACGCCAACAGCGATTAAAATCCTGCCAGGAAGTCCATCCTTATAGTGGTGGAACCATCATGGTATGGGCGGGTATTTGGATCGGCGGAAGAACTGAGTTGATTTGGATCAGAGGCAACCTCAACGCTCAAATTTATGCTGAGACGATTGTATCAGACGTCATCGTTCCTCTACAAGTGCAAATCGGTCCCTTATTTCAGTTAATGCATGATAATGCACGACCGCACACCGCAAGAGTTGTAAGACAGACTCTCGCCGCAGCTAACATCAATGTCCTGCCCTGGCCTGCTCAGTCGCCAGACTTGAACCCGATTGAGCATGCATGGGATATGCTACAGAGAAGAGCTCTGCCGAATATGGAGGGTATCCAGTCGCAAGAAGACCTTTTTTTGTTGTTGCAACGAACATGGGCGGCCATTCCACAGCGTGATTTGGATGAACTCATTTTGAGTATGCCAAACCGATGTTCTTGTGTTGTTAGTGTTCGCGGTAGAAACACGGATTATTAATTGTTTAAGTTACCCAATAAAATTTTAAAGAAAACTGTTATTTCAGTCTTTTTTTCGAACTTTTGTGTTAGTGGTTCAAATGTCAAAAATCCCTTTATTAGGAAAATGGCAAATTTCTTTATTAATGCAAAGGTGACTTGGTTTATCGTTACTGTGACAAACGAAAACACTTTATTTGATGAATCCTTAAAGAAAATTTTAATTAATATCAATCAGGAGAAAAGTTATTGCAAAAATATATGTTGATCCCTAGACACTTTTGATGTGTGTATTTGCAGCTAGGTCCCAAATCTAGGAACCAACTCGGGACCTAGATCTGGGTCCGCCTTGGTGGGTCTAAGTACCTAAACAGCACTGCTGTACATATTTCCATAGTTATAGGCAGTTGTTTATTTATTTATTTATTCTTCATGCACAATTGTACATAGGCGGACTTAATGCCTTAGGCATTTTCTGCCAGTCTACCTTAGGGTGATTCAGAGAAGATTCGAGGTAGGTGCAAATAAAAAGAAACAAAATAAACCAGGCAAAACAACAAGATAAAAATTATTAACTAAAATATACTTAGATAAATAATTAATACAAACTAATTTATAAAAATATATAAATATTAAATAAAATTCATAACTAAAAATAAATACTATAGACTAAATATAAATATTGAGTATCTATAAAATTAAATATTTGCAAAACAAGATATAAATACAATAACAACATATAAATGAATATATATATATATATAACAAAGACTAGTGTTGAAATGATTCCAAAGGCAAATTATTAATGTGCTCCCGCAAAAGCTTTTTAAAAGAAAACATGGTTTTGGCCATCCTGAGGCAGCGCATTCCAAAGGAGTATGGCTTGAATATGAAAGGATGAGTGCAGAAAATCAGATCGGTGTAAGGGGCATTGCAGAAGAAGGTTGTTAGAAGAGCGAAGGTGTCTGTTATGGAAAGAAGATAAATATTGAAAATGTGAGGATAGATACGCAGGAGGAGAACTAGAATGAAGGAAAGAATACAGAGTAGTTAAAGCTCTAAAAATTCTACGCTGCCGAATATTTAGCCACTTAAGTTCTGATCTACACTCTGACACGTGATCATATTTACGTAAATTGTAAACAAATCGAATGCAATTATTTAAAAGCCTGTCAAGTTTATTAAGATGTTCAGAGTTCAGGTCATAGTAACACACATCACCATAGTCGATGAGTGGAAAGATTAAGGATTGTACAAGCATTGCTTTGACATTAGGCGAGAGAAAATTCTTTAATCGCTGAAGATACCGCAAGGACCCCATAACTTTTTGACTAACATTACTAACCTGACTATCCCAACTAAGAGTTTTATCTATGAATAGACCAAGATCTTTAACACTGGAGCTGAAATTTATTTTGGTCCCGTTATACTCAATCAATGGTAAATTTGAAACGTCCACCCTACACAAGATTCTGGAACTCCCTACTATTATTGCTTGACATTTGTCTGGATTAACCGCCACCCCAAATTTATCCGCCCAATTTTGAATGGCATTTAAGTCTCGGTTTAATTGACTGACAGCATCCGACAAATTGTCTACACGAGCTTGGGAATACAATTGCAAGTCATCGGCATAAAGATGATACGAACACTGAAGTACAGGAGTTAAGAGATCTATAAAGACAGAAAACAAAAGAGGAGAAAGAATACCGCCTTGAGGGACGCCAGCAACAAGAGACCTCCAATTGGAGAATGAATCATCAACAAGCACCGATTGCTGACGATCCCGAAGATAAGATGAGAACCATTCCAGAGCTTCTGGAGAGACCATAAGATGAGAAAGGATAGCTAAGAGGATATCATGACAGACAGTATTAAAAGCATTAGAAAAGTCTATTAACACAAGCACAGTAACTTTTGTATCCTCCATACCTGCTCTAATATCATCAGTCACTTTAAGCAGGGCAGAAACTGTACTATGACCTGGTCTAAAACCTGATTGAAGAGGATTGATTAAGGAATGAACATTAATGAAGGACGAAAACTGCTTAAGCACGCAAGCTTCTAGAACTTTAGACACAAAAGGTAAGATAGATATAGGGCGAAAGTGACTGGGAAGCGAAGGGGATGGAATCTTAGGTAAGGGTCGGACGTAAGCTTTACGCCATAAAGATGGGAATTCACCAGACGTGAGGGAGAAATTGATAAGGTGCGTGATGGGAACAAGTAAATATTCTAATAAGGATGTAATCATAAAGCGGCTTATGTTATCACAACCCATAGCTTTAGATTTAATAGAAAGGATAATCTTTTTAATACTCTCCGAATCTACTGGAACTAAAACAAAGGGAGTAATAGCTGGACGTTCTAAACTTGAAATATAAGTAATTGTTTGATTAATAGTTTGACGATCGAGTGAAAAAGTAGAAGTGAAGTGTAGGTTGAGATCATCCAAACTTAATAACTTAGGAAAGTCAAAGTTGCAAGTTTTGCCAACACCCAAGGAGTTTAAGAATTTCCAAACTTCAGCGGAAGAAGAAGAAGAAGAAATGTTATCGAAGATATGACGGCGCTTAGCATCACGTATCATCTTGTTACACCGATTCCTGGCTAGTTTGAACAAGATCCAATTTTCATCAGTGCGATCTTTTTTGAACTTGCGAAAAGCACGATTTCTACGCCTCATTGCCATACGAATGCCTCTGCTCATCCAAGGGGCCGGTGGTCGTTTCAATTTCACCTTTCGAACAGGAGCATGGTCATCAAATAACTTGGTCACTACATCATTAAAAACGCTAACTTTATTATCGATAGTCGAAGCCATCAACATAGGTTCCCAATCAATATTAGATGCATCCTCATTAAGTTTTGCAAAATCTATACGTGCAAAACAACGCCTGTACAGGACTTTGGGATTAGGTTTCGGGGGTTTGAGGATATAGGAAAGGAATAAAAGATCGTGATGTGAAATGCCTGGAGCATCATATTGATCGTGAGAAGAGACTAATGAAAGATTGGAAATGAGGATTAAATCAAGCCAGGTATCATCACCTACAATATTATGATGTGTCGCTTGCAGAGGCAGAACATGCAGATTAACTGACTCGATTAGGCGTAGGAGTTTACGGGAACCTGGGGAATTAATATCAAGGAGATTGGTATTGAAATCGCCCATGATGATGTGGTTTACGTAATCTGAACTCAAAGATTCTAAAACTAATTCTAAATCACTAAAGTAATCAACAGTGGGTGGACAATAAACTACCCCAATTAAGTTTTTAGCTCCTTTGACCCAAACCTCTAAAAAGAGAAACTCAGCTGTAGCCGAATAATTAGAAGAAGACGAAGTAACTATCTTATATGGAAAGTCACTTCTAAGATATATGGCAACACCACCCCCGCCTTTGCCTACACGATCATTTCGTATAAGAACATAACCGGGAAGAGAATAGGAAGTTGAAGAAAGATGAGGCTTGAGCCAACTCTCAGAAATTAGGATGGCATGCAAATTATTGTTGTTGTAAAATGTGTCGTATAATTCGTTATAATGACTAGGGACACTTTGAGCATTAATGTGACATACATTCAGCAAGTGACCAGAGTTATGACTAGTAATTCTACGTAAGTGGTCTCCAAGGTCGCTACTAACGGAGCAAAAACTACAAACAGACGAATTATCCGATTCATTTGCAGAATAAAAGGAATCATTATCAAAAATCATAATTAAAAATACAATAAATTATATATAATAACTAAGTAAGTATATAGTAATAAAGTAAAAGAAAAACAAAAAGACTAATAAAAATAACAAAAAACAAAAATTAAGTTGTACTCAATAAACCCTGCACCACCCGCCAGCTACATAAGTAGTACGTAAGTAGTATTAAGTAAGTAGTAAAGAAAAACACTATATTATTACAATAGGAGCCAACATTTAAAGAAGTTTTTGAAACAGTGAAAACAAGAAAAACAAAAAATTCTAACTGAAAGGTATCATACAAATATGAACTATATAAGTAGGTACCAATACCAACAAGATACATTAACACAAAAAGATACAAATAAAACAAATTAAAAAAAATAATATGCGTTAATCGGAACGTGATTGGAACATACCAAAAATCAAGTGAGAAGACATTGCAAGCCAACCAAGTTGACACTATAAGTTGACAGCTAATAATATGACAGAATGACAGATGTCTGACATAACACAAACTAATATTTGTTTGGATAATTTGGTTACTTATTTTACTTTGGTTGGTTGGTTACAAAACAAAAACAATAAGTATGTAACTCAAAAAGTATGGTACACAGAATACTTTAGTATCAGTACGTTATTTACGTTACGAGAGATATGAATAGAGAAAATCATAGGTACCTGCTTACCAATAAAAATATTGCAAAGTAAAACAATGGACAAATGTAAACAAACTTAACTAAAGAAAATTCAATTTGTGTTTTTCTGCAGTTTCCCAGAGGTCGATGGACTAGACGGCTTAGGGAACTTCACAATCAAAGGATCCAATTCTTCTACCGAAGTGATCTTGTGGCGACTTCCATCAGGGACTTTTACCAAGATAACCCCGTCCTGTGACCAGCAAGACCTCATCCCAAAATGTGTTCGAGCTTTAACAAAAACAGCTTGCCGGGACTTTGTCAAGAACTCTTTGACGGAAATACTAGAAGTCTTCAATAATGATTTTGCCCTCCAAGCAGTGTTCTTTTCGTCATAAGCAGAAAACCTTACCAGTATGGGTCTAGGTCGCTCCTTACTGGGAGCTCCTAATCTGTGGCAGACTTTAATGGAAGAATCTGTAAAATTCATAAAAGGGCCATCTTGCTGTGAAGAATATCCAAGATTACTGCCTTACTATTTTCATCCTTTGCCTCATTTACTCCGAGAAAAACTAGAGCCTTCCGACGGTGTCTTGTTTCCATAGCATCAGTCTGCCTGAAACACTCTTGAATTTGCTTACGAAGGAGCCCAAGCATAGAAAACATCAGCTCACGAAAAGTCCGGAACTCTTCTGCAATCTTTGCAACAGTATCTTTCGCTGGTCCAGCACTTTGTATCTGTGCTTCAAGTTCTCCAAACTTCTTAGCAAAACTCAACTCTAGGCGTTGCTGTGTGGATGCTATATCGTCAAGTTGAGACATTGTGTTGTGCTTGAATTGTTAACAAGTGAAAAAGTGTTAACAAGTAAATTAAAATAATAAGCTGGCAGGTGGCTAAAAATATTAGAACTAAAATGTCACATTGATGTCCAACCAAATAAGAATGGTAAGTACAACTTTAAAGCGGTTTATTAAGTAAATATTATATATTTTACAATTAAATACAATTAGAGATACAAAAACGTGTCTACTTTTAAGGATGCCTACCCGCAAAAAAAAAAAAACAAAAAAAAAAAAAAAAAAAAAGCAGTTGTTCTATCGCATATCATGTTTTCTAGGGTTTTTGCTATGACCTAGGCCCCTAGGTGGTCTAGATCATAGGTATACAGATAGTACACATCGCAGGCTACCTATCGGTACTATTTGTGGGCATGTGGATACTACGGGCAAGGCGCAGAGGAAGCGACAAGCAGCCAAGGCATAGTCGTCGCGCCCCTACGTACAGTGTTTATCGGCCTGTAGTTCCCTAACAGAAATAGATAGAGAAACCCTATGTACACCGTTAGAAAGCTGCTTACACGCACTTTCTAACGGTATAGGTATCATGTATGTGTCTAGAATAGCCTAAGTAGAATAAGCGAAAATGTACAGTTTTCATAATAAAAATAAAACGTTAGTGGCTGCCTCGGTGGGGCTCTCGTTACGGTAAAGTTCCCTGCAAGGATAGTAAATGCGCATTCGGCGCCACTGTCGGTGAACAAGCAAGCGGTCGACGCGGGAACTAAAAGCAAGATATAAATAGAAGAAAAGAATATTCAGTTCGAAGAGCGCCACCGTCGGAGCCACTATCAAGCTTGCTATCAAATTGGGAGTTCTTATTTCACGGACACCTTGTAACCAACCTACATTGTAACCAAAAGCGTCAACAATCTTCGGCGGGTTCATACCGTACCAGCGATAGCTACAGACACACAGGACGTCAGTGGCTCGTGCATTCGGGTCCGCCCGTCCTGCACAAATAGAGAGCGGTGTCATCCGCGTAAAGGGCGAGTTGGACTCTGCTCGAACGAGGAATGTCGTTCGTGAACAGGCTGAACAAGAGGGGAGAGAGCACGGAGCCCTGAGGGACTCCGGCCTGTATAGGATGGGGTGAAGAAAACGTACCTTCGACCCGGTATCGAAAGGTACGATTCGAGAGAAAGTCTCGTATGATGAGTACGAGCCTATCGGGGACTCCTAACTGGAAGAGCTTGTATATCAAGCCGTTGTGCCAGACCTTGTCGAAGGCCTTGGCAACATCGAAGAATAGGGCGCCTGTGTAGACGGGCTTGGGCTGGTTGAGCCCGGTCAGGATGTGCTCCGTGAGGCGGTGCACCTGGTGGACGCAAGAGTGTCTGGTTCGAAAGCCAAACTGCTCGTCAATAAGGATATTATTAGAACTGACAAAGTCTTTGAGTCTCGCTAATAGCAAGCGCTCATAGAGTTTGCCGAGAGACTTGAGAAGACTGACAGGCCGGTAGCTCGCAGGGCTGCTGCGAGGCTTACCCGGCTTAGGGATACCTACTACATCCGCGTCTTTCCATTCGGCAGGAAAGACGCAGTGGGACATGGCTGCGTTGAAGATAGTCACTAAAAGACATATCAGATGGACAGGGAGAACCTTGAGAACGCGATTGGAGATGCAGTCGGAGCCCGGTGCTTTCTTCGGCTTAAGGCCTTTGATCAGGTCTTCCACCTCGGTTTGCGTGACCGGGGAGAGGGATTCGGTGGGAGGGAGTGAGGACCTGCGCTCTACTTCCCTATCCTCAAGATCGAGGTGCGCCGGATCGACGGGAGCGGAGCTGGGTGTGCACTGACTCTCTAGAGAGTCAGCGAGAACCTCAGCCTTCTCGTCGTCCTCGAACGCGGGTGGGTCGCCTGAAGGGCGGGTCAAGGGGGGCATGGTAGCTACGGTGTCGGTTTTGAGGGATCTCGCGAGCCGCCAGTAAGCCTGGTGTGACGGCAAGATCTCCTCTAGAAACCCTCCCCATCGAGCCTCCCTAAGTTCCGCGATGCTGCGCTTCACGTCCCTCTGCAAAGCACGCATGCGGATCCGATTGGCATCGGTGGGGTAGGAGTCGTACGCGCGAATAGCCGCGTTTTTAGCGCGGACTAATTCCTTAATGTCATCGGGCAGCTTGAAGCGCACAGCGTAAAAGTTGTCCACTTCAACCTGCCGGGAGGACTGGCTGATGGCCGATTTGAGATGATCGGTGAAAGCGCCGATCGCTTGGTCGGTGTCCTGAGGGGACGAGATTTGCGCCGGGAAGCGGGCAAGATTCGGAGAGTCGGCATCGGCTAGACAGGTGTTTAGCTGATGCCAGTCCAGAACGGTCCTAGTGACCGGCTGGGAAATGGGCGGCGGACCTAGTTCCATTAGGACCGGTCGGTGGTCAGAGTCTAGCTCATGGAGAACCTCTAAGGAGCGCAACCGGAGGGTCACGCCCTTCAGGAGGGCCATGTCTAAGACATCGGGGCGGTGATTGACATTATTGGGGTAATGGGTCGGGCGCATAGGTGCGAT
This sequence comes from Furcula furcula, assembly GCA_911728495.1. NCBI lineage: Eukaryota > Metazoa > Arthropoda > Insecta > Lepidoptera > Notodontidae > Furcula > Furcula furcula. The sequence continues at coordinate 2,436,136 of OU452244.1, forward strand.
GACGTCAAAGTCGAGAACGTCGACCAAGCCGTCGAGGCACCTGCCGTTGCCGGTGGTGACGTTACAATTCCACCTGACATGCTTGCAGTTGAAGTCGCCGGCCAGAATGACCGCGTTGTCCAGGTCAAGGAGTGACTCGATATCACTCCTGAGGGGCCGCTTATCAGGTGGAAGATAGATAGAGGCGATAGTGACAGCCGAATGGCCGGAAAGAGAGACTCCTATGAGAGGGTTTCAGGAGGGTCTCCTGCACCAGCAAGATATCAACTTGGTGACTTCGCAGGAAGTCAGCAACCTGATCTCTTTGTCGGGAGAGGCGCATGCGCATTGAAAAATGCGAGGGAAAGGGAATGGGGTTTTTGTCTACTCTGGTGTAAATCCATTTACGGGCCTACATTTGAGTTTACGGGGGACAGGGCGTAGTACACGTCCTCGAATTCGGCGATAGCTTGTACTCTATCGCAGGGGTTCTGTGCGCACCGAAGGCGGCTCGCCGAAGCTTGCGCGCGCTGAAGGCGCAGGCGCGGCCGGTTGCTTGGCGGGGACGCTCGTTGCTTTAGGAGCTGCGGCGGGGCGGACGTAGGGCAGTGTCTTATCCCACGCGTTCGGTGGACGCACTGCGGGCTGGGACGATGAGAGCGGTCGCGACGCAGAGGGCGCGGGGACGCGGGGGGCCGGAAGCGGCTGCGTAAGAGGCGCTGAGGGCGCCGGGGCCTGAGGCGCTGAAGGCGCGGGCGGGTAGGACTCCAAGGGTGGAGGGGCGGAGGCCCTTGGTGCATAGGGCACCGAGGGGCGGGGGGAGCGCGGAGATTGTTGCGCCTCGCCACCCGGCGGTTCCTCCTCGGGGCCCTCGGGCAGCCGCGATAGTTCGCGGTGTGCCCGATGGTCCCGCAGAGGACGCATCCGGGAGGCTTGGTCGCCATCTCCCTATCGCGCTCGCACTGAGACGTCGCGTGGTCTCCTGTGCACTTCACACAGCAAGGCCGCGCGAAACAGTTGCGGGAGGAGTGGCCGTACAGCTGGCAGTTATGGCACTGCCCGGGTAGGCCACGTTTGTGGGGGGCTTCTACGGCGAAGCCGGTGAGGCCGCAAACAGTCTTCAAATTGAAGATCTGCTTGCCTTCGTCGGAGCGCACGAGATGGACCAGAACCATCTCGTACGGTTGAACGTATGTACAATGACTTCAACGCTAGTTCCACGCTTTAGCAGTGATTATACTGCGCAGTAGCAGGTGGAATTGCAGTCGAGCTTAATTTTTTTAGTCTGTCACCGTCATTTAGAATTTGGGTTTTAACTTTCATTTACTTTTTTTTTGACACCTACTAATGTACACTAGATTTCATGGTACGCAGATACGTTCATGCCTACTTTCAGTTTTATTTCGATCATTTTAAGAGTTTTTGGTAGTTACAACTAAATGCGTTAGTGTGAAATGTGTGGAGAGAAACTGAGTTTGAACAGGAGAAACTAGGAATAGAATCTGCACTCGTCTCCCAAGACATTAGGTCTCTTGAGCTCTGACTCAACCTAAGCAACCTTCATATAGACTCTGAGTTGATAGATATCTATCTGGTCAATCGCACGAGAACTCTACGCCCTATTAATTTATTGTTAATTGTGATTTCATCATATAGGTCCTATTAAAAATAGTTTTAAAAATTTAATAAAAGTCGAGTTGATGTGCAGCGGATCGCTATTTACAAAAAAAAATAGAATTAATAAGTAATCCATAGATAAAGATAGCGCGACTCACTGGCGACAGTAAGATCAGCCGTGCTGGTAGACTCGCCCTTGTCGTTGGTGACCACCACGCCGTACTGGCCGGCGTCGGCCGCCGTCGCCCGGTCGATGAGCAGGGCGTGCGTGCCGTCCGGCTGGGAGACCACCTTCACACGGCTCCCGTCCGGTACTATCTCCTTGCCGTTATGCGTCCTGTCCACAAATCAAAATGAAATCATTTATCCGGGCTCTGGAGGTCTATAAGGGTGAAAGTAAGTAAACTTTAATATGCCATTGTGGACCTAAACGATATAGTAATAAGTTTCAAATTAAATTGTCAAATGTAAGGTAAATTGATCCTTAATAATGTCCTACTGGCCAATATTTCACAAGATCCCATGTACCTACCATGCAGGAGATATTATAGTGCACAAGTGTTTGCGTAGACACGAGTGCACTCTCTCTTCCTTTATACCTCTCATAAAATCCTTAACGTCCAGTTATTATAAACGTCTAATGATGGCACTTTAGGCGTTTATATTGCCACCTCACTTTTTTTAAGCTACCATCGGCTCATACGCAGATCTAGCCACTTCAAAATTTTAACAGCTCAAAATTACTATGTAGTAACTCAGACTCTGCTAACTACATTTCTGGCGGTTAAGATGTTCATAATAAAATCTACAGTCTTTGAACTATCAGTGAATTAAATGTGTACAATATTTAAAAAAAGTATAAACATAACTACAGTTATAGCAGCGCTACAAAGTGGAGATCACACGGAATTAAATCCTTTAGAGCAACAGCTTCTATAAAAAGTAACTAGATTTTATTCACTAACCATACTACAAAACAAAAAAAAACAGAGTAAAGAAAGAAATACAGCGTAAGCACTTATGCGCCACTTTCCATCTGAGATCGGCCGCTGTAGCCGCATCCTAACTTCATGACTTAATTTCATTATTTGCATTACTGACATCACTCAAAGTTTATGAATAGTCTTCAAGAAATAGTGACACAAACTCACCATTTGATGGTAGGTGGCGGGTGTCCCAGCACCTTGACCTCAAGTTTGACGGGGAATCCTTCGATCACCTTCGTGGGCTGCAGTTCCGCGATGAAGGCTGGCTTGCGTTCCTTCTGAGCCACGTCCACCTTCGCCTTCGATCCCACCTTAGATAGCAACAAGTCTTAACTAACTATGAGTGCTCCAAATAAATAACCGTGGGGTGTCCGGGTAATGGCTCCCTTCCATTTCCTCCCATAGTGTATCCGTAAGAGGCGACTTAGAGAAAACAATGAGATAGGCAGCAGCGTCTTTATTTTGGATTACCTACCACCTGTACTGCGATACCTGCGATGGTAAGGATTAACCAAAGATTAAAGGCAACCCTTCCCTTTTTAGAGGAAGGCTTTTAGCAGTGTACTTCTCTAGGCTGCCAATGCTGTAGGCATAAAGGAGTCCGCCCAGTTGACCAGGCTATACCATAATCGGGCTATGAACGTATCAGGCACAGAAAAAGAATGACGGAGACCACTATACATTGAAATCGTATCAATCAAGCCCATATCGTATCTGGCACCCAGACTGTACCAAAGTAAAAATAATATATACAGAATTCATCTTTTGAATTTTGACAGGAATCGAACGACACGACGCAATAGTGAGCGTTGCTTCATACAGTTCCATGAACGATACGACCATAGTACGTTGATAATATAGTACGGCTCTATATAGGCTTCATAAATAGAGTGCTAGGGTAGATGGGAGCTCACCAACTAATTAACATCTAAACGATAACAACAAGGAAAAGGGGTATCAAAGTTCCTGCAACAAAAAGAACGAATCCCTCAGTCGTCAGAATAGTAACTCTACATAGATCACTAAAAACCGAGGTACTTCATTGCTCCTCTTTTGTCTCATCAATGTTGATTCTGAGTGTGTTAAGTGAGTGCAAGACACTCCTGCCTCCAGAATGGTGACAGAACACGCACCTCTCCGAGTTTGTTGGTAACAGTGAGGGAGTAGACGCCAGCGTCTTCCGGCTTGCAGCTCTCGATGCTGAGCCCGATGACTCCGCCGGGCTGGTTGATGAAGTTGATGGCCTGCGATGGACGCACTGGTAGACCTATGAAATTAATGGAAGCACACAAATTGTATATTCTGTAGTTATAAACAGGGCGATAAAAATATATTAGACGCTAAGGTTTTGTAGGTATACGTCTTAATTTAACAGTCTTTCAATAAACTTAAATTATGATTGCAGGTCAAGTATGATATGTTAAATTTGTTCCATAATCTCCCCTTTTTGGGACAATTCCAGCCAATCATAAAATAGTAGGTACAAATACTATTTTAACTGTTTTAATCAAGATACAGACAACGCAATTATTTGAGTTTCGTGAAACCGAAAAGCAGTTTTGGAAACCATATTAACCTTACCTCTCCCTGATAGTTAAGCTCATTAATTCATTTGCAGCTGTTTAGTACAACAGATGCTTGTACATCTCAGAGTATCCTTTAAGTAATAATTAGTAGTTACTAGCAAAAATATTAACAAAACTCTAACCATCTTTGAACCATTTGACCTCGGGCGCGGGGAACGCCATCACCCTGGCCTCCAGTTTCAAAGGCTGACCGACCACGGCTTTGGTGTCTTGTAATTCTTGACTGAACGATGGTTTTCTTGGTGTTGCTATGGAAAAAATATTAACAGTTTTTAATTACTAAAACCGAACGTTTTTCTTTTCAAAATATGCTCACGGTAAGCTTAATTTTAGCACTATTTTTACAAAGCTTTTTGGAGCTCCAAAATAAATATTTAAGATAAATCTACACGCAGCAGAAATAAAAACAAAGATTTACTAATTAGGTAGCGATTAAAAAGGCTAAGCAAGCGGTTATTGGTTCCCTTGGAGTGGGTTCAGTTTCTATCAATGTTTTATTTTGCAACATAGGTGTATATTTGAGACTCTTTTTCAAACAGTCGTAAAGCAGTTGTGCAGCAAATTGTTTTGCAATTTTCGATCAGGTCACCCTAATACTGGGGAGCATTGATCTGTCGTTATCGCAGGTGTACTCACGGTTGACGGCGACGGCGCAGAGCGCGGAGGTGTCTCCGTGAGGGTTGGACACCACCAGCTTGTAGGCGCCGCAGTCGCCGGGGGAGATATGCTCTATGCTCAGCTTGACGGTGCCATCGGGCAACGAGCTCTGCTTCACGCGAGGGTCGTCTGCTGGCAGCTCTGTACCGTCCTTGTACCTGTTATACGAACAAAAGTAGTTAATAATAAATCTTGGTGGAACTCGCGACCACTTTGGCAATTTGACTCTAACACATGTTTAAATTAATTTCATTAGGCGGTGGTTCCTTGTGCATGTTCGTTTAGAGTGTGGGCCCTAGACGTCCATTGCCGGCGACTCCGAGGAGAACGGCGGCAAGGTTGCGACCCCCGTTCACGTGAGCACCGTGTCCCGGGGGCAGGAATACAGCAATATTGTTTGCATCCAGCTCTGCGCTTACTTCTAAAAGACATTTACGACCGCAATCAAGTACTATACTAAAAAGAAATATTTATAGTGGCTCACCATTTAGCGGTAGGTATGGGGCTGCCGTCCACCTTGGCCTTGAGCTCCAGGGGCTCGCCCTCGTCGACGTCCTTCTGCCGCTCCAGCTTGTGAGCGAAGCCTGGAGGCACCCGCGCCAATTGTACGGCCGCCTCGCTCACCGCTTCACCCGCTAGGTTCACAGCACGAACCTTGTACTGTTAAAACAGATCTCGCTTAGCCCACCAGAACGAATACCGGTTATTCAAGCCCCCTTATGAAATATTATGGAAGAATTGCCTAACTTTAACAAAGTCTACAAACGAATGTAGCCACCCGAAGAACTATTTAAACAGGTCAAACATACGCGCTCTGAGGAGTGAGACGCAGGTAGAGCGAGTCCGAATTGCATATAACGTCTTTACTAGTGGCTAGGGATACTGCTGAAAGTAATGGGTAATATGGCCAGATTCGACTTTTGCCAATACATTTATTCACACTTATCTGATATAAAATATCAGTCACAACGAAGTAAACAATATTGCAAGATGTAGGATTGTATTATTTTATGGTTACCCCAAGAATTCTTACTAGGTCCCTGATGTTCTATCCTCTTAGTTGTTATATCTCTATAGGCGTAAATGTATTCTGTTTTTTTTTTTTTTTTTTATATTTATTTAGATAAGAGAAACAAACAGCATAAACAGTTCATAATATGGAACATACAATTAAAACGTCTAGCCCACAAAGTTTCTACTAATGATTGAATTAATGGAGTGAACATATTTATATGCCTGAATATATATTCTAAATATTGGTAGTAGACATAATAATAAAATTATGTGAGGTGAACCAACCTTCCCAGCATCATCAGGATTGAAGTGTTTAATCTCCAGCTCGCTGTCCACCTGGCCTTCCACTTGTGTAGTGACGGTGTGCCGCTCATCATTGCTGATCTCCACGTTATCACGGTACCAGTGAACTTCAGGTTTAGGTTCTCCATCGCAACGCACTTTCAGAGTACAGTCGTCGTAGTCCTTGACAGTTTGCTTCTGGAGCGGCTTCGTGAATATCGGCTCGCCAGCTGTGAGGAATTAAGGAGTTATCGGAGTTTTGACAAAAAGTGAGTGAGGTGAATTGTCTGAATCAGTTTTTGCTTTTGTACCTGTTTTGTTGATTACAACAAATATGAAGTGTGTTATCAATCCTGTCAAAGTGTATATTTTGCCCTATGCTCAGCCAACGCTGTATATTTTAATGAGAAAATTATAAAAAGAGCTATCCTAAAAATAGTTTGGCATTATCCATTTCGAACTAAGTAGTAACATATACAGTAAAAGTTTATCTAATTTCTCCATACATATCTTGAGTTTTCTATAGAGAGTGATAAAGAACTATGTCCGATCACTGAGGGTAGGTATTATTCGGTGCCTCAATACAATTATAAGTAAGTAAGTATACAATTTATTGGTTGAATAATCTGAAATAATTTTCTTGATTAATTTCTACTATCAAATATGGGGAATATTTACAGATCAGACAGGGGTTTTTTCACACTGTAAATATCTAGGTGTGGGAATGAAATGGGTACTGATTACGTCATCATCAGTTGTATACTCACTGTGCACAGTAAGTTTGGCCTGCTGAGCGGTTTCCCCGACTTCATTCTTCGCGGTGAGCGTATAGACACCGGCGTCGTCCACCCCGACTTTCTTCACGACCAACTGGTACGTGTCCTTGGCCTTATCTTCTACTATGTCGTATCTTGAGGACGGCTGAATGACGTAGCCGTCTTTACTCCTGCGAAAACAAATTGGGAATAGATAAATTATTATGATTTAGAACCTACTTTTTTGATTTGATTTGGTGGTTCAAATGCCACTTGAAACGGTCACCATCTAAGGATTGATCTGAACTGACGTTGCTTAACTAACTAATCATTTACCAAACAGTGATTAAACACAGTTAAGAACACCTTATTACACGAATTTCATTGAATTTTGTTAATGCACAACATTCTACCACAGAATATGTTTTTTAAAATATCTGACATTGTGACATAATTTAAAGTATTTTTTTTTATTTCATTCTAGTGACAAGACAAGCAAGGCATTCACGTTGTAGTAAGCGACACTGTGCACTGCTGATTATCACCCGACACATTAGATAAAGTCTCTTGCGTCCAGTAATTTCACCAGCTACAGTATCCTTCACACCAGAATATCTGACATAGCGGTGGTACCTACCTGGACGGTTCCTTGCACAAGCACCTACCACCTTTTGTTTGTTGTCGAGGAGGAAATGTTCAAAAGGTACCCGATCTCCAAGGGGGCGCAGGCTGGGAGACCAACCACCTAGTGAATCTATTATAACGTTGATAAGTAAGAATAGCTTCCTCAATAGTACTAACCAGTGCACCTCAGCGACAGGGTTGGCCCGGACGTTGGCGACGAAGGTGGTCTCCTCGTAGGGCACGGCGGTGACGTCACGCAGCCCCTCGATCTCGGGCCGCAGCAGAATATCAAGTCGCGCAGAACTCTCCCCCACGCCGTACTTGTTCTTGGCCTGGATCGTGTAGTCTCCGGTGTCCGCGTGGCGACCTGACACCAACGGTAATTCACTGAGGATGGCGATCTTCCATGGAATAAATATTTTTTTGGGCATTTGGTTAATGGCCAGCCTGTTGTTAAAGTTGCTGCCCATAAACCTTAACTTGGCTTGATGACTGCTGTTGGGATGACAACAACTGGAATAAATTTTCTGCGAGCTCTCTGAAGCCTGGAGACGCTCTGTTTAATGTTAATCTACGTTACCTTACCTGACGCTGATTAATCAACTGATTGTTTATGGGAAAGCGATTACAGCTGGCTTTGATAACCGTAAAAATTCAAGGAACTTAGTACCAGATGCACCTGCGTTGCTGCTCGTCCCTCGAGACATAAGATAATTTCTTGGACGGACCTTTTTAATGCTGGCAGCGCCAGAGAAGAATTTTTGCAATGTTCCGTAGAGGTGAAGACCCGAGTATGTGTGGACCACTTCTCGCACTAAGCCCTCCTCGTCGATACTAATCGACGCCATGGAGAGAATGCGTTCGGATCTCGTTAGTTTTCTGGATGGACCTACAACCTAGTACCCGGTACGCGGATTCTAATTAGATATACAGAGTACTGCTATTCAGGTTAGCCATCGACTTACCAGTAGGTATATTCAGTGTGAAAGTGCACTCCTTTATGCCGTGGTCTAGCTCCTTAGTGTCAGCGGAGAGAACGATCGTCGCATCTGGAGTCAGTTCGACGCCGTTCAGCAACCAAGACACGTGGGGCTGAGGGTCGGCGGTGCAAATAGCTTGGAGAGTCACTGGCTCGCGCTGTAGTACCCTCTGAGCTTCTAGGGGTGTCGTGAACTTGGGCTTGCGGAGTTCGCTTTCAGCTGTGGGGAGATTGATATCAAAAATACCACTAAAGGAATTGTCATATCTAACAGGATTTGACGCCACTATCAAGTGTTGAAGTTATTTTAAACTTATTCAGAGACTTTATATTACGTATTTTACCGGATTAAAAGAACTCGTTAGAATTTCCCTAAGACTTGACTATCATTCTAACGCGATTTCTCAAAAATCTTGTAATGCATTGAAATGGGTGAGTCTACAAAACTTCCAGTCACCTGTATATCCAAAAGTCTAGCAAAATTTAGTATCAAGACTCCGACTAATAAAATTATACTTAAATAGCTATTTAATATGAAACTACATTATATAGATTTTGTTCTATTAAATTAACTTACGTGACACAGACAGCTCGGCAGTGAGCACCTGCTTGCCAAGATCATTGATGATCTCGCATTGCCATTTTCCAGCATCCGCAATAAGCGCATTGTCGATCTCCAGTTTATAAAGATCCCCATCATTAGTCGCGTGTACCCGGTTGCAAGGCTTCACTTCCTTCCCGTTATGCAGCCAGCGGACTGTGGGCTTTGGAGTTCCTGACGCTTGGACTGTGTACACTAGCGGGAGTGACTCGTACACATGGCCATCCTTCATTGTGCTGCCTTTAATTGTGGGTGGTGCTGCAAAGTAATACGGTGGAATTAGAATGGCTTGTAGGGCAAAAGAAAGACGAAGCAAAGGTGGGAAATGAAACACAGCAGGTTTTCACGGGCCATTTGGAGGTTGAACCCTCTTAGCCATCGATAGAGGAATCGAAGCCCTTGACACGAAGAAGGGATTTGATAGGGAGACAAACTTTTCGCGAAGTAGCGTGCAATATTTGACATTCAAAATCAGTTGGATTTAGAAGTAACCATCTTTGTAACCGATGACCTTAAATGATTCTGAATTCTTTGATTTATGGATAAGGACAGTAGGGCAGCAATGGTCGACTTTATCCTTAGAAGCGTTGGGGCTCAAAACTTCAAGTGGTTGGTTTTATCAGTCCGGTTTTGATGATATTCCTTTCAACATTATGGCCCGTAACATACCTAATCAAAACTTCAGGTTAAGAGTGTATTGCATCGGAAACAGGACAAGGTATAATTGAATCATAATGTAACAATAAATCATTACCAGGCTTCCCAGCTTGTTCTTGTGGCTTGGTCTCAATTCCATTTTTTTATAAGCACAAATTAAGTTGCATCTTATACAATACCTGTACAAATATACATAACTAATACTAAGATCACCGACACCACGGTTCAAAGCTCAGAACTGAAGCTTTCAAAATAAAACAAAATATATTCAGAAACAAGATTCGAAGATCTCGCAGTATATACAGCAGTTACGGAAAATTTATTTACCATACATCGATACTCACCGGTTGAAATAAATTGAATAGCGTGTTTCGTTGTGCCCAAGTGTACTGTATACATACCATTTTGTTCTGCTTGGCCTACATATTAAAGTTCACAATTGTGCAAAGCGTGAAACGCATGCCAGCGGTGCAGTACATTGAAATATCGCTTACCTTGATGACGTGATATCTGTTGCAACCGTTCTAATACCTCCGCCGCACCGAGCCCCAAGTATTAGTATGCCAGAAGGGAATGTTATTACGCATGCGTGCTAAAACAAACATACGACATCATTAGTCAAATGTGGAGAGACATTTATAGGATATTATCGTGGAGTTTACCTGCCATTTTCTTGATTTTTTAAGTAAGAAACAATTTATCCTATGGCCTATGCGCGGTGTAAGTCATGGCTGACAGTCACAACTCACACAGCCAGTAAGGCAAGCCCGTGATTTGCTACTGACTGCTCGCAAGTGCACTTACGTATATCGCGTAACTGATTCAGCGTCAGTTATTCTGAAGTCGAAATTGATAAATTGTTTCCATCTCAACAAGTATGATATTCTAACTACTGAAAATTAAAGTAAATCTGTTATTCAAAGAAGAGTTTAGTCTGAAATTGTGAAGAAAATGACAGATGAATGGATTTGACACCAGCAATTTCCAGTTTCTGTATAAAAGCATTTTAATGTTATAGTACCCCGAAATACATTGCGTAGCGTTACTTAGTCAAATACCAGCCTTTTTTATCTTTCCTTTTAATATTTGGACTTGACAATTACCTTTTTCGTCTTCCTGATTAAGGATATCGTCTAGTATGCTTCTCTGTCTCTGGCTACGTTTCAACAGGGCCTCCATCTCCTCATCCTCTTCCTCCTCTAAGCTAAATAGTCTACCATCTTTCTTTTTCTTTCTCTCAAACGTCGTTTCTGTTATGTCTTTCGTTATGTTATCGTAATTTTTCGTCGGATTTAAAACTAATTCTTCTATAATTCTATTTTTAACGTCATCAATTTTTCTTTCAACTTCTTTAATATCGGCGTCGAATTCCTTTGATATGTGTATCAGTTTATCTGTGATGTCATTCTCGAATACCTTTTGTGTTTTCTCTTTTACGATCAAAGATTCTTCCTCATCTTCTCCAATGACGTAATCCTCTTTGAAAGAAGAAGAACGTACGTACGAGTCTTTACTAAATACCTTCCTCGTTTCGTCAATATCGAAAATGGTTTTCGAGAGGTCTTCTATAGAGATTTCTCTGGAGAGTGATTCGTTTTGCCAACTCATTTCGTCCTCGGAGACAGATATGATAGACACAGCTCTGTTAGCACCAATTCTTCCACATCTCGAGCTCTCAGCATCGGAATCAGTTTGTGGCTCTTCAATGATTCCATATGTACCCCTCCTTATGTAATCTGGTATACTATAATGGCCCATTTCAGTTAAGAAGTAACTATGGCTGGCTATTTCCTCAACCTCCAGTGAGGTTGAGTGAGGTTTGGTCGGCTGTATTACCCGCTTGCCTTCGTCATCATCGTCATCATAATAAACGGATGTTGACGTCATTTTGTGTAAAGTGTGCGTTTCAGCCGGACCTAACAGTTAAAATAGTATTATATTGACAAGGTCATACAAGTTTAACAGATGAAGTGTAGTATTCATGCGATGGGGAAAATGCGTTAATATTTTAGTTTTGAAAGTTGTTGAAGCAATTTCGTGAAGTGTGAGTGTATGATAATAATGGTTGTTAGGAGTAAGGAGGAGAGGGTAGGAAGCCGTATACTGACCTGTGATTATAGCGCCATGAGACCGAGTACTGCTTACTTTAGACATTACAATCGATCCGTCGGCGCCTGTCTTGAACGTGGTAACTGTTTCGAAAACTCGGCCTAAACAACAAATCACACTTGGATTGTTAAGAACACAGTGTTAAAACATGCATAAGTGTGCGCGAAAAAGGTAGAAATTTCTCGCATACTGAAAGCTGTTGGCTGAATTGATTGGAAGCGTCGTAGCGTATAATGTTTATACCTTCAGTTTCAGCACTTAACGGTTCCTCGACGGGCTGTTTTTTAACCGATTTACGTTTGGGTGACTTGATTTCTTCGTCTATTGGCACCTCTTCGATGACTTCGGGTTTGGTAGCTGTTTTCTCTGCCGTTTTCTTTTGGGTTACGACTTCCTCTACGATTGGTTGTTTGTTCTTTTCATTGTGGTTTTCGTCCCAAACAGATTTTTCTTCCGCTACTTCAGGTTCAGAGAAAGATTTTCTTCCTTTTTTTGCTGGTGCTGAATCAACTTCCTCAATGGTTGGCTTTTTAGACAATTTATCGTCATCGACGTCATCCCAGAAAGATTTTTCTTCAGCCAATTCTGGCGCCGTTGCCGACTTCTTAGCCTTAGAAGTTTCGGGTGTATCGGGTTCTTCGATGATAGGCTGATTAGTTTTCCCGTCATCCACATCGTCCCAAAAGGATTTTTCCTCAACGACCTCTGGTTCAGTTATAGATTTTTTCCCTTTGCCACTTTTTGAGTCAACTTCTTCGACAGCTGATTTTTTGGGCTTCTCACCATCGTTTGCATCATCCCAGAACGATTTCTCTTCAGCTACTTCAGGTTCCGTCACAGCCTTCTTAGCAGCATCTGCTTTTGGCGTATCAACTTCCTCTACCGTCGTCTTTTTAGGCTTACTGTCTTCGTCATCATCCCATATGGACTTCTCTTCAGCCGTTTCCGGTTTGCTTTTATCTTTTGTCGCAGTTTGTTTTTCTCCTAAGTCCACGTCATCTTCCAAAGGTTTCTTACTCTTCATACTTTCCTCAATCTCATTTTCTGCAGCAGTTTCTCTAGTAATTCTTGAATGTACTTCTCGCGCTAGTGAACACAATGAAAAACAATGGTAACAATTGGTTTAATTAATGGACATACATATTATAAAACGTCACAAATGGTAGTTAGGTAGTACAGGACGGTGCGGGGATTTACGTGAATCAGTCAGCATTCCAGTCAAGTGAATGCTTCAATGGTTTTAATTACCATATAACTCATGGTTGGTATCTATGGGCACCACAGCAAAACTAACGTGCGCAGTAGTCATTATAGGGTTCAAATTCTACTACGTTAATGCAAACTACTACTTTACCCGGTTGCAATCCGTCGGAGTGCTAAGACTGTCCGTAGCGACAGGTTTCGACACGGGCGGGTTCCTTACCATAGACATTGTGAAGTGTCAGTGTGAACGGTTTGCGTGTGCGTGAGCGTCATAGTAAATGTAATGTATTTGTATTGTACAGTGTTCTGGAACACTCTGGAACTCTTTGGCTATGATTTAAGGTACATTCATATTGTGTTGAAGTATATTGATATTCTAATTTTCCAAATATTGATTTCATAATTTAATTTTCTTTTAGGATCTATATAGGTTTACACGCTGATACTTACTATGTACGGTGACCGTGCTCTTTGAGGACACACTACCCATCTCATTCTCGGCCCTGACCTCGTATTCACCGCCATCCTCTTCCTTTACCAACGTCACTGTGAGATGATAGTTCTCCAATCTGAAATTAATATGGGTTTCAGATCACCGATTATCCTTCCAAGTCCTATATAGCCAAATTCTAAAGTTTTATTTAATTAGCACTCATTTAATCTACTAATTTGAAAAAAGAATCATTAGAACATTATTTCTGATTCTTTTCTCATACAACAATAATTATAAAAAAAAATGTTGATCACTTTATAAATAAAATAAGACTAAACTATTCAAAGCAAAGAGCCAAAATTTGTTTAGACTTATGACAAAGTCGTGTTGTCTCCCTTATTTAGCAACCACTTGCTAATATATGTAGTACCATCACCTAAAGCTCAAATTTCCAAGAACATCCACTGCTAGCCACGTATTAAGACCGGTTTCTTGTTGACTTGGCACATTTGTTTATTTTATTAGACTCAAAGGTAGATTATCTATGTCCCTCACCTCTTGCTATCCCTCTCGATCTTAATCCTAGCATCAGTGGTGACCTCCTTTCCGTCTTTGAACCATTTGACTTTAGGCTCGGGGCAGCCCTCCACTTCGACGTCCAGTTTCAGCGTCTTGCCCGCGTCCACCTCCATGTCGATTAAGCTCTTGGTGAATCGAGGTTTCCCTGGATTGGGAACATTATTATGAAAGCTTGTACACATCAGAATTTCCAAAAGTGGCAAATATCTACCCCGGATAAAACGGCGTCCAGTTTCCGCGAAGAGTGAAATGTTTGTTCCCAAGTCGTAGGAACGACGACGATTGAGTTGTATTATGGAGACCTCACAATCAAAACAACTTAGGCTGGAAAATCAGTTTACGAATACAGGTCCTAATTCAGTCACTACAACTCGATTTGTGGTTTCAACAAGCGGAATTTTAAGAATTCGGGTTCACTTCTACTAAGATTGTAGTTCATTACGTGAGGGGTCGTGTGGGTAGTCACTGTCACTACTGTAATGTCGGATATTCTGCCGCCAAGCAGCTACTACGTAAACATAACTGTGACTCGATATGAAGTGTTCTGAAGCTCGTGTAATTATCGAGCTCAAGAGACTAATCAACAATAATAATTTCTTTATTATCAGACTTTAAAGTCTAGTGGTCCCTAACTGCTGGCATTTTAGAGAAGCACAGAGTGACACAATGAGCTATGGATAGAGCTATGCTCATAGTTTCTTTGCGCGTCAGTATCCGTAATAAGGAGATTCACCGAAGAACCAAGTTCACCGCACAGCTCTTAGAATATGCAAGTTGACAATCATAATGGGCAGGCCACATCGCTCGGAGAACGATATCCGATGGGGAAGAAAGTTTCTCTCTTAGCGACCACGGGACCGGACGACGCGGTGTAGGCAGGCCTCCCACTAGGTGGACAGACGACATTATGCGCGTCGCAGGTAACCGGTGGAAGCAAAAAGCCAATTGTCATTCATTGTGGTGTTCGAAGAGGTTCTATATTCAGCAGTAGACGTCTCTCCGGCTGGTAATGAATGTCTAGTCTATCCATGTTATGGCGTCGTGCTCATCATTAGGTAAACGTTGGTAACTTGTTTCAATAATAAGAACTTACTGTTGACAGTGAAGGTGGCCGAGCAGGAGTCAGCCCCGAGCTCGTTGGACACCTTGCAGGTGTACGTGCCAGACATCTCCGAGGAGGCTTCCTTGAGGATCAGCTTGTGTGTGTTGCCGCTGTCCACTCGTGTGAACACTGACTTCTTCTCTGTTATTTCCACGTCACCGAGATACCTGAACATTTATTTTATGTTGTGAAGATACTAAAGTAGACACTCCCGATACTTTGGAAAGCAAATATGATGTGATCGCGGTAGGCTTTGAATCATCGTCATAAGAAAAGTTGTGATACACAATTCTTACTTGTTCTTACACATTGTAAAGATGCATCAACATTAAAAAGACTCCTTATTTAAGTTGTGGTGTGATGTCACACGTTGGCAGAACAAAGTCGCTATCTTTATGACCAATCGGTAAATCGGTATTTAATGAGTATGATAGAGTTATGTGTATAATACTATAGATACTTACTTACTCTCTATATTTAATAATCTCTTCACTTAATAATAACAGTAAGATTACCATAAGAGCTGATGGTCGGGCCCAAGAATGCTTTTGTAAATTCCCATCTTCATAGTAATTAAACAAGAAAAATCTCTAGTAACTTCGCCGTTTCCAACTTCCAACAAAGCTATATAAGAAGTAAAGTTACCATTTGATGGTGGGTTCAGGATAGGCCTCCACGGAGACGGTGAACTCGACGTTGACATCGCCCTCGCTGGCGACAGTGTCCCGCAGTTTCTGCGTGAACTGCGGCCCCGAGCGGACGTTCAGTACGCACGAGTCCGACGCACTGCCGTGGATGTTGCGGACCTGGGGAGAGGGTGTTCATAATATTTGGTACACGTTGAAGACATGGGAACATCTCTACCATAAGATCATAGGCTTATTAGGATACTAGGCAGACTCCAGTTGTATTCGATTTGAGCACCCACCAATTTTAAACCCTGTCCCCAAACTTTCTTTCACCTTTTCAATTAGGTGCATTACTTAATACTTTCGGAAATTCCCAAATGACCTAAATTGTAGCTAGGTCCTAGGATAGTAGCAATTATGCTGGATTTGACATAACTCAAAGATTTGGTTATTGCAGAACTCCAACCACCTTAATAAGAACATCCCCGCTTCCCATTGAATTGGATAGTAAAAAAACACCATTCTTTAACTATGATAACCTAGAGGAATACATCCTAATCCAATGAGACCAAATAATGATACTGTGCTCACCAACTCTGAGATAACACTCTGAAACTGGAATATCTTAGTGACTACATATCAAGCACATTCCAATTCCCTTCGGGGTTACAAGCGTCATAGATGTGTTAGCGAGTGATCAGTTACCTCGCAGGAGTATTCTCCAGCATCGGCCTTCGCGGCAGACGTGATGACGAGCGAGTGCGCCTCCCCAGACGACGATATCTTCAAACTCGACGATTCCGTCAACTCTACTTTGTCCTTGAACCTACAAAAACAAGCGCTGGTAATATACCTTGTGAAAACATACATGATTGCACGAGTACAATAATACTTCAACAATCTTCAAAGGCAGGTAGGCTTCGGTTGTTGTACACCAACAGTTAATAACGACTATACGTTTTTTTGCCTAACACACGCGTATCTCACCACTTGACAGTAGGCGCGGGTTCAGACTCCGTCTCCACCTTGAGTGTGACGGTCTCCTTCTCGTCGCAGACCTTGTCGCCGCCCATCTTCTTGGTGACCTTGGGCGCTGACGTCACGTGCCACTGCCAGAAGTCCGAGCATTGGTTCACCTCGTTCCTGCGAATATTTTGATGATAAATGAACAGAAGGAAAGCATTCTTGTAAGTTTAATTATTGTTAACAGGTGAGGGGCTTTTATAGTGGCTAGAAAGAAACATGGATGTTCGTAGCCCAGCCCGGATCTTATAGGGGTCACTTAATCAACTTCTGAAGTGATGTTGTTTACATCGATATACTATACCAACTAGATTAGCTGTCACGACCCGAAAAGTGGTCACGAAAATAGCACCACGGAGACGGTTGTATCGCTATTTCAAATTAGTACGAGCCGATAACAGCTAGCGTAAGGACGTATCGAAATTCCTTATTGCGAGTTTAAAAACTGTCCAAATACTTATCGTAATACTAAAATTGTAGATGGAGATTTTTTTTTCGTTTCGTATTCTTACTAGTTTAAATAATAAATATAAGTAAGATATCATTATAATACGAAATAAAAATTATTTTTTGATATTTTCTCCGCTAGTAGTTCGCAACTGCCATGCCGAGACTGACAAAATTAATGTTGCCGATAGGCGTGTCGCCACTGTCTATACGAAACTGTCAAAATACACGTCATTACCATAATAAAAAAGTTAGTTCTCATTTTTGCCACCAGCACGGATAAGTTGGTAAGTCAGTACACACACAATGGAAGCACACGTTTCTCAGCTCCAAAACTGTGTAAGTGCCAAATTGTCTGCAATTGTTTTGAACCTTATTTTATAGTCGTTAAGATTTTCTTTTAAATGAATATATTTTTGTTTAAGTCAAAACAACTACTTTTTTTCGTATCGTGTTGGCGATTTTATTGATTTTTCTTTGTCTCCGATGTAAAGGTTTTATGTGCCAACCTTTGATTATATATACGTCTAGATAGCGTGTTCGATGTTCAAACACTTAACAATATCAAGTATACCAAAACATCAAATTGGTATACTTGGTTGTTTAGTATCACTTGAACTCTACCGATGGTTTGTGCTCGCAAAAAAAAAACTTTTTGCCGAATTGTGTAATCAAATGGTGAAAATATTAACTAAGTAAAATTAATAAAGATCCTAACTTAATTTTCCATTCATAAATCTTAAGATTCTGTGAGGGATTATTATAAAAATTAGATTGTTTTTTTACGACAATTTGTACATTGTCCGACTCTGGTGTGGCTAGGTAATAATGGGGGAATATATCTTAAGTCTGGGGTAATTTTTCTTTTGACAAAAATGAATTCAATGAAACTTAATACGTAGCTAGTGACCAAAACATGAAATAAATCAATTATAATAATTTTAATTTATTTTTTTGATAAATTAATTACTTTTATATAGGTAAGTACTTAGAAGTATTTTTTCTTCCTGGTCATGAGCCAAATAAGACGTTCACCTTATGGTAAGGGACACGCCATTTAATTTAATTTAATTTCAATTCAATTCAATTCTTTTCAAATCAAATCCAATCAACTCAAATCAACTCAAATCAAATCAAATCAAATCAAATCAAATCAAATCTTTTCAAATCTTTTCAAATCAAATCAAATCAAATCAAATCAATTCTTCTATTCTATTCTATTCTATTCTATTCTATTCTATTCTATTCTATTCTATTCTATTCTATTCTATTCTATTCTATTCTATTCTATTCTATTCTATTCTATTCTATTCTATTCTATTCTATTCTATTCTATTCTATTCTATTCTATTCTATTCTATTCTATTCTATTCTATTCTATTCTATTCTATTCTATTCTATTCTATTCTATTCTATTCTATTCTATTCTATTCTATTCTATTCTATTCTATTCTATTCTATTCTATTCTATTCTATTCTATTCTATTCTATTCTATTCTATTCTATTCTATTCTATTCTATTCTATTCTATTCTATTCTATTCTATTCTATTCTATTCTATTCTATTCTATTCTATTCTATTCTATTCTATTCTATTCTATTCTATTCTATTCTATTCTATTCTATTCTATTCTATTCTATTCTATTCTATTCTATTCTATTCTATTCTATTCTATTCTATTCTATTCTATTCTATTCTATTCTATTCTATTCTATTCTATTCTATTCTATTCTATTCTATTCTATTCTATTCTATTCTATTCTATTCTATTCTATTCTATTCTATTCTATTCTATTATATTCTATTCTATTCTATTCTATTCTATTCTATTCTATTCTATTCTATTCTATTCTATTCTATTCTATTCTATTCTATTCTATTCTATTCTATTCTATTCTATTTTATATTATTTTATTTCGATAACGCTATGGCTATTTATGGGAAAAATATTTATAACTGGAGATCCCCAAACACGCACACAACCACAGATGACGCGAGTGTACAACGAGGCCTGCACGCACACACGAATAATGAGGTTGTTATGCTTATTAACGTAACGTTACAAGACTAATAGGTATCTAGACGTATATATAATCAAAGGTGCCAACATTACTGCATACAGAATTAGACTTTATTACTATACTCAGGGCTGGGCAAAATACATGCTTTGCTTTAATTGAAATATAAATTACAAAATACTGTATCGCATGTAATTAAAATACGAAATACAAAATATCTTTAAGTAAGGTATTTGAAATATAAAATACAAAATACAGTATTTTAGCTATTTTTAATTGAAATACAAAATACAAATTACAAAATACTCTAGACCAGTACGGGCTGAAAAGTAGAGGAAAACAAGATTAATTGATCAGTAAAACCAGTTTCCTTTCATGAACACTAGATTTAATGTACTGTCAGAAAAACAGCCTCTTGTTGGTGAGTGAATAAAACCTGTTAAGGAAAACAATCTTCCTACAGGTCCTGATGAGCGCAAACTTGTGTTAAATTGTATGAACAAACTTTTTATATTTGGATACATAATTTTTTTTGCGTTTTTTACCGACTTCTAAAAAGGAGGAGGTTCTTAATTCGACTGTATATTTTTTTATGTATGTTCGCGCATAACTCTGGCAATCATGAACCGATTTGAATCATTCGTTCTTGTAGGGGTAGGCCGATCCATTGCTTTGGTCCCAAAAAAAACCATTGCTTACGAATAAGTAGTACCTTGAAAAACAAGAATGGCACCTCAGAAAAAACTGCAGGAATGCCTAAAAGAAGACATTTTGTCGCTTTTTAAACTCAAACTCAAAAATAGTTTATTTCAAATAGGCTTAACGCTAGCACTTTTGAAAGGTCATGATTTTTTTTACAAAAGAAGCTACCACCGGATCACAACGCGGCCTCAACTGAGAAGATCCGGCAAGAAACTCAGCGGGCTTGTCATTTTATCACTTTTTTTTTAAACAGTGTGTCATGTTACAATTAGATCAGAGCGACAGTGTGTCTTGCCGTTCAAAATCTATACTATAATAAAACTCAAAGAGCATTTTTTCTGTACATTGAATATTTTTCCAAAATTTCTATGTGGGGTACTATACTATCGACATAGAGGCAAAACAATTTTTTTTTTAATTATTGTCTGTCTGTCTGTCTGTCTGTCTGTCGTTCTGTTCGTCCAGGTATCATTTGAAAACCCGTGGATGGATTTCGATAGGACTTTCACTGATGTGTTGTGTAGAAGTCAAGGTGTAAGTTGGTATATAAAACATCACGCTATGTTTCATAGGGGCTAAGCAGTGAAACATTACTTGCACATATTACCACGTAATTTCCTTTGTATGTGAATAGGGTAATTATAGACTGATCAGTTAATCATTAAGATATGTATTATTACGCTATATACAATAGGGACTGAGCAGACATTTAGTTTGCATAAGATATGGCATTGGCGAAGGGTCAATTTTTGTAAGGGGTAAGCCGGTCTGGTAGACCCAGGACATTTTCATTAGATTTCTGTATTGTTCTAAGTACTTTGCTGATAGCAATATGACATTATATCTTTGAAAAGTTAAAATCTGTAAATCCCGAGCGGATCCAAACTAGATTATGTATGTATTACTGTTGCAACAATAAAACATGCGGAAAACTTAAAACTTTCATTATCGAATATCATTAGACAGTAATTTACGATGTTAGCGTGATTTACATTATGAACAGCGCCATCTATCGGTGAAATTGAACATACAATAACTATAGAACTTTAATCTATATATTACTAGCTGACCCGGCAAACGTTGTTTTGCCATATAAATAAAAAAAAAAATTTTGGGTTGGACTACCCCTAACATTTAGGGGGATGAAAAATAGATGTTGGCCGATTCTCATAGATACCGGATAAGCACAAAAAATTTCATCAAAATCGGTCAAGCCGTTTCGGAGGAGTATGGCAACGAAAACTGTGACACGAGAATTTTATATATTAGACTAGCTGACCCGGCAAACGTTGTTTTGCCATATAAATAAAAAAAAAATAACATTTAGGGGGATGAAAAATAGATGTTGGCCGATTCTCATAGATACCGGATAAGCACAAAAAATTTCATCAAAATCGGTCAAGCCGTTTCGGAGGAGTATGGCAACGAAAACTGTGACACGAGAATTTTATATATTAGATAGATATATTATATCAAAGAAAGTCGTGTTAGTTACACTATTTATAACTCAAGAACGGCCTAACCGATTCGGCTGAAAATTGGTGGGGAGGTAGCTTAGAACCAGTAAACGGACATAGGATACTTTTTTATTCCGGTAGGTTAAGGTTAAGCAACGTTAGGTAAGGTCATTAAATAGATGGGTGAACCGATTTGTATGAAAGTGTGCATATCGGGTAGGTCTGAGAATAGGTCATACAGTATATTTCATACCGCTAGGTTAAGGTTAAGCTACATAAGGCAAGGTCATTAAATAGATGGGTGAACCGATATGTATGAAATTATGTGTGCATATCGGGGAGGTCTGAGAATAGGTCATAAAGTATATTTAATGCCGCTGATAGCATGATTGACGAGGATATATAGAACGAGAGGAGGGTGCAAGAGAGGAGAAAGAGGGAGAGGGGATTCGAGAAGGGGGCGATGGGGTGAGGGATCGGGGGAGTTAGGTGGAGTAAGGGGGGAGTGAGAAGGAGCAAGTTCGTAGAAGAGAGAGGGGGAGAGGGTTCAGAGAGGGGATAACGGGGTAGGAAGAGGGGGAGTGTGACGGAAACCGAAGCGGGAGGGGGAAAGAGAGAGGAGAGAAAGAGCATATAATTATATTTTTTTTATAAGAGAGAGAGATATGGAGAGAGATAAATCTAGGGAGGAGGGAGGAGGGAGAAAAGGGGAGCAAAATGTAATAAAAGCGCGGGCGGAGCTGCACGGGTCAGCTAGTATCAAATAAGACAGAAAAAAATAAAGACATACAAAGTACAACAAACTAAAAAGCCAAAGGGATAGTAGTCGGACCAGTCCCCCCAAGCAGCACCCGCGCACGAGTTGACTCGAGCAGCAGCCATCACTCCCCTCAACCATATTGGAGGGAAGGGGGTGACCCGCCACACGAAGCCGCCACAAGCAAAGACTTTTCGATGGCGAGCATGACCGATCCAAAATCACAGTGGCTCACGTTTAACATTTACCTTCTGCTGTTAAGCAGTGCCTCGTCAGGCAAGACACAAAGCACAAAGATCAAATAGGACAGAAAAAAATAATAAAATACGACGAAAGTACAACAAACTAAAAATCCAAAGGGATAGTAGTCGGACCAGTCCCCCCAAGCAGCACCCGCGCATGAGTTGACTCGAGCAGCAGCCATCACTCCCCTCAACCATATTGGAGGGTGGGGTTAACACGCTTTTATTAGCTTGACCTGTATGTATGTATGACCTGTATGTACTTCTACACGTCCAAAACATTTGAAATTTTGCACATGTATCAAGGACCAGTGACAATACAATAACATATATCATCGAGCTGATCTAATGCTGGGGCTCGAAGGTGGATAAGAGAACCCTTGGATGGCTACTAGTAAACTAATCGAGTTTGGGTTCATTTGATTTGTTTAAAAGAGTTCTTTTCACTTTGACTATTACTGAGGACCTGATGGTGGAACTGGAGAAGGTGGGTGACGGAACCCTGGATTGGCTATTAGTAAACACATCGAGTTCGGGCTCATTTGATTTGTTTTAAAGAGTTCTTTTCACTTTGACCATTAATGAGGACCTGATGATGGAACAGGAAGGTGGGTAACGGAACCCTGGAATGGCTACTAGTAAACACATCGAGTTTGGGTTCATTTGATTTGTTTTAAAGAGTTCTTTTCACATTAACCATTATTCAGGACCTGATGATGGAACAGGAAGGTGGGTGACGGAACCCTGGATTGGCTACTAGTAAACACATCGAGTTTGGGTTCATTTGATTTGTTTTAAAGAGTTATTTTCACATTAACCATTATTCAGGACCTGATGATGGAACAGGAAGGTGGGTGACGGAACCCTTGAATGGCTACTAGTAAACACATCAAGTGTGGGCTCATTTAATTTATTTTAAAGAGTTCTTTTCACTTTGACCATTAATGAGGGCCTGATGATGGAACAGGATTGTGGGTGATGGAACCCTGCAAAGGCTACTAGTAAACTCGTTGAGTTTGGGCTCATTTGATTTGTATTAAAAAGTTCTATTTACTTTGCCCAATAATCAGGGTTGATGATGGAAATGAAAGGTGGTTGACGGGACCCTGGAATTATTACTAGTAAACCCATCGAGCTTGGACTCATTTGATTTTTGGACTAATAACGTGGACCTGTTGATGGACCCGGAAGGTTAGTAACGGAACCCTTGAATACTACTTGTGAAGCTATTGACTTTTAGCGTACTTTCGACCGTATAAAATAAATTACTAGTTTAAAAAACTAAAAATACACGCTTTTATAAGGACTACTTACTGCACTAAAAAGCAATAAATAAATTATCGAAACCGTTCTTTCTTTCTTTCTACCACGTGCAATTGTAATTTATGGATATTTATGTGTAAAAGCGTGGGGCGCCTTTTCTGAATAACAGCTTAACATTTCTGTAAAATTTCAAGAACGCTAAGTATTTGTATTCACATGACAATCATTTGTAATCATTTAGAGAGAAAAGGCACCCCACGCCTTTACACATAAATATAATCCATAAATTACAAGCACGTGGTAGAAAGAAAGAAAGAACGGTTTCGATAATTTATTTATTGCTTTTTAGTGCAGTAAGTAGTCCTTATAAAAGCGTGTATTTTTAGTTTATTAAGGAAAAAAATGGTCATAATTCTGGCAAATATTTACCAATTTCAATGATTCTTTTTTATTTGAAAGATGGAACCACTGTAATGAAATTGTATGAATTTTATTACAACCCAATAAGAACTTCCTAGAGGACCATGAACGATATGGAGGAATTTATCTGGTAAAATTGGGATTATCTGGATTTCAATGATTCTTTTTTTTTCGAGAGACTAAACTACCTACTAAAATGATTCCATGCAAATTTCATTACGACCGGATAAATTGTTCTTGAAGAAACATTAGGTAATGATGTAAAAAACTATGTAGACGATAATGTGATCATAACCTACCTAGTTCATATTACCGTCTTCGATGGTTCAATCTTTATGTATGAAAATATCACTAAAAAGTATAAAATAAAATATTTAAAAAAAATTAACTGACTTCAATAACACTAAAAAGTATAAAATAACTTAAATATTATTGACGTTGGTGCCAAATATACACAGCAGGTACGCTAACACCTGATAACACCATCTTCAAAAATATTTAAATTATTTTAGACTTTTTAGTGTTATTGAAGTCGGTTCAATATTTTTTTTTAATACTTTATATTGGCCAATTTTGACGCACAGTACAGTCATAGCGTACAGTGTACATAGAGCGCGTTCCACTTGGTGCCCACAAAGATCACGCTCACGATCGCAGTTTTTCCCGTTCCACTTGCTTGTGAGCGTTACCGTCGTAAACTCAAGTGGAACGATCACTACGACCCACCTTTTTAGATGGGTCGTCGTGAGCTTCGCGTGAGCGTTAGGCCGCGCGCACTTTGGACACGAATTTGTATCGTACGTAAACGTATGATCGTGGTCGTACGAATTAGATGCGCACATTGAATACGTTTACGTACGTACGTACCACATTTATGCAAATAAATTGAATTGAATTTTTTCCGGTTATATCGTACTCGTGAAGTCCTCTTTGGAGCGCCATGAATAACCTGTATCTGGTAATTCTCTTATAACTCGCAGAATGCGGCAGCGTCATCGCTGTCGTAGAAAAATATATCTATCGGTGCATAAAATATATTTAAAAAGACGTGAATTCAGTGAATACCATCATATTATGAAAGATATATAATGACCACATACTGTTTCACGTTCGTAAACCAAGTTAATAATTTTTTCTCCATCCACTTTTAATTTTTAACGTACGAACGTGTTTGAAATCCCAACAAGTTCGGATTGTATTCGGACGTCTGAACTACACGTACGTATACGCACGATTAACTCGCACCCAGTCTGCGCGCTCCCATAGTACTTGGAATGTCGGGATCGTTCGTACGTGTTCGTATGTGTCCGCACGAGTAAATTTCGTACGAAAACGTGTCCAAAGTGCGCGCGGCCTTAGTCATGACGTCATGTGTGACGTTTTCACCGCGACCACAACAACCGCGGTCGCTATGTGGAACGACTAAAGGAGCGTTTTGATAGTTGTGGGCCCCAAGTGGAACGCAGCCATAAGAGTGCAGTGTTGCCAACTCTGATAGCTGATTTACCATCATTACACTCTCGCCTCGCACTCAAACTTACGATCGCTACATGAAGGTTAAATGTATTTTAATGTTAAAATGTATTTTGAAGCCGCAAGTATTTGAAATACAAATTACAAAATACCTCGGCGTCAGGTATTTGAAATACGAAATACAAATTACATTTTTAGGAAGTAATTGAAATACAAATACCAAATACGTATTTGTATTTCAATTACGTATTTTAATTACAAGTAATTCAAATACTGCCCAACCCTGACTATACTATATATAAAATTTCTAGCTACGTGTATAGTTGTGTAAGTACGGGCTCCCACACATAGCTGCGATGCGATGCGATGCGATGCGATGCGGCGAGAAACAAATGAATTTTCGATAGAAGTTCCTGCAACTTGTATCTGTATATGTAACCGCGACCACATTTTCGATGTCATTTTGTTCGTGACTGCATATCTTGTTTATAGTATATCGATGGTTGTTTATCATGAAAACAGCCTCGAAAATGTCCCACCCACTGTCCCCTATTACCAAGTTTCTATTTCATGATGTAATGTAATATTGATATTTATGCTGTTGGTATTTCTAATTATAAATAAAATAAAAATAAAATAAATAAATAAATTTGAAATAAAATAAAAATAAAAGTTAGAATAAAGCAAATAATGATGTTCATGTTAATCGATCGTTGATTATTCGTGGCAGGTCACCCCCTTCCCTCCAATATGGTTGAGGGGAGTGATGG